>OW387024.1:82417029-83042029 GCA_936439885.1 Nowickia ferox
TGGCGAATTGAAGGGTCTATTTCTCGATACCAAATTATCGCCAAATTTTGATTTCAATAAGTCGATGGTAACGGTCACCGTATGGCACGTAGCGTCGTCATTTTTTTTAAAGCACATCTCTCCCGAATTAATTTTAACCATACGTTTTTTCAAACAAAAAATCGTGGATCATGGCGCGGTAACGAGCTACATGGACTGTAACGCGAGCTGCGGCTGCAGTTTTGAAAAAATAAGGTCCAATGCTGCCGCCACCACCATGTTTTAACCGTAGCAACACAATGTCACGTGCAGAGATGCCACGAGATGGACATACCTCAAATTTTGTCGGCGTTTTTGTTTTGATTCTTCTTTCTAGTGCAACAAAATTACAACGCTTTTTATTAGCTGTGTTAATTGGTAAGTAGTAATACACTACTATTTTTCTCTTTCTTCCACGAACGTTAAAACACCTGATTGGAGCTTTTTTTACCTGTCACTTTCTTCGCTTCTGTGTATTCCGTGGTAGCAATCAGTTCATCTTTTTGGATCTAATTTAGTATGTAAAGTCTCTAATGGATTGGTTATATTTTTTATTTTTTATCCTTAAATTGCACTTCGCCTTCATTTTAAAATCCAAATTTTCTCCGGTTGCTACATGTGCCTCATTGAAAATTTTTGCATGTACGTACGTGTGCTATGATTGATTAACCCGCAATAATTTTTTACACTTGTATGTGCATGTGTGTGCTTATGATTGATTCACAACATTCCCTTCTTAAAAAATTAAAAAAAAAAAACTAAAACTATTGTAAAGAAATTTTTTTATACATATTTCAAAGTTGGAGACGGTCACTAATCACGTCATCATCGTGAATCACACATATCGATGGCTTAATATGAGAAAGGCGTAACTCCGAATTTTTAATATTTTATAGGAGATGGATAAAACTGAATAAAAACTAAATCACTTACACGCAAAAATAATTTCTTTAAAACGCCATAAGTACTTTATTTTAAACTGTAAGACGTACCAAGTTCTTTAACGTTAAAAACGCAATTTTGAAAAAAAAATCGAGTTGCGCCCTTTTTAAATTAAGCCATCGATATGAACATATATAAAAAAAAAGAAAAAGCAGATTGATATAAAAATTAAAATATGAGTGAGAACTTCGAATTTGGTTTCCAGTTGTTTTATTTTTTCCCTGTTTACACACTTCACCTTTAAGTTCACAAAGTATGCCGCTTAATCTTTTTTTTGGTGGTTAAAGCACAACATTCTTAAATGTAGTTGACATAATTATGGAAAATTCTTAAAAGCAAATAGTTTTCTTATTGCGTAAAGAAATGTGCTTTTTGCGCTAAGCGCAACAAGAAAATTTCATCTTTAATGCTGCCCTATTTTTGGTTTGTAGCCACCCTGAGTGTGAGTTTTCGCAATCATGATTGATTTGCTGCCATATAATGCCTGTAAATTCCGTGTGTAATTTGCTCCTTCTTTCTGACACTTCATTTCACGCGCACTCACACTTTCTTCAGAAGCGTCTACACTAGACAAATTGTAAATCAACTCTAGAATAAGTACGTAACAACAAACAGTTCCTTCAGAAACTTGTTGCAAAAACCCTTTTTTCTGTTGTTCTTTTAGTTTGTTTTTCGATTTCATTTTGTTTTTCTTGAGCAAACGATGCAAAAACATAAAAAAAGAAATTGTGTTTTTTTATTTTTTTGTCGCAGCTGCAAACTAACAATTACATGAATGCATGTTGCTTGCAACAGCGCACTCGATAACACACACAATCATTCATCCGCATGTAAATTTTTATGCAACATGAGGCAATCTAATTCTTAGTAGTTTTGAAATGAAAACAATAAACAACTTCTTGTAGTTTCAAAAGCTTAAGAGAATATTTACATTGTGTGTGTGTGTGTGTGTGTTTGATACTTCTTATGATTACTTGAGGAATCTAACGAGCTCATGCGCATAGAGGAAATAAAATGCACAAAGCATTTTGCTTTCTTACTTTTCATTGACTCAAACATTTGTAGTATTCAAGATTTTTATGATTTAAAAGCAACAAGAAAATCTATAAAAAATCTATAAACTACATGAATGTGTAGAAGGAAATGCTTTGGTTGCATGCGTAAGTTTGCATGTGTGGCTAACATTAGTAAAGAAGAAACTACAATGGCAAGACTGTTGTAAATTTAGAGATGGTAAAATTGAGCTTTCATTACAAAAAAGCTTTTAGACCCAGGTTTACCTGAGCAAACAGAAACAACTGACGCTCTGAAAGATGAAATTCGGCGCTGCATTTGGTTTTGTAGAGGTAGAGGTAGAAATTTGCCCGACAACATATTTCATATTTCATTATTAATTCCCATATTTCTACTTTACTTTGGTATCAATAAAACTGTATTTGCCAAATTAACTTCCTAACCTTAAATTGGCCCACCCTTTACATGGATGGGATGCTCGAATAAGCAAAGCCCGCTGTTCGTCTGTCTGTCTGTACGTGAAATCGATTTTCTAAAGCCTGCGGAAAAGCTAGAGATTTCGGTGTGCCATGTGCCACACATGCGTAAATAAAGCGTAACCACTAATTACTAATAAAAAACTGTTTGATTCACACACGTATTTATTAAGTTAAACAGTTTCATACATAACTAATAAACAATTTTATAGAATCCAACATGATTGGAAACAGTTTAAATCAATAAATACATGTCTGAATCAAACAGTTTTTCATTAGTAATTAGTGGTTACGTTTTTTTTGCCACATGGCATACAAGAAATGACAGATGTAAACTCAGCCTTAGACTGATATGTCAACATTTCTGTGGCAAAAAGGAAAAAGTGCTTAAGTCGAGATAAGCTGATTTCGATTCAATGGTACCTCCGTAATCTGCATATTTGAAAGTACTCCTGTTAAAAATCTCAATTAATTTGTGGAATTTTTCAGGAAGTTATAGCACTATGAGTTGCGACTTATCCCTTTTAGACTTCCAATCGCATTTGGAATAATTGCTTGATTTAGGTTATAATACTTTGGCATCTTTCAAGTTGAATGTATTATTTAGAGTGTGTTGAACGATGTTTGCTTGAAAAAATAACTGAATAAACAGAATACCGACATAAACACATTTTCCATACAAACTGACACAAAAAAGCAGCCGCAGAAAGCAGTCGTGAGATATAATCTATTTTATTTTGGGAGCTTTCTCCCAAAAATGTTACCATACTTTCAATAAATTTCATTGATATTGTAAACAAAACTACAAAGAAAAATAAGCGCAAAGGAAAATAAAACAAAAATTAGAGAGCATTTGAAGTTACTGCCGACGATGTTATTATGGGTTTTATTAATTTGGTAGCGATTTTCCTGAAGTTGCAGACTTTATTCTGTTTCATCATTAAAGGTTAACAGAGAATTTCTGGATTTAACTACAAAACAGTAAAATATGACTTCAGCACTTTTTCCATTTTAGACGAACGTCGAATAATTGATGGCGTGAATATTTTCATTAAGGGAAGTATACCTTATCGGCGGAAAACAGTGTGTTCACGTGAAACTTTTATTTTCTTGCCTTTTATTCCCGACTTACAAATTTATCAAAAAGTTGATTGAAGAAATGGGAAATTTAAATATTTCTTTTTTTTAAAGTAAGCGATTAAAGCAAACAAAGCTTAATTATAACGGCCTCACTTGAAAACACAAATGAGATTGTTTTCTGTGTAAAAAGGATTGTTAGCAAATAACTTGTGGTACAACGGCGCTGGATGGTAAAATAACTTACTTAATTGACTTCAAATATTTTCTTGAGATGCATAAATTAGTGAATTCCAAGTGATGATGTTTTCTTAGAATTTAAATTCCAAGAAAGTAACAAAAAATAAAAAATAAAATTAAGTGCTTTAGACGTTTACGTTTTTCTTGGCGTATATACTTTGGAGCAACATGTGACCTTAACAAACGAAACGAAAAACAAACCAAAAAGCATCCCTTAGATACGGTGAATGCAAAATACATAAAGAAAAGTGAATAATAAAAGAAAAAGGGGAAATTAACATAAAGTAGCAATTTTTCTTGAACTGAAATTGAGTGTTTTTTTTAACTTTGGATCTGATATTCCCAGCAAAAAAATAAAAAATATGTTAAACAAATTCAAATGCTTCTTTTAATAACGTACTACGCGAAAAGTTTATTTTCTGAAAAGAACATTTAAAATAAATATGTAAGCTTCTCAAAACAGCTTCTCTTCCCAAAAATTCTATTTCTTAAAAGTACCTTTTCCAAAAAAGTCATTTCAAAATACAAGGGGGCCAATAGAAGTCATCCCATGTTTTTTGGCTCTTATTTTTTTTTCTATGTAAATTAAAAACTTCGATTCTGTTTTTTGATTATGTTTATTTGAATCTTTAGAATTTTATTGGTCAAGTCGATGAGATGATATCGGCCAAATGGGCGCTGTTACAACTAATTGCTATACGGGATCGTTTTATGGCCTTTTCTCGCACTAGTGTCGAATGTTGTCCTTGAGGGCTTCCAGGGTCTCGGGCTTGTTCACGTAAACACGGGACTTCAAAAAACCCCACAAAAAAAGTCTGGAACGGTTAAATCAGCCGATCTTGCAGGTCAGTGTAAATCGCCAAAACGAGACATGAGGCGACCCGGGAACGCCACAACACGATTATTCCGCGTTCTTGGGGAGTGTATCGCTCCATTTGCCTTATTCACTTGTATTCTACATCTGTCTACTCGTAGTTTACAAATGTCAAAACAGATTTGACATTGGCCGCCATTTGCAAAAATAAGAGCCTCTTCCAATAGGGTGATTTCTTTTGGCCCACCTGGTAGTTCGTTTTGCAAAAAGTAGCTTTTTCCAGACAACAACTGCTCTGAAAAGTATATTTTCCAAAAGTATCCTTTCCGAAAAGTACTATTATCATAAATAAATTTTCGAAAAGCAGCTTTCGAAAAAGTATATATTTTTAAAAAGTACTATCATATCCAAAAGTACTATTTCCCAAAGTACCTTTTCCAAAAGTATCTTTACTAAAATGTACGTTTTCCATGCAAGTCAATTAAAAAAATAACATTTTCAAAAAAGCAATTTTTCCACGAAATCATCTGTTCCAAAAATATTCTTTCCAAAAAGTAAAAATTACTATTTCCAAAAAAAAACTACAGTTTTCGAATACTATCTTTCTAAAAAGCATTTCTTGCCAAAAAGTACCACTATATCCAATAATATTATTTCCAAAAGTACCTTTTACCAAAAGTACATTTTCCATTCAAGCCAATTAAAAAAAAAAAATTCCTATACCCAAAAAAATGTTTTCAAAGAAATTTGCTCCAAAAGTACTTATCCCAAAAGTACCATTTTAAAACATTTAAAAAAGTACCATTTCCGAAAAAAGCTTTTATAAAAAGTACCTATCGAAAAAGTACCTTTCCAAAAAGTACGTTTTTCATTCAAGTCAATTTTAAAACAAAAAATTATCTTTTCCAAAAGGGACATTTTCCAAAGAGTTTTTTTCAAAATGTACTTTTGCCCTAAAGTACCAGTTTGAATTTTTTTTAAAGTACCATTTCCGAAAATTTTTTTTTCAAATATTATCTTTCAAAAAATATTTTTTACAAAAAGTACATTTTCAGACAAGTGCTGTTTCAAAAAAGTACCACAGTTTCCAAGAGATTTACAAATTTCCAAAAGTACCTTTTCCAAAGAGCAACTGAAAGTGAAAAGGATTGTATTCATAAAAAATAAAATGTGTTTAAAATCTGTTTTAAGAAAATTTCTTATGAACAATTTTAAATAAAACACATCAAACTCATTTAAAATTTTCTGAATATGGGGGAAAATAGTTAATGTTGCAATTTTCGAAATTAGTCTGGGGACTCTGGGGCTACATTTTGGAAGCTTTGCTCTAAAGTAAGCGATTTTGAGATATCTTGTAAAAAGCTTTTCAAAACTATCTTCCTTACTCAACTGCTTGTGTGTAACTCCATTTTCTGCTGGGTTATGCACACACACACACACACACACAATAATTTATTTTATGTTTAAATGGAAAGTCATACATTAAGTTGTTTTAAATAAGAGATTATTCTGAGAAAATAAAATTTTCAATTTCATTCTAAAAGATCCTATAATAATAGTCTACAGGGCTTTTGGTGTGTTCTTCACTCTCAGCTGGTGTACGAACGAGTATGCTGAATATCTTATTTATTTTATGTGCAAGGATAACTCGAGGAAATGTATTGTTATGTTGGTGGCTGTTTAATGTTACTAATGGGCATGTTGATTGTATCAGCAATTTGCTTTTTAATCGCATTTATTTCCCATCTTCAGGACTATTAAAATCTATTTAATTCTCTGCCTTAATTGCGTTTCAAATATTTTTCCTCAATGACTTCAGTTTGCTTAAAACACTGACTGAAAGAAATAAAGATTTTCATTTCATTGCTTTTCGAAAAATTGCTTGGAGTATGCAGATAATTAATAAGTCATGTGAGGAGGCGTAGACAAATAAATGAGTCTAAACAAAATTGTTGTAAGAAGTATGTCAAATTCCAAAGGATGACTTTAATATTGTTACGTTTTTTTTTTGCCTTTGAAAGGCGTTATTGCTCTTGAAGCGAATATTTGCAGTTAAATAAAAAGTCCCTAGTGTACAAATCAAAGCACTTTCTTTGCTCAAAATTGATATTTAGAGTTTATTAACACACAATGTTAAATTAATTCACTGCTGTAATACCACGATGTTAACTTAGCTGTTCTTTACCCAATACTCGACTCAAATCAATTGAGTCGAGTCGAGCGGATGCATTGTTTTTTCTAAACTTAACATAAAGCTTCCAGAATTATGTCAGCAACATACAGAAAGTCTCAGCACATTCAACAGCCTCTCGATATTTCAGCTTTCTATCACGTCATTAGTTCCAGTTATAATTCATATTGTTGGCTTATGTGCATGTGCGTCGACAAGAAAGCCTCCTTGTAGAATTACCCTGCAAGAAATGCGAATAGTGGAATTCAGTGTTTAAAAAACTGTAATGATTTTTATTTCATTTGATTTTGCTTCTGCTTTCGCTTTTGAAAAATACAACAGTTTCAGTCAAAGCAAAATCACAAAACGATTTATGACCAATTGCGCAGTACTTTCAGCAGTCGATGATTTGAAAAGTTTGAGTTTGATTTGCTTTTGCTTTTGGTTAGTAGCGCAAGTAAAAGCAGAAGCAGTCTGTATGCTTGTGGAAGTCGCAAACAATCACAGTCGAAGAAGCAAAAACTTTTGTTTTTAGAAGTTTTAAGCAATCGTAGTAAAGTGGTTTTTGCTTATGAGTCTTGTCTGATGTGCAAAAACAACAACAAAAACATGACAAACACCACAAAATTGCTGACTGAATCTGCAGAAAGCTTCTAAAAACAAGAGCTTTTGCTTCTTCGACTGTGACTGTTTGTTTGGTACTTACAAAAGCATACAGACTGCTTATGCTTTTACTACTGAAACTAACCAAAAGCAACAGCAAATCAAATTCAAACTTTTGAAATCGTCGACTGTTGAAAGTACTGCGCAGTTGTTCGTAAATCGTTTGCTGCTTCTGCTTCGACTGCGACTGTTGTTGATGTTCAAAAGCACAAGCACAAGCACAAGCAAAAGCATGTGATGATTGTAAACAGTTGGAAAAAGCCACAGCAGCGAAAAGTAAAAATTTTACGACTTTTGCTACTTCGACTTAAGTTTTTTTAAACACTGGTGAAATTGTAGTGATTTAATAGTGACATTCTCAGTAATACTACTGACCAAATGTATCCCAGCCAATGTAATCGCTTATGGACAAATAACATAGGGTTATCCTTGACCATCTACCAGTAGACTTTAGCACTATTTTTTTACGGCAATATGGAGACATTTGAACCAAAGGTTCTCTAGTACATTTTAGTGAAACTCGTCTACAATTTTGTAAGGGTTGGGGGCAATAAACTTAAATACATACATACATAAGTATTTTTTTTTAACATTATTGCACAGCATAATAAAAAAGAAAAACAAACTATTGACGCGTTCATTGACAATGTTACCACAAATGCACTAGAATTGAGGTCTCTAACGTACTCTTGTCTCTACTCATGCATAAAAGCAAAGTTGTCGACATTTCAACTAGAGCAATTGTCGCTAGAGAAAAGAGCGTTGACATGAGACATATGGTTCTGTGTTTGTGTCTGGCCCCTGTATTGGCTTATGTGTTTGTCCGGTTGTATATTTCTTAATAAGAGAACGTATTTATCTATATATACGCGTATATAGCATAATAGTTGTTTTAGTGCTTCGAAATCCTCACATCGTCTTGTATGTTTTTGTGCTTCTATATTATGTTCTTAGCTTATTTGTAATAGTCCTGATGCATTATGGAGCATATTTTACAAGCATGCCTGGACTAACGGCATCTTATGCAGGATATTTTTATTACAGAAGTAAGAAGTACTTATGACTTTATTGCAGTGAGCCGACGAAAATCTGTACGTTGTGCGTTAGTGGAAACTCTGCTTGGAATACCCAAAGCGATAAATATAATTTTGTAATGCAACATCATAGCAATCCAAGTTGGTTGTTTTAACAAAAAAAAAATCATCTTTTGCAACGGCAACTTGAACCATTAATTCAATAACTATTTGGTATGAATTATTTCTATTACAAAAACTAGTTTTTTAAATAAAGAAGAAATAACAATTCGGGATTGGTTAGATTAACCGCATAATTGTTAATTTATATTCTAACCAAACACAAACTAGTTAAATTAACTGACGAATTAGTTTTCGTGTACGACTTATACTTCGAATTAGGTTAGAAGCATATCCGCCATATTTTGGTTATAAAATAATTCGAATAGAAAGATATATTATTCTTTCCAAGACTATTTATTTTAAATTTGTAATTAATTCACGTTATTAAGAAAAAAAAAATTATTTTCCTTTATTTACTCTGCCTTTTTTTTTAGGTAAGCCTTTTCCTTTAAATCCACCTAAATAATAAGTAAGTAGTACATGTATATAAATAATGAGCTAAATTTAGCAAACATTTTACACAATGAAAAGTCACATACTGCTTAGAACAAATCCTTAAAAATAAACATTTCGACAGTAATTTTCCCCTTGACTTGCGCCAACAGAAGAGGATGCCTTTATTGGTTTTGTAACAGATTTGTCAGGAAACAAATATTAATATTGCTCTTGTCACATACATATCTTGCTATAAATATTTACATACATACATACATACATAAGTTGTCGTCTACATACTTTATTTAACAACAAAGTTTATCAAGTTCATTATTATTTTTTATTTATTCCACGCCAAAGTCAAAGGACTTTTTTGCCTTCTTTATTATCATAAAAGTATTTTAATACTCGCACAATCAAATTTAAAGGAGATTTAAAGCATAATCATAAAATTTATACCCTAAAAACATACTTAAAATACTTTAAAGAATAAATTTCGTTACCTTAATACAGAAAGGCCCTAACTCATTATTTCTTTGGAATCGAGTTTTTTACACTTTTTGATAGATTAGATGTTCTTCTATCGAAATATACAAAACACTCGTTTTTGACCAAATAATGAGTTAGGGCCTTTCTATAATAAGGTAACGATATTTATTTATTTGTTGTTCTATTGTTTGTGTTTATTTAATGCCACCGGTAGCGACGACTGCTTGATTTTATTATCACATTGTATACCAAATAGATTTTGCAAAGACTTGTTGAATTTATTGATATCCATATTAAAATAAAAGGAAGGTAAAATAAAATCGCCCAGACTGGGTTCTTCAATACCCAATGACGCAGTTCGTAGTAGTAGTTCTCGCATCAAAAAAAAAAAAAAAAAAATTAAACAATTGTATTGGTTGTTCTATTTTACACAGGGATATTCATATAAAAACTTGAATTAACTTACAAGAAATATCAACATACGAGGTGTGTTCAAAAAGTATCGCGAATTTTGAATCTTCGTGGGTTACGTATATTCGAATTTTGATTTTTTTTGTGGTGTTATGTTGGTACTCAGTCTCTCACTTATGCTGAAAATGTCGGCCATTTTGAATGTTCAGTCAATTGTTGACAGCTGCTTTGCTTGCACGTGTTTTGGCTCGTCTTCGATTTTTACCTTGGTTCGTGCGGCAGTTTTCATTGAGATGATTGAGCTTTGGTTTCCACGTCATAACCATAAACCCACGATTCGTCTGGAGCAAATTTGAGTCGTCGCGGACAGAGTCCAACAGCTCATTAGCAATGTTCATGCGATGCTGTTTTTGGACGAAATTGAGCAATTTTGGTACGAATTTCGCGGCGACCCGTCTCATGCCCAAATCATTGGTAAAAATCGAATGGCACGAGCCCATCGATATGTCTAGGTCCTCAGCAACTTCTCTAATGTTGATTCGACGATTGGTCAATACCATTTTCTTCACTTCATCAATTTTTTTTCGTCTGTTGTTGGAAGTGCTCGGGCGTCCGGCACGCTCTTCGTCGTTCACATCTTCTCGGCCTGCTGAGAACATTTTGTACCACCGATAAACGTTGCTTCGGTCCAAGGTAGCTTCTCCGTATGCCACAGTCAATATTCGGAATTCATCCGCGCACTTAATTTCGTTTTTCACACAAAATTTGATACAGGTTCTTTGTTCTATTTTTTTGAATAGGTAAAAATCGAAGACGAGCCAAGACACGTGCAAGCAAAGCAGTTATCAACAATTAACTGAACATTCAAAATGGCCGAAATTGTCGGCATAAGTGAGAGACAGGAGTTTTGATATTTATCAAAACCGGAATTTCGCAAGTCTTGATTGCTGATTTATAGCCAGCAACCAATGACTTGCTGAAAGCTTTCTTCTTAAATTTTTAAGCCATATCTGCTATTTTTTTTTCACTTTTATTGGTCTACGATAAAAAGCGTCATTGTTCACTTGCCATATAACATAAAATAATTTTCAATGTGTCTTATAAATTCTTAATAAGTCCGGGTTCACACATTTCAACTTTTGTTGATCAACTCGTAATTCTCCTCCTCCGTCTTTCTTACAGCTGAATTACGAGTTGAGCAACAAAAGTTGGAGTGTGTGAACCGGGACTAAGCATTTAATATAATCGCTATACTGGTTGCCTTTAATAAAGGCTAAAAGATTTAAAGTTTAATGACGTTTTTTTTTGCATCGTTTGCATCAACTACTCGCATGTATGTACTCGTGTGTGTCGGAAGTTCTTGGCATTAATTTGATTTTATTGCTTCATTTGTCATTAACTTGCATTTCGTAAAGGTCGAGGTCGCAGTGAAAATATGAAATATAAAATTTGTATGCTTTTGTGGTCATGCCAGTGTTTTACCACAACTGTAAAACACTTCCTACCAGCATTTTTACACACACACACAAGCACACATACTCACACACACACGCGCGCGTGTAAAAGGGCGCATTTGAATTGTGTTAACATTTTAATGGTGTTTTTTTTAACAACAAAATTTATGTATTTGCTGTAAATTTCTACATGAACAGAAAACCATTTGTGAAACAATAATTTGTTTGCAATTCACGTAATATTTATGACTTATTGATAAACGTGAATTGCTGCGAAGAGTTTTGGCTAATAAAGTAACAAAATATGCAAAATATGGAAAATATGTTTTTTTAGAGTGTCACAACTTTGAGTTGGCATCACCCATTTAACAGCTGATAGTTGCTTTCTGTTTAGTTTGTTTTGAAATTTCATTATTAATCGGCTTGCATCAGAGCAACCCGTGAAAATTGTTCAGCGAATGGGCTGAAGCACAAATTGATATTGATTTTGAATTTCCATTCAAAATTTTATTTTCCGATTAAGGCCATTTCTGGTTATATGGGTACGTAAATAAGCAGAACTGTCGCATTTGGAGTGAGAAAAATCCACAAGCTTTTGTTGAAAGACCATTAAATCCACCGAAAACTACTGTTTGGTGCGCTTTATGGGCTGGCGGAGTCACTGGCCCGGCCCATATGTCTTCAAAAACGATGATGGTCAGAATGTTGCTGTCAATGGCGAACGGTATCGGAACATGATTCGAAATTTTTTCGTACCTCAATTACGTGGCATTAATCTTGCTGATATGGGGTTCCAACAGGACGGAGCCATATGCCACACAGCGGGCGCTACAGTTATTTACTCAAAGCAACTCAAAGTTGTGTGACACTCTAAAAAAAACACGCTTTACTTAATGTAGAGTAAACAATTTTGCATATTTTATTTATTTTTTGTTTACCTAAATATATTTTGAAAAATTTACAGTAATAGATATTTGAAATTTGTTCTTAACGTATTCAGAAACTTACAGCCTGTTTAACGATAGCGAAATTATACGTTGGTGGGCGTTCTAAGCAAACGAAAATTGATTTATGTTTATCAACATCGAATATTTATGCGAGAGACAAGACGAAAGAAAATGTAAGTAAGTGTTACGCATCCATACATTATGTGCGTATACAGTGTGTCTCAAAAGAGAGGTTACATTTAGTGCAAGGATTGAAAAATAAGTTTATTAGTTATTTAAATACACAGTTTGCAAATTATTTTTTTAAAATAATATAGTCCAAATCTAAAATTTTTTATTGGCGACCTTCTCTAAAAAAAAAGAAAAAAAATAAATAAAATGTGAACCATAATATAAAATTTAATTGAACTAGAATGAATTTTAATCAGGCATAATTTCTTAAACGGGCTTAAGTTCAGTATTTGCAATTCTTGTTGAATGAAATATTTTGATAAATTAATGTGATTTTCTAAAGAAGAGAAGAAAAATTAAACTAGACTTTATTAGTGGGGGGAAATACTGGCATTTTTCAGCGATTTGCAAGAACAATCGAACTTTTAAAAATTGGAAAATGGCACGGAACCTTGTGGGCCCGAATACCACTCGCACTTTGATGAATTTGTAAATAGTATTTCTAATTTCCAAAATTAGTTACCAAGCAAAAATTAATTTGCTACAAGTAAGCACTAAGACAAAAAGAAGCGCTTCGGAAGCGCGGAAAAGCACGCAGTGCATCACCTCTGCCTTACGAGGATGCAATAAGGTAAGCGAATGACGAAATTTAACACAAACACTACGAAGTTGGTCGGCTGTTTATACTCACATTCTTAAAGTTTCTTATAGTGAAACCTCTCTCGCCTTACCTTGAATACAAATTTGGATGCGAATGAAATTTTCACTTCGAGTTTTAATTTTTTTATTTTTTAATTAAATTGAAAATAGCCTAACACACGGAGATCCTGGGATCGACTCCTGATTCAGCGCGCGAACAAAAAGTATTTGATTTGATAAATGTATTTAAAATATAATAAATATGAAAACAAAATAAAGTGCTGGAAGTTAATCTAAGAATAGATATGAAATTCTGATTTAAAAAGCAATTTTTTTTAATTATATACATATGAAAAAGGCATCCTATATGCATTGAGAAGCTCATACCTGGAGACATCACGAACAAAAATCATGTGATACCGAAGCGAGAGTTGTGCTCTCTCTCCCTTACTAACCTGCTTCAAGGTAGACGAATATTTTTGCTGGTCACGAGCAGGCAACGCCTCGGGCATGGCGAGTGCTTAAGTGCGACCCTGAAAGTTTTATCATGAAAAGTAATTTATCGCGTTTGATAAAATTCTTCAAGTAGACATAAAAAATGGATGCATTTTTTCCGGTTTTTGGCGATTTTTTATGTTGTTTTTTAGTTTTGGCGCTTCTTTTATGTTATGTTTTAAGCGATTTTTTGTTTAATTTTTTTAACGATATTTTTAGTTGTAGCGATTTTTTTTACAATACATATTTTTTTAGTTTTAGCGATTTTTTTGTTTGTTTCGATGTGCTCATTTATGTTACTCACTGTATGAAAGTATGTGACTAGGATCGAAAAGTTTATTGATATCATGGAGGGAGAGGCAATAAAAAAGCTGTTAAAAATTGTATACTATAATATCTAAATATTGCGCTACATTAAAAATTAAATTTAAATAAATTCGCTTTTCCCGTACCCCATTTTGTTGTTGTTTGTGTTTTAAGCAAATATAAAAATAAATTCTAACTCTTTCCCTCAAAGACTAGGTGGGAATCTACATACGAGTATGTACATATAAAGTTGTATTAATAATGGTAATATTTTTTTTTTTTTGCAAACCTTCAATTTCTTAATTGATCCCCATGGTACTAGTCTTAGCAACAACCCATTATTAACGATTTCCTGCTTTTCTTTCCTGTATTTATTACAATTTAGTTCTTTCTTTCCACAACATTCATTAGTCGTGTTAGCAATTATGATTATTATTACTTTTAAAAAAATAATATTTTCCCATTTTTTTTGGTATTAATATTTTACCCATTTACACAGAGAACACGTGCTTTAAGTTTTTCTATATATATATACATATTTGGTTGTTGTTTTTATTGTTTTTTTTGCCTCAGCTATGAATTAAAGGAGGTCATTTTTTACGGGTCACTATGTTGTAACTTTAAATGCATTTGTTGTTGTTGTTGTTAACTTCCTCTTTGTTCTCATTGCAACAATAGATGTTAACAGCAGCAACATTGCGCACAAAATGTGCATTAATTCATTCATACGCTTACATACCAGAGCTGTAAATGAATCATTCTTTTTTGATTTTAATTCGTTATGCTAAATAAGCTAACTGCCTGGCTCACGATGTCGACCGCTATCGCTCGCATGCGTTTTTGACGACAAACAGCTGATTTGCGCCTCACTTAAAATTATCAGCACGACAAGTCGATCGAATGATTTTCATACATATTTGCGCCTCCCTATGAAATATCATGCGAGTACAAATGTCAAAATTAGTCACTTGTGTTGTGGTTGTCGACAGATACATAAAAAAATAAAACGCAGTACATTAAAAAACAAAAAGTAAACTATTTTATATATTTTATAATGGAAAACAAGTGGTAAGTATATAAATAATATTATTACACAGCAAACGCATCTTTATTAATCACCAAAATAATTTTTCAGCATAAAAAAGTCTACTTTACAGCAGCTGCAGATTCTGGTTGAATATATGGAGACAAATCCGGAGTGTGCTAGAGGATCCGCTGCCACGGAAAGAAACATTTTGATGCAATATTAATCAATAAAATAACGCAATGCAGCACAAAATATTTGTATATTTTATTATTTTTATTTATAAATGTTTTTTTTTAATAAAACCACTAAAAAAATTACACTTTTTTAATTGCAAATTCAAATACTGAAAACAAATGTCTTTTGTTTACTTCTTTGTTGTCATTTGTAAGTAGCGCAGAGCTGCATTTTTGTAGCCTCATTTACATGTTTTAGCAATTTTTATTTTCAAACAAGCGTTTAATTTAACGAATAGTTGCTATGGCAATATAGTAATTTGACAATTAGTAAAAGGATTACGTTAGAAACGTAACACCTGACGACCGACAAGTCGATAATTAGTGAGGCGCTTAAGAGAACGATAATGAGTGACTTCATGTTGCTCGCGTAACATATCGATCGACATCGTGAGCCAGGCAGTAAATTTTGAATTAATTCTTTTCGCAACAAAAAAGAATTGAATGATATTTGAATCAATTCAAACGAATTGGAAATTAATTGAAATTCACTTTAACAAATTCATTTGAATTGAAAACGAATCGAAATTAATTTCTGCCTAATTCGCTTGAATTGATTCAAATTTCATTCAATTCCTTTTTGTTGTGAAAAGAATTAATTCAAAACTTAGCTTATTTAGCATAACGAATTAAAATAAAAAAAAAAAAAAAATAATGATTCATTTACAGCTCTGGTATGTGTGTGACTATTGGCAGCTTTTATTATTGTTGTTGCCCCTAAAACATTATCATGATACTCATACTCATGCCTGCATAAATAGCTACCAGCACCGAAAAAATAAATTGAATGAATGAAGAAAATAGGCAATAAAAGTATAAATGTCGTGCTTTAATCATAAACAAAAAATATGCACAAATGAATAATAAAATTGAAAACTCAAGCATTGATAAGTCTCATTTGAAAAATATAACAGGGGAATATAATTTGTGTGTGTGTGTGTGTGTTTTTTTTTTTTTTTTTTTGATACAGTTCAAGTGATTACTTCACTTGATTGAGGCTCATACGTATTCAGTTACAGTCCCAAGAGTTATTAAGCCCTATTTGCAATAGCAGCTTCCCGAGAATTTTTGGAACAATCGGTTGCAAATTTTCCGACAGAATAAAATAAGTGAACAAGTGAACACTCCAAAATAGCTGCCTTCGAAAAATCGAAATGCTCTCTCACTTTTTCTTTTTCTAATTCCTGCGAATTATTTCCCGGGGAATATTTAGAGTTGGGCTGTATTTTACGTACGAGTATACTTTTTGTGATTTTCCTGGGAGATATTGAATTTTTTATTTGTCATTTGTTTAGCTGAGTTAGTTTGGCCATTTCTTTTTGTTTTGTTTTTCTTTTATTTATTCATCCTTACTAATACCCCTTTTAGAAACGGAACGTTTGCTTAATTCAGCTGGGAGAAAGACAGAAAGAGATAGTATTTCTGCCTCTGTCTTTTACACAGCTGAATTCAGACTTTGCAAAGTAAACTTTGCGTGTCTAAAAGGGGTATAATATTAAAGGATGATTTTTTAGCAACACTTTCTTTCTTTTTGGCAACACTGTTTTTGGCAACTCAGCGGTTTTCGTGTATCATGTTACTGTTAAACATATTCAGTTTGATCTACAATTTAACCATGAATCCGACTTACGAATGAACAACGCTTGCAATTTATTAAATTTTATTATCAAAATTCATGCTCGGTTAAGAAAGTGTGCATCGTGTACTTCTTCCATTTTATGGTCAGTTTTGGGCGACCTTCTGAGGCGGCTATTCGGACTATTTGTGACTATATTCCGCACTAAAATCACATAATTGAACATTAAACCAGCAACACGCATATGTAGAGTGCGGATAGAGGAAAATATCGCAGCTGTATCCGCCAGTTTTGTTGATGACCATAAATTATCGATTCGGCTTCGTTCGTAGCAATTGGGCCTCTTTTGCCCAATTGACGCTGTTTTAGGTTTAGCGTTTTTTTCATTTTGGCATTTTTTTTAGGTTTTTGGCGATTTTTTTTAGTATTGACGTTAATTTTTAGTTTTGGCAATTTTTTGTTTCGCGATTTTGTTTTTGCTGTTTTACAATAAATATTTGAAGTTTAAGCGATTTTCTAGCTTTTGTTTTTTTGTTTTGGCGATTATTTGGTTTTTTTTTGCGATTCATGATTTTAACATTCTTTGTTGCTCGCTTAGAAATGGCCTTTAATTTTAAACTGTGATATATTTATTGCTGTAGCGGCCAACGTTTTACATATTCTGTGAAAATTGCAGGTCCGTAGCGCTAATGGTTCTCGAGGAAACAGCCTGTGACAGACATACGGATAGACGGATAGGCAGACAGTCTGCTTTTAAGTCATCAGTTTTACCCAAATTTAATACACAGCTCCCGCAAACAGACAAGAACCAGAAAAAGATTTCAGAAATTTTCGTTTCACTAAAATATCCATCGCGCAAATTGTTTATTTTTTTTTTTATTACTAATGCTGCCATCTAATAGAACCATATCTCACAGAGAATTTCGCACAACAGCAAAAAAGGCCCGATTAATAATAACAGGAAACGTTTAACAACAAAATTAGACAACAACAACAAAAACAAAAAACAGCATTCAGTCAGCTGCAGCAACCGCAACAACAATTCAAAGAAAATTAAACAATAACTTATCGGGTGAAAAATATCTACAAAAAGTTTTCCAAGCGTAACCATGACAATAATGCATGTACGAGTATGCATGCATTTTAAAGTTAATGAACAGACAGACTGACAGACAGTTACAGACAGATAGCCAAACTAGTAATCTAAAGTTTAGAGCCCACAAAACAAAACAAAACAAAACAAAACAACAAAAAAAACTTCCTGAGAAACAAACAATTCAAACGAACAAGCAAACGATCGACCTACACTATGACTAGAACATAGAACGCAGAACACTTACTTGGGCAGGCTGGATGATTGGAGTGGCAGCTGTCTGCACATGCTCATGTCTGGCTGAGTGCTTGGCTCTCTCTCCCAACACGCATACTCGCAAAGTTCATGAGTTTTCCTGTGCCTGCCTGCCACCAGCGATAGATAGAACTTAGAATTTCTACTTTTTGTCCCGAAAGGTGGGTGGGTGTTTCTTATTCAAATTGGAAAGCCACATACAATTGCACTGAAGTAGATAGACTAAAGGAAAAGAATAGGTCCCCATTAAATTTGGAATTTCTTTGTGCTGTGAGTCATGCATGATGCATGATGCATGATGCATGTTTCGTTGTTCAAGTTGTCGTGCAAACGTATTGATTGGTCTTCCAATTAAAGGTTTTGTATGGCATTTTTGTAGCCAAATTTATTATACGAGCATGTATTATTCCCTTTTAGTATTTGGCACACCTGGAAAGCCAGTTTTCTTTTAAAACACCATCCCATGATCGAGTGAGTCATCGCTTATTAGCTTAAGCTGCTTAAACTGCTTTTTTGTTTCGTTGCTTTTACGAAGAACTTTTTCCTGCTATGGTAAATAGTTTAGTTTAGTTTTGTTTTTACTTAAGTAATGCAATTGAAAAGAAAAGCTTAAAAACTTAACTTTTTATATGTATTTTTTTTAATTTATTTTTTTTTTGGTTTAATGTTCGCAATAATTTTGCAAATTTTTTTTCACACGTTTCAAGACAGTTAATTTGTTTTCATACCAAAGCTTTATTTAGTCTTTTTCTGTGCTTTTTTCTTTTTTCTTTTGTCTTTAGCTATTTTGTTTTTTACTATTCTAAGAAATAATTTAATTTTTAGTTTAACAATTACAAACAATTTCTTGATTTGCAAAGTGGAATTCGGTTATAACGAACAGCGGTTTTCCATAGCTTTTTTATACAAACAAAACTTAAGAAAATTTAACCGACTACAAATTTTAAAAATTTTAAAGGCTCAATTTTACTCAATTGTGATTCCAATAGTACAAAAATGCTCTAAATTTAAAATTCTATTGAGAGTTTTTTTTTTAATTTTTTAGTAAAATTGTCAATATTTTGAGACATGTCTCCACTTATTCTGTCATAACTCAAAAACAGCTAGTCCGATTTTGTTAAACTAAATTTACAAAAATTATTATTTTTATATAGCCTTTAATCCATTTATGTATTGCGTTTCAATCGGTTCAGTAGTTTCGGAGTTATAATAAAAAAATTGCAGCCAGTAATATATTTTTTTACGTGAAAATATCAAGATTTTTTGTTAAAAGAAAACCATGAAAAATCGAAAACGGCAAAAATTGTTCAGGTTTATAGCTTAATCGCAATGTAGTAGAAACAAAATGGGATATCGATCATAAAAATTTATTGATTCTTTTCGAATCTATTCACAATTAAGTAAATTCACTCATTTTCACAAAATTTTAGTTTTTGGTTTGATATATGTACATAAAATTGAGTAGTTATGGTTCTTCTTTCGATTGATTGAATTTTGCAAATATTTTGCCCACGCCATGTAAAAATTTTCTCTATAGTCAATGAAAATAATAAACATAATTTAGATTTAGTTAAATATATATATGTACATATGTAACGAGGTTCGTCTATAACGAACAAAAATTTCCACAACGCTGCTAGCTTGTTATAGTCAAACTGTACTGTATTAATAAAAAAAATTTCGCTATGACTTCAATAATTAATGGCTTCACATAAGTATAGCTTGACACAGTTTTTCTAAAAAAAGAAAAAGAAAAAGTTTGCAAAAACTTGTCTAAATTTTAAAACAATTTTTACTTTCTTTAGCGCTCATCATATCCTATTTAATAGCTCAATTCTCTTTTATGTTATTAAACCGTGGTGTTACTTGTAAAACGATAAAAAAAATCAGTTAAGTTCATTTGCATGTGATCTAGCAGCCCATCCCCAATTGTAACAAGTAGTAATTAAAAAAAAATCAAAAAACTCGACTGCGGCCAGCTTTGAACCCCGTTAAATATCCTAAATGATCATGCGAAATGAAAAATCATAAGAGAAACCTAAAGATGATTTTAAAATACCTGTCGAATGATACCAAGTTTGATATATATAGTTCGCCGAGTTTTTATATTTTCGTATTTACAAAATGGCGTCTTTTGGCCGCCACATTGAATTTTGACCACTGTCATATCTTTAGTGACACTTCCAGCATTAAGACGAATCGATTGATGTAAGAATCACCAAAATCCGTCCACTTTCGGTTTATAAAGTGGCGCAAAGGATTACATTCATACATACATACATACATACATAGGCTGATAAATACAATACCCTTCGTTGCGTCGAGCAGTTGGGTAAAAAGAGGTCTAAGCTTTTGGCTTGGCTAGTAAACCTATTTTTCGTTTTTGTTCTTATTACATATTGACTCAAAAACTTAACACTTAAAACTAAAAGAGACGAAAAAAGTTGTTTTATTTTTGTTTTTGTTGGAGGTGTGAGGAAGGTATAAAAAATTTATCACAAAAAAGCAAAACAGAACAAGCTAAATATTACCATTTATGTACGACAGTTTTATGCAAGCAAAACACTTTGCGACCGTTGCAACGCCGACCTCAGATAATCATCCTTATTGCAGTTGTCAACATCGACGTCACGACAATACAATACCAATGTGGGGACATACTTACCTGTAATAACATTTCTACTGAGTATTTTAAGAAATTTTATTATTAAGAATTTCCTTTCATAATTAAAAAAATCTTGATTTGTAATTAAAAAAAATAATTAATTTTTAGTAAAAAATTTGAAAAGATCGAGACAACTGTTTTTTTTATTAATAATAATATTGTGATACTACACCACAAACCGGGGGCTTGTCTATGCGTTGGAATGGAAAATGAATTGCAACTCATTCTACAAATTCATTTTTAACAAATTCGTTTGAATTGATTCAAATTTCATTCAATTCTTTTTTGTTGCGACAAGAATTAATTCATACTTTAACTAATTCGTAACGAATTAAAATCAAAAAAGAATGATTCATTTACAGCTCTGCAATATGCCCTTAAATGTTATAATATCATATCCCACTTGCTCAAGTTGTGCCAACAGTTGTAAAGTGTATGGCCTGCAGCAAGCAAACGATGGATAAGCTGACACATTTCAGCCAAGGAACTCACGGTTTATAAAATGAAAAAATGTTAATATGCCTATTTAAAATAGCTCCCTCATGATACAATTATACAAGGTACTTGCACGACTACAACAAAATTGCAACACCAAGAAACACACGCATTTTGTTGGTAGAAACAAACAGAATTTAGTCAAAAACAGATGTCGTTTGTTGTTAAAAATAACAATTACAGGGTAACTAAAGTACAATTGCAGACGCGGCATTCATGAATGATTATAGTGATTCAGTGTTGCCAATATGTGTAATATACAGAGTGTGTAATTTCTACTCACATGTGTAGGCCTATAATTAGATTCATGTATAATCTGTGTGTAATTCTACTTTGACTTCTATTTTTATTTATTTTTGTTTTAGTTTTAACCTACACAAAAGATGTGTAGTGTAATTTTCTTCAATGTGTAATTCGAGACACAGCCATATGCAAATTCATTGGCAACACTGTAATCATTTTATTCACACACATACACTAACATTTTTGCGGCTTGTAAACAAAGTTTGACAAGTTTCTGCATTGTATACATTAACAGGCTGGGCTTGTGCAAGTATTTACCTTGTATAATTGTATCATGAGCTCCCTTTTACGTTATTAATGTAATTATATTTCGCTATTTATTTTAATTTTCTTTATTATTTTTCGTTTCATTTGGTTAAATTTTTTAAAGAATTTTATTAAAATTCTCATACTTTATTTATTATTTTTTGCTCTCTTTGTCCAGAACCAGTCGCTAAAACTTTGTTGTGCAGTGTTATTAAAGCATAATTGTTACTCTCTCTCTCTCACACACACACACACACACACACACACACACACACACCAGGCAAAAAACATTATTTCCTCTTTGCAATTTGACGTGTGCTTGCGATAATCTCTGATGTGAACACTTGCAGTCAATTGATTATGAAATTGATTCAACGTTGGATAATCTTATATTAACAACAGCAAACATATTTGCACACACGACAAATTTTCTTTAACAAGTTCTTCATGCAACATCCGCTGTAACCGTCATCATCATTAGCCCCACAATATTTATTGATTTCTTTTTTTTTCTATATTATTTCGCTTTTTGCTACCTGGTATTTCGACTTGCAACACGTTTTTATTTAATTGAATATTTTCTGTGTGTGTTGTTGCGGTGCAATTTAAAGTTTTTCTAACGCTTCAAATGTGTGCTTGTGTGCTTGTATGTGCGTATGTATAAAAGTCTTGTTTCAACTTTAGCGTTGAGGACACAAGCTTGCAGATTTTTGGGGATTAAGTAAGAGTAAAATCTTTAGATTTTGTTGCTGTCTTATGGTTATTTATTTTTTTATTGTTTTTGAAAGAAACATCTGTCTGTTCTGTTCTCGCTGTCTGTCTATCTTTTATTTTGGATTTAGTTTTCCTTAAAACACATGTGCTAATTGAATGTTGCCGGTCTTGATGGAAGAGCTGAAGAAGCTGTTTAATAAGAACAATAGCGGAAATCACTCATGCAATAGCTTTCTTAGTGTAAAAAAAAAAAAAAAGAAATGGGAATTAATTATTGAGTAACTACATTTGCTCTACTTCCAAAATGTCAATAAATGTGTATTTTTGACTTTTCAAGAAATGATTTTTAGCAATATCCAGTTAATTAATTTAGAAGTTATTTCTTGATTTTTTAAACAAATCAATTCGATGTCATGAAATATGACATTTTTAATTATATAAAATATATTGATTTTAGATCAAACAAAAAAATCGGATTTACTTAGCATCATAAAAATGCCTTCGGATTCACTGATATGTATCAACAAAAAAAAAAAAAAAAAAAAAAAAAGAGAAATTCTTGCAATGACAATCCTATATAAAAATCATTAGAAAATATTCAAATTTTGCACTGCGTACGGTTGACAAGTTCGTTATCTTATTGACTTCCTTGGAAGTTTTTTTTTTTTACTGGGTTTCTGCTACAAAGCGTTGGTGTTGTTTTTTAAATCTTTAATAAACTTGCTGTAACAGTTGACTTTTGAAATGTTAAACTACACAATTATTTATTTATTTATTTATTCAAAACAGACTGTAGTACAAGCCTAAAAGGCCAAAATGAAGTATTACATCAAGGTACTAGTATACCATAGTATTAATACATAAAGCTGACATATTTTAATATAAATGCTGCCGCTTAACTAACTACGTGATAGAAGCCTTCAATTTCACACAGAAAAATCTTTTTTTTTTATCATTTGGCTTTGTTTCATGTTGATTCAACAGGGTTTGCAATTACCATAAGACAATTGTTTTCTTTTGAAATGACTTTATTTCATGTTGATTTAATATTCCAGTATTTTTGAAATCAATTTCTGTGCCGCAACCACATGTCCAAGTCGGCACATTATAAAAAT
This sequence comes from Nowickia ferox, assembly GCA_936439885.1. Taxonomy (NCBI): domain Eukaryota; kingdom Metazoa; phylum Arthropoda; class Insecta; order Diptera; family Tachinidae; genus Nowickia; species Nowickia ferox. The sequence goes on from OW387024.1 coordinate 82,440,649, forward strand.
TAAATGCATTAATTGCATAAAATTTTAAAAATAAAATAAAAGGGATGTGCCACGCCCACTTATTTTATTTAAAAATTTTCCTTTATAAAAGCTTATAAGTTCAATGGAGAGACTCCTAAAAAATACCATATTGGTTCCTAAGATATTTCTAAATAAATATTTGCTTTAAATGAGTCGTGCCAAGCCACGCCCTCTCGATACTGTTTTTCACTGCTTAATTACTGTCTCTGTAAAAACATTGTAAAAAAGTGTTACTCGCAAACAATTTCATAGTCTTTAGCTTTATTAAATCCAAAAATATTCTAAACTAAAAATTACCTTGATATGGGAAGTGCCACGCCCACTGAAAATAATAAAAAATATATATACGAGTATGCTCAATTGCGCCTACTTTTCTATAAGTAATATGCTGTGAAGACTTGAGGAGTCCAAGGCTTTCCTACATACAAGTAAACAGACAAACCAACAGACAGACATTCAGTTTTACAAATTTCAAAACCGAATTTTTTAATAATTATTGGGTATCACATCGAAACAGTTGTCCCTACAAATTTTCTAACCTGGCCCCTCCGTGTTCTATAGCTTCTTTTTTGTATAAAAAGAAGTAACACTCGGGCAATGAATCCCTACTACTATTACTAGGTGTTACTTTCTTTAGGAAAGTGTTAGTGATAGAGAAGACATGTGGTGAAGGAAGAGATAGAAAAAAGATTCATTCTTTTACAACTCTGCTTTTTTTTTTGTACGTTTCTAATAATGCAGTGTTGCAGCGCCTCCGGTGTCAACGAGGCGTATTAAATTTCCGAAGCTGTCTTTAGTAGCCATTTTATTGGTTACATTACTTCGCCGATGATTCTGCTACACAATATCGACGAAGGAGGGCGCTCTGATGTTACATTAGGATTAGTATTTGCTGAAGTCGGTATAGTTCAGTGACCAGTAACTATGCCTTCGTCACTTGAACTTTTGTACAACAACTGATACAAAGGACACTAATGTTTATCAGAAAAATGCGCGGTGTTGTTACTTAATGACTGTCGGAGACCGGGCTCGAACCCACGACCTTCGGTTTTGTAGTCAACGTGCTAGCTACTTCAGCCAACGTCAACCTAAACTCGCTAAGGCTAAATTCGATCGCTTAAATGCTCAACATATAAAAAATTTAAAATTTTTGGTGATAAAACATAAAACAGTAAAATTTCGGCAGATTAGATTTGTAAGCCATTGCCTGATTTAACAATAAATGTTTAAAAATTGTATTCGTAGCCGAAAATTGATAAATCGACTTAATATACTTTTAGCTAAAGCGATTTAGCTTTAGCGAGTTACAGCATACGGGCACTGTACTTCCCTTCAATAACATGTGAGAAGTTTTCGCGGCGAGAATAATTAAATAATTATATTATTCATATAAAAACTTAAATAAACTTACAAAAATTATCAGCAAATATAATTTTTTGATAACAATTTTTCGACCCGAAAATTTCACGCATTCGTTACAGAAACGAGGCACTATAATATAAAAAATCAGCCTTATTAGAAGTAAAAGATCTTTTATCTTAATTTTTGTCACTTGAATAAGTTTTTTAGTTTTTTCTCTCTGCCATAAAATTTCAAAAAGTGTAGTTACGAGATTTTGCATTTCAGCTAACGATATATGGATATTGATTACATGCACATACATACAGAATATCAAAAATTTAAGAAAATTGCTGGGGCAACAAGTTTCATGTGTGGACATAAAAACAATTAAAGCGTAGCCGCGAATAACGTTGTAAAAGACAATTTTTAAAAAACCAGTTTCTTCACACATTAACGTTAGTTAACATTAATCTCTTGCGTTGTTTAAATATCAAACCATATAAATTTATGCATCTTATCGCCGTCAGTGGAAGAACTTTGTAAGTCACCAACAAAATCAATGAAACGCAATTATCGAAAATATAGGGTGTTTTTTATTGAGGTATAGAACTTTAAGTTGGCATCACTTTTTTAACTGGCGGCCATTTTGTCAGCTGTCAAGTGATTAATATTTAGTTTGGTTTGCCATTTCATCATGAACAGGTTGACAAAAGAACAACGCTTGCAAATCGTGCAAATTTATTTCGAAAATAATGGTTCAGTTCGCGAAGTTTACCGCAAGCTCCGTCCATTTTATGGTCGACATAATCGTCCATCAGAGCAATTAATTCGGTTAACCATCAATTGGCCACCAAGATCGTGTGATTTGACACCATTGGATTATTTTCTTTGGGGATATGTGAAGTCGCTCGTCTACGCCAACAAACCAGAAACGTTAGGGGACTTGGAAGCCAACATTCGTGGCGTTATTGCCAACATACGGCCCCATATGCTCGAAAAAGTGGTTGAAAATTGGACCTGTAGAATTGGCTTTATTCGAGCCAGCCGCGGCGGCCACATGCCCGAAATCATATTTAAACGTTAATGGCATAAAATTATCCTTCCAATAAAGCCAAATTGATGGACATTAAAACGATTTTCTTGTGTTTTATTTCAATTCGAAGTTCTATACCTCTAAAAAAACACCCTGTACTTGATAAATGTAACAGAGATACAAAAAGAAAAGTTAATGCTAATTATCATTATTTTCCATAAGCTAAAAATAAACGAAAAATTAAACAATCCTGCTTCGGAAAAATTATTATTTTGTCACTAACCTTCAATTCTAGCTGACAATTGTAAAAAGTTGAGCATTTAAAGTTGCTTTTGTGTGAAGCCGGACTTGCAATAAGTTTGTTAAACGTTTAAAATAAGACTCACGCTGTGTAGCAGAAAGTTCTTGCATACTCGTATATTCTAAAGTTGCAGAGTGATAAATGTTTTAAAAGAGCGTGATGCAAGTCTCCAAAGAAATTATGTGCAACATTAGTTATCTAAACAAACTCAAATGTGCGGGTAACTTGAAGCTGTTGTAACCATGTTATAAAATACTTAAGAAATGTTGCAGGAACAAACATTAACACACTCATTATACTATTGCGCAATAAACTAAATTGCAATTTAATTTAATTTCGTGGCACGGAAACATGGACTGACTGACTCACTCTGGTCGTAATGAATGACGGTTTTCAGTGCAAAACTACAGTAGTAATAAAAATAGTTTGAATTGAATGCAATGAAAAACTAAACAAGTTCGCTCTTTGAGTGCGGATTGAAGCAAATAATAATATTCAGCACATGCACTCGTATGTAAGTACTCGTATGTGTTTGTTAAATGCAACATCAAATGATGCGATGCAAGAGCAAACATGAAATACTTATACGAGTACAACTAAAGCATTTTATTTACAACCGTTTTTTTATGTTGTAAAAGATGGAAAATGAGAGATACGAGAATAAAAAAAGCGTACACTTTGACTAATACTCTGTGAAAAACAGCAGCTGCTATAAAACTAAAATGCTTTCTCTACTTCACACATGATAACCTACAGCTGATGATACGAGTATATGCAATTGCTACTTATGCGAAATCTTCATGTGTTAAATATGTGAAATCATTTTGGAGTAATTTCAAGTTGCTGCTCTATCAAAACGTTTTATTACGTTTACGTTCAATTAAACGTGTCATAATTATTACCATATTAAACAGCTGTTCGAAGCAAACTTATGGGCAACACTGTATTTGATTATAACGCCATAACCATAACCATAACCATACAAACCAATTGCATTTTGGTTTTTCGCCATAACCATAAACAGCTGTTCGCTGGTTAGACATAAAGGGTGTTTTTTATTGAGGTATAGAACTTTAAGTTGGCATCACTTTTTTAACTGGCGGCCATTTTGTCAGCTGTCAAGTGATTAATATTTAGTTTGGTTTGCCATTTCATCATGAACAGGTTGACAAAAGAACAACGCTTGCAAATCGTGCAAATTTATTTCGAAAATAATGGTTCAGTTTGCGAAGTTTACCGCAAGCTACGTCCATTTTATGGTCGACAGAGCAATTAATTCGGTTAACCATGGATCGTTTTCGCACTACGTTTACTCTATGTGATAATACGCATCCGCTGAAGTCGCTCGTCTACGCCAACAAACCAGAAACGTTAGGGGACTTGGAAGCCAACATTCGTGGCGTTATTGCCAACATACGGCCCCATATGCTCGAAAAAGTGGTTGAAAATTGGACCTGTAGAATTGGCTTTATTCGAGCCAGCCGCGGCGGCCACATGCCCGAAATCATATTTAAACGTTAATGGCATAAAATTATCCTTCCAATAAAGCCAAATTGATGGACATTAAAACGATTTTCTTGTGTTTTATTTCAATTCGAAGTTCTATACCTCTAAAAAAACACCCTATAGTTGTTGTTGCAATTTTAAAATGAGAATCTATACAGTTGCTAATAGCTATGGCAGCACTAATAGGTGAAGCAAATAAAAATATTTATGGTTATGGCAATGGTTATGGCTACGGCATTATGGTATGGCACGCCTGACTAAAAAACATGACTTGGATAGGAAGACATAATTTTGAACATTTTGATGGGCAGAGAGCTATTTTGTGACCTTTAAAAAGAGATGGTCGGTAGATCGTGAGTTCTTACGTTAAATGAACTTTAGGAGCCTTCAGACCAAAGGTTTTTTTATGCAAATTATGGTGTAACATCCAATTCCAAAGATGTACGAGAAATGGACAAACCTGTGTTTTCTTCAGCACTATGGACTACAACAGCAATATTCTCAGTTGTTCTTACATCAGTAACTTGTACCAACAGCTCAAATTTTTGCCACCAGTGTCACGATTGCTGGCCGAGAAGGTGCCTCATGACGACCCAAAAATGAAAATTAAGCGTTTCTGTACAGAATTTTGATAAAGGGTGGCCAAATTTTGAGGTTAGGAAGTAAATTGGCTGTCAAATGATGAAATGTCAAGAATGTCTAGAATTAAGCTGTCATCCTTTGACATTTATTTAGTAAAAATTTTAATCATGGAACGCAGAGAATTTAAATTGTAAAAATTTACCATCAAAATGAGGATAATTTTACTGTATCACTTCGTCAAATTCGAGCAGCTTTTCCTCGTAATCAGGCTGCTTCTGAGACCGTTGTGCGTAATTTTATCGCTAAATTCGAGGATCACAGTACCATTGCTGACAAAAGACGAAAAGAAGATGCTCGTAATGGCCGCAGTACAGCATAGAGTTGAGAATGAGCCTGGAACATTAACCCGTCGACGTTCGCAACAATTGGGCATCACTAGAGGTACTTTGCGCAACATTTTGCATAAAGATCTTCATCTCCACGCTTATAAAGTTCAACTCCTTCAAGAATTAAAGCCGGCCGACCGAACGATTGTGAATTGGCTGGACGAAAACAACGCATTTTTCTACAAAATCGTCTTTAGTGATGAGGCCTATTTTCAATTAGGAAACAAAATTGTCGCACATGGGACTCACAAAATCCACAAACAGTCCTCGTAAAACCATTACATCCAAAGAAAGTGACCGTATGGGCGGCATTATTGGCCCGTATTTTTCGAAAATAAACAAGGAAACGCCGTCACCATGAATTCTCTGGACTATCAAACCATGATAACTGATTTTTTGTGGCCACAATTGGCTAATGTTGACAGCAGTGACCTTTGGTTTCAGCAAGACGGCGCTGCAAGCCGCACAGCCGGCCAACCAATTCAGTTATTGCATGAGAAATTTCCCGGTTGCGTAATTTTTCGATTTGGCAATGCCAATTGGCCGCCTCGTTCTTGTGATCTAACGCCGCTGGGCCATTTGAAAGTCCGTGCTTATGTGAACAAACCACAAACAACTGACGCTCTAAAAGATGAAATTCAGTGCTGCATTGACGAGATAAGCGAAGCTTTGTTGCAAAATGTGGTTAAAAATGTTGTGAAAAGAGCGGACGTGCTAGAGATACGAGTAGACATTTGCCCGACATCATATGCCGCTATTAACTCTCATATTTCTACTTTACATTGGGATCAATAAAACCGAATTTGTCAAAAAAAAACTTGTGTTTTTAGCCAATTTACTTCCTAACCTTAAATTTGCCCACCCCTTTAATTTCCATGCATTTTTGAAGCGTTTATTAAACTGTTTTCTACTAATGGCGTAGTTTTTACTTGTCATCTGTCAAGTAGTTAGAGTTTGAGTCTTTACAGCTGTTAAAATGGCGGGCTATTCAGTATAAAACGTCTCATAGGAACAGCCGGTAGCAATTGTGTCTAAGTAAAACTTATTTATAGCTTAAAACTAAGCTGTATAGAAATTTGTTACAGGGAGATGAAAACTACTAAAATACAGTAATCTGAAAAATAATTCGCTATATTCGTTATAAGTGTACATTAACTAGCGAATTTCCAGGAATGCAGGAGAATTTTTTTCATTTTCCATTAAAGAAATTTCTCTTTTAAATTGCCAGCTTTGATTCAGCTCATGTTTTGTATCATTTTAAATCATTCGTGTTCTTATTTTAATGGGTTAGCAGCATATTGTTATTTGTTATTGTGCTTGCTGCGCGTTCCATGAATACGCTAATAATGAATGCCATTTATGTTTGGATGATTGCAATTGTACATGCTTTGTGCGTTCTAATGAACAATCATCGTTGCTCGTATATATATACATATGTACATGCTGCATATACAGTAGTATCCGCTTAATTGATTTTTTAAAAATGCACAATTTTTGATGGCATTAACTGTATAATGCGTTACTGTGTCGCTTTATTATCTAACGCAGTTAATGTTTTTTGGAATTAATTAAGTGGGATCAATTAAACTGAAAGTACTGTATGTATGAAATTATTTTCCTTTTATTCCAAGTAATAAATATGCGTTTATTGTGTGTGTGTGTGTGCATGTGAACATGCTCAGGTGTCGCTAATGAATATGCACAAGTTTATAGTGGCATTGAATATTTCAAATATTATGTATTTTACTTTAGCATGAGTGAATACAATTTTGAAAATATATTTGGGGGGAAAAACAAAAGCAAAAATAATTTATATTATAATAATTTAAAACATTGACACTTACGACTACCGTTTGAATACCCCTATTGTATGTACTATGCACATTAGAGCGCGCCACCTTACAGTCAAAACAAAAAAAAAAAACAAAAACGAAGTAAGCCATGCACATTCGAATATGATGTATTATTGCAAAAGGCAATTTCGAAAAAAAAAATTTTTTCTTAAATTATTTTTGCCGAACGTAGGGTTCGCCTTTTTAAAGTTTTCATTTTAACTTTGGCAGTTACAGTTGGATCTTAAAGTATTTTGTATCGACGTTCTTTTCTCGAAGAGGATAATGATTTGTTAAATAGGCAATTGACCTCAATTATTTCTTCCTAGTATTCACTCAGCAGATCTCAGTTCCTACCACCCTAATGCCACAAAATTAAAGCTTGCAAAAAACAATTAAACTTTTCCAAAGTAAGTGTATCCATAATTGTACCAAAACAGTTTTAAATTTATGTATTTGAAATTTATTATAATTTTTTTTATTATTTTTTTTGGCCCAACGTAGGAGGTCGGTCTCCTTTCAAAATTGTTATAGTCGAACGGTTTAAAATACTTAAATGATCTCAAATCGAAAAAGAGATGGTACGATGGCGTTACTACTACTTTCCCTGGTTTGCTATTGCTATTCATTTTACCCGTGAAATAATTGTTAAGATTGCGTTTTCTTGTTTGATATAATCAAAGTTTATGCGCTCTTCTTGGTTGGTTTCTTGTGAAAAAAACAACCACTGGCAAGTCACGAAAAAAGCTACGTTGTATAATACTTTTTTTGGATTTGTTGGATGCCAAAAGACGTTCAATGGATCCTCCGTCCCTTCATCGAGAACATCGAGAATTTTTTGTTTGGCTGTGGCTGGCATTTTACAAGAAACTTGAATTGAGCATAAACTTTGATTATATCCAATAAATTCTGTAAAGTGCGACTTCGACTCGCACATGAAGGGATCCGTACGGGCGTATGGAGATGTAGACATTTTAAAAACAACTTTTTACTTTACCTAGTAAATTTTATTTTTTGGTTTTTGGCGATTTTATTTGTTTTCGCGCTTTTTCTAGGTTTTGGCGCTTCCTTCGTTTTTGACATTTTTTGTCTTTGGCGGTTTTTTCGTTTTTGGCAATTTTTTTGTTTTTTGGCAACTTATTTTAGTTTTAGCGATTTTTTTAAGCTTGGCGTTTTTTTTGTTTTGGTGATTTTTTTTAGATTTTTGTCGTTTTTTTTTGTTTTTTGGCGGTTTATTTTAGTTTTAGCGATTTTTTTTGGTTTGGCGCTTTTTTTCGTTTCGGCGATTTTTTTAGATTTTTTGCCTTTGCGGCTCCAAGGTTGTCAAAATTACAAAGTAAAAATTACATTAAATTTCAGTGTTAATTGTTGTATCTTCGCTAAATTATATATTTTAATTAAGTATAATTTTTTTTATCTCCTCTACTGAACCGTGTAAAAATAAAATTCTCGAAATTGTTGTATAGTGTAGTGATAGTGAAATTATCTACTTCTGCTTAGTTTGGAGAGGAGAAGAAATGAATTACCATTTTCCTGCTGGAGTCTTTACTTTATTGAAATGATAATTTTATGGTATTAATATTAGAGTTGGTTCGAACTCGTCCAATAGTTCATTGGACCCATTAGACTTGGTTCTAGAGCTTTGTTCAATAGCTCTTTTTGAACTACTTCCTTAGCGTGCGAATCAAAAGTTATTTCAAAACAATTTTATTTACTTTGACGTTTTTGACCGATTTTGTGTTCAACAGCTAATTTTAGTTCAAAAGAGCTGTTGGACACCATAGCTGGGTCCAGCTCATTCAGTCGGTCGTTTTAGGCAAAAGCTTCAAGTCAAACCCATTTAAATTTCATAAGCTTGAGATCATAGGTTTTTGTCAAAAATTCACCAGTGAACGAGTTCGACTCAAATCTAATTAATATTTCAATTTAGTCCAATAAATTTTGTTCACAGAACAAGGAAGTGTGTGTGTGTGGGTGGGTGTGTGTGCACTTCCGCCCCTGCAGCAATATGTTGATCATGACAACTAATTGCAATTTTCACAGTTTTTGTTTTCAAAGCTTTTACAATTCTGATAGTTGCTGCTGGATATGAAAAATATTTATGGAGCGTATTTATTCGTCGTGGCATTGTTTGAAGTTGCATTTGCATTGTGACCTTTTGGCTTTATGGTTTGCGGCAAAGGCAATGGACGTGGATGCTGACGATGATAATGAGGTTGCTGCTGCTATTGTTGTTTCTGTGCATTTCATGCGCAGATTCATAAATTGAAATGTTACTTACTGCATGCAGTAGCCAATTTATTTAACATTTTTTTTTGTTGCCATTGGTGATATTATTTGCAATTAGTTTTTATTTCATTTTTTTTTCTCTTCTGAATATTCTCTATTGATTTATAGCAATTTCATTGGTTGTGTTTCATTTGTATGTGTACGGGGTGTGTGCTTGGTTTATGCTCTAGTTTCTTTTATACAAAATTAGTGCATTTTTCGCCGTGCGATTAGCTGCTAATGCAATCAATATTAATCCATTACTTTAAAGCGATTTTATTTTATTGCAAAAGCAAGCAAATTTACATTTGCCCTAAAATTTTTGTTTTTCAATAAGTGCTTATGCAAAAGTAATTCAAGTTGCCAAGGTCTGGTTGTATTCAACTGTTTTTGACATTCATCCATTATTTTTACACAAACTTTGTTTGTGTTGTTTTTGTATTTTCTTAGTTGTTGTAGACCTGCATATACTTCATATAAATATGCTTTGGTTACATTCTTGAGCTGTCAGATCTTGCAACATTGTCTGATCTGGCAATGTACTGTCAGTAAAATGTTGCCAGCAACAAGTTAGATTGTCAGTTCACAGAATTGTATCAAATACTCACTCGTATGTGTGTAAATATAAATGAAAAAATCTGGAATGCGATACTTCTTTCTTCTTCTTTTATATGGTACGCATTTTATACAGAAATTAAGGGTTTGTTTTACAACAATTTTTACTGCGGCCAAACCTTTCTTGGTCAGCGAATCAAATTTAGTGAAAAATAAAGACAATAAATCAGTTTTCAAACATTGATTTAAATTTGTATAGCTGACATAAAGTTATTTCAGCAATAAGTTATCAGATTTTCAGCAGCAAAATAAGAAATAATTTTTTTTTTAAATTGCCAATATTATATTGAAATTTGATTTTAGTTTTATTTTGAGTGAGGATTGAATAAGTAAAATATATTGTAAAATATGTATGGAAAAAACTTGAAACTTCTAAACTGTTCTCTAAGCGATCCAATTGTTCCTGTTTTATTATTAATTGATTTATAAGTATGTACGAGTATGTGTTAATCTTAAAAAAATCCACAAATTGTTTTTCGCCTACTTTTTGCTTTATTATTCAACAGCAATCATTGTTATTGTCGTATATTGCAACGGCAGCAGCGTTCATTGATTGTTGGAAATGTTATTGCTGCTACAGCCACTGATTCATGTTATTGTTAATATTTATTTAATGCTGCTCCCTCTCTCTCTCTCTCTCTTTGTATCCATCTGTCTCTCTCTCTTTCCCACTGCGTTTGCTTGGCATTAATTCAGTGTAACAGTTGTTGAAAATATTTTTTTCAATTCCATTATTATAAGTTTTCAATTGAGTTTTCAATATTTTTTTTTTTTTGCAATTGAAAAAATATTTGTTTAATTATAAAAAAAGGAATTATGATAAACTTTTTCATGATTCATTCATGTTTTGTTTTACATTGAAATTAATTGTTTTTAAAATTATATAAACTTTTTTATAAAACTTTTTTTTAAACAACAGTTTTTACAGGGAGTGCTAAATATAAAATGCTTTTTAATGGAATTAATTTAAAATGTTAGAAATACTTTTGTTGTTTAGCTGGCTGCACATACTTACATATCTGTAGCAAGTAGGAAAAAGTGCACAAGTCATATTTTAACGTTTTACAGTAGAGCTCTTCTAAAAACCTTCAAGTCGATTTTCAGAAACTTATTTCTTTTACAGTGAAATTGGGAAATTCGCTATTCCCTTAAATTATTTTTTTTTTTAGAAAAACATCGTTGTTCGCAGTATAAATAATAAAATTCAATTTGAAATATACGAAAGTGTAACATAAATTAAGCTGTTATTCCATATGAGATTGTAAGTCGAAAAAAGATAAACAGCAAGTCATAGTTGAAATTTTGACTAGGGGTACTTGTAAGTATGAAGATTACAGGGGTGCCTGCCATTAACGCAAAATCAGCATATCCCGGCTTAAGCAATTTTTCTTTTTTGCCACAGATATATTTCACAATTCGTCACGGATACCATTAATGCTGCCGAAATTCTTAAAATAATTGAAATTGCTTTATTTTTTAAAATAAGAATACGGAAATTGGTTGACCGTGCATGACATCACTGAAACTTCCCACTAAGCTACAGAGTTTGCTCAAACTTGCGGCATACGACACACTTTTAGGTCTACAATATTACATTTCAAACCAAACTATCGATAGTATCTATAGTTTGGTTTGAAATGAAATATCGATAGATTTTTTCTACTATCGATGCAATCGACCAAAAAATCAAGTAATTAAAAGAGCAACAACCAAAGTTGGTAAATAGTAGCCGACGGCAGCTTTGAAGCACATTATCTGCAGTTGCTTTACGCCTTCTCTATATGTACTTAAATACACATGTATGTATATACATATATAAATGTACTTATAACTCGAAATGTTTTTCGACAAATAGTAATCAAAAGTATCTTCATAAATCCGACGTCTTCGACACAAATATAAATTTCAGTTGTACTGACATCGCGACGTCCGCCAATCGTCTCGGATTTATTTTGACAAATCTTCGGTTAACATACCCAAGCATGTTTCTCTACACATATTTTGTAATTATATGCACTTACCTATGTACGAGTAAATATATTTTTATAAATTAATGAAAATGTTGAGGACTCTGGAGTTTTTTTTCTAGCCAATGAAAGATATTAACTAGGCTAAATGTGGTTTATAAAACCATTCGATACAATCGATAGTATGGATAGTTTTACATCAAACTATCGAAACTATCGGCTGGGGCGACTATCGATAGTTTTGCAGCTCAAGTCTACAAAAATTTCCAATTGATTTGAAGAAGACTTTTGAAGTTATAAAAAAATTTTTTTTTTTTCGATATTTTTCGTCAACGATATCTCTCGAGCGAAGTCAACTTGGCAACGTGTCTTTTATTGGTGCGCCACTTGAAGTCTTGCAAATAGGGAAAATTGTCAAATTTTTAGTTAACAGTTTTTTTTTAAGGCACAAGTGCGATATATGTAAATATATGCATGTACGTCTTTTGTTTAAGCTTATTCGAATAATTTCATTCGAACAACTTTACTTTAAAAATGTTACTTAAACATTTTTTTAAATTGTACATATTTCAACATATTGTTTTAAATAATTTTATTCGAATAATTTTATTCGAATAATTTTATTCGAATAACTTTATTTCAACTACATACTATTTTTTTTTTTAATTTTAACGTTTTAAAATAATTTTATTCGAACAATTTTATGTGATTAATTTTATTTGCACTATTTTTGAATGAAATTTTTCGAAAAAAATGATTGGAATCAAATAATTTCAATTGGGGATTCTAGTGAACAGTGCTAAGGGCCCTTTAAAGTTAATTTGAATTATGTGTGTTATTTGAAAAATTTTATCTGTGTAAGTTAGTTCGAATAATTTTATTCGAATAATTTTATTGTAATAATTTTGTTCGAGTAAAACCTGTAATACACGGCATGTTAAAAGCCACATGTGCATGTGGCTGTGACATAATTTTGACGACATCAAGAGGCTACATTGGCTACATGCCGTATACTAGTAACACATGTAAATGTAGAAATTCACATCTTTACGCATGTGCTGCCCTTGAAAATGTATTTAATTCGGCTAAATGTTTCTTATTTTTATTTTGGGACAAAAATACTATAACATTTTGACGGCATATACTATAGCCACTGCTGCTAGTAATTTGATAATATGCAACTAACATGTTGAAAATTCTCGCGACGTCACACAGAGAAGTATTTGAGCCAAAACGCTGGCCAAAAAGGCAAGAATCAATTTAAAGAAATCTTAAGAACTAAGTACACAGCTCGATACACAACAAAATTTTACATCATATTGTAAATTTTTAAAAGTTTAAGTTGTGATTTGTAGCTCTGAGCTACTGCTAAAGCCAGGAAAGCGAAGAAAATTACATGAGTTTTTAATGTTTTTTTCGGTTTCAACATGTTTATATTAAATTTTTGTTGTGGCTAAACGAATAAAGGTATAACGATGATTTTCTTTTTCGATAAAAGATTTGATGAAAACCTTTTTTCTAGTATTAAAACGAAAATAAATATATTGAATATTAATGTTGAAATAATTCGTTTAAAAATTTAATTTAATTTTTTTGCAAACAAAAAATTAAGAAGGTTTTTAAAAGTGAAGAAATTTAGAATTATGTTTTATACCACAATAAAATTAAAAATCTCTAATTTTAGACGCCAGAAAAAAAGTTTGCGCTAATGTGCACAATTTTTTTGTGATTTTTTGAAAATTCCACCTTTTTCTGTTTTTGCTCATCTTGCAGGGGTAAATATGAATAAGAAACCCTTTTGTCAGTTATAAAATGTTTGGCTTTGAGGGGAGGGCTACTTCCCCGTACCGTTAAAAGCTCAAAGTTTAATTTTTATGATATTAAGGCATGAGCAGTACATTTTTTTTAATATTTACATTATTTTTGCAAATAATATTTTTGTCACCGCCCACAAAAAGAAGTGGGAAGGAAAATGAACTCTTACGGTCTCTTGGGTCCAAGTTTAGGGTTTTGAACTTTCGCCGACGTTAAAAGTTGCATTTGCTAAACAAAACTATGGGAAAAGTTAAGTTAGGGGAACTTTTTTCTGCTTTGTCCGATTTCTCTTATTTTCAAGTTTTAACAGCCTACGACTATAAGACATAATCCTGCCAAGTTTCGTTGATCTAGGGGCACTCAACAACTTTTCACAATCAATATAAATATATTAAAAAAAAGTAATGGCCAAATAGTCCTCTGTGCATTGGGTGAAGGTCTTTTATCTTTATGCTCGTCAAAATAAGTTACGTTATAATTTGCAATTGTATTTCTAACATTTAATAAATAAAACAAATATTTGTCAAGATTGTCTACAAATAAAGTGTGTAGGGTACTTTAATAGTTGACCTTAATCGACTGTGAGTTTCGAAGTGTTTAAAAAAATTTTCGTAAGTAAAACGAAATTTCAAAGTAATTTTATAACTAAAAACAGAAACAGCTGGGCAGGTTAGTCGGTCGGTTGGCCGGTTGGCCGCCTGACTAAGATGGCCTGTTAGTAGTAAAAGCAAAAGCTCATTATAACTTAATAAGGCAATTTATAAAAACACAAAAGACATAAACGGACATGTGTTTGAACATGTATTATTTTTTTATGTTTTTCTTATTTTTTTTTTTTGTTAAATTATGCGTTTTTTTAACGTGCTCAATATACGAGTCAGTATGTGTGCACATTGTACAAGTCAGAGATTAGAAAAAATATTTTATTTATTTTATGGTTGCTGCTGGTTTCACATTCCTAACGCTACGAGTCTGATGTTGCACACATTTCAAGCTGTACTTTGTAATTGCATTGTTTTTCTGTGGAAGAGTATTTTCGTTGTTGTTTTCATTTATTCGCTACGAAAATGTTATATGTCATTGTTACATGACAGCAGCATCAGCAGCAGCAACAACAACTGTTGTTGATATTGAATTTTGATTAGCATTGAACTTGATTTTCGCAATTTGCTACATAGTAAGAAAGAAAAACATGAATATGCTTTAATTGGTTGAGGTTGCATTTTTTTTTCTTTATTTGCTAAAAAATTGGAAAATTGAGACAATTCATGCACGTGGCTGATGCCAACTTAAAAATTAAAACTTCTAAGTTTTTAAAGGGGTTCGCGTGAAGAGCCGAAAAACAAAGTTTTTACAAATAATATAATTTTTTTGCTTTCGTTATACATACTTTTTTTAAATTTTATTCTAGTTTTTTAATTTATACGAGGTGTGTTCAAAAAGTATCGCGAATTTTTAATTTTCGCGGAGTACGTTTATTCGAATTTTGATTTATTTTGGGGCGTTATGTTGATACTCATGTCTCTCACTTATGCCGACAATTTCGGCCGTTTTGAATGTTCAGTTAATTGTTGACAGCTGCTTTGCTTGCACGTGTTTTGGCTCGTCGTATCAAGATCTACAAGACTAAACTGCTTACCAGTCAGCAGCAGTTTGTCGGCTGTGTACAAACATCAAAATAAACAACAACAATACAAAAACAACTCACACAACTAAGCACAAAAGTGCATTGCAGGTATGAAAAAAGCAAATAAGCACCAACACACTTAAATTATTAAATTCATTGAAAAGTGCAAACAATGCAAACTTTTTTTGTAGAAAAAAAAACGCCACTAGTTGAAACCAAGACTGCATGAATGTTAGTGCAGTTTGTGTTTAATTTAATTTAAACGGCTGGCCATTGCATCAAAATATTCCTCTTCCTTAACTAGCGGTCTCCACTAGCCATGAACTTGGTATGAGCATTATGTCAGACATCGCAAATGGCTAATGGCGACCGCTCATGTCCATGTTTCGTGCATGCTCTGACATGGATGCCCGAACATATGTCTGAGCTCGAACAATTTTCGCCATGTTATTCGCCGGCCGCAACGTAAACATTCGCAAGAAAAGAGACCGAACAAAATTGGTAAATATTAAATATATCTCCATTGCGCTAACGCAAAGTACTTTGACATGCCTGAACATGCACATGGCACGTAAAAAAGAAGTTGATGAATTTTTCACAGTTGCTCTGCCGGCGTCATGTCCATGTCAAGTGTATGGCTCGTGAAGACGTAAGGTGAAGCAATTTTACACCATCATGTTAAGGTGAATAAAATGAGGTGAACTACTATCATGCCAAGGTGAATTGAATAAGGTGAATTCCTTTTGATATTAAGTGCAACACTGAGGAAAAAATATATATACATATATTTTTTTTTTATATATAATTTAAAATTAATAGCTATGGGCCTGTGGCAAAAATTAAAATAAATACACTTAGGGAGAATTTCGCGAACTCTATTTAAATATTAATTCATACTTAAATGTCAATTTTCATTAATTTTTGTATGGAAAAATTACTTTTATATACGAATTGATATTTAAATAAGTTGTTGAAGGGTTGATAGGGTCTTAATAGTAACAAACCAAAAAAGTTTGTCTTAAGTAGAACAAAAAATAAGCAAATTAAATAGTAAAGAACAAACGACAATGGCGAGACTTTTGTAAATTTAGAGATGGTAAAGTTGAGCTTTCATTAAAAGAAAGCTTTCATTAAATTCACATATTCGATTTGCACTAAAAAATTTAGTATATAAAGCAGACATCTACATCAACTGACACCACACACAGTAAATCAAACACAAAGAA
Source organism: Nowickia ferox (assembly GCA_936439885.1). Taxonomy (NCBI): domain Eukaryota; kingdom Metazoa; phylum Arthropoda; class Insecta; order Diptera; family Tachinidae; genus Nowickia; species Nowickia ferox. The sequence goes on from OW387024.1 coordinate 82,457,169, forward strand.
CGCTGATGATGAAGGTGTAGTGACCTTAGAAAGCAGCTAATTGTTCCGTTCTGCTAGTGTACTTACTTTTTCTGTAGTAAATTATCAACCGTTTTTGACCAGAAGGGTCGCAGTTATTTTTATGTTTCAATATAATTTTATGTTATTCTTTTCAAAATTAAATCTTTTCAATTCTGCACGCACAATCACAATTTATTTCAAAATATTTTTATTTAATTTATGCTGTCACTTACATTTACTTAACAATTTTTTGATTTTCACAGGTTGAACCGAAACAGAACAGAACAGAACGAAACAGAAAAACTAACGACTTGTATTAGATTTTTATAAACAAAAAAGGAGTCAGCAGATTCGTAACAGAACAGAAAGTAAAAACTACTTCTGCCTTTAATTGGTGTAGTCTGCATATCAAAACTTTTCATTGCACGCCTGAGAATACCCTTTAATTGTCAACTCTCATACATTTGTTATTGTTGCAGGCAAAGATTTACATATTCTGTGAAAATTTCAGGTCAGTAGCTCTTACGATTGTCGAGAAAACAGACTGTGACAGACAGCCAGACGGGCGGACGGACATCGTAGCGAAAACAATAGGCGTCCTTTTCACCTTTTTTGGTGTACGGAACCCTAAAAACAAAATGAGCGGTGTTAAGTTATTAGGTGTGTTCATTTGCTAAAAATTGCTACGAACTTGTAACAATTGCTACGGGAAAGTGTTCCTTAGCCCAAAAAGTTTGCAAGGAGAGAGAGTCAAACGAGAGTATTCAATTGAAATCAGATTTTATTATTTAATTTTAATTATTATTGTTCGAACTTCATTTGTTCCTATATATATGATTTGATCAGACTAAATTTCGTATCGCTTTGATGCCAAATTACATGTGATAATCATCAGATTTGATGAAGTTATTTCGATCTAACGGTGAGTATCCTTAGCAGATTTTAGATTTCCATGTCAACACAAACCGCATAAGCGTTGATGTGATGTTGACGTCGGCTGTATGTGACAGCGACTCCAAAATGACATTGATGACGCCAATAGCTTGCATAATAAGGACGCTAAACACGTCCACTGGACAATAATTAGTGGTGACCTTTTACAATATAATAGTGGAAAAGAAATTAAGATTAAGCATTTTTCACTGTGATCTTTATTTACCAAATTACTGATCAAATGAGAGAAAATTGCATTTACAACAATTACATTTATCTTAAAATTCTAATTTAATAAAGATTGTTAATTTTTTTGAAAGTAGAATTTAAGGTCTAAAACTGCTTTACTGCGAACGTACGCCAGTACACGGAACATGTAGTCTCCACTTGGTACAGGAAAATTAGCAAACATTGCATCTGTCAGAACCATGTCTTGCACAATCATATCATGCTAAAAGAATTGAATTGACAAATTTGTAATATCTCAAGTCTCAACGTTCCAAACGATACGAGTGTATCAGCAGATTTGTTATTTATCTCTTGTAACATCATTCAAGTAAATGATTTTAAATGATTCATTTGTAGTAAACTTATTAAAACTTACATTGAAGGGACAGGTATGATTTATATTCGTGTGGTTAAGAAATGCATCAGCTGCAAGTTTAACGACGGGATATTTCTTTTTATTTTTCATAAAAAGGCAAAAATCTGCCGTAACATTGTATAAGAAGGGCCGGTAACCGTTGGCTCTTTTAAAAACTGTCATTCGTATCTGTAGTTGAGGATTGTATTATTAAAAAGCAGTTAATATTTTTTTTACAAGGACACTTACCGTTGCCTCGGTTAAAGGCTTTTGCAATAACTGCATATACAAATTGAGAGCTACTACACCGCGACCTTTTAATTTAAGCTCACATTTCGAAACGTTGAACAATGTCGGATCCAATGCTTCACATTTAAAGTTTGTAAATTTAACTGCGGCCAAAGTTAAGGCCACAAAAATAGAGAAGATCAAAACTACACTCTTACAATACATTTTGCTGACTGGATGGTTGACAGAATTTATACTATATATATAGACACACATGTATGTAAATGCATATATGTATGTATGTATATGTCCACATAATGAACCGATTTAATATGTTTTGTTTGGTTTTGTTATATTAACCATATATAATTAATTTGAGCTACATAAATTAAGCCATCAATTAATCAGTCAAGGTTAATGAAATTAATATTTGCTATTTATTTGCTTCATGTATTTAATTATTTTATATAACAAAATGTAATACAAGCCTAAAAGGCTAAAAATAATTGCACAATGAAGTTTGGTTGTAACGAACGTAGAAATAGGTTAAGTTAGATTAAAAATAGGAGCAGTCAGAGGGACATACACTGAAAGGAAAATCGTTCATGCAGATAATGAAACTGTTTCATTAAATGTTCTACATTATATTAATGAAACTTTTCATTAATACAATGAGCCATCACATTGTATACATGAAATCTTTCAATCTCTGCTCTTCATGTGTTCTTCATAGTTCATTCAATTCACGAATTTTCTTTTTACCAAATTTGTGGCAAATATATGTAAGTAAGTTCCACAAATTTTGTCTACTTAAGGCCGTGATACACTAGCCTACACGATCGTGCGATTTTTGAGAAAGTACAGCCCTGGTATGATGGAGTCTATGAACATTTTCAAAAGACAAAAACAATTCATCAGATCAGGGTTGTATTTTTTCGTAGATCGCGCGATTGTGTAGGATAGTGAATCGTGGCCTTTACTGTATACAGTTTGTCAAACATAAATAAATAAGTTATTTTGCTCAAAAATATTTTCTATTTCTTATTTTTCTAATCAAAATTGTATTGTTGCCAAACACGTTAAGACCATGTTCAAATTTTGCCACTTATGCTAACTTCATGCCAATTTTTGATTATACATAAGGCCACAAGTCTCGGGTGGACAGTGGGTGAGGTTGACAGTTGGAGGAGAGGATTGGCTGTACATACAAATGTAACATTTGTATTCGCATTACTTTCCCATTGGTCCTCCTAATCGAACAGGTATGCTCGTCAGTAAACATGGGTTGAAGATAGGCTCAGATGTTGCATAATTAACTGCTATTTTTTACTTTTTCTTTTTTTAATATGCCTTTTATATGTATTGCGTTATTCGCTGGTAACTACATATATACTAGAGTTGTGCAGCTAATGAACGAACTAGTTCAATTGAACGATTCACTTCACTGAGCGCTGTGAGCCGTTCAATTCACTGAGCGCTTTCAGCTCACTGCTGAGTGGTTTCTAGATTTGTATCGAACTCTTTCAGCAGCTAGTTTTAGACACAAACCTTTAATCAAACGCATGTAATTTAAATTGGTTATAGGTTTGTGTCTAAAACGACCTGATGAAAGAGTTCCATATATGTAGGTCTTGTGCTTTTTTTTACCAAATTTTTTGTATCGCACAAGTACATCAAAAAAATAATTGATGTATTGTGATAATATTAAAATATCTGAAATACTAAACAATTTTAATTTTTTTATTAACTAATTCCGCTCATTAAACTATTTTTGTTTTATTTATTTTTTATACTTCGTCTGCCTTGTTTTGTAATGTATGACCACACACACACGCTGTATAAATCTGTCACTATTTATGTTTTTGTTTTCGCATAAAGAGAGAATGCTTGACAAAATTTTTCACTACAAATGAACTGAGCTAATGAGCCAACCGAATGATGAAATACTTCAGTAAAGTGAGCTGAGCTAAAAAGAGCGCTCACTCAAAAGTGCTGATAAGCATAACTCTAATATATACTTAAGTATGGTAAACAGAAGCTTAGAAGAAGTGCGGCTGCTACGATGATCGCAACCATTCTTAAAATACGTTCATACTAGTGTTTGAAGAGTTTTCTTCTCGAGAAATCAATAAAAAAGTAATTAATTGTGATCAAGGCACATTACCAGGGAAACCGCAAATATGCAATTGTCTGACGTATCAATGCGGAAATAAGATATTTATCCGTTTCAGAGCTTTTTATGAATTTTGGCATCAATTTGTTAGTGCATATTTTGCATATTTTACCCTTTAAGGCACGTTTTAGCATATTTCAGTCTAACACGCATATTTTGAGCATTTTTCGATTTTTCAGAGCATATTTGACGCTTTTAGGGCATACGAGTATTTTGGTATTCGATCAATTTTTGTTTTTATTTCAATATTTTAATAAAAAAAAAATTTTGGTACAACTTTATGCTTTTCTTCCTCTAAAATTCACTTTCAATATTCTATGCATGTACAATTTTTTGATTTTTTAATTTTCACTCACTTGTAAACAGTCTTATGAAAGAAAATTAAAGTAAAAAAATCTGAGTGAATATTTGTTGTTTACGAGTATTGCAATAACAATCATAAATAAACAGCTGGTCTTATTCTTCAAAATACAGTTCCAAAGTCTTAATTCTGACATCGGGATCCATTTTGAAGTTGAAGTTAAATTTTTGTTCTTTATTAATTTTTTATTGTTTCCTTTTTCTGTTTATTTTATTTCTGTCTTGTTTTATATGCAAATTTTATTGAATTGTTGGATTAAAACTAGATTTTTATTTCCAAATAATCCAATTAATATTATATTTTTAAGAGCATATTTTTTGAGTTTTTAGTGCATATTTTTAAGTTTTTAGTGCATATTGAATGCGCATAAAACACCTTTTTTGGAATATATTTCTAGTTTCCCTGCACATTATAAAAGGTCTACGCAAGCCGAACTTAATACAACAACCAAACTTTGTTTTCAGTATTTGCCAAAAAGTTTATGAAATACACCCTCGTACACAAATAATTTGGCAGGTATCTGTGAACTGTCCTCTTGCCTGGACCTCATTCATAGGCCTTAATTGTGATTTTTATTTTTTAAACTTTAACAGCCGTATCAAAAAAAAAAATTATAATAATTTGAGCTTGAAGTGTACGTTAAAACAAAATTTCCATAACAATCTTGACAAAACAAATATTTTTTTTGGGTACGGCCGTAATTTTATAATTGCAATTTAATAAAAAATTTTAATATATTTGAAAATATACTTTGATGTCAGACACTGAGCGATTGTAAAAGTAGACCACTATTTGTACCATATACTCTCCACTTGGCGCTGGGAAATTAGCAAACATGGACTCTGTCAAAACCAGGTTGTGGACAATAATGTCGTGCTAAAAGAATTGAATTAAAAAATTTATCGATAAAAATTTTTGACAGATTTGTAGCAAATTTATTAAAACTTACATTGTAGGGACAGGTGTGGTTTACATTAGAGTTCTTAAGAATTGCGTCAGCAACAATTTTGATGATCGGATATTTCTTTTTATTTTTCATAAAAAGGCAAAAATTTGCGGAAACATTGTATAAGAAGGGCCGGTAACCGTTGGCTCTTTTAAAAACTGTCATTCGTAGCTGCAGTTTAGATTTGCACGAGTATGATTAAAAACGCATCAATATTTTCCTACAAGGACACTACTTACCGCTGCCTGGGTGACAGGCTTTTGCAATAACTGCAAATGAAAATCTAAGGCCACTACACCGCGTCCTTTTAATTTGAGTTCACATTTCGAAACGTTGCAAAATTTCGAATCCAATACTTTACATTTCAAGTTTGTAAATTTAACTGCGGCCAAAGTTAAGGCCACAAAAATAGAGAAGATCAAAACTAAACTCTTACAATGCATTTTGCTGACTGGATGGTTCAACGGGCTTTCCTTTTATACCACATAAAATCTGCCGAAAGAATATGGAAGTGAAATGAAATAAAATAAAAACGTTAATTGAATGAAATAAAGCATTTTTTTTTAAATTAATTGCGAGTGAAATTAAAAATCAATTATTTGCTAAAAACTAAATGAAAATCTACATTAATGAAGCATAATCATTTGGTTGCCATTGAAGCCGGATCTTGTTGTTGTTGTTTGGTCTTTCCAATTCTATTAGAAGAGTTGTACATATGTAGATAAGAGTCAACAAACTTTGTACCTTTGTACCTTTGTACAAAATAAAAAAGAGTGGGTCTTAGGACACCCGGTTGTAGCTATGCTGCTTGGTTATATAAAACAAACTTAATGTGCAATAAAATTATATTATATGATGATGTCAAGTTCTCTGTAAATATTTCAAAACGTTTCCATTTATTTCCCATTACACTGTGGAACAAATTCAGGTCAGCAAAAGTTAGGTCGATTCTGAGAGCGAGGGGTGAAAATAGAGCTTAAATTAGAAGACCCGTATCGCGGCGTTTGTTTATGTTAGTTCGAATTTTTTTTAATCGCAAAGTTCTCGAAGGTCGATTAAAAAAAATAATACGTACTTTATTATTTTTTTTTTAATTTTCGAATAATTTTACTTGAAAAATTTTATATGAATAATTTTTGGAAATTGCTTTTTTCATTTTATTTGAAAATATTTTTTTTTATTAATTTTGTTCGAATAACTTTATTCGAGTAATTTTATTCGACTAATTTTACTGGAATTATTTTTGGAATGCAACTAAGTGGACAAAATTATTCGAATAAAAATAAAGTAAAGTAAACGGCTGTTGAAAATGATTTCTAATTGTTTAGTTCGAGAGAGGAAAAAAATGTTTGTGTACATTACACTCGTGTTTTTTTTAGAGGTATAGAACTTCGAATTGAAATAAAACACAAGAAAATCGTTTTAATGTCCATCAATTTGGCTTTATTTGAAGGATAATTTTATGCCATTAACGTTTAAATATGATTTCGGGCATGTGGCCGCCGCGGCTGGCTCAAATAAAGCCAATTCTACAGGTCCAATTTTCAACCACTTTTTCCAGCATATGGGGCCGTATGTTGGCAATAACGCCACGAATGTTGGCTTCCAAGTCCCCTAACGTTTCTGGTTTGTTGGCGTAGACGAGCGACTTCACATATCCCCAAAGAAAATAATCCAATGGTGTCAAATCACACGATCTTGGTGGCCAATTGACAGGTCCATTCCGTTAATTGCTCTGATGGACGATTATGTCGACCATAAAATGGACGGAGCTTGCGGTAAACTTCGCGAACTGAACCATTATTTTCGAAATAAATTTGCACGATTTGCAAGCGTTGTTCTTTTGTCAACCTGTTCATGATGAAATGGCAAACCAAACTAAATATTAATCACTTGACAGCTGACAAAATGGCCGCCAGTTAAAAAAGTGATGCCAACTTAAAGTTCTATACCTCAATAAAAAACACCCTATACATGTGTTTTTGTGCAATAAGACAAATACTATTTATTAAATTAATAAGAAAATGGTAATAAAAATGCTCGAATGTAGAATTGCGCTGAGAAAAGAAAAGTCAGCTTAACCCGAGTACATATTACTAGTGTACTAGTGACATTTCCAATATTTGACATTTCCGATATTTTGCGTTGTGTGGCATTGCTTTCCATATAAAAATCACAATGTAAACGGCGTTGCGCCGTTGAAAATGACACCACTAAATGGCAACACAAGAAATGTCAGATGTGTACTCAGCATTATTCTCCAGATTTTCTTCCCAACGAGTGCATGCATAAAAAATAGCTTCTAGGGCTCCTGTATATTCTTTACTTTTGTTTACTTATGGACCTGCCCTCGCATTTTCTGGCATTTTCAATACTTATTTCATATCCGTCAAATGGTAATAAATTTAATTAAAAGCGGGAACGGAAACAATCACTCTTTGGGGTATTATTAAAGGTATTTTCATGTCGATAAATACATAAATATTTATACAAATTGTTTTGTTTGCATTTAAGTACTAATATTCTCTATTGCATAACAAATCAATTAATTCAAAATGTGAGACAACTAATCAACAACTAATCAGCCAACCACAAATGTATAAGTTAATTTTAGTGAACTTTCACTAATAAAGTTAGAAGTTAATATTTTTTTATTGCAAAGGTAAAAATACGTTTTGTGCCGCATATCCCACTTTTCTTAATTTATATTCAAAAAGTAGCTTTTTGTGCTCCATACTGCTGTAAATTGAGAATTTTGTTGTTTTGCTTACTTTTCTTGCTGCCTAGAGAAATAAGTCGATCTGTAAAATGATAAAAGGTTTTTTATTTAGTTGTTACAAAAATTTATTAGTTGTTCTAGAGCTCTTCGATGAGAGCTCATAATGGGTGTTTTTTATTGAGGTATAGAACTTTAAGTTGGCATCACTTTTTTAACTGGCGGCCATTTTGTCAGCTGTCAAGTGATTAATATTTAGTTTGGTTTGCCATTTCATCATGAACAGGTTGACAAAAGAACAACGCTTGCAAATCGTGCAAATTTATTTCGAAAATAATGGTTCAGTTCGCGAAGTTTACCGCAAGCTCCGTCCATTTTATGGTCGACATAATCGTCCATCAGAGAAATTAATTCGGTTAACCATGGATCGTTTTCGCACTACGTTTACTCTATGTGATAATACGCATCCGCAGAGACGTCGAACAGTGCGCACCGAAGAAACAATTGCCGCTGTAGAGCAAAGTGTTGAAGAGGACCCGAATGAATCGATTCGCCACCGTGCACAGCAATAACCGACTATTTTGTTCCCGAATTGGATGGCATGAATGTGGATGAGTTGTGGTTCCAACAAGACGGCGCTACATGCCACACAGCGCACGTCACAATCGATTTATTGAAGGAAACATTCGATGAGCGCATAATTTCGCGGAATGGACCTGTCAATTGGCCACCAAGATCGTGTGATTTGACACCATTGGATTATTTTCTTTGGGGATATGTGAAGTCGCTCGTCTACGCCAACAAACCAGAAACGTTAGGGGACTTGGAAGCCAACATTCGTGGCGTTATTGCCAACATACGGCCCCATATGCTCGAAAAAGTGGTTGAAAATTGGACCTGTAGAATTGGCTTTATTCGAGCTAGCCGCGGCGGCCACATGCCCGAAATCATATTTAAACGTTAATGGCATAAAATTATCCTTCCAATAAAGCCAAATTGATGGACATTAAAACGATTTTCTTGTGTTTTATTTCAATTCGAAGTTCTATACCTCTAAAAAAACAGCCTATATTTTTAATTATCGATCCGTCTACACACTTACACAAGAAGCACAAGTAATTCAAGTGTATTTAATACAAAGAATGAAATTAAATGATTTTTTCTGTTATACGAGGGCGGTTCGGAAACGTCTTAGCCTATCAATGAAAGAGAATAGTTAGTTTTTCAAAAATATTTTTATTTTTCAATATAATGTCGTCCTGAAACTTCAATACACTTAGTCCAACGCTTTTCTAGCAATTCTATCCCTTGATTAAAATAGTTTTCCTCAAGGTCTTCAAAATAGTGGTTTACAACTGTAATTGCATCTTCATTTGAGGTAAAACGCTTGCCAGCAAGGAATTTTTTTAGATTTGGGAACTGGGAGCTAAATCAGGAGAATAAGGTGGGTGGTCAAGCAACTCGTACTTTAATTCGTTGATTTTAGCCATTGTTAAAACACTCTTGTGCGCTGGTGCGTTGTCTTGATGTAAAATAATTTTTTTGTGTTGTAAGCCAGGACGTTTTTCTCGAATTTGTACATTTAATTGATCCAAAAGGTTGCAATAGTACTCTGAATTTATTGTTTTACCCTTTTGCAGATAGTCAATCAATAAAATACCTTTGAAGTCCCAAAAAACCGTTGCCATAACCTTACCAGCCGATTGAACTGTTTTTGCCTTCTTTGGGGCACTTCCTCCAGCTTCAGTCCATTGTTTGGATTGTTCTTTTGTCTCTGGAGTATAGTGGTGGATCCATGTCTCATCAACAGTTATGAAACGACGCTTAAAATCCATTTTATTTCGCTTAAAACGATCCAAACAAGCTTGAGAAATGTTCATTCTTATGCGTTTTTGGTCGACTGTTAACAAATGCGGCACCGATCTTGCAGAAAGCTTTTTCATCTGTAGTTCTTCATGCAAAATTAAATGGACTCGATCATTTGAGATGCCCATGATATTAGCTATTTCACGCACTTTTATTCGTCGATCATTTAATACCATATCATGCACTTTGGCTACAATTTCTGTTGTTGTTGCTGTTTTTGGACGTCCACTACGTGGTTCATCTTCAACGCTTGTACGACCACGTTTAAATTCAGCAACCCAATTTTTTACTGTTGCATATGAAGGAGCACTTTCACCTAACACATTCACCATATCATTATGAATTTCTTGTCCCGATAAACCTTTTTTATGTAAATATTTAACGACACCACGCATTTCTAATTTTTCCATTGTAAAAAAATCGCGGATGCGTCTTTTGTGAACACCTGTTTCTATATGAAGGAATTGCCAGATCGAAACAAAATTTAACATGTGTTCATAGCAGAGATGGAAGTTTCCAAAACACTTAACTTTTTTCTGTTTATACCGCGCTTTTTGTGCTAGACTAAGAAGTTTCCGAACCGCCCTCGTACTCAAACATGCATAATTAAGGTTTCTTTTATTTTATTTTAGTGTTTAATAAGTTTATATTAAAACATTTAAACGTCGGCTGCGTATGGGTGAAAATGTTTTTGCTCATCAGTCGCCGTTGAATTTTGCTTACGGCACCTTCTTTTTTTATTATGCATTTCTTATAGAAATGAAGTAGAAGTGAAGCAAAACAAGGGTTAACTTTACTTCGCATGTTTTTGTATGAAGAATTTGACGCAAACGCCAAACTGTGGCATGTACAGCAAAACAATACTTATTAAATCTTCAAATAATTGAAATGGAGCAAACTGAATGCTGAATATCTCAGAAACCATAATTAATTTTGCGAAACATGTTTTGGATTCAGAAAGCAGATATTCGATATATATATACCCCATGCCTAAGTAATTTTTTTTAAATGGTCGGTGGGCCAAACCAATAATGAATGAATGGGCTGTAATACATACCATGGACTGACTAATTAAAAGAAAAATCAACAAACTAGGGAATAAATTTCAATTGTATAAATATGCAAAAATATTAATTATAATAAATATACAGTAGAAAACTTTTTGATAACAAACATGTTTTTCAAAAAAAAAAAAAAAAAAAAAAAAAACTAAAGCGTTTGATCGAATACTTATATTGAAACCAACAACAAATTTTCTAATATTATTGTTGTTTGCCAATACAAGTTGTCGATCGAACGATTTCGAGTGACATCGTGGGACAGGCCGTAAATTTCATTATTATTTAATTAATATGGGGAAAATCAACAAGATTTAGTAAAAATATAAACGAGCAAACGCCAAATTGGATTTTGTTAGTTGCTATAAGTACTTCGAAGAATTCTGCACAAGAAGGAGTTTGCATTTGTTGTGCTACACTGTGCAATCGAAAAGACTTTGAAATCTGTTTTGCAAAACTTTCATCTTACTCGTGTGTTGCAACTCTAACATGCATATTATTATGGCAACATTTCAATAAGTTGTCAATTATTTAAATTTTGTCATCTATACTTTACTCACCTTGGTTGTTTTTTTTTTTTTTTATTATTTTTTCCATCTAATCCTAATCCTTAAGAAATAAATTTGGATTAGATAACATAAACCAAAACCGGTGTTTATTTATTTAAGAAACAACATCTTATAACTCCAATTAAATCAAACTTATTTTTTTTCAATATAAGCTTTAATATCATAAAAGGCCTTATTATGAGCATACAATACAAGTTGTATCATGTACTCTCCATTTGGAACGGGCAAATTAGCTAACATCTCATCTCTCAAAATAAAGTCGTGCACAATAATGTCATGCTGAAAAAATTGAATTAACAAATTTATTATGTGAGACTCAAACGTAGCGATACTTTCAATAGGTTCCTTATTCATCTATACTAAAATCATGGAAGTAGTAAATATTTTAGAAACATACAGCAAGAGGTTTCCATCGATTTTCATAACTTACATTGTAGGGACAGGTATGATTTAAATTCGAGACGTTAATAAATGCATCAGATGCAATTTTGAAGATTGGATATTTCTTTTTGTTCTTCATAAAATCACAAAAATTTACAGTGAAGTTGTATAAAAAGGGCCGGTATCCGTTGGCTTTTTTGAAAACACTAAATCGTAGCTGTAGTTGAGAATTGTATAACTAAATAGCCATCAATATTTTTCCATAAGGATACGAGTACTTACCGATGTATCGGTCGCAGGCTTTTGCAATAACTTTATCTGAAGACGTAAAGCTACTTTATCGCGTCCTATTGCTTTAAGCCGACATTCCTTATCTTCGCAAAATGTCGGATCCAATGTTTTACATTTAAAGTTTGTAAATTTCATTGTCGCCATACTAAAGGCAACGAAAATGGAGAATATCGCAACTAAACTCTTAGAATACATTTTAATGAGTAGAGAGTTACTCGTAAGAGGCTTTTTATACCACATTTGTACCCGTCGGTAAGAGTTAATGAACTGGAAACAAACAAAAATAATTTTTTATTTTTTATTTTTTTTATTAAAGTAAAATCATGTTTAAATTGTTTGTGAATAACATTAAAGTATGTGACATTAAAAATCAATTATTTTTTGAAATAAAATTAAAATTTTAATTGAAAAATTAGATTTATGGTTTTTTAATTATAATTGCTCGAACTTTGAATGTTTGTGGTTTAATAGATATTGCATCTATTCAGGCTTTCAAGGTCATTCAATTTCTTTATAATGTAAGAGGGCGGATCAAAAAGTCCGCGAGGTGTCTTAGGACATCCGGTTATAGCTATGCTGATTACTTATATAAAACAAATTTCTCATGTGTGAAATAATAATGCAAAATAAAATTACATTACATGATCAGCTGTGTTCTCTGGTTTGTGCTCAATAAACAAAAAAAAACAAAAAAAAAAACAATAACAAACAAATTGAGCAGTCGTTCTCACTCAAAGAACGAAACAATACAAAATCAAGAAATTTGTTTCGTTTATTTTCGTACTCTGCTCTTAAGTATAAAGAAATCAAAACCAAAATAAATTTATAACTGTTATAGTGTCGATCATTTTTGTTACAAAAATCACGTTTTAACACCAGTATTGCGCCATAAATAGCATAGCTATAAAAAGCCATTCTGCAAGACATTGGAAAACAGTTAATGAATTCATAAATTTACTAGCATGCTTTTATGAAACTGCACCAGATTTGTCGCGAGAGACATAAAAAATGTCTATAGTAAGACTTTTCGTTTTGTTGTGAACATACCCAGCAACTTCTAAATCAATCTCCTGATGATTATTTGGAGAGTGATATTATACTTTTTGCGTTTAACTCTCTCTTAAAAATCTTGCAATGATTAATCGACGACACATTTGTCTAAAATATGTTTGTTCTTTTTTATATTCGTTTTTAGTGTTATATAACTATTTAAATTTTTTCTTCATTTCTACGCTGATGCTTCCAATTGAGTTTTGAGTAGGAATCTCGACGGTTGTTGCAAGTGTGTTTTTATTTTATTTTTTTATAATGTATTTAATGTATTTAGTATTTTGCAGCAAATATTTATTAAATTATTGGAGGTACGTAAATAGCCTTTAAAATAATCTAAATCTTTTAATTAATTGAACTTTTCATAGATCTGTGACGTTCAAAGGTGGAAGCGATAGACGATTAAAAGCAAAATCCAGCATAGTAATCAACATAGTAATTTTCATGTATAGATGCTGGTTGCATTTACATACATAAATTAGTCTTTAATCAATAAATGAAGGATTTTTTTTGTTAATAATTTAATTTGTTTTTTTCATATTTAACTTGCAAAATAAAAATCCTGCTGAGTATTGTACGATTCCTTAAATCTTTATCGAATGATTCTTTTACAACTCTCGCAATGGCCCATATAAAATTAACATTGAGGAGCCTTATACGGTTCTTAATTGTCTTCATAAAAGATTTGTAAGATAATCTCTAAATAAATCTCAAATGACTGCATCTACGAGTAATGAATCGTCTACATGTAACAGTTTCTCCCGCGCGAAGCATCTTCCACCAATACAATATGCGCTCGTCTACAATAGACTCTTCTGAGATTGAAAAAGCATACTCATGTGTGTGTGTGTGTGGCTGCGTGTGAAAATAGAAGCATACAATATTTGTTACACTCTTTTTCTTATTCATAAATATTTACGAAAACTTTACTGTGTATCATTTCCAGCCACTGAGAGAAATGTATGGCGTGTATGTGTATTCAGTTTTATAAGAAGCCGATTAAATTTCGGCTTTCTGGTGGCACTTTGTCGGACCAGTGTTGTCAGATTAGGGGATTTATCCCCAAATCGGGGATTTTTTTTGCAAATGGGGTTACAAATTTTGCTTTGGGGATTGAGGAATTCATTAAGGATAATTTTTATATTTTGGGGATTTTATGGGGATTTGTATTTTACTTAATGTTTTTTACTTATTTCTTAGATTATTTTAATTTCAATATATTTTCCAATTTTAATCAGAAATAATTTCTCAGTCGGGCTTAAGTTCAGTAATTTCAATTCTTATTGAATGAAATATTTTTAATTAATTAATGTGAGTTTCTAAAGAAGAGAAGAAAAATTAAATTAGACTATAAGCTGGGGGAAATACCGATATTTTTCTGTGCAGCAACGCACTTCATCAGCACCCAAGTCTATCTACTGGGGTAGAGATTGTTATTAACATCAGCAAATAACGCAAATTTTCAATGAAATGGAATATGAGAAATATTGTGTATACGATTATTGATTTACCTTTGGCAAACACATTTGTAAGTATCACTATTCATTTTCTGTTTATCCGTTTTTTCATTTTTCTATTCAGGTTAGCACGAAGTTATGTCACTCTACCTAAGTATATTTAACTATTCTTACTTATCTTTTACGATCATCACATTAATTATTTTTACTTATTCGATGTACCGTCGGTACATACATGTAAGTATTAATGTAGTGGATATTATGTTACATTGTTTTTGCTTTCTACAGTTGATTTACTTTGCAGTATATGAAACTGTGATTGCCAAGTGAACATATATTTGTCACGTGTCCATGATGATTTAAGTGAAACAATTTTAAATGTTTAGTTGAACTATAGTGAATTTTAATCAGAAATAATTTCTTAGTCGGGCTTAAGTTCAGTAATTTCAATTCTTATTGAATGAAATATTTTTAATTAATTAATGTGAGTTTCTAAAGAAGAGAATAAAAATTAAATTAGACTATAAGCTAAACTATAATTAAAAATATTTCATTCAATAAGAATTGAAATTACTGAACTTAAGCCCGACTAAGAAATTATTTCTGATTAAAATTCACTATAGTTCAACTAAACATTTAAAATATTTTCCAATTTTTATTTCATAATTAATATAAAATGTTATCAAAAACGTTTAAAATAAAAATTGTTACTGGTAACAATGAACTCGTTTTTAACATTTTTAATTTTTGTTGGCAAGACTTAAACAAGGTTTCTTACAAGGCATATCGAACAGGAGCAGGCATCGGAGAGATTGCTCATCAGCTAGTTTTTTGGTTTACGCGTATATACATAACTTCCAAGTTATGTGACAATTAGTTCTTTAAAATTTTAATTTGTAACAACTCAAACATGTTTTGGGTAAAAGTTTATTCATATCAAGATGCTGTTGGATCACGGCCGTCTAAGGAACTCTAATGATTTAAAATGTACACTTTGTGTATCAAAGAGCAACGCTTGCGTTGAACGAGTTCTTTCGGCAAGGAACTCAATAAAAACTAAAATTATAAATAAAATTCAGTGCGAATTGCTCGAATCTCTGTTAAGAATTAATATACATATTTAAATATAAACCATATGTAGAAATAATATGAACCACAGTGCAAATAAAATATTAATAAGAAAATAATTAAATAAATTAAAATAGTATTATATTTTTAGTAGGAATTTTTGGGGATAGTACAAATTACTTTTTAGGGAATTTCGGGGATCAAAATTTTAAAATTGGGGATGACAGTCGAAAGAAATCTGGGAACCCTGTGTCCGACTACGCTGTACTCGTATACTCTTTCACGTCTTTCGTGGGAGTATGAACTAGTGGTGAGCACAAGATGTTTGCTTGCTTATTCTTCATGTTGTACATTATTGAATTGTTCTCTCTTTTTAGTGCTCTCGATTTTATGATAACACTGAAACTGGTGCTCAATTTTATCAAAAGTATGCAACAGCATTTGTTTATATGCCAAGCGAGGGCATTTGTTATTGTAGTGTCGAAGCATATTACACTAGTGCACACCGAATGACAATTGTAAAATGAGCACACAAGTGTAAAAATATGTGTATGTGTGAAAGAAAAAACAAACAACGTAGATTGTTTGAGCGTGTTAGTTCGCATGAGATACTGTTCTAAGTTTTATAATTTATTAATTTAAGGCTCTCAAAAATAAAATATGTATAAAAATAATGTCTTTGACAATGGATATAAAAGTAAAAAGTTTTATTATCACTTAATATTTTATGAAATTTTGAGTTTGTGAAATGAAGTATGGTGCACTGTGAAGTGTTCAATAAAAATATTGCACAGTTGACACAACTGTCCATTCAACTGTTGTACATACAATGGTTTTGTGTGTTTTTTGTTTCCTTGTTCTCTATTTTTGCTTCACACTGAATTACTCTTACCACTACAAACAATATTCGCTCTTGAAAAAAATACAATACTGTGCACTTTTTCCATAGCTTGCGCACACTTCTATTATGAACTTGGGTTATGATTAATATTTATTAAACAATAATATTACGTATACGCCCCAATTTACATAAAGTGCAGGCCGAACAGTGCGGCATGGCGCCTCAATAAAAAAAAATGGGATGAAATCTATATTTTCTGTACTAATAATCCCATTACAAAATAATGTAAGCAGTTTTTTTTCGGCATCCTGCTACAACATACGCAGAGATGCAGGGTATCAGAGCTGATATTGATTTTTTTTTTAATTCTAACTTAATTTTGTTTGTTTTTTTGCTGATTAGAAGACAGACATTTTATGAATATATTTTATATCTGAGAAATTAAGAGACGCACTGAAATTTTTCCACCTTTCTTTTTTTTTTATTAGTTTTGGGATCTTTTTCACTTAAAATAAGCGAAAGACATTTGTGATAAGCGTTCACAACGTCTGCGATGTCACGTCGGCTTCGACTTGGTTGTTTTCGACATGACTTACAGACACACTTTTTTCTCACTTTTCGAGAAACGATGGAATATTTTGTTTCACATCTTTTCGACGAAAGAAGTTCTCGCCAAAGTTACAGAACATGGACACTGGAGTCTAATCATCGCTTTCGATAAAGAGTTGAGTCGATCATGTTTTACAGTTTGAAATTATGCAAGTCGCTATCGAACAATGAAATAACATGGTTCGATATCGAATGCCATAATCTGAAACTAAAAAAAAACGTGATCGAATCAGCTCGTTATCGAAAGCGACGATTAGACCTCTGATATTTTTTGATACCTTTATTCATTCAATTATACGATTTCTTATAAAGGGTCCGCCATCTAACGTTTCTTTTTTCAACTAGTGCTTATTTTGTGAATGGTAACACTTAGCTCATGTCTGATTTGACAGATAATTAGTTTTATCCTTCCGCTGAACTAATATAATTGTGTATACGCTTGAACAACGCTGGGATATATTGCGACATTACGACTCACAGAAGATGCCGATTGTGCCAAAAAAATCATCTTTTCAGATGAAGCTCATTTTGATCTTGGCGGGTATGTAAACAAGCAAAATTGTCGCATTTGGGGCACAGAAAACCC
Source organism: Nowickia ferox (assembly GCA_936439885.1). Taxonomy (NCBI): domain Eukaryota; kingdom Metazoa; phylum Arthropoda; class Insecta; order Diptera; family Tachinidae; genus Nowickia; species Nowickia ferox. The sequence continues at coordinate 82,474,885 of OW387024.1, forward strand.
GCACGCATACATTGAAAAGCCGACGCACCCAAAACAAGTCACTGTTTGGTGCGGATTTTGGTCCAGAGGCATAATTGGGCCATTTTTTTCGAAAATGAGCAAAGAGTGGCCGTTACAGTCAATGGCGATCGTTATCGGGCCATGTTGAACGAATTTTTGTTCACAAAAATTGAAGAGGAGGATATTGGCAACATTTGGTTTCAACAGGACGGCGCTACGTGCCACACAGCCGAAGCTACACTCGATATTTTGCGCCCTGTTTTAAAAAAAAAAGTTATCTGGCGGACCCTTTCGTTAACCCATATTTTGAATAATGAGAATTTTCCCATCTCTGCTTTCATTGATCTAGTTTATAGCTTCTCCTTCATATATATATATTCCCATTAGTCGAGCGATTTCTTTTATTCATATTTTTTCGTATTTCTTGTATGAAATGTAAAAGTTCATGTTATATATATGTATGATGTTACCTTTACGTGGGCGTGGCATCGTCTTGCTTTTTAAGTAAATTCATTTTAATTAAGAAGCTCTTCCTTTAATTAAATTCATTTAAAACATTGCAATACATTTGCCGTGACCCAGATAAATGTCAGATTATTGCTTAAAATTTTTTTATGTTTTCTTTTCAAACTCAATTCGCACAAAACAACCCTTTCCAGCTGCTGTTTCTTACTTCCCTGCTGTCATATTCCTTTAATAAGATTTTAATATCTTTGTTATCTTGTTGTTTGAATATTCCTGCACTTTAACAATTTAAACAAGAGAGAAAGAAGTAAAACAAGTTCCAACAAAAAGTTGACACGCTGGATTTGTTTTCAAGCTAATTTTACAAGTTGTTCTTGTTGGCGGCTGCCACTATTTCCTGTCTTAATCATCAACATCTTAAGGAATAATGGCTCATTCTGCTTGTCTCTTGCTTTCATTAAACAGATGTTGTCATTTCTTTAATATTATAGTATACCATAATCTCAAGTTTTTGCGCCACAAATTCTTAATGGAATTGTTATAATATCTAACTTAAATTTTTGTATCTGCGTTAAAGCATTTGAGTTAAATTTCTTTGCCGTTCAACAGAGAGCTTAAGTCTTAAATTTTTCCATATTTTTCAATTCAAATCTTCAATATTTATTTTGAGCAGCTATTTTGCGCTTTAAACAAACAAGAAACAAAACTTTTATAATTTTGATAAGTTATGCCCGAGTTAAGTCAGTGCTGTTTCCTATTTTTAGGAAATCTTTTTAACATAATTACATTAAACTTTAATGATTAAAGCTTTTCAAGAGCAACATATGTTGCCTGCTAGTGTGTTTGTGTGTATTTGTTCATTTACGAGTATATGTATGTATGTATGAACGTTAACTAAATGTGAATATTGTATAAAGTAGATTTTTACTAACATTTAATTTAATTACTTTTTCATACAAAACTTCTTTAATTAGCCAAAATGATGGCTGACAATGTGAAAGGAAATGGGAAAGGGATCTTGCAAAAAGCCTTGTGCCGTCATAAATGGATTATAGTAATCTGCTTTTTGTGTTTTCATTAAGACATTAAATGAAAACAGCAAATGGAAACATTTGTATGTGAAATAAAATAAAAATAAAATAAAATAAAATAGAATAAAATAAAATAAATAAAATAAAATAAAATAAAATAAAATAAAAAAATATAAAAAAAAGAAAATAAAAAAAAATAAAAAAAATAAAATAAAATAAATTAAAATAAAATAAAATAGAATAAAATAAAATAAAATAAAATAAAATAAAATAAAATAAAATAAAAAAAATTAAAAAAAAATAAAAAAATAAAGAAAATAAAATAAAATAAATTAAAATAAAATAAAATCGAATTAAATTAAATTAAATTAAATGAAATCAAATTAAATTAAATTAAATTAAATTTAAAATTAAATTAAATTAAATTAAATTAAATAGAATTAAATTAAATTAAATTAAATTAAATTAAATTAAATTAAATTAAATTAAATTAAATTAAATTAAATAAAATGAAATCAAATTAAATTAAATTAAATTAAATTAAATTAAATTAAATTAAATTAAATTAAATTAAATTAAATTAAATTAAATTAAATTAAATTAAATTAAATTAAATTAAATTAAATTAAATTAAATTAAATTAAATTAAATTAAATTAAATTAAATTAAATTAAATTAAATTAAATAAAATGAAATCAAATTAAATTAAATTAAATTTAAAATTAAATTGAATTAAATTAAATTAAATTAAATTAAATTAAATTAAATTAAATTAAATTAAATTAAATTAAATTAAATAGAATTAAATTAAATTAAATTAAATTAAATTAAATTAAATTAAATTAAATCAAATTAAATTTAAATTTTAATTAAATTAAATTAAATTAAATTAAATTAAATTAAATCAATTTAAATCGAATCGCAGCTTGAAATTCTACTTAAGCATAAGAAATAAATCAAAACTTAAAATGTGTTTGAGTTTATCTATTTAAAAATTTCATTTTGTCGAAGGGACTGCAAATTCTTTATAGATAGTCAAACTTCAAAGTTTTCTTTGTTACTGTTAAGCTGGTACTAAAAGTAAAAGTTTACAACATCATAGAAGTTTTGCTAGAGTGGCAGCTGTTAGTATAAAGTATTTATTGCTGCATTTTTGGACGGTACATCCTTTTTGTCTACGTCATATTTTCCCTTAAGTCTTCCATAGTTTTCTCTGCCTTGTGAAATTAGCCAACAATATTATAGCTGCTAAAATAGTTGCTGCTGTAAATATATGTATTTTGTTTTTATTAATAAAAAGAAATTAAATCAATTGTCCGGCCTCGTTTTAATTAAATGCATTTTTGTTTAACGTTTGTTTATTCATGTTCATATTGCTTGTGAATTTTGTTGAATTAATTAGTGTTTAATCTGAATTTAATTTCATGTATGAAAATTAACATTTTTAATCAGATAAATATGTTTTTGTAGTTTTCTTTCCACCGTAAACCATATTGAAAATAGTACAAGTAATTAATGAAAATATGAAAAATAACTGAATGGAAAACACATACCATTTAATATAAAGCTGATGAGATTATATGAATTTCAATGCAGCTGCGTTAATTTATAAATTTATTTAATTGCATACTTATACTTATGATAGAATCATACGAGAGAGGATCAGGGCGACAGCATGATTTTAATGAAATAGACTTCATCCTCCATTTCGGAATACGCGCATCATTTGTTTGGGGACTGATTTTAAAGGTCAGTACTATCGACTACAGATACATGGATGGATGGGTGAATGAAATATAAACTTTTTTTCTTACGGCACAGATATGTACGTGCCGTCTTTTTGACAATACATTTTAGCTGAAATAAACCATTAAACGACATTGTACGCGCTCATCTTCAGGATCCTTTTTTTAGTTCCTTAATAATATTTTTTCCCAGTGGTCCATTGTTACACCTATTTCAATGGAAAGTTTTTATCAGGCTTCCTTATTTACAAAGTGTCATCCAGTTTAAATGCAATAAATAAATTTAACTCAGTTATTTATGAACTTAATAGTTTTTGTTAATTAAACAAAAATGATTTGTTTTTTAAACAAACTTTCACAAAAACATATTTTTTAATCAACATCCTTAATTGAAAAACAAAAATTAATTAAAAATTTAATTCTGTCAATTAAACCTTTTAATCAACAAAATTTTTGAACAAAAGCTTAATGGAGTCAATAAAATTTGTAATTTATTATTTGTATTTGCTTTTTCAATTTATTTATTTTACAAGCCATTTGAATTGCATTTGGGCCACTTTTTCAAGCATTGCTGGTCGCATGTCATAAGCCTGATCAACATCAAGACCAAAATTCACAAACAATTTTCAGCCATATTCTTCCCAATTCAATTCACAAAACAGTGCCTTTAGCCTTTTTTTTACTTTGAATACTTTCCATAATTTCTTTTTCTTCTCTTTTTTTTTGTAAAGTTCCACTAATTTAAAAAATTTAGAAATGAGAAACACATCAACAACTGTTGTTGCCATTCGTTTGCAACGACGTACACGGATGCAGTTTGAAAATTTATTATAAGAAATTTGTTAATGTAACATTTAATCAGTTCACGTGTTAAAATTTTCACACATTAGTCACAGTAATTATAATTTTTATTTTCTTAAAAAAAAAACATATTTAAATCATGTCTGGGGTGTAACACTGTGCCACATTATTCTTTTAGCTTCATTTAGTTTTTTCTTTTTTAAAATTTTTAAGTTTAAGACGTGCCAAGAATAAACGAAATAATTTAGTTAAATATTTATTTAAGCTGCTTGTGGCAGAAGGAAAAACTGCAGTACGGTTGGAGTTTGTTGTTTGTAGCTGAGGACCGCATGAATATCTTAAAGTTGCATTTAAGCATTTGGTTTTTCATGAGTTTCTTATTTGTCGTATTTATTTATTTATTTTTATTTTTTTTTTGTGAACTTTTTGGTAACTACTGTAACAGAAATGTTGTTTGTTTTATTAGTTGCAACATCATGTTCATTATGTTTACTGACAGCAAGCAGCTTTGTCAGCCAAGAGAGTTTACGTGCTGTGCCTTTCTTTTGTTTTTGGGTTTTTTTTTGTTCTTCATCTTTTGTTGTGAGTGTTTTATTGTTCGTTAGTTTTTGTGGTTGCCAGGGTCAGAGTGAGTGCCATTTAAACACGTGTTTTGCTTAATGTTTAACACAACACTATCTCACCACTGGCATCATAATGGAAAATTTAGTTTTTCTCTGATTCTGATAAGCATGTAAAATATATTTTTTACAATAGTATTTTTTGGGTTACTTGTACACTTAAAGCCAGTGTAATGGCTTAGACATGTGTGAACATCATACAGTGGCACAAATAAATAGTGAAACATGTGTGAGCATTTAAATGTTAAAGCAATTATAGGCCAGGTGCTAGAGCACTTCCCAGGAATTTTAAGATTGCAGTTCCCAGTCCTCCAACAGGAGCTTGTCCCACTGACTGTATCTTTTGTGGCATAAAGCTTCACTGTCCTATCATAGAATCTACACCGGCTGTTACTCGCAAGGCCAACTCTGTTGAAGTATTTTCTCAACCTGCATTGGCTTGTGAGGAAGCCAGTGAGCATTCTAAGACAATTTTTACAATCATTAGCTTTGCATGTCTCAATACAGGGAGTATGAAGTAGAGGTTTTGCCTGGTATTCTTCTGGTATCTCTATCGCTATATATTTTGGCATTATATTCGATTTAGATCCACTTAACGGTTATAGCCCGAAAATGGCGATTTTTCTAAGTTCTGGTGCTTTCGTTTTGTTTGCTTTTTTTTGGTTTAACGATTTTTGTTTTGGTGATCTTTTTTTGCTTTTTGATGATATTTTTAATTTTTTGCCCTTTTTTTCTTTTTGGCGATTTTTTTGCTCTTGTCGATTTTTTTAGTATTGACGATTTTTTTTTCTATTTTTGGCTTTTTTAAGTTTATGATTATTTGCGATATTTGACGATATTATTAGTTACAGCGATTAATTTTTAGTTTTGGCGGTTTTTTGGCGATTTTAGTTTTGGCGATTTTTTCAGTTTTGACGCTTTTTTCGATTGTTTCTTAGTTTTGGCGCTTTTTTTTATTTAAGCAATTTTTTTCGTTCTTTGACGATATTTTTAGCAGCGTTTAAAAATGTCTGATTTGAGTATTTTCTTTTGCTTCTGCTCATATTTCTGCTTCTGAAATTTAAAGTGTCGCTGTAGAAGTTAACACAACAAACGAATAGCCATGCACAACGAAGAGCTTCAGCTGTCGACATTTTCGACAAGTCTTCTGTTTCTCTGAATGCTGAATGCTGAAACAAACCGGTAAACGTGATCCTGACATAAGCTCTCAAAACGCCAAAAAGCACATACCGTATGTATTTTGTTTGATTTCTTCATTTTGGTAATAACTTGATTTTTTTAAATGTGATCTGAAATATTTCAGCTGCGATTTTACTTAATCTATACCATATATATACAAGTCACAAATCTCTTGAAGTGTACTGACGATTTGTTAAAGCAACAATGAAGTGCATATAAAAATCGCTTAACCACCAACAAATAAATACATTTAATTTAATCGTGTGTTAAAATTTTATATAAAGGGCTTGTACGAATACATGCACCTCTTAGGAATAGCAAATATTTTTACATTTACATTGAATTAAATATAAATTGAAAACTTAGAACTTACTTTCTGCAAAACTAGCTTTTATGTTGCAATAAAGAAGCGATATACGATATCTGAGAAATTTTTGATTGCCTTCTTAAGTTTCCTTGTAATCTGGTGAGTTATTTTACACTAGTCCTTGTCCCTATAAAAATCCCTTTAATTTTGTTTTAAGTTGTTCAAGCCTTCAAATGTTCAATGAAATTTTCCTTGTTTTAGTGTCGATACAAGTCTCTACTCGTATATCATAATTGTTTACTTGCAGCATTGTCAGCACTTACTTTTTTTTACCTGCTTTTGTATGATTTATGCATTTTTGTTTTTGCTTTTCTGTTTTAACAACCCTTGCAGCTCGCGCTTTCCATCAAGTCATTGAAATTGATGATGAGACAACATCAGTTTTCCCATTTTCCCAAAGAAAAATTCTATTCAACGTCCAAAGTGAAGTCCCAATTTGCTAAATATAGAACAAGTGTGCAGCAGCAGCAGACATACGCTGGTCCGGCGGTAAGAGTCAATTAAAAAGTTTTTCTTTTTTTCTACGATTTTGTACTTTTTGCTTGTTTAATGTTCTGCTGTTCCTACACGCAAAATGTTTTTTTTTTTTGTACAGACTGCATGTGGTCTTGACATGCTTTTTTCTTCTAAAACTTAAAACAAAAATTAAACACAAAATAATTGAAATTGTTTGAGAAGTTTTTCAATTTCCTCTTAAAATTGTGTGTGTGCAAAAATTAAAAAAAAAAAAAAAATCAAGACGATATAAACATTAATATGATGAAATCAATGTTAGTACATACGAGTATGTGGCGATTTTGTTCGACAGGATATAACAGGATGCAACTATCATAATATTTTTTTGTAAGTGGCCAAAAGGGGAAGTTTACAAATTTTTTGTTGTAGTAGAAAAAGCTTTACTCACGTGCTGGCTCCAACATGAGAATATGTTTCATTAATTTTATTGAGTAATTTTTTTTTTAAATAAATTTTTAATTGATGCTGTTGTAAAGGACTGAAATTTTAATTGAAAAACACTACAAAGTCTAATAATATACTCACAAGTTGAAAAACATCATAAAATTCATATGCAAAGTGATTGAAAATAGATCCTTAGAATATTATCGGTCTAATTCATAAAAAATATTTTTGGTTTATTACAGGTTTATTTGACAAATTTCCCATAGAAATATGTCAAATAAGCGCTTAATAAACCTGAAATATTTTTTATGAATAAGGCAGTGTGTCTTTATTACAGTCACAAAAGAAGCAAAGGCACTGCACAAGGACTTTTTGAAAGCCACTGGCAGAAGTTATTTACAGCCTTTCTGTGTGTGCGTGTGTGTGTGTGTGAGAGAGTTAAAAATAATCTCACTTGTGTCCTTTAGTAAATACTGGTATTATAAATTCAGTTGCTTCCTTAACATTTTTAACAAGGGTCGAGTAAAATTTTCCTTTCAGCATTTTCTCAATATCCAGTTCAGAATGATAATTCTGCTTAGAACTACAGGGTGTTTTTTTAGAGGTATAGAACTTCGAATTGAAATAAAACACAAGAAAATCGTTTTAATGTCCATCAATTTGGCTTTATTGGAAGGATAATTTTATGCCATTAACGTTTAAATATGATTTCGGGCATGTGGCCGCCGCGGCTGGCTCGAATAAAGCCAATTCTACAGGTCCAATTTTCAACCACTTTTTCGAGCATATGGGGCCGTATGTTGGCAATAACGCCACGAATGTTGGCTTCCAAGTCCCCTAACGTTTCTGGTTTGTTGGCGTAGACGAGCGACTTCACATATCCCCAAAGAAAATAATCCAATGGTGTCAAATCACACGATCTTGGTGGCCAATTGACAGGTTAACCGAATTAATTGCTCTGATGGACGATTATGTCGACCATAATATGGACGGAGCTTGCGGTAAACTTCGCGAACTGAACCATTATTTTCGAAATAAATTTGCAAGCGTTGTTCTTTTGTCAACCTGTTCATGATGAAATGGCAAACCAAACTAAATATTAATCACTTGACAGCTGACAAAATGGCCGCCAGTTAAAAAAGTGATGCCAACTTAAAGTTCTATACCCCAATAAAAAACACCCTATATATACCTTTTGGTACTATGTTGTGTGTATGATAATTAAATGAAAATGATGATGTTGTTACAATGTGCCAGAGTTTTTAGTTTCTGTTACATTTTCATTGCTTTAGTAGCAAACTAGCTTCACTTAAGGAATAATTGATTTATGTTTATGAATAATAGAAAGCCTTGTATGCAGTTTAATTTAATAAAGTAAAGTACTTATGTACACTAAGTGGTCAGTAATAGGGTAGAACGAAATATAATGTGTTATTTAAACGTTTAAATACTTTTTGGTGGATAAATGAAGTTTTTGTAAGGAAACTTAAGATATTTTTTGTTGTTAAATTCTTGTTTATTTGATAGCGAAAGGTGATCGATCAGCTGCTAGCTGCTCTTGTGCACAAAATCAAGCAAAATGTTGGTAAATATTTTGGCAATAGGAAATTTTGCAACCAAAAAATTTACATATATTTATAGTTTTATTAGTTAGGCTAAAGTTCGTATCGCTTTGTGAGCCAAATTACATGTGATAATTATTAGTTGTAAATATTCTGACAAACACTAGCAGAACGGAACAACTAGCTGCTTTCTAAGGTCACTACACCTTCATCATCAGCGTTCTTTGTGTTTGGTGCACTGTGTGTGGTGTCAGTTGATGTAGATTTCTGCTTTATATACTAAATTTTTCAGTGCAAATCGAATATGTCAATTGCTTTGATTCATCATCGTATTACAATTTGCTGAAAGCTTTCTTTTAATGAAAGCTCAACTTTACCTTCTCTAAATTTACAAAAGACTCGCCATTGTCGTTTGTTCTTTACTAATTATGCACATGCTAATTAATTTGCTTATTTTTTGTTCTACTTAAGACAAACTTTTTTGGTTTGTTACTATTAAGACCCTATCAACCCTTCAACAACTTATTTAAATATCAATTCGTATATAAAAGTAATTTTTCCATACAAAAATTAATGAAAATTGACATTTAAATATGAATTAATATTTAAATAGAGTTCGTGAAATTCTCCCTAAGTGTATTTATTTTAATTTTTGCCACAGGCCCATAGCTATTAATTTTAAATTATATAAAAAAAAAATATATGTATATATATTTTTTCCTCAGTGTTGCACTTAATATCAAAAGGAATTCACCTTATTCAATTCACCTTGGCATGATAGTAGTTCACCTCATTTTATTCACCTTAACATGATGGTGTAAAATTGCTTCACCTTACGTCTTCACGAGCCATACACTTGACATGGACATGACGCTGGCAGAGCAACTGTGAAAAATTCATCAACTTCTTTTTTGTGGTGAATACGTGCCATGTGCATGTTCAGGCATGTCAAAGTACTTTGCGTTAGCGCAATGGAGATATATTTAATATTTAACAATTTTGTTCGGTCTCTTTTCTTTCTATTGCGAATGGTTACGTTGCGGCCGGCGAATAACATGGCGAAAATTGTTCGAGCTCAGACATATGTTCGGGCATCCATGTCAGAGCATGCACGAAACATGGACATGAGCGGTCGCCATTAGCCATTTGCGATGTCTGACATGATGCTCATACCAAGTTCATGGCTAGTGGAGACCGCTAGTTAAGGAAGAGGAATATTTTGATGCAATGGCCAGCCGTTTAAATTAAATTAAACACAAACTGCACTAACATTCATGCAGTCTTGGTTTCAACTAGTGGCGTTTTTTTTTTCTACAAAAAAAGTTTCCATTGTTTGCACTTTTCAATGAATTTAATAATTTAAGTGTGTTGGTGTTTATTTGCTTTTTTCATACCTGCAATGCACTTTTGTGCTTAGTTGTGTGAGTTGTTTTTGTATAGTTGTTGTTTATTTTGATGTTTGTACACAGCCGACAAACTGCTGCTGACTTGTAATTAGTTTATTAATCTTGTAGATCTTGATACGACGACCCAAAACACGTGCAAGCAAAGCAGGTGTCAACAATTAACTAAACATTCAAAACGGCCGAAATTGTCGGCATAAGTGAGAGACATGAGTACCAACATAACGCCACAAAATAAATCAAAATTCGAATAAACGTAATCCGCGAAAATTCAAAATTCGCGATACTTTTTGAACACACCTCGTATAAATTAAAAAAACTAGAATAAAATTTAAAAAAAGTATGTATAACGAAAGCAAAAAAATTATATTATTTGTAAAAACTTTGTTTTTCGGCTCTTCACGCGGACCCCTTTAAAAACTTAGAAGTTTTAATTTTTAAGTTGGCATCAGCCACGTGCATGAATTGTCTCAATCTTCCAATTTTTTAGCAAATAAATATAAAAAATGCAACCTCAACCAATTAAAGCATATTCATGTTTTTCTTTCTTACTATGTAGCAAATTGCGAAAATCAAGTTCAATGCTAATCAAAATTCAATATCAACAACAGTTGTTGTTGCTGCTGCTGCTGCTGCTGCTGCTGCTGTCATGTAACAATGACATATAACATTTTCGTAGCGAATAAATGAAAACAACAACGAAAATACTCTTCCACAGAAAAACAATGCAATTACAAAGTACAGCTTGAAATGTGTGCAACATCAGACTCGTAGCGTTAGGAATGTGAAACCAGCAGCAACCATAAAATAAATAAAATATTTTTTCTAATCTCTGACTTGTACAATGTGCACACATACTGACTCGTATATTGATCATGTAAAAAAAAACGCATAATTTAACTAGAAGAAAAAATAAGAAAAATATAAAAAAATAATACATGTTCAAACACATGTCCGATTATGTCTTTAGTGTTTTTATAAATTGCCTTATTAAGTTATAATGAGCTTTTGCTTTTACTACTAACAGGCCATCTTAGTCAGGCGGCCAACCGGCCAACCGGCCAACCGACCGACTAACCTGCCCAGCTGTTTCTGTTTTTATTTATAAAATTACTTTGAAATTTCGTTTTACTTACGAACATTTTTTTAAAACACTTCGAAACTCACAGTCGATTAAGGTCAACTATTAAAGTACCCTACACACTTTATTTGTAGACAATCTTGACAATTATTTGTTTTATTTATTAAATGTTAGAAATACAATTGCAAATTATAACGTAACTTATTTTGACGAGCATAAAGATAAAAGACCTTCACCCAATACACAGAGGACTATTTGGCCAGTACTTTTTTTTAATATATTTATATTGATTGTGAAAAGTTGTTGAGTGCCCCTAGATCAACGAAACTGGGCAGGATTATGTCTTATAGTCGTAGGCTGTTAAAACTTGAAAATAAGAGAAATCGGACAAAGCAGAAAAAAGTTCCCCTAAGAGAAACTAATCCTACCTCTGAAAAATAAATTTTTTTTCTTAACTTTTCCCATAGTTTTGTTTAGCAAATGCAACTTTTAACGTCGGCGAAAGTTCAAAACCCTAAACTTGCACCCAAGAGACCGTAAGAATTCATTTTCCTTCCCACTTCTTTTTGTGGGCGGTGACAAAAATATTAATTGCAAAAATAATGTAAATATTAAAAAAAATGTACTGCTCATGCCTTAATATCATAAAAATTAAACTTTGAGCTTTTAACGGTACGGGGAAGTAGCCCTCCCCTCAAAGCCAAACATTTTATAACTGACAAAAGGGTTTCTTAATTATATTTACCCCTGCAAGATGAGCAAAAACAGAAAAAGGTGGAATTTTCAAAAAATCACAAAAAAATTGTGCACATTAGCGCAAACTTTTTTTCTGGCGTCTAAAATTAGAGATTTTTAATTTCATTGTGGTATAAAACATAATTCTAAATTTCTTCACTTTTAAAATTAAATTAAATTTTTAAACGAATTATTTCAACATTAATATTCAATATATTTATTTTCGTTTTAATACTAGAAAAAAGGTTTTGATCAAATCTTTTATCGAAAAAGAAAATCATCGTTATACCTTTATTCGTTTAGCCACAACAAAAATTTAATATAAACATGTTGAAACCGAAAAAAACATTAAAAACTCATGTAATTTTCTTCGCTTTCCTGGCTTTAGCAGTAGCTCAGAGCTACAAATCACAACTTAAACTTTTTGTATCGAGCTGTGTACCTATTTCTTAAGATTTCTTTAAATTGATTCTTGCCTTTTTGGCCACCGTTTTGGCTCAAAAACTCCTCTGTGCAGTATAGTGATTCAGACCAGAATCTCTGGTAGAGAACTTATTTAAAAATATATAAATTTGAAATTTATATACAATAATCCATTCCCTTCTTTTGGCTTATTTCTCAAGAGCCCAGTAGTCAACACTGGCCTTGCAAGACTCTGCTTATAACTGCCTGTTGTAGGGTACACCAAATAATTGTAACTTTCAGTAGAAAAATGTTGATCTAAAAAAGCCACATAATTTTCACAAAAGTACTCATAAATGTTTATTTTAAATAGCCATAAGAAATGATTAACTTGAATTATACTAAATACATTCAGCTAAACTTGTGAATACAGTATTTCTTTTTTTTCACAAGTGCAATTAGTTTCTTAATACAGATATTTAAGCAAAATGTTTCATTTTTTCTTCAACACCATAATTATCGCAAAAAATAAAAATAATAATGAATGTGGTTTTACTCGTACGAATCGTTTTATCTACGAGTGAAGACAGTAAATCATAATAAATTATCTTCATTCATAGAGTGTGATTTTTTGTCTTGTGCTTAATTATATACTGAGAAATTTGGCACATAAGTAAAATGAAAGAAAAGTTGTTAAGAAAAACTTAATTGAGAAGATTTTCATTTTCTACATTTATCTACAGCTTTCCTATTAACAGTTCATGAGTTTTGATTCAGACACGTGTTTTTTAATTTTAACAGTTTCATAAACAATTACTAGAGAATGTCATAGAATCCAACATTATTGGAAACTATTTATCTTAGCAAACACGTCTCTGAATTGAAAGCTTCCTCATTAATATTTAGGGGTTACGTTTTTTGGGCAAATATTTGCCCAAGTGTGACCACACCTTTAGAATAAAAACTGTATATAATACATAATACAAAATTCTTTGACGTGTTTGTATAAAAAATAATAAAACAAAATTTTTTTATTACTATTTCCTCTAAACTTCAAGCTGTAGCTGAAGAATTGATTGAGTTCAACATTTCTTTGTTCTTTAAATTATTTATTGTTTTTTTAAGGTTTTTTGTACGCAAAGTTTTCTTGCATTTGTTCTCCTCTGACAGTTTTGTTGAACGTAAAAAGAAAACATGGAACTTGCTTGCAGATACTGCAAATGTCATTTAGTTTAGTTTCGTTGGAAGTTGTCATAAAACTCCCGCAATTATTTTAACTTAGAAACTAAGAAAGAATAATTTCGGGCATTACACGGGCTTTTGTTGGTGCTTGCGCACAATTCTCCAATACGATATGTTTTCATTTCCTTGACTGTTTTGTTTCGTGTCCAGGTGTCCAGGTTAGGAATGATTAATGATTTGTTGCCTCCTTATTGGCAGTTGATGTTGCAGCGAGTATCGTTTATTAAACCTTAACACATTTATATTACAAAACAGTCGCATACTTTCTTTCATATGCTGCTTATTCTGCTGTGAAATGCTTGATGCAGTGAATGTCACAACGTTTTTGCTTTGCCACGCAGTCAGCCAGTCAGCCATTTTGCTATTATTGCGTTCTTACGACACTTCTTTTATATACATACATATGTATATATTTTTGATTTATTTATTTATGTGTGCTTTGCTCTTTCTTTCTTTTATTTTAGTTTATTTTCTCGTAATATATCTGAATGTTTAAATGACATGAAATATCTCTTCAGTTTTTCCAGCTTGGTGGGCTCGTCATTTATCTTCATACTTTTTATATATTCGAGTGCAAAGACTCAGACCGAAATGGAGATGAAGACAAACGCAATATGAAGAACTATGAAAAATTAAACAAAAAAAACATGTATATAAATGTTCTAAGAAATAAGAGAATGAGGGATGTGAAAAAGCAAAACAAATTGTACACTTAAAAAAAGTTATAAATAATTCAATTCAATTTCACCAATTCATTTTCCATTATTTACTACAGTCGCACAATATGAAAGAATCATGTGGAATTAATTTTCTAATTTCGTTTATTGTTTAAAAATGTGTGATAAAAGGCCGTAAGCGTTTTGATTAGGCCATGAAATGGAATACGAGAATTGGCTTTCATGCTTTCCCCAATTATTAATTTACCGTGGGGCAAATGCACTTTTAATTGTAATTATTGATTTTCATTCATGATTTTTTTTTTGTAAATGTATTTTTTTTTTACAGATTTTTCTTAATGTTAAAATTCATATAACACTGCAAATATATGAACTTGTATGTTCTCCTTAAAAAAAAAAATCCAAAAAGCGTACGAGTATACACCGCTTTTTTTCCAGAAGAACATGCATTATTCATTTGTGAAGGAAAAGTTATAATTTACTCTTACACTTGCCGATTAGACAGTTACATACTGTCACATTAACAGCTGGCTCATGACAAATTTATTAACCACTAAACATGTGGTTTTTAATTTTTTTCGAGTCAATAAATTAAAAGTCATAACTGAAGGGCATATCTAAAATATTTTTTAAACGGCTTTAAACTTACAACCGCTAGCTATTCACTGAGAATCAGCTGATCAGAACAGCCTGTCAATACTGATCTCTTGAATATATAGGGTCCGCCATTTTTCAACTAGTACTTATTTCGTGATTTGACAGATAATTAGTTTTATCCTTCCGCTGAACGAATATATTTGTGTATACGCTTGAACAACGCTGGGAAATATTGCCTGCCGATCGACTTACAGAAGATGCTGATTTTGCCAAAAAAATCATCTTTTCAGATGAAGCTCATTTTGATCTTGGCGGGTATGTAAACAAGCAAAATTTTCGCATTTTGGGCACAGAAAACCCGCACGCATACATTGAAAAGCCGACGCACCCAAAACAAGTCACTGTTTGGTGCGGATTTTGGTTCAGAGGCATAATTGGGGCCAATGAGCAAGGAGTGGCCGTTACAGTCAATGGCGAACGAATTTTTGTTCACAAAAATTGAAGAGGAGGATATTGGCAACATTTGGTTTCAACAGGACGGCGCTACGTGCCACACAGCCGAAGCTACACACGATGTTTTGCGCCCTGTTTTCAAAAAAAAAAAAAAAATTATCTGGCGGACCCTATATAAAAGATACATGCAATTTTGTTGCCATAATATTTTATAGACATTTTCCTAATTCATGATATTTAGTAATTTTCCAGTGGCAACAGAGTGCTGTGCAAATACGCAAATACTAGGAATATTATATCTTGAGTTTCCTCTTATATCTTAAATTAGTGCTGTCCAAATATCCAACCCTGCATGCTTACAGCGAAAGTATGGAGCAGTTCCACCCTTCCCCCCCCCCCCCACACATTCATACAAATAAGTGTAACATATTCTTATTTTATAAAAGTACATGATCCACCTTCACAAATAGATTTAAATTTTTCTTTTCAACTGCCTCTCATTTTATGAATTTAAGGACTGAACTGGGAGTATGCCATCAATCGATTATTTGGATAAAAACAAGAGCAATCACATCATATTTATTAACATAATGTCTAAGTGTCAATTTATCATAAATATATATATGCTTAAAAGCGATGACAGCATAAGTCGACTTAAGACAAAATCGAGTTAATCGTACATGCTAAAAGTTTTACAAAATGGGCTCCATATTTACGTGAAATCCCAATGTCTCTAACGAAGTTTATTATAAAGATATAAGCAAAACTATATTGACGTAAGTCTTAATAAAAGTGCAATTAAATTTTGTAATAAATACAAAATTATACTAAAAACTACATTTTCATAAAATATTGGGTGCATTCGTTAATACAGTCATGTGTACTTTGCGAAAAAATTATTTTATTTTAACCCCCCTGTTTCCACAACACGGGCGGTCGACTTGAGTAGAAAATTTATATGAAAACCACTAATTTTTTGAGTAATTTTCTTTCGTACAAATTTTCTAGACAAGTCGCCTGCCTGAGTTGTGGCAAGCGGATATAAGCCTCTTGATTTAAAAGAACAAAAAAACCTTAAAACTGGTTTTTCTCGAAACTATATTTTTCGACTTGTGCTGTTATCGCTTGTGACCAGACAGCTATATTGTGTAGTCCTTTTTTTAAAACTCTTGGGAATATTCACATGCACACACACTTCCTAATTTAAACACACACACACACACACACACACACACCAACAGCCACTCACACTCGTTGTGTTTGAATATCTCTGAGATACTCTGAGCTATCATTGCTTTTTTTCCTCATGTACATTCAGAGTGATATTTATTGCCATGATTTATGAATCCATAATAAATTTAATAATTGCGGTAAAAAAGATGAAACGAAAAAAAATATGACAGTTATAAAAAAAAATTTATACTCCGCATGACAATTTTTGAGCAAATTATTATCAATTTGTAAGACGAATGAATAATTTGAAGATAAATTGTAAAAAGAAATAGAAAATAATAAATGTGATAATATTACATATTGTTGAATTTATGAAAACATTTAATAGAGAACAATATTTGCGGAATAAAAATAATATAGAGAAATACAACAAATGTTACTTGAGTTTTATTTAAAATAAAATGATTCAGGTTTCAGAACAATGCGATGCTTAAATTCTGTTTCTAAGGAAAGTTTAGAGGAAAAAAAAAAAAAAAATTGCTTCGCGGAAATTTGTTGCATGACACTGTACAACGTAACCCAACTTTCTCTTACATACATATATAATTTTTTATTTAAATATTTTATTTATTTTTTGTTAAAAAAGAAAAGTAATCCAATATATTTATTGCTCATTTACATGTTCAAATTCAAAACTCAAAAAATACGATTTTTTAGTTAATAATGCAGAATTAATCTCTCATATCGTTATTTGTAACGTGTAAAAATTTTATGCAAATATCTTGTGTACTCAACTCTGGAGAGAAAAATAACAATTTATTTTTTCATTATATATATTATTTTTTGAGTTATGACATTATTCCAATAAATGAGCGATATAGATTTAGGTGTGTAAGTGTGTTACAATACTTTTGGAAAAGGTTAGTGAGAAAAGGATAGATGGCGAAGTATTAAGTTTTTAATATTGCAAGTTTTGTTAATTATTAGCAGCGCCTCTGGTGTTGAGTGACTCAATAAATTCTTTTTAGTCATTTTACTAGTTAGTTTACTTAGCCCATGATTCATTGGTAAAATTACCGACGACACACTTATGCTTGTCTATGATGTTGAAATAACTTTATCTGGTCAGTGATCGCACTCAGGCTCTCAAAGACCGTCATTTGCTTAATAATTTAATGCTTCCAGCTGTTGGCTGGAGTAGAAGGACCTGACGAGTGATTCTGGCTGGCTTATCGACGTTTTGTAAGCTTACATTTAATTGTATTTTAAAGGTGATTTGTAGCTCCCCCCTCTCATTCTTTTGGCAGATTGTCAGGGCACAGAAAACCTTAGGGGCCATCCATATATTACGTAACGCCCTTGGGGGGGGGGGGGGGGGGTTCGAGTTTTGTTATGATTTGTTACGGGGGGGTAGGGGGGGAGGGGGTCTGTAAAATTGTTACGTAACATAAATTTTACTAATTTCGTACAAAAACACTTCGATTTTTCATTTATTTATGTATTTAATTTATCAAAGAAATACATAATAAATCAAGAATCATGAGTGTTAAATGGATATAAATATATGCATATACATATGTACATATGTACATAAATACATAATTGTTATTATTTATATTTTGCAAGCTTACTTGATTTTTGTCTACGCACTGTGTTAGTTTAACAGAAAATAAAAATAAAGTATTCGAATTCCCGAATATTCGTCCATTCTCAATTACTTGCATTTTCCCATAAATAAAATAAATAAATGAATAAATCCTAAACGAAACTTAAGAAAATGCCATAAAAATATTTGTATATTAGTTTGTAATAACTAAATAAAGAAATTTACTTCAATTCAAACAAAAAGTTATTTAAAAATCCATACATATGTATGTGTATGAATTAAATTTAATTTTTTTTTAAATAAGAACTTAAAACAATTTAAATTTTTTTAAAGTTCTTGTTTCGTTATTGTGAGCGGGGGGGGGGGGTCTAAGAATTGTTACGATCTGTTACTGGGGGGGAGGGGGGGGTCAAAAATCGGAAAAATGGCGTTACGTAATATGTGGATGGCCCCTTAAACCTAAGCTTAGATTTTTTTATGTTAAATACTGCGAGGAGGAACAGTTTTGTCGTACCTTTTTTAGCTTCTAGTATTTCTGCGAGCACTGAGAAAAAAAATGACACCATACGTGCTCAAACTTCTCATATTCGTTGTCAAAAGTGCATCAGCAATGTGCATACCGTTGTCAATTTGACAACGATATATTGACAAAGAATGTGTACAAGTTGACAACCTATTTTATCAATAAGCATATGTTGAAAACGTATCATAGTCAGTTCGCACACGTCCGTGTAAAAGTTTACCAATAGCATTTCTAAACAAAAAGTGACAACGTAGGGTATTATATTGCGTGCAGCCGTGTTGTTGATCTTGCAATGTCTTTTTCTTCTTCAGTGTGTAGGACTTTCTTGTTATTTTCATAAAGAGATGTACCGTTAAAGAGGGATGCAACTGCCTTGAAGTGCTTCACCAAAATATTCGCTATAACATTCTACTGCTTCTTAAACTGGAAATTTAATTTATCTGCCAGTTTATAGAAGACAAGTAAAAATTCTCGTCTGTCTATTTATATAAAAAAAAAATTGAGTACTTTGTTTTTGTTTGCAATATAAATAAGCAGACGAGAATTTTTTCCTTGTCTTCTATAAACTGGCAGTAAATATAAAAAATTAGTTGAAAAAGGAAGGGTTAATATCAGACTTATTCGATTAAACGCTTCAGGCATGGAACGAATAATGCTGAGTTCACGTTGGGCATATATTTTTGTTGTCATTTTGTTTTGGTTTCACTTTAGTGTTATATACCAAAAAACAAAAAAAAGAAGATCAAAGTTTCGAACCCTGGAACCGTTTTTTCGATTTTTTTCGATTTTTTTGATTTTCAATACCTATTAAGTTCTTTCTGAAATATAAATGTATTTATATATGTGTTGTTTTAATTATAAAGAAAAAATACTTTAAAATAAATAAAAAATCAATTACATTTTTATAAAAACGACCTCGAGCTTTACAAACACAATAAAATTGTGTTAATTAGTTTTATATACCAATAAAAAACAGTTTACATTTCCCAACCCTGGAAACCATCTTCTTGATTTTACCGATTTTTAATTCTAATCTATTTGGCACAAATTGTGATACAACACTTCCAGGCCGATTTCTCCAGCTTTTCTTCTTGGGGGGTTTTTTTTGGTAGGGGGGGGGGGGGAAGTCGCTTAATTGACTTCCCTATCAGAGAGTGACAAAAGTATTGAGTTAAGTACTCTTTGAGTATTGGCCGTCAAACAACTATGAATTCGTGCAGTTTAAAATAAAGAATATACTCGTATGCAAACACAAATATTCATTTTAAACCTAATAATTGTAACTACATAGGTCCAATAACCATGCTTTTATACATTTTTTAAATTACGCAGCTAAAATTATAGACTGTTTGAGCTACGCTTGAGTATAAAAATACTCTGACTAGTAATCGGCTACACATGCATGTACATATAAAGGGCTATTTTATTAATTTATATACACAAATTTACGTATACGGTGGCGAATGATGTGTAAATATCCCGAGTATCATGTGTGTACTTTTTTGTCCGACTAAATATCCATAGCCTGAGTATAAGTATACTCAGGCTGTAAGTATAACAGAGATTCAATACGCCTGACACGCATGTGTCTTTTTATTTTTCAATGTAGCGTATTTTAGTTTTTCGCATAAACGAGGTATAGATGCTCTTGTATACTGGAGTCGGCTACAGTTATGGATGCTTTGAGAGAAAACATGCTAGCTTGCGAATTGTTTCCACTACAAGTATGATTATAGGCAGCTACAAAAATTAAGACTTTTTACTTATGTATGTATTTATATCGTTTTTTCTCTGCTCCCTATTCAAAAGGCACATCACTACTTTGTGAGGTGGCATTACAAACGGAATCACAAACATTTTCTGTGAAGGTTACACAAAATTTTTCGAACTCTCCAATGCATGCAGTTTAATCTCCAGCAAAATTAGTTTTGCGGCAGTAATAACTAAATCCAGTACGAATTATATTTAAACACCAATGGAAGTATATGTGCGTACTATACTTAATTTTTCCTCTGGCAAGTGCTTTCCATCCGAAAGTAACACTCTTACTTAAATGTAATACAAAATCAAAAAACCGCTTCATTATTAATTAATTAAAATTTAACGCTCTTTAAAATTTGCGTTAATTAATAAAATACTCCTCTCTTCACAAACTCAACGCAACCTAATTCCTTTAAACCTGCTTGTGCAAATAGCGCCAGTGGATTTTGCCTTAATTATTTACAAGTGGAATTTTTATTTGATATAATTTTTTCTGCCGTAGAAGTTCATCTGTCGCAGTGCAGTTGTTGTGTTTATAAATGTCATGTTCTTCAAATGAAAGCTGGTCGACGCTTAATCCGTACATACTGTTTGTTGGCATCATGCATTACAACAACATTATAACATCATTAGCGTGGCCAAGTTTGCACAAATTCGCAGCTGTTTTGCGGCAGCTTATGAAGTAAATACGAGTATAAGGAGTATGTGTGCAGTACGTGTATGTGCTTTTGTACGCAACATAATAATTTGCAAATTTGTGTTTAATTAAGTTGAAACGATTCACCGCAGGGGGAGTGTTTGATGGCACTCGTAAGCTTTTGATTCCGAACTGCCAGTTCATTAAAATAGCGCTGTAAATATGCACATACATGAACAGTAACAAAAACACATTAACACACACACACACGAAAATGCTTGAACACACACATTCACACGAATACACACACATCCGAACATCATTGTGAGTATTTTTACTCATAATTTATTTCATGACCTCAAAACGTCGAGTCTTGAATAAAAACTAATTTTTAAAAAATTATATGAAATCCGTAACTCCCTCTTTTTCAAAGCAGGAAGTTAAAAATGTTTGTAGATAATCATCCTATAGGGCCTCTGATGCACATTGGGGGATTTTGAAAAAAAAAATGGAAATAATTCTGCAGTTTCTAAACGAGTCGTCCGATTATTATGAAATTTCATACAGCATTTAAGGAAGTGTCACCGAGCTTAAATCTGTAATTTGGACTATATATCTTAAAAAGGGGGGGGGGCACAAAGCCCCAAAGGGGGCAAACTCGGGTTAATGAAAAATTCAAACCGATGCCAAGCTAATGTTTTTGATCTGATATAAAAGATTTTTTGCAAGTGAATTTCTCTATCCAAGAGCTGAAAAAAAATTCTGCTACATTTATGCAGTTTTGCTTACAGTTTAGGAAATATTCGAGAAAGAAATTTAAATTTTGGCTTTTTTACCAACCTGGCTCTGCAATGGAGAAGTCCAATCTTGTTCAATTTAAAAAAAAGAGCTTAGTATGGGTTAAGAACAAACTTTTTAACATTTAGAAAAAAAAATTCATAACAATCAGACAACTTGTTTAGAAACTGCAGAATTATTTCCATTTTATATTCAAAATCCCCCACTGTGTGACGGTTGGTAGCGGCCATATTGTTAAAGCTACATATGTGGAATAGGCTGTCATTTATTCAGTCTGCTTTGTCTAATTGCAATAGACGGATATATAGAGTTCAACAACACGTGCAAATGGTAAAATTATTCCCCCAGATAGGATGTTCTATCCGGTCAACGTTCCGCCCACTTTGTTGACTTTGCGGTCGCCACAAAAATTCATATTAAAATCTGCGTAACAAGATTATTTTAAAAATTTTCGATAATGATTTTGCTTTGTGTATGTTCCATGTTAGTTCAACATGATTTACATACTACTGTTAAATCATTAAAGGATCATGTTCAATCAAAATTATTTCAAATTGAAACAACGTGAATTTGATACTGAAATAACACAAAGAATCATGTTGAAACAATCTAATTTCATGTTGATACAACATGAATGTAATTTTATGCATTCACTTTATTTAATTAATTATTTAAGTTACGTGATGTGTATTACATTTGGGTCGAACTCGTTCACTAGTTCATTCTTTCCACAAACCAAAAATAGTTCAGTAGTGAACGAGTGTACGGTCAGAGGCATCAGGAAAATATGTGACGAAATTTACTGTCACCCAGCTTGTCATTTAGTTACAGCTTGAGTAAACTGCTTAAACACATTTGGTGGTGCGCTTAAGCACATATCCCAGAAACTCTGTTAAAAATCCCCAAAATCACTTTTTTGGTTACCTTAACATTTTTTTTATAACTAATCAAAGAATGTTTTGAAAATGTTTTGTGATAAAAATATGTTTGACAAAATCCTAAACGCTTAAATTATGATCTATTTTGTTAACCTTGAAGCCATGGAGCTAAGTTAAGCATTTTAATTTTTGTTTTTACCTTTAAGCAAATTGAGTTCTATAATTTTTTTACTTTACTATTTTTCTTAATATTTCCTTGCTTCTATTATTCTATTTATTTATCGCTTTTTTACGATTTTGCTATTAAAACAATTTAATTTAATTTTTTTTTAATTTTGTACACATACAGAATATATAAAAATGTAGAGTTTATTGCATTCCTCTAATCCTTTTATTGTGTTCAAATTTGTTTTTCAATGCAAACATTCTAGATATGCTATTAAAGGATAACATAAAGTATTCATGTATGCAATATATAGTATTCGTTCTTTTTTTTGTGCTTCAACAATTTTAATGATTTTTTTTCCAAAGGATTTAATTTTAAATGCTATTTTTACATGTATTGTAAAGTTATAAACTTTATTGCATAATATCTTGAAACATTTTTATGCTCATCACTGAGCACAAATAATGAAACATTTTTTAATATCTTTTAGATGCTCCGAACAGAAAATGAATTGTAGTTAAAAACTACAACTACTTTTTTTAATCTATAGCAATAGCACTGGCGCTCTATGCTCCAGTGGGAGTTAAGGGAACATATATATATGTATATACTCGTATAAGAGCTAATTAAGGTCTCCTGGAAAAATTCATAGCAGATTTTCGTTATATAATTTAAGAGTATTAGTAAAATCTTGTAAATTAATTTATTTACTTATTAAATACAGTGTTATCCATTTAGTGGTGTCAAAACCGTCGGTCTGGCAAGGCTGTCTATCAGCTGTTAAATATCCGTCATCTGAAGTGTCATTCTTTTAGTGAAAGGTATAACATTTACATTTATTTTTTGACTAAAAAGCAAAATAGCAAATTGGGTCAGCATTTTAGTGTTTGCTGGGATATTCAATTGATTGGTATGTTAAAGTTTTGCACTGAGTGTTTCGCATTTCAAAAGCAGCTAAAAAAATTATTTCGGATTTGTTTTAATAAGAGCTAATAATACATATCTTTGCTTGGGGTATAGCCCGTCGCAGTACAAATGTCATGAGCATTGCACGTTTCTTTTTTTGTTTCGGAAATATATTTCGTTTTACGATTTTTTTTTGGTTTTGCCAATTTTTTCGTTTTTGACAAATTTTTATTTTCTATTTTTACTTTTTTCAAATTTTTTTTCGTTTTGAGATTTTTTGCATTTAAGCGATTTTTTGGTTCTTGCGATTTTTTGGTTTAGACGTTTTTTTTTTTGTTTTTCGATTGATTTTTGTTTTGCGATTTTTTTCATTAGATATAGCGGTTATTTCAATTTTGCGTTTTTTCGGTTTTGGCGATTTATTTTGGTTTTTCAAATTATTTTGCTTCTGCGATTTCTTTCATTGCATCCATTTTTTGTTTGCGATTTTTCCTTGCGTCTGCGATTTTTTTTCATTGTAACGATTTTTTAGTTTTTGCAATTTTTTGGTTTTGGCATTTTTATTTTTTCGAAATTATGTTCACTATTGCGATTTTATGGTTTTGGCGTTTTTTTTTGTTTATGGAAATTATGTCTAGTTTTGCGATCTTTTCATTGTAGAGTTTTTTTCATTTCTGCGATTTTTTCATTAAAGCGATTTTTCAGTTTTTGCCATGTTTTTTGTATATTTCGATATTAAGTTTAGCGATTTTTTCATTGAAACAATATTTTAGTTTTTGCTAGTTTTCGCGTCTTACGATTTTTTTTTCATTGTAACGATTTTTTAGTTTTTGCGATTTTTGGGCTTCGGCGTTTTTAAATTTTCGAAATTATGTTTAGTCTTGCGATTTTTTTTACTGTTTAGTTTTTGCGATATTTTGGTTTTGGCGTTATTTTTTCAAATTACTTCTCTTCTGCGATTTTTTTTATTTTAGCGATTTTTTTAGTTTTTGAGATTTTTGGGTTTAGGCGTTTGTATGTTGTTTTTTTTTGTTTGGGTCAATTTTTTTGCGAAATTTTTTTCGTCTTGCGATTTTTTCAATGTAGTTGTTTTAAATTTCTGCGATTTCTTATTTCTTATATCTTATTTATTTTATTTTTAGTTTTTTTTGGTTTAAGATGATTTTGTGGCAATTTTTTGTGGTTGTGGTGTGGTACGTTGCATTACTTTAAGGGATATATTCTATAATAATTCATTAATTGCGAAAATTAATATACTACCGGCCTGAAGCACGATGTCCACAAGCAATTTTCTATCGCTTACTTATATTGAAAACATAAGCAAAATGAGAAAATATTTCTTTTTTTATGATGCTTTTTGAATTTCATATGTAGCTTAATTAGATGCGGGGTGTGGATCCATACATCGGAAGGGAGGGGAGTCCACATACAAAAGTTCAAGTCTCTAGCCTTATTCGTTTGGGGTGGGCATTGATCACCCAGACAGTCTGTCACGTTTCTCTTTTATATGTATATATATAAATTTAAAGTTAATTTCGAGTAAGCTAATTTAATTTATTCAATATCGGCAACTTTGTCCACTTAAGATTCAATTTGTTACTTTTAGGGAATCAATAAAAAGTTTTCACATTAATCACTCTTCTAAATTAAAAATTTTCGTTCAAAGAAGAAAAAAATCACATAAAGAAGGGCATTCGCAAAAGTTTTTAAGGCGTATCAAAATTGAGGGGAAACTTTTCAAAAAGGTAAAAAAAAAACAAAAAAGGGACATTAAAAGGAAATGTATATGAAATTGTATCACAAAAGAAAACCTTATAGTCCTTTAACCATGAACTACAAAAACATTTTTGTGTAATTTCATTATATTATGTCTTATACAGTAAAATTCGGTTATAATGAACTGTGCAGAACTAGGCAGTCTTATTATGTTTGTTGTAACCGGAGTGTTATACATATTTTTTTTAAATTATAAACAATTAATAAACATAAACTATTTCAAGAGTGAGCACTTCGTTATTTGATTTTTTTATATAATTATAAAAAACACAAAATTTACAAGTAACCCAACAATTTTTCAAAAACAAAAAAACATAAAAAAATAAAAAATGCAAACTTTTCTGTTAAAAAACTTTTTTTTTACATGTTTATTTTGGAGTTAATTTGCTTTTTGTTTATTTCAAGTCTTACATTTTTTAATGCAGTCTCATAAATAGGACTTAAAAAAGGAGTTGGTTTGAGGCGAAAATTTGTTTTACCGTATTTTGCTATAAGCCTACAATTTGCGTTTAATATTAATGCAAAACTGCTGGAACCGGAGAAGTTGTTCTTTATATGCAATATCGCGCTCCAACTTGGTGTTCGTTATAACCTAACTATACTGTTTAAATACTAGAGGCGTTAGCAACTCGTCCAAAAACAAAAGCGAAAATGTATCCAATAAATCGCAAAAGTTTAGTATTCTATTTGCCGCGCTTAATTTTTTTTTACGTATAGAAGAACTCTTAGCTGGCAACACTGTTTTGTGTGTGCGCCATTTTGACAGTGACAGCTGTTACGTGTTTTACGTTTAACTCAGAGCCTTTTAGACAAACGCCTGTACCGAGCTTTAGAATAAAGTTTGTTCTTAATTTGCAAAAAAAAAAAAAAATATCAAAGCAAGTTTACCGCGGAAGTACCAACCACCACATTAAAAATAAAAACTTTCTTATACGCTTATAACAGATACACACGTTTCCTTGACAGGCTTGTGTTTATTTTTAATTAAATCAGCTCTGTGTAATTTTTGTCAGTTTCCTCTTGTCTTAAATTTAATAAACGAAATTAAGAATCCTGTAAAGTACATTGAGCATACTTCAAAACGCACTTGTTACACACATACTCGTACATATAAAATATCATAAATTAGTTTTAGATTAATTAAATTACAAGGAATTTATGAGATTTAATTTGTTTTCTTCTTGTTTTCTTTACAGGTAAGACTTTTTGGATATTTTGCATTTTTAAAGGTAAAAAACAAACAAACTTGTCAAGCAAAGAATTTTAAAATTAAGAAATTATAATTTATGAGGTAGAAATGCAACGGCTTAAAATAATTAATAGTATTTTTATACACACGGTCTGCCCGAAAGTTAGAAGGGAGGTTGGGCAAGATAAGATGATCTCTATAATTCAAGAAGTAAAGTCCAATTTCTTTCACATTTTGATAACAATTTTAGCCAAATTCAAAGGATATATGGAATGTAGGCATGTCCTTGAACATAATGCATAACATTTACCACTTAATTTTGGTGTATATTTTCAGAAAATAGTCTACTATATTTTAATTTCATTTAAAAAAATAAAGGATATATGGCAAGGTGGCATGTCCTTGCACCAATTGATATGAAGTTTACCGCACAGCTTGACCATAAAATTCTACAAACAGTTATGTAATTTCGGAATATAATAATCAAAATGTTAGCTGAAAATCAATTTTTGAAATAAAGGACTTTCAGAAGGGTAGGCATGTTCTTACATTGATTAAATCGCAACTTACTATGCAGCTTAGCTGTGTAATTCTGGAAACAGTTACAAAGTTTTGCTTCATTTCAGTCATATATGTTAAGCTGAAATTAATTTATTTTTAACAAAGGATATATGGGAAGGGAGCTTATCCTGGCACCGATTAAAATTATTTTTTAGCCAAGTCTCTAGTGTATAAAATTAGAGATAGTAACGAAGTTTGGGTGCATTTGAATCATAACTGTAGCTGGAGTTTAATTTTTAAAATAAAGGACATGTGTGAGGCAAGGATATATGGGAAATTGTTATATCCTGGCACAGGTAGCAACAAAACCTAGCAGAGAGCTCAAGCATAACATATTGGGCATAGTAAGGAAGTCTCGCTAAATTGATATTATGAGTGTAGATGAAATTTAAAATTTATATCTTTTGAAAATAAAGGATATATGGGAGATGGACATATTTGTGCTTTAATTGAAACCAAATTTAACGCAAAGGTTGAACGTGTACTACTCTGACTTGTTACGCAATTTCGCTTTATTCTAGTAAAAATAGCGACTGAATTTTAATATCTAAAATAAAGGATATATGGGAGAAAGTTGTATTTTTGTGCCGATGACAATGAAACTTACCATAATGCTTAACCTTATAGAACTACAGGTTGTAAGAAAGTTTACCTCAATTCTTAAAATAATTGAAGCTAAAATTGGTTTTTTAAAGTTTAGAATATATGTAACTGGTGTAGGTAAATTTTTGTACGGAATAAAACGAAATTCAGTGCAGAGGTAGAATATATATGTAATTATTTGTAAAGTTATTGAGTTTCGCTGCCTTATGGTCATAACTGAAGCTAAAGTTCAATTTCTAAAGTGAAGGATATATGAAAATCAGATATGTCCTTGCTTATATTGAATTAAAATTCAGCAGAGATCTTAAGGAAGTTCTGCTGTCTTGTAGTCCTAATTACAGCTGAAACTTTTGCTCTAAACGAAAGGGATATACATATACATATATATGTATATAAGGTTTATATTTACATATGTATATCCTTGCAGCGATTAAAATTACATGTGTATATCACAAGTTAAAGCTGTGCTATAAATAGTTACCACGCTCCATTTCGTAGTAATTTGTTAATAAAAAAAATTATCACATGTCTACTTGGCTTCCTCAGCATGTACGCATCCTTAGCCTGACTCAACAATTTCGAATAGTAAAGAATTATTTTTTTAAGTAAGAATAAGTAGAAAGTAGCTAGTGCTTAACCCGATTAAATTGGAATTTTATAGGGAGTTTTTTGTGTTACTTTGATTGTAACTGAATGTTGGTTTAAAAAAGGATATATGGTAAGCAAGCATGTCCTTGCATCTATTGAAGTTAAATTTTGCATATAGCTTGTCGGCATAAGTCTAGGTGTATTACAGAGAGCTTTTTTGTGATACTACGATTGTAACAGAATGTTGGTTTAAAAAAAGGATATATGGGAAGCAGGCATGTCCTTGCTCCGATTCAAAGCAAATTTCCTACAGAGCTTGCAGATGCAATTTTATGTATAGTTATGAAGTTTCCCTGCATTCTGATTATATTTAAGGCTGAAGTCCAATAGCTTAAATAAAGGATATATGACAGGCTTCCATGTTCTTGCACTGATTGCAATGAAATTAACTCATATGCTTGACTATATGCTTCCAGAAATTGTTGCTAGACTTAGCATTATTCTAATCACAAATGTAGCTTAGATTCAATTTTTTGACAGGAATTTAAACAAAGATCTTATTGTTATTATTTCAGAAATAGGGACGAAATTCAAAATTATAACTTTTTCCAAACGTCTCTGTGCGATTTAAATGCTTCTCGAGCATCATAGTGGCAACCCTCTATGGAATCCGTTTTTTATGGCGACTCACTTTCTATGTCATGCTGAATGTTTAATGAATTACTCTTTCCTTTCGCAAGTATAATTGCAATACAAATTGCAGCCCTCGTTCACACTAAATATGTATTTGCTCTGAATTAGATTTTGTCACTTGAGAGCTCGTTCAGCTTTTCTACATATGTCGTCTAATGAAATCGAATAAAGAATATAGCAGCTTGGAATAATAAAATATTGATTTGGGCCCATTAGAGAGTTTTTAATGCAATGTGTCTGATGTAATTTGACTACCATCCGACTTTGCCTTACGTAATTTAATTTAAAATTTCGTGTTTCTCACGAATTAACGCACACTAAACCTTGACATTATCTATTAGAAAGGAAAATAGATAAAACACACGCATTATGACCTTAATATTTATGCCTGTTAAATATATTTGACTTTCTTTATTGTAACTGTGACAAATAGAAAGAAGCCTTATTGATAAGCCTATTACATGTACATATATAAGAAAAAGGACAACAAATATTATTTTCCAAATATCTTTTAATGCCAGAACTGCAAAAACTGACTAGAAAAATATTATAATTTTCTTTTGCTGCTGCTAGCAGAAGGTTGTCTGCCAATTAAATAAAAGAAGAAAAGAAAACATTAGAGGGATTTGAAGAAAAATTTTTTCTTCGTTATCCTGTTTAGCTAAACGTGGAAATTAGCCATGCAAATTATTACTGCAAACTAGTGTATAAATGTTTCAATATTTTAGGAAAAATTTATAAACATTTTTGTAAACTTCCAAACTTACCGCACTGTTTGAAGAATTTTAAACAATTTGTGAAATCACTTTATCTTTTTTTATGCAGCTTTATAACAATCTACCATTAAATGACAATAAAATTCTAGATACGAGTAATTAACTTTTGCATTAAGTAAGGATGAGGATTTTAATTCAAACGAGGATTGCTTTTAAGATGCTGAACCTAATAAGGTGCAAGAGTTGAGGAGAATGGTGTCTTACATATGTACGAGTACGTATGTATTGAGTAGGACAGATTGGAAAATAAAAGAATAGAAAATAGTAGTAGAGAATAGAACAGAATATAGTAGATGCGAAAAGAACGGTATATAGTAGCAAATAATATAAAATATTATATTAGAAGAATATAGTAGAAGAGAATATAACAGAATATTTCAAAACTAATTGGAAAATAGTATAGTAGAAGAGAATAGAACAGAAAATGGTAGAAGAGAACAGAACAGAACAGAACAGAACAGAATATAGTAGAAGGAAATATGAATATAATATAAGAATATAGTTAAAGGGACTAGAACAGAATATAGCAGAAGAGCATAAAATAGAACATAGTAGAAGAAAAAATATCAGAATATAGTACAAGGATATGGAACAAAATGTACTAGAAACGAATGGAATACAACAAAGTAGAAAATAGTAGAATAGAACATCGAAGAAAATAGAACAGAATATAGCAGAATGGAATGCAGCAGAATGTAGCAGAAGAAAATGGAACAGAATGTAGCAGAAGAAAATAGGACAAAATATAGAAAAAAAGGAATGATAGAGCATATAGTAGAAGAGAATAGAGCAGATTATTGCAGTGGACAATGGAACAGAATATAATAGCAGGGAATAGAACAGAATAAGGTAGAACAATATATATTGGAATAAAAAAGAGTGAAATAAAATGAATTGGAGTAGATTAGAGTCGAGTAAAATAGAATTTAAAATGGAGTAGAACAGAGTAGATAGGAAAAGAGCAAAACAAATCAGCTGTTGAAGTAAAGTAGAGCGCAGAATGGTTTTGCTTGATATCATTTCTCCAGGTTGCTTCTAATTTTCACAGAAATGCGAATTGTCAGCTTCATGTTTGAAATTGATTGTTCTTCTTGTTTCTACTTGCCAATTACCAATTTCTTTTTTGTGAAACTTAAAAGATTTTGCCAGTCTATTTTAGTAAATTAAATTTTCATCACTTATAACTTCTTCATCAGTATTATATAATAATAAGATTTAGCCGAAAATTTTCTGTAGCGCCATGCACTTCATCAGCACCCATATCCATCTACTCCATCTACTTGGGCAGTTAGTTATTCGCTGTAGACATCGGCTGTTTAACAAGAATTTTTATTGAAATAGAATATGAGAAATGATTGTATTGTATATACAATTATTGATTAATTTAACTTAAATTAATGGAAAAAACTAACGACAATTTTTTATGTGACTCCAAGAAAATGAAATCTATCACCCAAATAGTGTTAAACAGCAACCCTCGCTCAAACACAACCGGGCAATTTTAAATGCCTATTTCTAGCATGTATTTTTCTTGGAACTCATTTAGCCGGTTTTCTTTAGCTTCGTTGCAGACTGCGCAGCTTTCAATGAAATTTAAGTTTGATATCCTGCAGGATTTTTATGCTACCGGCTTATTATATTGCGGTTTAGATTACCTAAAAATTAATGTTGCTGCCTTAAATTTCAAATTTACTTTTTATTTTTTAAATTTATGGAATAAATTTTATGGAAAAAAAGCATGAGCAATGCCTAAGCAAATATCAAGAAATAAATACATACATACATGACTGTATTCTTGGCAGGGATGGAAATTGCTTAAATTTGTGCCAAGTATGGAAAATATTATGTACACTGAAACAAAAAATGAGCAAGATTCTGCCAAATATTGCGTTATTTAGCACTATGACAATTATTCGTAAATGTATCCATATACGAGGTCTGATCAAAAAAAACCGTTATTTTAAATTTTTTCAAAAATTATTTATTTATTCATCAATAACTATCTTGTTCCCTTCAAAGTCATCCCCCTCAGATATAATACACTTATGCCAACGTTTTTTCCAATCCTCGAAACGCTTCTGAAACGCGCTTTTTGGTATCGCCAACAGCTCCTGTTTAGAGTTTTCTTTTATCTCCTCAATCGTAGCAAAACGCTTTCCTTGTATCGATGTCTTCAGTTTTGGGAAGAGGAAAAAGTCAGCGGGGGCCAAGTCTGGTGAATACGGTGGTTGAGGCATGATAACGGTTTTGTTTTTCGCCAAAAACTCACGCACAAGCATCGATGTGTGAGCTGGTATTGCACAATATTATTGGATAATTTTTTGCTATTATTATTGGCAGCGTACAATCATATGTGTGTGTGTTTAAGAAATTAAAAAAATTACGGCTTTCTTTTGTAAAAGGCAACAAACAGTATGCGTTAATAAATTTTATGAGGGAAACATATAAGTTACGAAAAAAAAATGGCATACAAAATTTTTTAACGCTTGCAACGCTAACTTTTAAAATATAAGGCCCTTGATTTTTCGCGATACAAACACATGTGAATACAAACAAATTTAAGCAATTTGGATAAAGATAATGTTAAGTGACATGAGAGGTGGGAAACAACTATTTTACAATATGTTGTCAACACATTGCAAAATATTTCTGTTTGCGCAATATAAATCAAAAGTCATGAATTGAATTTAATGTAGTCATTGTATTTTATTAATTATTCAACTTTAACGTGTTTAAATTGGAACAGTCTTGAAACAATCTTTGTATCTAATTGGTTTTCTCGGAACTCATCACCGTGTTTGTCATAGCGCTTACCGCTGCAGCCACAATAACCTGAAATGTTTTTTATATACACACCAGAATACCATCATGATTTGAACTTTAATTCAACATGATTTAATATGATTAAAAATCAACATTTTTGCATCATGATTTTACATTTGTATTTTTTTTCTCTGTGTATTTGTATATATATATTTCATATATATCATGCACACAACGAACACAAAATTAAAATGCTGATTGACGATTTTATTCGATCGTCTCCCAAAAAAAGCGTCAACACTAATACACATGCACTGATTGACGCTTTTATTTGACGTCTCTATTGTTCATTTGACGGTTTTTATTAGAAATGAGCAAGAGAATAAAAGAAAACGTAAAATAAAGGCCAGCCATATATAAAGAGAGAGAGAGAGAGAGAGAGAGAGATAGAGAGAGGGCGGGATAGAGCAAAATATTCAGCGCATGCTCAAAGCGTTTCCCAATAGATATAAATATAAAAAATTTTATTTATATTAATTTCTGTCTAATTCTCATTCTCTTGTGAACATGCATGTGTAGATTCAAAAATTTTTGTAAAAAATAATTAAATAAATTGCACATTAATTTAAAAAATATAATTTTACTGAACAAATATATAGTTAATAAACATAAAAATATTTAAATATAATATTTTTCAGTGTAAAATTACACAATATACAATAAAAGCATAAAAAAATAAATAAAGTAAAATAAAGACGTGAATAAACTTAAACATAAAGTTTGATGTATGAAACACAAGCAAATCAGCCCCATATTGCATACATATTTGCTGTTAAAATATTTTTTTCTTCCTGGGGCAAAGGACTACATGTATATACATACATATAAAAGGACCTTCAGGGAAGATACATA
This sequence comes from Nowickia ferox, assembly GCA_936439885.1. Classification (NCBI taxonomy): domain Eukaryota; kingdom Metazoa; phylum Arthropoda; class Insecta; order Diptera; family Tachinidae; genus Nowickia; species Nowickia ferox. The sequence goes on from OW387024.1 coordinate 82,508,454, forward strand.
TTTGCCATCGATGTTGCTGGTTGCTTTGTTGTCTCTAAGCTGCTGTCTCTGTTGCTTTGTATATAGTCTTATTATCAGGAGGTTTTTTCCATTGCTGCCAGCTTCTATGAAAGTAAAAATTTATGTTTTGAAAAGAAAATGGCAGTTGACGCAAATCATTCGTGCGTGTGTGTGTGTCCATGTGTTTGAGTGTGTATGTGTGTGTGTTTATGTCTATTCCCGTTAATTCACTGACAACGTTCTGTACATACGAGTATGTAGGTGTGTATATCTTCTTAGAATATGTACATTAAAAAGCCACAAATTTGTATAAATTTATGCCTGCTTTAATATTTTCCAAAAACTTAGTTACTTAACTTGAAGTTACTTTGTGATGGCGCCTAGGGGCTATAGGAGTATCTTCTTTTTGACTCTTCTGACACCTTAAAGTCCATATTGTGATCCTCTTATGGATAAACAGAATATTATTATTATTTATTATTTTTCTCTGAAATTCTTGGCCACTTGACGACTGTCTTCAGTGTGTTTGGAGCAGAGAATGACAAAGGTATAGTTTTAAGTACTATTTGAGTATTGGCCGTTAAACAACATTGAATGCATACAACTAAAAATTAAAAAAAAGAACACGCTATAGTTTTTAACTACTGTTTAACTGTAAATATTCAACAACTATGCTTGTACACATTTTTCAATTACGCAGCAGAAATGACAACAACTAACAAAATTTATAGATTGTATAAGCTACAATCATACGCTTGAGTATAAAAATACTCTGGGCTATTTTATTTACACACACATAAAGCATGTATTTAAACAACCACACATACCAACACATTTTCCATTTTATTTTATATAAACAATACTTTTTTTGTCCGATTAAATATCCATAGCCGGAGTATGAGCATACTCAGGTTATAAGTATGAGAGAGAGAGAGAGAGAGTCAATGCATTCGATACGCATGTAACTCTTTATATTTAGTGGCAGCGTATTTTAGTTTTTCCCATAAACGAACTAGAGATCCTCTTGCACATTGGACTCGGCTATAGTCATAGTTGCTTGAGAGAAAATATGTAAGCGTACGAAAATATGTAAGCTACAATTATGATTACACGCAGTTACTAAAATTTAGACTATTTCTTTGATTGGGAGCAAAGCTGCAAAAGTACAAGCGTTACAGTAGTTTCCGCCTGAGTGATTCCCGCCTAATGATTTGACTGCTTTGTTAATACAAAAAACAATATAATTGCACTAATTAAGAAAGTACAAATGGTGAAGTATTGAACTATTAAGCTTTGCTCGTTTACAACTCTGCTATTGCGAGCTTTGCCAGTTTTTATAGTCTTGTTGCAGCGCCTCTGGTGTTAAGTAGGCGCATTACTTTAAGTTATATTGCCATTTCGTTGGCATTTTTACTTTGCAAACGATTTATTGCTTGAAAGGTGGGCACAGGCACTCACATTAGAGCAGTTACTTAAGCATGTCAGAAAAAATATTCGATGACTGCTGTGGCCAGAGATTGAACTCGGCCACTCGAAGACAGTCATTTGTTTTGTCAACGCTTTACTTACTTCAGCAAAATTCATGAAGTTTTTGAACATTTTTTAAGCGGGAATTACTGTATTACAAAAATTATGAGGACGTAAATTTTTTTTTTGTTATAAAATCCTAATAATGGACAATAAGTGTCCAAAATGTGCGTGTATTTTTCATTTCATGCAACCGGAAATGTACTTCAGAAACTTAATGACGTCAACTTGTGCACTTTTTTTGGATACATAATTTTTATCGGTCTGTAAAAATCAGTACAAAGTCTTGGTCCAACACCGATTATTGCCGTTTAATAATTTTTTTCCGATTCCTAGAACAATCAGTTGGCAGAAAATTGACTTAGACTTGAAAAATATATAAATATAAATTTTCTTAGATTTTTTTTAGATAAACGAAAAAATTTTTTTGTTATGCGAAAATATTTCTTAAATTAATGGCTCGATTATGGATAACAACAGAACTTCAGTTGTCGAGTTAACTAGCAACGCAACTGAAATTAAAATTGGTATTATGTATGGCAACTTCCTTCAGTTGCCAAAAAGTTATCGAAAATACGATTATGACAGATTGCCAACTGAAAATAATGTGAAAAAAAACTCTAAATATAAAAAATACAAGTGCTAAAAAGAAACTTATTAAGTAAAAGTTCTTAAATAACATTACTGATCATACAGGCCTGTCACAGAATCCAAATTCGGTTCGAAATGATTTCAATTCCGTAATTAGGTTCTTCAGAAAACGAAAAACGAAGAATATGCTCGAAATGAAACCACTTTAAATTTAATGCTCGGAATTGTCATTTTCCTTATGTGAAAGTACAAAAATCTGTTTGAAACAATTTATTTAAATTTTTTTTTGTATTATTAAATTTTGTTTTACAAATTATAAAATCTCCTTAAGTCTTAAAGAAAAATGCAGCATCGTAAAAAGTGAAATATTCTGTTCAGTCAAATAAAAATTATTAAAACTTTAACATATGCACTGCGTTTGGACATGAAAGTGAACCTGAAGCATACCTCAATCTTCTTTCCCGTAATTTTCCGGTAAAGTCTTGAAGTCCCTACGCACCACAAACTGCAGTTATTGCAGACATTTCGTGTATTAGTTTTTAAATTTTGTTCACTTCAAGTTAAAAAAAAAATATTGTGCCTTTCCTATTTTGTTTTTCTCTTCTAATAACCATGTGTTTGTTGTTTTTCGTTGCCCAATATTGCCACATTTAAATTGAAAACAATCGAATTGCTGTTTTTTCGTATTGAACAAAATCGATCGAAATCTGGAGAAGGTAAAACAAAATCGATCGAAATGAAAATTTGTAATGAAAACAATTTCGATCGATTTCTGTGACAGGCCTGATAAAAATGATTAATTAAGTCGAATAATTTTTTAGACGGCGGCTCTTTAGAATTACCGCCTCTACTGTGAGTATATGTCATTGCCTAAAATATTAGCATATTTTCTTTGAATATGCATACACAAAAAAAAGTATTCACCAATTAATGTTTTCAATTAATAATTTAATTGATTCAATTAAATTTTTAATTGTATTAATTAATTTGCGTGGAAAAACTTAATTGATATTATCAAATTGTTTATAGGTGAAAATTTAATTAATTTTTTAATTAATATTACAAATATTTTAATTAATATTACAAACTCATTCATATTACTTTTGTGTGTGTAGAAGAAATTCAAAAATAAAAATAATATTGCAATAACTTTTTAATTTTTCGAATTTGTTGCTTTTAACACTATGCACCAACTACAAATTCGTGGTTGCCAATATGGCAATTGAAATTACCAGCTGTTAGTTGCCAGTTGCCAGTTGCCATCCATAAAACCATTTCGGCAACTAGCAACGTAACCAAAGTTCTGTTGCCATCCATAATCGAGCCATAAATAACTTGTGTGTCAAGCTTTGCCCCACTGCCCATGAACTACTGGGCTAAAGATACTCCTACGCTTGTAAATTCATTACATAAAATAATATTTATGTTTCTATTAAGAAAAATGTTTGCATGCTTCTACATTATAACGCAAGTATATAAAATATCTGCAAATTTAGAAAATTTCAAATGAATACCAACCGTGTCTGTGGAATGTGTGTCTGCATAGTACGACTCAAAATCAATTTCACAACATTGATTTGTAATTTAACAAAGTGGTAATAGTTACTGTACATAACATAAACAACAAATGAATGATGCATATATTTGCAATATTATTGTGCAATAATTAATATTGTACAATAAAATTGCTTATGCCTATATTATATTTTTATATGGCACACTATATTGGATAAAATCAAAAGTCTTTTGATTGATATTGCGCAACCTGAAATATTTTGTAATGTATTGACAACGATTTGTTAGTTAAAGCATCAATGGATTGCATATAGACAATGCTTAATCACCGGCAATTAAGTTTCACTTGCAATAGAATTATGACAATGTATCGAATAATAGATTTCTCGAATAATCGAATATATTACCCGATGTAGACATTAAAAAAACTTTAAGCTTTTTTTCGGTTTTTGGCGATTTTTTTTTGTTTTGGTGATTTTTTCTTATTTTTGGTGCTTTTTTCATTTTGGCGATTTATTTTAGTTTTGCAAATTATTTTACTTTGGCGCTTTTTCTTGTTTTGGCGATTTTTTCTTTTTTTCGATTTTTTTAGTTTGAAATTTTTTTTCGGTATTTTTTGAATTTTGGAATTTCTTAGTTTTAGCGTTTTAGAATATTTCAAGATTTTGCAGGTTATCAAAATAACACAGTAGAAATTACATTAACTGATAGAATACGCTTTAATTTAGATTTTTTTTTTTATTTCGGCGTTAATTGCTAAAATCTGCATAAAAATTCACTAACTTTGAAAATTACAAGTGTCTACATATAATTTTCTGTATATAACTTTAGGATTTCAATATGTTTCATTGCTCGCTTTAGAACACTCTTAAATTATTTAACTGTTTAATTCTGTGAAAATTTCAGATCCATAGACCTCGAGATGTCCGTTCGTAGTGAAAACAATAGAGTTCCTTTTCAACTTTGTTATACGGAACCCTTAAAAAGGTTCTGTGTTGAGGACTGTTTAGAAGCAATGTTTTGCTCTTAAAAAAAAGGTCAATCAATATGTGAAATAAAAAAAAACAGGTACTATAAAATTAAGTTTAGTAAAGTGGGAGCCATATAAAAACACACCTTGTGAAAGTGATAAATGGCTCTCGTCCATAGTAAGGCATCTTAGTAAACCTCATAAGGTTTCACTTTATTCGTCTTCTTACACAGAAAAAAGTATATAGTTCTGCAATAAACAACTTTAATTGAAAATAAAACCAAAAATCATTTAAAAATATATTTAAGTCAATTAAGCTCTTGTTTAAATTGACTCACATATATTTTCAAATTATTTTTGGCTATATTTTCAACTAAAGTTGTTTATTGCAATAATATTTTTTTCTGTTAAAATATCGTTCATTCCAGCAATGGAACGTGTTCACTAAATCTTCTGCTTTATATTAATGATTGATGAAGAAAAGTTTCATTACTTCAATTAAACAGTTTCATAACTGCTATGAGAAAACTTCATTAAATCGGTGATAAGCTTCCGTTAACTTAATGATCACTTTCCTGCTATTTGTGATATAGATCTGCAACAAATATCATTAATACAATGATGCAATTTATGATATAAATGAAGGGTTTTCTTTCAGTGCAGATGTGGGAAAAAATTTGCTATTTGAGTGAAATGTGCAAAGCAATGATGTAGAACATATTTAAATTATATTTTGCTAGAGCATAGTTGAGGTTCGACTAAGTCGAATAAATAATTTCACTAGATTTTTTATAAACAAAATACATACATTTGTATAAAAAAGCAAAATGTCTACACAATTGTGTTGTCATCTTATTTTTATTTGCTTGTATTACAAAATGTTTTTCAAGGCAGCATGAGTTGTGTCATGCAAAATGACAAACGGTTTCAATTTGTTGTCTGCTTTTTAGCAGTTGTGTTTCATCTTGCGAATATACTCGTACATAAATATATTAATGTCGTTTGTTTTAATTTAATTCTGCTTCTTCTTTGCGTTATAAATCAAAATGTAAACATATATTTGTCTATTTTTACACTATTTGTTGTTGTTGTTGTTTGGTGTTCGAGCTTGGGACTCCTGCAACTGAAATTAACGTATAAATACTTTTGGTGCGAAAGTAAATTTTGAAGGCAAAGTTTTCTTAAAAAATTATGCATAATTCGAATAATATATTTAAAATTTTTTTACAAATACTAAGATGAAATAAAAGATATTTGAAAAAAAATACTTATTTGTTTTGCGGCATACGTTAATTTGGCTTTAAGGCTTCAACACAAAAATGAATGCAAAGTCCTTTTTTTAAATAAAATTTTATAAATTAATAAATACACAAACAACAGCTCTACTATCCCTCGTCAAATGGCTGGAAATTTATCAAATTAAAACTGGCAACAAAATATTTTCAAATTATTCCATCACTTCCCAAAATAACAATTGATTGGCATAAAATAGCAGAAACTGCCTGAATAGTTGAAGAGTGTAGAATGTTTTTAATATAAAACTCCGACTCCGAACATCACTATGACAAACATAATTCCTGTGTTGTTTTTATATGATCCTTTTTATTTCATAGCAATTTGCTTACAGCTGAAGTTTGAAATAGAAATGGGTGCGTGTTGTGTTTTTTTTTTGTTGAAACTCTTTAAATTTGCTACTTATAACTCTTATATCACTGAAACCCCGGGTAGTAATCAAAGTCATATGAGAAAAACATCTCTGGGAAAAAATTAAACCCCCAAATGTTCATCACAATTACATTCTTCTATACGACCATTAAGTTGTCTGTTAAGTGTTTTGCTTTTATGGCTTTTGCTTTTGCTTTTGTTTTTCTTTTGTTGATAAAATAACTTTAACCTTGTGTCCCTTGTGATTCTAAGTATTAAGGTCAGGTCGTTAAGCTTTGTCAGGTAATCAAATTGAAAGCTTCATTCGCATAATCAAAATTAACCATCACCTCAAATATTCCTGGTGTTAAGTGTGTATTTTATTAAAGTTTTTGAGGAATTGAGATGTTTCGTTAGGAGCTGTTATTTTTTTTAAGAAAAAATTTTCAAGAATTTCTAAAATAAATTTTTCTGCATCCATTTCACCGGTAGCAAACAATGCTTTACTGACATAGTGCAACATTTAAATATATCTTGACGGGCTCGCAAATGAAAAAATCGTTGACGTGTTACTCCGTCAACAAAAAAGATTTGTAGACAAACTATTGTCACACACTGTATGCCTATTTGCATAAAAACACTGAACAGTTACATATGTTGGCAACAGTCAGATCGTGCAAAAGAGATGGCATGACTTTTTTATTCAAAGGTATCGCAGTATTCTCCAATGGATTGCAGGAAGTGAAAATTTGTTTAATGGCTTGACAAAAGTTAGAGAGTTCTCTAAATAAGATTCTGCATTGCGTAGAAAACATGTCTTTTATAGAAAAATATGTTGCTGTCAGGCGACATGTATTTGCACACTAACACGCCCTGTTTTATTGCATACAATTAAAAATTTCTCTAACAAAGTTATCAAGTTACAAAGGACACTAAATGGCAAACATATAATTTCAATAAATAAAATTTAAAAAGTTTTTTTATGTCGCCTCACCTGCAACAACATTAAAATTTTTATGAAACAATAAAAATTTCTTGTTTGTTTGTTTGTTTTTTTGTAGCATTTTACGCACATTGTTTTCTTTTTTAATATTTCATTCATTTTGTTCGCTTCATCATGTTTATGGTACATTAAAGCTATCTGTATCAAAACAAAATTACTTTTCTTTTATTACAAAAATTTATGCACTAACGATTTAACCAATACCAGCATCATTTTGGGAAAAGGAAACTTCGGTTACTACAAATCAACAGACTAGCAAACCGAATAATAAAAAAAAAACAATGAAAAGAATGTCGTTTCCTGTTGGGAAAACCAACAAACTATTTAAAAATATATACGTAAATTAAAAAAAAAAAAGAAACACACGTTAACGCTAACAAAAGAAACTTATTGAAAAATTTTCAAAAAAAAGTTAAATACTGTTTTAAAACAAGAAGTTTTCTGTAGGCAAAGTGTGCTCTGACAGAGTCAACTTTTATGTAGGAAAACTGTGCTGTGAGACAGCCTACTTTGTTTTATAGAAAACGTGTGCTGTGGCACAGCTTACTTTTTTTTATAGAAAAAGTGTGCTGTGGCACAGTTTACTTTTTTTTATAGAAAAAGTGTGCTGTGATACGGCCTATTTTGTTTGCTGTGACACAGATACGGCCTACTTTTTTTATAGAAAAAGTGTGCTGTGACACAGTCAGCTTTACTGTGATAAAAGTGTGCAAGCTACATATGTATGTACATATGTAAGTGTATTAAAATTGGTATCGTTGAACAGGCTTTTGGAAATAATCTTTAGATTTGTCGTAGTATCATTTTTAAAGTCAAAAGACCGTTAAGGATTTTTAGAGGCTTAAAATTGGTTAGTAATCAAAAAGATTGCTTAAAATGTGAATTTCAAAAAAAAAAAAAAAAAAAACAATTTAACCCGGCCTAGCAAAGGAGTTGAAAATTCAAGCGGAACATAGGGACTTTAAAAATAGATTCTTGAAATCATTGCAATGTTGGTGTATATAAAAGTTTCACATTAGGATGTTTTCTATTCAGTTTTTTTTTAAAGTTGGGTTTTTTATTTTTTCGATTTATTTTGTATCCCTTTGTTTGAGGTGAATTCCCCGAATATTTCTATCTGATTACACTAATTTGTTAACTTCCATACACACATTTTACCAAAATAAGATTCTTAAATATGAAATTAATTAAGCACACATTATGCATAACGAAATAAGTGAATCAAAATGTTATTTCATATTAAGTAAACCGAATATTTCTTAGAATTTTTAATGGAAAAAGCTTTAATATCAAACACACATGCACAATCTGTCTGTATGGCTGTGGTTACACATTCAGTTTAACAAAACACACTGGCACATTAAATTTCGATTAATCTTAATTTAGTACAAAACCTTTTTCTAATTCTGTAACTAAACTTTACCACAGGAGAATAAAGAATTCTACAAGAACATAAAATTTTCTTGTATAAAACAAACGTAAAAAGTTTGAACGGGTTTTAGGGGAAAGTTTCTGTATGAAAATTGTAAGTTAGTGTTAAATATTTCCAAAAAGTCGTACATTGTGTAAAACTTGTGCGGTTGTGGTTAAGAGAAGTTGCGGAAAAGTTCCTCCCTTCCTTTATTTGTTAAAAAAATAGGCAAAAGTAATGCTTCGTTTTAGCTGGCTTAATTGGTTCTTTTAAAATATATATATATTTTTTAACTTTCGCTATATGTTCGCTAAATTTGTTTCCGTTATTGCAGTTCTAGTGACCTTAAGCTCGCATGAGCTGACTTTAATTTCGAATCTTCATTTCAATTTAATTAACTTGCATTTCAAGTTTCAAAATTCGTCTATGCTGGTGTGCCATTCAAGAACATTTATTCATTAGCTTACATTAAGCCCTTTTTCACTCCCCCCCCCCGTTCTCCACACTCTTCTAGTTTCCCCTTGAGTGATAAAAATATCATTTGCAATTGTAATTACCTTTGAGGCATAAATAAGAAAGAAAAATAATAAAACAAAAAAAGAAAAAAAAAACATAAGAAAAAACTATAAAATAATTTGCTGGTAACAATGAAAAAGTTTCTATTCCATTTAATGATAATCATTTTAAAAACATTGTCATTAACTTTTTATAATAATACTCAGTAGCAAATACATTTTTATAATTTTGTTCAAGTGTGTCCTTAGTATTGTACAGTGGGCCCAATAACGAAGAATAATGTTTTTTTTCGATTTCTTTCACAAATTGCAAAGAAATCAGAATACAATTCAAGCCAAATTTAATATTTTAAATTAAGTATAAATGCAAGGCTGGCATATTCTATTGTCTAATAAAATTAAAAAAATTTAAATTAAGGATTCATGGCCGGTGGACAAATCCTTTTACCAGTTGAAACGAAATGTATAACAGGATTCAGTTACTCAAAACTAAAGTTACTTACATCGCATTATAGTCATAGTTTTAGCTTAAACATTAATTAATAAAATAAAGGATATGTGAGAGGCACGCATATCCTTGCACGGGTCAAAACTAAATTTATCGCAGAGCTTAATTGAAGAGTTTTCTAAATATTTAGAAAGTCTGGTAACTCAAATGTTACAACTAAGGCTTAAATAAAATTTTTAAGATAAGTTGTCATATCCACGCACCAATGAAACGTCCCACACTATGAAGCTCCTCCATACAGATATATAGAGATAGTTTCAAGCTTTCACAACATTCTAGTCACAATTACAGCTTAAATTCAATTTTCAAAATAAAGGATATATAGAGGGTGAGCGTATCCTTGCACTGATCACATTTAAATTTACCACAAAAATTGACTGGATAATTCTACAAATAGTAAAGAAATTTTTTGCTGCATTTTGGCTACAATTGGACCTCATGCTAAATATTAGATTAAAGGATATATGACAGTTGGGCATATCCTTACTTCGATTAATACGAAACCTACCATGAAGCTCATACATATAAAATAACAGATAGTTGCAAAGTTTCACAACATTCTAAAAATAATTATGGCTGAAATTTAATTTTTAAAATAAAGGATATATGGAAGACATTCATATTCTTGCACTAATGAAAGCCAAATTTACCGCAAAAGTTGCCTGAGTAATTTCACAAATAGTTAAGAACTTCTGCAGCATTTTTATTAACAATTGGACCTAAAATTTAATTTTATAAATGATATATATGACAGATGGACATATGTATCTCTGCATAGAATAAAATCAAATTTACCATAGATCTCTGCCATATAGAGTAAGATTTAGTTCCATTTCAATAATAATTCTGGCTAAAGTTCAATATTTGAAATGAAAGCTGTGTATATTCGATTTACGTATGTCCTCGCACTAATTAATTGGATATTATTTTCTTTTATATAGTGTTATATAAAGTGTTGTAGTTGCATTACATTCTAATCAAAATTTAAGTTAAAATTCGATTCTATTCGATTTTTAATATAAAGGATATATTGAAGGTGGGCATATCCTGGCAAAAATTGAAAAGTTACCTAACATATAATTTCGTCCTAACAAAATCAGAGATAGTTATGCAGTTTCATTGCATTTCAATAATAAAATCGATTTCCTCAAATAAAGGATATATGGGAGGCTGCTATGTCCTTGCAGCAATTGAAGCGAACATTTTCAGGAAGCTGTAGCGTATAAGTCTAGAAGTAGTTATTAACATTGTTTGTATGTATGATTATAATTGTAGCCAAAATCTAATTTTTGGAATTATGGCTACATGGAAGGTGGGCATGTCCTTGCGCGATTGGCATTAAATTTAACAGAAAGTTTTAGTTGGGGATTTTTCTTACTTCCCTGGTACGATTATAATCAAAATTTAGTTTTATTTTATTAAGTGTATATAGAAAGTGGTTATATCCTTACACAGATTAATATAAAATTCGCTAAAAAAACCTGCTTATAATTTTAGAAATAATGGCTTTTGTTTGTAGCCTTTTAAACATGGATAATTCAGTCAAAATTGAGGTTTTAAAATCAATCAAACAATTGCCATCATCTCCATATTTGTGAAGAAATTGCCACTTAGTGAATCCTGTTGTAATCCACTTACCGTGAAAGTATCTCTCAAACTATCAATAACTTTTACATGCATGTGTTAGTTGATTCTGGTCTTCGGTTACTTAGTTACCATTGTCTTAAAAAGCCGTCATTAAGCACATTGTGGTCTTTATGTTTTCCATTTTTTCCTCTATATATTTTTATTGTTTTATGTAAAATATTTATGTTTTGTTTCCCATATCAATTTTCACCTCATCTAACAACAAATATTTGCACTTGATTAAGTTTTTCTACAAGAAAAAAGAAAAGAAAAAAACATTTATTTTATTACATCTTTTATCCGGACGCAAGTTGAAATGCCAAGAATGGGAACGAACATATTGACAATCATTTCAACCAAAATATAAACAAAAAAATTATTTTAAATGAAGTTCCACAAAATAAAAACAAATTGAATTGGTTAGTCTTTTTTTCTTCTTATTATTTTTTATATTTTTTTTTTATATTTTAAGAAAATTCGTGATGCTTGTTTCCTTTTGCCATCTTATTGTTGTGTTGGCGAATTGCTCGGTGTGAATTTTGTTTAAGAAGTTCTAGTTGTGATTGTTTCCTCTTTTTCCGGCAAAAGAAAACAACAATAACTGTGTACATTCAGGTTATTGTTATTTTCACACATTTAGTTTTTTCTTCTTCTTTTCTTAATGCTTCCACTATTATTATTATTATTTCTTCTTTTAGGGTATTTGATTTTAAGATATTTTATATAAACAAACTCCCCCGAAAATAAAAAATAATGAAAAAGTTTTTAGGGCATGCCTTAAAATAGAAGTGAATGAAATTTAGTAAAGTGCGACTGTGACTCACTCACGAAGGGTTCCGTGCGAATACGGCATACTTACGTACGAGTACATACATATCGCTTATTTACTTCAATATTGTCATAACTCAAAAAATGCGTTTTTTGAGTTAATAATGCAGAATAATGCGGCATTTCGTATTTTATCTTGTGTAAAAAATTCATATAAATAGCTTGTATCATCACCTCCTGAGAGAAGAATATTTTTTCATGTCTTCATTGAGTTGTATGCAAATTTAAAACTTAAAACGCGTTTTCTGCAAAACTGGTTTTTTTTGAGTTGTGACACTATTGAAGTAAATGAGCGATGTGTAATACTATAAGAACTTTGACATATATAATCGAATATCTTAATTGGCGTTTTTTTTTGTTTTGGCGTTTTTTTCGTTTTTCGACGATATTTTTACTTACAGCGATTAATTTGTTGTTTTCGTTATTTTCTTTTTTTTTTGGTTTTTGGCAATTTTGGTTTATTTCTTAAAATACATTTATTTAGTTCTAGCGTTTTTTTTTTATTTTGGCGATTTTTTCGGTTTTTGGAAATTTTTTTTATTTTTTTGGCGACGTTTTTTACTTTTGTAAATATTTTGCATTTTGGCGATTTATTTAGTTTTTGGTGATATTTTTCATTTGAGCGTTTTTAAATTTTGGCGATTTTTGGTTTGGGCTTATTTTTTTAATTTTGGAATTTTTTAGCTTTAGCGTTTTTAACAGCCTATGAATATAAGTTATATTTCTGCCAGGTTTCATTCATTGATCCAGGAAAGCGCAATAACTTTTCACAAGGAATATAAACTTAAAAACTTAATGTCCGGCTAGATTGGCAAAATACCACTATGTGAAAAATATTACTCACGTAAGTGACACTTACGGTGACTTATCCATGGAAATGTCATGCCGCTAAGATATTTTCCTCATACAACTTAATTTATTTTTCAATTGACACCCTTAACTAACTATGCGGGCTCCTTCGCAGTGGTCAGCTTTTTCATTTTATTTCTTATTTTAGCGTGTGCGTTACATATCCTTTGAGTTTGTGCAAACAAACGTTAAAGTAGAAATATAATATTGCTTTATAGTGTTGCTATTTATTTTTTTCCGTTTCAAGTTATTTCTCATATTTTGTTTTATGTGTTTGTTTTATAAATGAAGTGATACAATATCATTTGTTTTCATCACACATTATTAAAGGAAAATAAAAATGTTACGAACTTCAGTCAATAATTTATAGATGATAAATAAATAAATAAAACATTTAATTTAAGTTTAATACTAAATGAAAAGCTGTAAATGTTATTTAATACTATATTATTTAATATTAAAATATTTGCTTGCTGTTGGCGTTGCCATGTGTGGTGTAGAGTAAGTAAAATTTATTGCTAAATAGAGGGAGGAGATTCATATCCTTGTGGTTTAGCTAAGACAAAATTAAACATAATGATTTCCTTTTTCTGAAAATAGAAATTATCAGTTAAAGTGTATATGGCTCGAATGCTGCAAGAAGAAAGCGTATGAAATTAAAGCGGTATAATTATACCGTAAAACACACTAAAACATTTATTCGAATAAATTTATTTTAAAAATATCAATAATAATAGAGTACTGAAGTTGTAATACTTTAGTTAAATTTTTGTACGAATAACTCTGCTTCGAATAATTTTCACCGCAACAAAATTTACTCGAATAGCTATCATTCGAATAAAATTTGTTCGAATTGCTTGAATTCGAATAACTTTCATTTGAATCATTTTTACTGGCATAAAATTTAGTCAAATAACTAGCATTCAATTTACATTCATAAGAATAAAATTTATTCGAATACAATTTATTCGTAAAATATTTAAAAAAATATAGTGCTTTAATTGCAATACTTAAGCTCAATTTTTGTATAAATTTCACTGGAATAAAATTTACCCGAATAACTATTTTTCGCATAACTTTCATTCAAATAAAACTATTTCGAAGTATATTAAATTTTATTCGAATAATTTTTGCTGAAATTAAATTTATTCAAACAACTATCAATCGAAAAATTTTCTCTTCAATAAAATTTGTTCGCATAACTTAAGATAGAGTTCATAAATTAAAGTACTTAATCCGAGCAGTCATTTTTCTTATTTCTTTTCCATAATTTGAGACCTGTTGCGGTAAAGAATGTGAGAACTTTTTGAGTCGCGAATGGGTAAGAAAAATAAAATTAATTCGCTTAAATTTTTTGTGTTAGTTTGTTTCAGTTTTTGTATGAATTTAGCTTGCGGAAAAAGCAATAGAGGTATTAAGTTTGGAATTCCGATCGATATGGAAACTTTTCGTAAGGAAAAAGGATTTTTATATTTCAGGTCTAATAAACTATCTCATTAAAAATAGTACTCAATGCTAGTACTCAAAGGCCTTAAAACTGTTTGTTTTGGAACTAATTCGAATTCTATTACAAATTGCAAAGAAATTCATTAATACTCTATTCAATCAGATTACAATAGTTGCCAAAATTTAATACATATGGTTGAGTTAAGCATAAATGGAAGGCAGACATGCTTTTTTACCCATGGAAAGATAATTCGCCTCACTCTATTTAAAAGTGCAAATAAAACTAGACTATTAAATTAAATTTTCAAAATTAAAAATATATGGTGGGTGAGCATATCCTTCAACCGGTTAAAAAAAAAACAGTCTTCAACTACTCAAAACTGAAGTTAGTTATGTCGTATTGTAGTCATAACTCTAGCTAAAATTTTTCGGAAAGGCAATATCTATAAAATTTTAATTTGTAAAATAAAGGATATGTGAGAGGTAGGCATATCCTTGCACTGATCAGAACTAAATTTACCACAGAGATTAACTGGGTAGTTATATAAGTAGTTGGGAAGTTTGGATGCAGTTTGTTCACAATTGCACTTAAAATTTAATTTTTAGTAAAAGATATATATGTATGTATATATGTATGTATGACAGGTGAGCATAACTTTGTACCGATTTAAACTACATAGAGCATTCATGACGCTCAAACATACTTAATTAGTTACAGTTACAAAGTTTCACATTATTCTAGTCATAATTGTGGCTGAAATTTAACTTTGTTAAATAAAGGATATATGACAGGTAAGTATATTCTTGCACTGATCAAAACTAAATTTACCAAAAAGGTTGATTGGATAATTCTACAAAAAGTAGTATGTTTTTTTTAGCTACAATTGAACCTAAATTTAAAAATTTAGAATAAAGGATATATGACAGCTTAGCAAAATCTAGCACTGATTTAAACTAAACCTACCCATCAAGCTCATGCATACATAATTAATTATAGTTACAAAATCTCACATCATTCTAGTAATAATTGTAGCCGAAATTCAATTTTTAAAATAAAGGATATATGTCAGATAAGTATACGCTTGCACTGATCAAAACTAAATTTACCAAAAAGGTTGACTAGGTAATTTTACAAATAGTAATGAGCTTTTGAACCTCAAATTTAAATTCTGGAATAAAGGATATGGCAGGTGAGCATATCCCTATACCATATAAAGCGTAACGTGCCATGTACATCATTCATATGTACATATATTTATATTAGTTAGATACAGTTTCACAGTTTCACAACATTCTAATCATAATTTTAGCTGAAATTCATTAAATTAAAATAAAGGACATATGGCAGACATTCATATTCTCTCACTCATCAAAACCAAATAAATCACAAAAGTTGACTGATTAATTCTACAAATAGTAATGGGGTTTTGCTGCATTTTAGCTACAATTGCGTTTGTTGCAGTATCAAAAGAATTGAAAACTTTTCTTGGAATAGATCTTAAAATTTACTGTTCTTGTTCTGCGGAAATTATTTTGAACTGCGGTATATTTTATGTGAAATTGTGACATTCGAGGCCGCCGAATTACTACTGGAAAGAAGTGTTTAAAGCAACTGCTTTATGTACTTTTGAGTAAACTGTAACATGAGAGTATATTTTAATCAAGCCATCGATTTTGTTTCAAATGTGATATGATTACAACAAAGAAAGCAGCAATAATTATTTTTCTTCCAGTATTTTTATAGCTCGCGTTTTTAGAATATCGTATTAAGTTTTATGTTACTCAGACACTTTGGATGATGTCTGCAATATAAAATAATGGATTTCGCTTTGAAAAACCATAATAGACTTTTAGCTTGTAAATGATTAACTTTTGTCTAGTAAACTAGCAGCCGAAATACTTTTATGATGAGCTAAAGATATTAAAAACTCTATAAAAATTGCCCACTGTGCAACATCATCTGCTGACATTTCAGTTTTAATATTTTATAATTTTCCATAAAAAGATTTAAATATTTATTTGTTTAAAGTTTGTCTCAATTGTTTGGCTCGAATATTTTCACTTAACAAAAGTTCGAACGAGTTCGTTAGAAAAATGGCAATAAATGACACACACATTTATTTCACTTTGATTGCATTTACTGCACGTATTATGTATTTTGTTTTTTTCTCTCTATCTATTTTTCCATTCGTTATGTGCGAAGACTTATAATGTTTAAATATTTGTACATAAAAATACTTGTGAACACTTTCAAAATGATCGCTTACCACCAGCAGCAGCAGCAGCACTATCATCATCATCATCTTCATCAGTTGTAACAGTCAACATATTTTTTGTAAGCCATCAGCTTTGTTGAAGAAAGGATTTGCATTTTTTCGTGTGAGTTTTTTCTTCTTGTGTTGGCTTTTTTAAAATTATCGTGCATGCGTGGTGCCGTAAAAAAGTTTGGTATTAGCTGAATGAGACAGAAATTTTCCCAGTCGCTTTAAGAGCCTTCAAAGCAGAATTAATATATTGCCGTAAGGTTATGCTGGCATTGCCTTGCTGCGAGCCTTAGCAATAAGATCCAATATATTGTGGAGTTCCATGTTTGACTAAAATTAAAGGAGGTATTATCGAGTTCCACTAAAAAATAATTTTTTTTTGAAAGTCAAATTCAGTTAATTTTTCTGCTTAGTAGAATATTTGATTGCTACTGTTAGACTACTGTTAGGTGATTAACAGTGCTCTGTTAACTCCCAAAGATCAATAGCAAATATCCAAAGCATAACAACAACGAATGCGTTGTACCTTCTGCTTATTAAGAAATATACAACCACACAAGCAACGTTTCAATAGTATACGGGGAAAGAATCGTATTCGAATTCTTTTCTTGGATCTCTTCTACCAAACGAGAGTTGCAGAGTTGCACGGCACTGTAAACTTGTTTGATTACTAACAACCCAGTGGGAAAATTGGTCATTAATTACATAACAATGGGAGCAATAAAGTATTATTTTCCAAAGCAAGACAATGCATTCACTTAAGCTATGTACAGACGATTGTATCTTGATCTTGCAATATTGTCATATCTGGCAATGTGCTGACAATGTACTGGCAATCAAAAATTGACAGCAAAAGGTAGATTTTCAGTTCACACGGTTGTATCAAATTTGTCAGAAAATTTTATAATTTATTGTATGACAATAAATTCATCCTTCAAAATCGTCAGTCGAAAAATTGTCAGTTCACACGGTTGTCATATACAAAAATTTTCAGATCTGTTGTTTTGCGTTGCCAGACTCAACGACTTTATTAGAAATTGTTAAATATCAATCACTTTTGGTGTTAAATGTAAAAAGTGAAAATATAAATTATTATGAAGCATAAAAAAGCAATTGCAATGATATTGTCGGAATATATTTTTTTATTTATATTTTCTTTAAAATAAACCGCATGCAGTGTTGCCCATAGAAATAATTCTCTTACAATGACGCCATTGTCAGATGCATAAAGTTCGCACATCTGACAATATTAAAATGTCTGACAAATATCTGGCAATAATTTTACAATGTGTTCACACGATTGTAAGATGTCTGACAATTTGTTGTCAGCTGTTAGTCTTACAATGAACTGACAATGTTTTTTCTGGCAACGATGTCAGACAAAAATTGCCAGTTCAGATGGTTGTAAGCAATTTTTAGCACAGATCTGACAACCGTGTGTACATAGCTGACAACCGTGTGTGCATAGCTTTAGAAACGAGTGGAAAATTTGATCGAACACAATAAATTCACATTGATTACCACGTGCATTACTACATGTGCCGAAGAAGGAATGTACGCATTGAAATAATTCATTACTTTCCTGGGACATGCTCTGTGTTAACAGTAATGAATTGTGGAATGAAAATTATACATGTTGTGCATTACTTTCTCCTTTACTATTCATTACCTTTTCCCACTGGGAAAATAGCTTAAAATTTTGTATGGAGGTTATGGTTTTAATGTGTGTTGTTGTTGTTGTTGTTGTTGTTGTAACGTCATAGTTTTTGAGTTACATATCAATCAGAAATAACTCTCAGATCTTCCTTCACTTTGCTTGAAATGTTTACACAAATATCTTCGATGTATATTCAAGTTTTGAGAGAGAAACAAAATTAATTTAAATTAAAAGTAAGTTGAAAACTTTAAATTCGTCTGCTATAAAATCAATATTCTTGAGTTATGACGTTGGTCAGGTAAGCCTTTGCCTTAGACAACTTTATAAAAGGGCCCTTCACTACATTAACAACGCTTAAATTCACTTATGAAACCGATTTATAAAAAGGAACACACGTACTCACTAAATGCCAGCACAAACAGTTTATCTAGTAGAAATGCGTTGAATTTTATTTTGTTTGTTGCAATTGCATTCTGAGAACCAGAAGAATAAACGTTGACATCGAAAAGCATCAATAAATGAAAAAAGGAAATCAAATAACGATTTGACAGCAAATAAATGGAGAAAAGTTAAGAAAATAGCGTTTGTAAATGTATTATTTTCATTTTCTATTTTATGGCTGAACGACGGGCTGGTATACACTCCTGTCTAGCAACTGGCTGCAGAACTTTGTACTGCACACTTTGTGTGTGCCCATCTGCACACACCTTTTGCTTAAAAAGTCATTTGCCAGAGCATGCCATGCACCAGAGTCTTTGAGAAAATGTGTACGAGGTTTTCAGGATGTTTGCAATATTGAGTCACAAAGAATTACTGCTTGATATTTGTTAGATTTTCTGTTTGGTGGCCCGTCATGTTTGGAAACACATGTCAACATTTATGTACTTGTTAAGTTTTTGCTTCTATTGCGCTTTTTATGCGACTTTTTCTAAGACTGTCTTACTGTCTGGACCATTGGCTTTAATGTTTGACTTAAATCCATCATCGAACAATTGACTGTTGTGGCTTTTAATGTTTTTGCTTAAACTTTCTTGATGTTTGTTATATTTTGTGTTTGGCGGATCTTTGATGTGCTTCGGAGAAAAACAACTTATTTTGTTTTTGTAAGTCTACTGAAGTATTTTTTTCCGTTTGTTGCAAGATAAATATCCTTCTCTACAGTTTACATTTTATGCTTTTTCTTGTGTATATATATATATTTTTTTTTTTGTAAATTGCTTGATTTCCTTTCATGTTCTGAAAAATTCTCTTAAATACGTATTTTCTTGTAAATTGCTTTACAATTTATTTTGCAAATGTAAAATGATAAATAAATTGTTTTAACTTGTTTTGGTAGTTTAACATTAATTGAAAAGGAACATTTTATTTGTATACTAAATAAAGCAAATGGTGTTTTTGATGCATCCTACATTATGAAACTTATGAAAATTTAGTTAACTGCAAATTTGACCCGCACACTAAGGTTGCACTACCTTGCACGACCAGTCCGAGTTCTAACACTTCCTATGAAGCGGACCAGTCACTTTTACATGGAGATGGCCTAGAATGGGGTTCATTGAGACTTTGTGACTTTCCACTGAACTATCCCGACAGGCTTGCACACTACCCACTCGACCACAGGGCCACTCATATTTCCAAAGTATAAATACTAGTTCAGCTTAGGTTAATACCTAAGTATAGGTATAGGACTGGTTCCTGAGTCACATTGGAGGGAACAATCAACATTATATTTACACTATGTGATAGGTCCTGGATTCAACCACATCGAACATGTCCAGTGTACTAGACCGAGTCCCAATTAAATTGACTAAGTATCAAGAGGATACATCACCAAATGAGTGAATATGTGAGCACTTACACCACATGTCTTTTTTTCACCATACACTACTCCCTAGTTTTGGTAACACTCCCATTTTCTCAAGTCCTAGGGATCAATTGTCACCAAATTTTCTGCAAGGTATATATGCAATATTTCAAATATATACGAACGTGTAAGCCTATATAATCGAATGTCTTAGGTGATGTAGACATTAAAAATTTTTTTTTTAATTTTTTTTATTTTAACGTTTATTTTCGTTTTGCCAATTTCTTTCGGTTTTTGGCGATTTGTTTTTAGTTTTTTTTGGGATTATATTTAGTTTTGGCGTTATTTTTATTTAAGCGTTTTTTCCGGTTTTTGCCGATTTTTTAGTTTTGGCTCTTCATTTTTCGGCTTTTTGAGATTTTTTTTAGTTTTGGCGTATTTTTTTCATTCTGGCGTTTTTTCTCTCGTTTTTGGCGATTTTTTTAGTTCTGGTGTTTTTTTAAATTTGCCGATTTTTTCTGTTTTTTGTGATTTTTTTTTAATTTTAGCGACTCTTTTTAGTTATGGCGCTCGTTTTCATTTTAGCGTTCTTTTTTTGGGTTTTTGGCGAGTTTTCGGTTGTTTTTTTTATATATATACGGGTATGTTCTGGATTCCACGTGAAATTAAAACGTGCGGAATTGCCATAGAATTGTTGTTGGAAATGGGAATTTATAACAACAATGCTATGGCAATTCGGAACGATTTAATTTCACGTGGAATACAGAACATACACGATAGTGACTTTTTTAATTTTGGCGATTTTTTTCCGTTTTTTGGCGTTTTTTGCCGACTTTTTTACTTGTAGTGTTTTTTGGCATTGACGCGATCGATATATTTTATTTTTGGAGAAATTTTTCATTTTGGCGATTTTTCGTTTCGGCATTTTTTTGAATTTTTGAATTTTTTCGTTTAAGCGTTTTGTAAATTTCAAGTGTTTCCTTCTTATGGATTCCAAAATACAGCAAGTTGTCAAAATTACATAGTCAAAGTGACATTAACTGATGAATACCCTTTAATTGCGATTTTTTCAAATTTCAGTGTTAATTGGTGCAGTCTGCGTAAAAATACACAAATTTTTAAAATTTCAAGTGTCTATAGATTTCGAGATGTTTCGTAGCTCGTTTTAGAACACCCTTTAATTTTTAACTGTCATCTATTTGTTGTTGTAGCAAACAAAGTTTTACTTATTCTGTGAACATGTTTGATTTGTAGTTCTTACGGTTCTCCAGAAAACAGCCTGTGACAAACAGACAGACGGACGGACATTGTAGCGATAAGAATAGGATTGCTTTTCACCTTTGGTGCACGTAACCTTAAAAATAAGCCAATGTAATTAAAAAGGTGTGTGATTTATTTATATTACAGCTCTTTTTTTTGTAGTTTAGGAACAATTTCAGTGAATACAAAATCGGGATTTACGCCAAAAACAAACTTGGTGTGAACGGGTGTATATTTTGATAAACATTTTAATTGAAACCTGCTAGATTTTGTGCAGGTGTAAATGTCATATAAATAAATTTTGTTTAAACAATTTTTAAATTTTTTAAGTAAAAAATTACCGAGAAATCATATATCCTTCCTTATAGATTTCCACTTAATAGCGAGCATGAAATTTATGTCTTTCTCTCGCAAAAAGCCATAAATGCACACCCTCTTTTTAGATATAATAAAAGGAAAAATTGAAATTTATACTTGGCTTCTTCAGGATACGAACTTTCGCCCAACTTAATAATTAAAAAGATGCAAAGAAGCTTATTTTCTGTTGGAGGTCCTTCCTTCCTCTTCAAACTTTTTATGTAATCGCAGCAGTAGTTCAGAAGATACAGATTTTTTAACATTATTTCTCCGTTGGGCACCTGGTGTCACTGTGCGTTATCCACTGTCCTGCACACTGCTCTGGTCAATGATTCCGAAGAGCAGACATTTGTTTTACGATTTGGTAACTTTAAATTGCTGTATTACTTATACTTATAATTTTAAAATTTCTCCCACATATTTGTATCTCTGCAGAGTGTTTAAAGAATTGTCCTTGACCGTATGAATTTTAATTGTTCTTCAGTGGTGTTATTTTTTGTGGTCTGTAATAAAATGTGAAATTTTTATCCATTTAAAACATTCATGAAACAAACAAAAACAATTACGTTGAAGAAGTAGTGGCCATATCCGTAAAACTTGATAATGGATATAATTTTCTCTCTCTTATTTTTGGCTGTACAAATAAATGTTTGCGTTTCGAAGCGTGAGTGTCTGTTTGTGTGAATGATGCGTGGCCCAGCAAACGAATGTGTGATATGCATCTCGTGATTTATATGAATCGGTATTGTATTAATTTTTTTTTCTGAATGGTGTTGTTAATCTGAAAAGTAGTTTGAAACTTAAATCTGGATTCACACTGGTATGTAAATCAGCATAAAAACACTGTGCAACAAAATCCGACTTTTTTTTTTAAATAATAAGTTTCTAACCGCTGAATATGACAAAGGAAAGCTAACGTCGAAATGTTTCAAGTTCCCGCCATTATCAATTTTTCTTTCCTTACTCTAATTCTAGTGGTAGCCGATTCACGATTTTTGGGTGTTTGTACGTTCTTGAACTCCACCAGCCAGATGGCGCCAATCTTGCAGCACTGCTTGTGGCTGTTGCCATTAAGTGTACAGACAGAAATATTTTATATTAAAATATGTGAAAATAACTTTATTTCATGTTGATTTAACAGTTCTGTGCAGTACAGTTGTACCGTACAAGTACTGTTAAATCAAAATGATGATCAACATGATGCTGTTAAATCAACGTTATTTCAAGTGGAAACAATGTTAATTTGATACTGAAATAACACAAAGCACCATGCTGAGTCAAAGTTATTTCAAGTTGAAACAACATGAATTTTATTTAAAGTAGTCCTTTTATTTTGTTAATTATTTAACTTACATGATTGTGTGTATTGGCCCAGGATTTCCCGACCACGATTTGAACTGAAACTCATCGCGTTTGTTTCTTTCGATACACAGTAAACAAATACCATCATGAATTACATTTTTATTTAACATGATTTAATTTATCATATATAATATAAAATTTATTTGAAATTAAAGTTATATTAAAAGAAAAAAAAATACGAACTGTGAATGTACTTTGGCTTATCTGCATGAATTGAACGTGCCGCCCCACCGACAGCAAGC
This sequence comes from Nowickia ferox, assembly GCA_936439885.1. Classification (NCBI taxonomy): domain Eukaryota; kingdom Metazoa; phylum Arthropoda; class Insecta; order Diptera; family Tachinidae; genus Nowickia; species Nowickia ferox. Next base: position 82,531,833 of record OW387024.1, read on the forward strand.
TTGCGCTGGTAAAGCGCGGTTTGTCAAAAATTTAAGAACTTAGAAAAACGAACTCAGAAAATAAAAATTCCAAACTTTCACAGAAAATTAAGGATTTTAAAAGTTTTTGAGTTTTAAGTTTCTTACATTCAAATCATTTCCAATTATTTGGCGTAAAATTTAAGATTTTGTTTCAAAACCTTTTCAACTTGAAATTGAATGAAATCAATTTGTTGGCTGGTTAAAATAGTTACACACAAATACAATTATATATTTTCCATTTTTTACATTTCGGTCTTCTGTCAAGTCATGTGCATCCGTTTTTTATCCTTTTGTGGAAATTCCTTTTTACACAATGATTGAAAGAAATTAAAAAAAATATTAAATGATATAAAAAATGGCAAATAGTTAGTCAGTCGTACATCTATTGTATGTTTTTTTTTTTGTAAGTCAGATATTCACTCATACGTGTTATTGCGGAGTGTTTATGCTTTTACGTGCCACATTTTCTTCAAAAAATAAAAATAAAAAAATAGTAACATTTGTTCAGATATAAAAGAAGTAAAATATTTTTTAATTTCATTCATTTGAGACAAAGGAAAAGTGTTAACCTTATAAGTGTGAAAAGTTTAATTTAACCATTTTACTTTCTCTTTGAAAAAAACCATTTAGACTTATAAACAAATTTTTAATAACATTTTATTTTTATATTTCAATTTCGTTACAGGTAAGTTGCTCTGATAAAGTTGTTTAAAATTGTGGATTCATAAGTATGTATCTGACTATTTGGTAAGGTAAATATAATAATACCATTAAGCTTACACATAATTATAGTTTGGACTTAATAAACCGACAACCAGGAACCTTTTTCGAAAAAAGTGTTGAAAAATAAAACGGTCGAGAAACAATGTTTCTCTTTAAGAACATTTAATTCTTCTCTTGAGAACAATAATTGTTCTTATTTTGTGTACACAATAATTTAATTTCTACAAAACAATGTTCTTATTTTAATTTCAATTTATTCTTATTTCGAATAAATCCTTATTAACAGTCCGCTCTAAATTTGATAAAAGCCGAGGGCAATTTTAGAATGATGCTTTTCCCTCCATGATCAGGAAATTACAATAAATTTTTGTTCGGTTCGTTTACGTTGCTGCTTGCTATATGCAGGCAATAAATTAGAATGAAAAGATTCCACTCTACTCGTCTGAGTCAATATAAAGACTGTATGTTTTTCTGGATCCAGGGATGCAGCACTGCACCAATACCGTAGCATTGAGTGTAGAAAGTTTGGCTTTTTTTTACACATTTACACACCAACTTACGGTATGACGCGTTCTGCCCTAAACTTGCCTTGACATTTCTTGTCTCCAGCATGTTGCACACCGAAATTTGTTTTTTTCCACTTAACACCTATAATGGAAAAAAATAAAAATAATAATTAAAAAATTTCATCGAGTCAATTAAACTTTTGCTTAACATTTTAATTGATTATAAGTTTAAAAATTTTTTTTGCCTTTCTCGGGCGAATAACAAATTTGAGGCACCTTGAGATAGAAACAGAACAGAATTGCGCCAATCAGCGGAATTTGTTAAACCAACCAATCTAAAGTAGTTAAAGTACAATTTCTGTAGTTGGGTTAAAAATAAATGTTAAATTTACAATGATTGTGGAGTATAATTTTAGGAGCACAAGTTCGAAAACTAAATTCACATATATTCTTATGTTTTTTTCATTTAGTCGTTAATGAGACAGCGCCGAATAAATATTTTTATCTAAATCTACTCACGCAAATGCCATCTAATGCACAAGCTTCAAACTTATAAAAAAATTCTTAGAAAAATTTCTTGGAAAAGAAATTTTAGAAAAATTTCTTGTAGTTAAAATAAATAAATAAATATGCCTTAATTGTCTTATTAATATTTTGAAGCGTCTTCAGAGATCAAATAAAACATCGAAACTTTTGTGTGCTTCTTTCCTCTCCCACCATCAACTTCATTTAAACGCAATAAAGTGTTTCTCTCATTCATTCACATATTGACGTTTTCTTCAACTTCTTTTGATATGCTTTCATTTTATTAGCTTCCACATCATAAATTGCCGCAAAGAACTTTCAGCATGAAATCGAATTTGAAACTTTTTCAAAAACATTTTGCTTTGTATAATAATAAAATTACAAATGGGGCTGTAGGAGTCTTTAAAAAGAATCTGTTTTTGTTAAAACTTTATTTGTATTTAACTTTTATTTTTATTACTTCAAAATTTTATGTGAAATTATCTCGTATAATATTTTTATGGCTAGAAGAATTGAGAAAGAAAATTAGAAAAAATATTATTCAAGTGCCACTTAATTGTTTTTTCTAGTAAAATTTTTAATTATTTATTTAAAGTTCTTAATGGCGGCCATTGTATTACAATATTCACGTCATTGAACAGTGATTTTAATTTGCTTTTATTACATAAATCGGTTTTAGCGTGAAATAAATAAAGTTTGTCGCTCAAACGAAATTTGTTCGATTACTCGAGCATGTCACTTTAATTGGTTGCTTCGCTTAAGTAAACAATTCGATTTGACAAAGCATAAATTTTCGTTCGGTTTTTGGAAAAAGCTCAAGTAATTTTTTTTTTATCAAAACTCTAAGAAAAACCAAATTTTCCTTTCTACAAATTTCGTCAAGCATGTTTAAGAATCAAACAAGCAAACGTTGCTTGAAAATAGTGCAATTTTTGGAATCTGGAGCAGTAGTTCTATTAAATTAAAAAAAATTATTCGCATAATCGAATAAAAATTATGAGAATAATCGAATAAAATTTATTCGTTTATTTAAATATTTTTTTTTAGTAATATACGCTTTATGCTAGGTACACAACTGGGACGAACGACGAATTTCGTCCGCGTCGACGAATTCGTCTATAAGAGTTCCTTGCATAAATTCGTCGTGTGAAGCACAACAACGACGAATTTACTCAGCGAATTCCTCTCTTATATTTGTTAAAGTTGGTTATTGTGTGTGCAAAGACAGAGAGAGAGAGAGAGAGAAAAAATTGTATTTCGTCGTTCGTGGGCGTAAGAAATAGAAATAAATTTATTGCTACTTTCGACGCATATGACGAATTACGTTCAACGGCGGTGTTGTGTTCATTTTCATATGCATAAATGTGTTTTATTTTTTATGACGAAAGTTCGCACCGAAAAATTCGTCGTTCGTCCCAGTTGTGTTCTTAGCATTAACCCTTTTCCTCCAACGAAATTTTAAAAGGTTTTTTTTGGTATTAATCGAATAAAACATAATATATCGAAAAATTTTAATAATAACAAAATCAAACTTTTTTTCTGAATAAAAACTCGCTAACGACTAATTCTTGCAGAATAGGGCACTTTTGTAAAGGGAACCTTTTTTAAGAATAGTTTTTAAAAAAGGCTGGATTACGTAATTGCCCGCCACACTTTTTTTTTTAAATTTACTTTCTTACTAGGACATTTTTCTAAAGTACTCGTATATTTTATTATTCGGCAAAGATACTTTTTAAGAGATCTTTAAGGTTAATTTTGGTTTTGTTCTTACATTAAAAATTGAGGATGCCAACGTCTGGTTAAAACCCATACTGCTTATGTTATCGCATGTAGGGCAACAAAAATGTGTTGAGGAAAAATGCCGGTTGGTAATTTTTGCTGAATGTTCACACACATGACATAAAATGCAATATTTGTTGTCATCACACAGATATTTACATTAGAGTGGCCGTTAGTTGTGTGGAGATTTTTATTATTTTTTTATTTTGATCCCTTATATTCTCTCCCCCCCAAATTGGTTCAGTTTTATGTAAAAATATATAAAAAAAAAAAATTTGATAGCGATAAGTTTTGTTTTAGGGGGTGCGTCCGCCTCTCAAAATTTACCATCAAGCCCATTTATTCAATGTAATGTTTTTTATTTATTTTTTTAGTTTTCTCTAGACTATACGTAATAATATATGAAATTTTTTTATCTAATTTTTCGACCTTTTTTTATATTCAATTAAAACTATTTTTTTGAGCTATAGGTCTGTTTATATTTTTATTTTTATTTATTTAATCTCGATATTTCGTTAACCTTCGGTTAACTTCTTCAGGATATTTCTTGTTTTTTGTTTTTTTTTGATAATTAATTTTTTCTCTTTTTCTTTTTTCTTTCAATTACAAAATATTTTTGTATATCTAAATATATTTAGATAAGGTTAACGAAATATCGAGATTAAATAAATAAAAATAAAAATATAAACAGACCTATAGCTCAAAAAAATAGTTTTAATTGAGTAGTAATATATGTTTAAAATAATTTATTAGATATAAGCTCTTATTGTACATGCTTAGTATAAATAATTTTTATATAAATATAATTTTGGTATACAGCTAAACCTCGATTATCGGGCTCTCGCGGGACCAGCAATAGCACGAATAATCGAAATACACGGTTAATAGAGTTATATTGAAATATACACAAATATATTTATTTTTTTTATTTGTTTTTATTCAAACATTCGTTTTATGTAACTACAGATTCAAATATACCACATATTTTCATACAAAACATACAAATCGTCATAGAGAATGCAATATCAAAAACATTAAAATTGGGATTTTTACTGATTATGCTTTGGTTGTTCAAACTACATGTCTGCACAAAATTTGTACATTTTACAAAGTTTTTTTTGCTTTTCCTGTAAACTTACAAGGAGTCATATTTGTTTTTACAATTTTAATTTAATTTTTCTTTCAATAATTAGTTTTGAATACGATGCATCTGGATTTTATCTGCTTCTGAGATAACTGGAGAATTTTCTACAAACTTTAACAGAACATTACAGGCCTCTATCGCCTGTGCCAATGAATAAAAACGCAAATATGTTTTTATGTGTGGGCACATGAACTTAAAAAGGGGAAACACCGGATTTAGATTTACATAATAAACAACATATGAATGCTGCACGGATAATAGATGTAAAGCACGGATAATAGAGGGAAAAAATAAAAAGAAAATCATGCCGGTTAATAGATGTAACCGATTTATAGAGGCCCGGTTGATCGAGGTTTAACTGTATATCATTTTTGGTATTTTGTTGGTTATTTTCTTCATTATTTGCTAAAATATTAACTTTAGCAAAAAACTTTCTGTGAGACCAATGTTGTTGACTAGAAGATCTAAAATATTGCCATATATCATATTATTGTAAAATGGTTTTTTAAAAAGTTAGTAAACTGCAAACAAATAACATTGAATAAATGGGCTTGCAGGCCAACATAACTTATCGCTATGATTTTTTTTTTTGTATTTCTTTTTACATAAAACTGAACCGATTTGGGGGGAGAGAATATAAGAAATCAAAAAAAAAAAAAAAAAATAACGGCCACTCTAATGTACATACTCGTACTTATGTATGTATGTATGTCTGTTTATATTTATTTTATTTTTTGTAGGTTGTGGCAGTGTTTTTTTGAAATGTTTGTTTTTGCTGCGGTATGCACTCAGCCCACCACCAGTTGTATCTGTGTTACAATATTTGCGAATGCTGTCATGTACTACGAGTATATACTATTTATAAATACTTAAATTTTATACACATATTGCTTGACACACTTTATGACTGCTTGATATTTAGGTTTGTTTTTTTTTCTTTCTTTCGTTTAAATAATTTCTATTAAAAATATATTTCACTATAATTATGGTGAATGATTATGTTGATTTAAACAGAGTTTGTGGTATGTTAATTTTTGTGTGATTGTAGATATCTGAGTCTAATGCATCTCTCACACTACATGAAGATTTGGGTTTTTGATTTAGTATATTCTATTAGTACTCGTATATGAAATCAAATTTTCATTTGGTTGCATTAGTATTTGGTTGAGCAAATCTACAATTTGGCTGTCAGAGATGATGCCTTTTAACATGTTAAACTGATTTTTTCATCTGTGTTTGAATGTTTATATTTTTTTCCTTTTTTATTTTTAAGTGTTATTTTTGGCGTTGTGATTTAATTTTTTTTTTCAAGGTAGATATTTATTTAAATTTTACAAACGTTATGCATAACAAGAGAATTTAGAAAAGGTTACTTTAAGCCTTAAGTGTGCTTTCAAATGATATAGAACTTTGAAAAAATAAGTAACGTCAAAATCGATGTTATTATTTGTGATAGGGGAGCATGTCCAACTAATCTGAGCAGCTATTAAATTTATGTGAAAATCCATAACATTTTGCATACGTTTATGAACTCATTATGCTGCAACTAAAATTTAAGGTTTACATGTTTTCTGAAGTGCCCTGGAGACGATCAAACAAACTCGTCAATCACATAGATGTGTACATGCAAACGTATCTTTTTCGGCTGCTCGTAAGAGTTGTTGGCAATGGTTGATGAAAATCAAAATTATATTTGAACGACTGATTGTTTGATCGTGTACAAGTTTGATTGACAAAAAATATCTGTTTATTTTTAATTTGTTTTAATGATAGAGAAGTGGCCAGACGAACAAAAGCTTATATTGTATTTTTTCTAAAAAAAAAATAGGCAATGCTCTCGGAAGGCACTTTAAGCGGCCTACTTGTGTTTGCCGCTTGTAAGAAGACCTGACTTCAAATCTTAATGTAATATACGAGTACACTTGAAATTTTCAAAATTTTGGGTATTCTATCAGTTAATGTAATTTTGGCCACTTTGCTGTATCTTGGAACCCGTAAGAGACAAACTAAAACTCTTGAAATTTTCGCCCAAACGAAAAAATCACCAAAAACCGAAAAAAATTCCCAAAACAAAAAAGCGCCCAAATAAAAAATCGCCTATTGCCGAAAAAAAACTGCCAAAAACGAAAAATCGCCAAAGCTAAGGAAAAATGCAAAAACCCGAAAAAAATCCCAAAAAGGAAGAAAAGCGTCAAAACTAAAAAAAAAAATTCGAAACAAAAAATCGCCAAAATAAAAAGTCGCCTAAACTAAAAAGTACAGGGTGTTTTTTTAGAGGTATAGAACTTCGAATTGAAATAAAACACAAGAAAATCGTTTTAATGTCCATCAATTTGGCTTTATTGGAAGGATAATTTTATGCCATTAACATTTAAATATGATTTCGGGCATGTGGCCGCCGCGGCTGGCTCGAATAAAGCCAATTCTACAGGTCCAATTTTCAACCACTTTTTCGAGCATATGGGGCCGTATGTTGGCAATAACGCCGCGAATGTTGGCTTCCAAGTCCCCTAACGTTTCTGGTTTGTTGGCGTAGACGAGCGACTTCACATATTCCCAAAGAAAATAATCCAATGGTGTCAAATCACACGATCTTGGTGGCCAATTGACAGGTCCATTCCGCGAAATTATGCGCTCATCGAATGTTTCCTTCAATAAATCGATTGTGACGTGCGCTGTGTGGCATGTAGCGCCGTCTTGTTGGAACCACAACTCATCCACATTCATGCCATCCAATTCGGGAACAAAATAGTCGGTTATTGCTGTGCACGGTGGCGAATCGATTCATTCGGGTCCTCTTCAACACTTTGCTCTACAGCTGCAATTGTTTCTTCGGTGCGCACTGTTCGACGTCTCTGCGGATGCGTATTATCACATAGAGTAAACGTAGTGCGAAAACGATCCATGGTTAACCGAATTAATTGCTCTGATGGACGATTATGTCGACCATAAAATGGACGGAGCTTGCGGTAATCTTCGCGAACTGAACCATTATTTTCGAAATAAATTTGCACGATTTGCAAGCGTTGTTCTTTTGTCAACCTGTTCATGATGAAATGGCAAACCAAACTAAATATTAATCACTTGACAGCTGACAAAATCGCCGCCAGTTAAAAAAGTGATGCCAACTTAAAGTTCTATACCTCAATAAAAAACACCCAATCACAAAAAAAATCAGCTACAGTAAACAGATCACCAAACAAAAACCAAAAAAATAAAAAAACCTCCAAAAAGTGAGAAAAGTCGCAAAAAACTGAGAAAGTCGCCAAAAACCAAAAAAGAAAAAGCCAAAACGAAAAAGAGGAGCACAAAACTAAAGGTGATTTATCCATATGCAAAATGTATGGTAAATCATGTGTAAATTAACATGATTTGCAGATATCATCATGACTTGTCTAAATCATGCCGGTGGAAACATACTGTTACTTTTGAAGTTGTGGTATGGTTTAAATTCGAATATTTGTTTTTCTAACACGTGAAGCTGTTGTTGTATTTCTCTTTACTTTATACGTGTGTGTGTATGTACGAGTATGTAAGAGAGAAGTTGACGTAAAAATCTGTTTTCTGTATATTAAATAAACAGCAACATGTTTTATTTGTGTTACAGATTTTGTCAGCTGATCCGTCAACTCACAATACGAAATGACTAATCTCGAATATTCAGGTCTTCAAATTAGAAGTAAAAACGTTTAATATTCTTCGGATAAATAGAATTTTCCTTTAATTACTATATCGAGCCTTATTTTCGATTTTATCTTAAGCAACAGAAATTAAAGTTTTCATTCAGGAGAAGGTTTTTTTTATATGTATATTCAAATATATTTTTGTACGTAAATCGTCGCTTACGATAAAATTTAACAGCCAGTACACACAAAAAAGTAATATGAATGAGTTTGTAATATTAATTAAAATATTTGTAATATTAATTAAAAAATTAATTAAATTTTCACCTATAAACAATTTGATAATATCAATTAAGTTTTTCCACTCAAATTAATTAATACAATTAAAACTTTAATTGAAGCAATTAAATTATTAATTGAAAACATTTATTTTTCGAATACTTTTTTCTGTGTATCAAAAATTTTGGCATTTTGATAATTCTAGGCCCATAAGATTTTAATTTCAATAAAAAAACTCAATTTTCGATAACATGTCGCTTACTATAAAATCGAAAAAATGACTCGATATAAATAAACTATTTAAGCAAAATACATTAAAATTTTCCTCTCACTTTTCTTTTTTTTTTTTGTTTGTTGAAAACTTTATTTTATACATAAATTACAAACGTTTTTATTATACAATTTCTTTTACTCTTTGTTCCATTTTGTTTTGCTAATGAAAAATTATACTTCTAGAAAACTTTCACAATTACGAATGCAAATTTCCCTAAGGGATGCTTTGGCGTAAATAAAACTCATTAAGCATTTTATGAAGGGAAAGTTATGAAAAAAGATTTTCCTTTTCTGGCTTTAGTTTTCAATGTAATAATATTTCTAATAATTTCCTTTCAAAACAATATAAAAAAGCAAGGCTTTGATTAAGTTTTGTTTTACCGTAAATGCTGAAGAAATTTTTTAAATGTTAAAAGTATGAAAAACACTTTCAAGCATACAAAATGATATTATAAATTTTAATTTGAGAAATTTCATTTGACATAGTAGGCAAGTTGTAAAAAATTGCAATCAGTCAATTCGAGCAGCATACATCGCTCATTTACTTGAATAAGGTCATAACTCCAAGAAATAATTTTGCGTAAAAAGGAGTTTAAAGTTTTGAATTTACACACAACTTAATGCGGGAAGAAAATTTTATTTTGCTCTCACAAATTGAGCATACAAGATATTTGTACGAAATTATTACACAATGTGAATAACGATTTGAGGATTAATTCTGCATTATAAACTCAAAAATTAAATTTTTTGAGTTATGACGTTTTTTCAACAAACGAGTGATATGCATTTATGCACATGTATACAAACATATTATGTCTAATATATTTAATATTAAACAAAAAAAAAAACAAATAAAAGCAACTTTTTATGATACATATCATCATTATCTTAATACAGAAAGGTCCTAAATAATTATTTTTGGAATCAAGGTTTTTCTATATTTCGATGGGACAACATCCTTTCTACATTAAGCTAGCGATATAGACATGTCTTGGGAGTAAACTTTGATAAGCAGTGAAACCAACAATGTGCTTTTAAATAATTTTTAATAACATTTAAATATGTGTTGAAAAATATGCTGCCAAAAATAAAAATCAAAAGTTAACATAACGTAAAGTTAACTTAAGTCTAATTTGATCGATTTTATTTTATGTATATGTTTTAATTGCCTCAAACATGCACTGTATACTAAAAAAATAAAGCCTTAAAAATAAAAAAGTCATATTTTCACGCAATAACCGCGCAAGTCTTTATATGGCAATTTTTATTTATGGGTTAATTTTTTCAGTTAAAGTATGTTTCCTCCGGCATGATTTACAAAAATCATAATGATTTGAGAAAATCATTTTGCATATGGCTAAATCAGCTCAAAGTAGTTGATTTGATTTATTTTAAATTATGTCGAAAATATTATTTTTCGAACTGGATTTATCTTTGCAACCCTGCGTTGCTCTTAAAATTACAAATTCTATCCCTGGTCAATAGTGATTGACAATTTCGAAAAAATGTCATAAAGGAATATATATATAATCAATTTGAAATGTTAACTACATGTGGACAAAATTGGACTTTAAAGTATCGTACGTGCATAAATTGAATACGAAAATTCGAACAACAAATCACTCATAAGGTCGGTGGAAACACTTCGAAGTGATTTACTTAAATCTACTTGATTTAAACTCGGTGGAAACATACTATTAACTGAAAATTTAAAGATAAGCTCCTTAAAGAAAACATTAGTTTTCATTAAAAACCGTTTAACTCCCGTACATATTTGTGATATTGTTGTTGTATTCGCTGACATTTAAGCATAAAAATTTCACAATCAAATCGTCGTTTCTTCTGTAATGTTTTTTGTTTTTGCTTCATATACAAGAGGGGCGAAAAAAATCACCCTATTGGAAGATGCTCTTATTTTTGCAAATGGCGGCCAATGTCAAATCTGTTTTGACATTTGTGAACTAGACAGATGTAGAATACAAATGAACAAGCCATGAAGCGATACAATCCCCAAGAACGCGAAATAATCGTGTCGTGGCGTTTCCTGGTCGTCTCATCTCTCGTTTTGGCGATTTACACTGGCCCGCAAGATCGCCCGATTTAACCGTTCCACACTTTTTTTGGGGTTTTTTGAAGTCCCGTGTTTACGCGAGACCCTGAAAGCCCTCAAGGGCAACATTCGACACGAGTGCGAGAATCTGTTACCCGAAGTTCTCGCCGAAGTGATGAAAAATGCCATAAAACGAGCAATCAATTGTGACGGCGCCCATTTGGCCGATATCATCTTCTCGACTTGCCCAATAAAATTCTTAAGGTTCAAATAAACATAATCAATCAAAAAACAGAATCGAAGTTTTTCATTTACATAGAAAACAAATTAGAGCCAAACAACATCGGATGACTTCTTTTGGCCCACCTGTTATATGTGTTTCATGTTAATTCAAAATGATTTACAGTAATTTTCAGAAAAAATGTTTCCCTTTTAAAGAACCTTATGGCATGTTGATTTACTATGCCATTACTTTTAAAACAAAATAAACAATCACAATCACAACACGAAGAGTCATATTGAATCAAAGTTATTTGAAGTTGAAACAACATGAATTTATTTAGTGTAGTCATTTTATTAATTATCTAACTTACGTGAGGAAAATGTACGTGTGTTGGCTTCCCCAGCCAAATTTTCAACTCGAACTCATTAGTTTTTAACCTCAAAAAGGCACTACGGTGAATCCTTTTCGAGATATCGTTGACGAACAATTTAAAAAAAAAATTGTTTTTTAATCTAATTTTTAATACCTTCAAATATTTTCGTCCTATTGTTTTACACACTGTTTCCACAAGTCAGGCAGTTGACTCCTCTAGAAAATTTGTATGAAAATCACTCAAAAAATTAGTGCTTTTCATATAAATTTTCTATTCAAGTCGGCCGACCGTGTCGTTAAAAACAGGGTGTTAAGATATTCACTGATTTCTACAAAATTAAAAATTCTACAAACATTTATAGCTTATCAGAAGAATTCTTAAATTTTTTAATATAATTTTTTTATGGACCCTTTTGACAATATTTCTTTGAGTGTACATAATATCTTTTACTGCTTATAATACATTTTAATTTTACTTTTGTTCTATTTCTATTGCAAGTGCGTAAAGTGCCAAAAGAGTTGTTGGAAATTATCTTAATTTAACACCATTGGTATTTATTTTTTTCCCAAACGCCTTGCTACTGCGTTGCCTTTTTAACTCGTCCGGAAGACGAGCGAGGAGCAGGGATAACAATTCCAAAGCAGAGAAAAACAGCAGTATCTAATGAATTAAACATTAGCAAGAAAGCAAAAAAAAAATAAAAAAACGAGAATACAAAGTTTTTGAAGAAATGTAACAAAATGCCCAAAGTGGTTAAATTGGTTGAACAAGACATGAATTACATAATTACATTCACACCACTTGGGTGAGTATTCACTCACAGTCACACCAGCGAAATAAATAATAAAAAAATTTTGAAGGAAGACAAGCCAGGCCTTTTTATCTTCTCATTTTGTAATTGTTTTAACAAGTCATTTTGCCTTTAGGTTACAAAGTATTTTTGTTTTATTTAATGAAGTCAACAAAAGGTTCGAATGACTTGGGCGAAGTGAATGCCAGTAGAATTTAAATTCTAACTGGCGTATTCATAAAAGGTTTGCCAAACAAATTTTCTATAGAAATTTGTTGGCTAAACGGTCGGTAAAGTAAAATTATTTTTAATGATTAAGGCCTTTAGACGGGGGATTCTTACAAAAAAAAAAAAAAAAAAAAAAAAAAAAAAAAAAAACACATCTTCACTTCAAAAATAGCAACAAAAAATTTAATAATTAGTTTCAATTAAATAAAACATTATTACATGCTAGTACTCGCATATGTGACCTTAATTATGAAAGTGGTCCAAGTCATATGAATTTTTGCTTCGAAATTTTAAATAAATCTTAAAAAAACTTCCATAAATTTATATAAGTCGAGGCTACTATGTACAACTCTAAATTACAATGCTGCATAATATAAAAATATTTTTTGATTTGTTCAAATGTAATCCGCTAAATAAGTCGACCTAAGAAATATATGACTTAGGCCGGGTTTCCATTGGTGTGCCATGTGCCACACATGAGTAAAAATAACGTAACCACTAATTACTAATGAAAAACTGTTTGATTCAGACATGTATTTATTGATTTAAACTGTTTCCAATCATGTTGGATTCTATAAAATTGTCTTATTAGTTATGTAAATATGAATCTGTTTAACTTAATAAATATGTACGTGCCTGAATCAAACGGTTTTTCATTAGTAATTAGTGGTTACGTTATTTTTACTCATGTGTGGCACATGGCACACCGATGGAAACCCGGCCTTAGACCTCTTTCATAATTAAGGCCACATATGTAGCTAAACGCAAAAATCTGTAAATGTCACAAAACTATTTCGCAATGACTGCTACCAGCATGTTCTGCACTACACTGCACTACAGGAAATTTTCTTCCTTTATAACAAATTAAACGTTTGTGTTTACATTTTTCCACTAAGTTGCTTTACCATTACGTTATAATATATTATAAATAAATGAAGTTCGAACAATAATTATGACAAAACGAAAAAAATTTCTTTAAAAGTTACTGTAAATCATGTTGAATTAATATGAAATACAAGTATGAAATCTTTGTGCGTGCTGGGCAATGACACAGAATATGTTCTACCTTCTCCTTTTCATCAATGCTTTCACTGCAAAAGTCATTGATCCTTAGCGTATGTGGCCGGTAAACACGGCACCAAGCAGCAACAAAATGCATACAAATGAGCTTAACCAGCAACAAACAAACATTTTTAAATATACATACTATATTTTTATTGACAAACATTTCCAAAGCTAATTGTTACGGCCCTATGCTCCTTGCAGAAGTACAAGTTATATATATATAATTGCTATGCTTTTTATTTTGTCACAAAGTTCTGAAGACGGGTATTATTAGTGCCTATTAAAAATATCTCAAACAAATTTGCGTTATGGGAAGGAGCTGGAATAAAATTCGGCTCGTTTTTATTTCTGTTCAATAGCAAAAGCAAATGTTAGAAATTTGGTACTTTTAAATTCCATTTTAGTTTTCAGTAATCTAGTTTTCTATTTCTAAAGTTTAACCCATTTACGCTCGGCGTACTCATATGAGGACGGTTCTTTATATGCCCACATTATTTATTTCTGATACTTTATATTCTGTTTATAAACGAATTTGCGTTGAAAAATAATGTGACTTTAAAATCAAATAGTACCTTTTTCGATTATGTGCTTAAATTCTCTAAAATTTAACCTTAAATTTATTAGTTTTGCGAACTATTTCGTTGACCAAAACTACGTTAACTTTTTTATATTTTTGTGAATAAAATTATATATTTTTAGTTTGGATTTATTTAAATACATTCTCTTTATCAAATTATTATGAAATAAAAAATATATAACAATGTTTGGAGGCATATATTCCTATGATGTCCCCAAATGGGTCCAATGGGCAATTTGCTACTATTATTTTCTAGTTTTTATAGCATATCGAATAGCGAGAAGGGGCAAAAAATGGTGGTGGGTAATAAATATTTACCTACATGCTATAGATTTGTCTGTATCTAATGCCTGGCGGCTATATCAATTCGCCAATGAAGATAATATGGACCAGCTACAGTTTCGCCGGAGTACTTGCAGATTTTATTTGAGGCAATTAGGAGCTGGAAAACGCCGTAAACCTTCCTCGCTAGTTCCAGACATGAATAACGATAACACCGGACACTTTCCTCAAAAGCTGCAGAATCAGCTGAGATGTACCATATGCCACATGAAAGCTCGTTGGCAATGCAAAAAATGCATTAAAACGCTGTGCATAGAAAAGGGGTGCTTTGAAAAATTTCACACATAAGCCCATTGGCCCCATTTGAGGACGGCCATTTTTTTCACATATGAAGAATTTTTTTGTTCTTTTTTTTATGTTAAATATTTATTTAGATCCTAAAAATTAATGAATTAAATGCTCCTTGTTTACGTTTGGGTCCAAATGGGTTAAGTTGCAGTTAAAAAATTCATGCAAAATAATAACAAGTTGTAAGAATATTCTGCCATAACAAAATCTTAACAATTTTAAGAAACATCCATGACTTAAAGCTACAAAAACTTTTAAAATACATTCATTTATCGTAAGTAGCTTTTTCTTATTTTTTGAGTAGACAAAAAAAAAACCCCAAAACTATTTTCCTAATAATCTTTATGGTTTCTCTTATACTCGTAATATTTAAAGTTTTCCCCAAATGAATTGTGAATTTGTTTTAAGATGTTTTTTTTTGTTTTTTTTTTTGTACAATTATTCTTAATAATGAAAGGAAGTAAAAGCAAACAAAACTTAAAGTTTTAACTCAAGTTTATTATTTATGTTATTTTTTATTTGTTTTTTGTCAGCAGTTGAGACAGCCACAGTAGTGGCTGCTGGACTTGGGTGACAAAAATGTTCCGTTTAAAATACTTTTGCAAATAATTTTTTATTTTTTTTTTTACATATTTTTAACTTTTCATAAGTTTTAGCTAAACTTTTCGTGAACACACTTAATTTAAAATTGCATGTTTTTCGTCATCACGCAATAGCCAAGGACACTTTATTGAGTTGGTTTGCTTTTTCTAATATTAGGAATTCATTCCTTAAGACTGTCGCTTGTTATTAAAAACTCTGAACTTGGTAAACTAAACAAAGATTGTTCAAATGCATTTGCAGGCGTTTACTGCTGGTCATGTTCAATATAGTTTAGAAACATTTTTACAGAACTCAAAAACTTTTGCAGAAGCAATTTCAGTTATGACAAAACAAAACTTTGTAACGGAGATTTCAAATGAAGTGAAATTTTAATGTATGCAACACTTTTTGCTTTTGCCATCCTCAAAGTATGCTATAACTTTCTTTTATACGAGCTAAAGTCAAGGTTACGTATGCCAGGAACAAGACAAATTCGTTGCTAAAAATTCCCTGAGTAAATTTTTCGTATGAAGCACAACAACGCCAAAAAACAACAGATTTTATAATTCATAAAATTGTATACTGAGGGAAAAGAGATAACAAATTTATTTTTCGTCGTGCGCGGTCGTAAGAAATAGAAGTAAATCTATTGCCGAGTTTGCGGCGCATAGCGATGGATGTGATTTTTTGTTTGTTTTTTATTTTTTATTTATTTATTTATTTCCGTAACAGCTGTAAGCCCAGTAGGCCAAAATAGCTGTAGATTAAACTCAGCATTCGACACATGTTTTTTTCATGTGTTTAATTTTTGCCGACAAATAGTTACGTCCAAAAATTCGCCGTTCGCCCTAGTTGTGTTCCTAGCATTATCTTGGATTAGACGGACAGACCGTAAGTGGCAAATGTATACTAAATATATGGGTGAATCTCTTAATTGATGTTCCACCCGCTGGTCGAAAAATATTATAAACGAGCACTATTTTATAAAGATGTAGATTTTTAAGCTGGCAACACTGCTTGCTAAGTGTGACAGCTTACCAGCTGTTTTTTATTTGTATTCAGTTTGGTTTGTCATGCAGTCATAACTCATGACTAGACTGACACCTGAATAACGCCTGCCAATTGTGCAGAATTTATACGGATAACATGCTGCAGTTTGAAGAACTCGTTCGATCACTTGAAGTCTATAAAACAAAAATAATTTTCAGCAACTCAGTGGGAGGGCTTCATGCTTTCTTTGTGCAAAAACTATAAAAAGTGGTTCTAGATCATTAGTCCCTAGCACTAAATTAACTAAATTGATTAAAACAAATTAAATTTAAACAAAATATGACACGCCCACAACCCATCGCTCATGCAGTCCAAATCGATTTTGTTGACAATATTGCCCCTTTCCAAGCACAAGTTATAAAAATGAGTACACTCATTTTATGCAATAGAAAAAACTTTAGTAAAGTGCGACTTTGACACTACATATCTTCATATAAATTAAAAAAAAGGCGTAAGTTACATTTACGATATTTTACAGAAGAAGCAAAACAAACTACATATAAGTTTTAGTGTATTTAATTCTCCGTAGTCGTTTGAATTTCGTTAACAAATTTGATATTTGTGAGTAAACTCGGATAAAATAATCACAATCATAGTCATAATCAATCAAAAAAACGATTTTGAATCTTTTGTAAGTTACGCCCTTTTTGAATTTATATGACGATATGTAACACTATACGAACTTTAGCCTATATAATCGAATATCCTACATGAAGTAGGCATTTTTTAAATATTTTTTTAACTAAAAAAAACGCACATTTTTTTTTAGTTTAAGCGCTTTTTTTCGTTCTGCCGATTTTTCGGTTTTTGGCTTTTTTTTTGTTTTGTTTAATCGATGTTTTTATTTTGGTGATTATTTTTTGTTTTTTTTTGCGATTTTTGTAAGTTGTTTTTTATTTTTAGCGATTTTTTTAGTTTTTGGCGATTTTTTTTTTAATTTTTAGACTACATTTTTATTTTTGGTGATTTGTTTTAGCGATTTATTTTATTTCTGGTGATATTTTTCATTTAAGCGCTTTTTTCATTTTGCGCTTTTTTCATTTTCAGCATTTTGTAATTTTGGGATTTTTTTTAGTTTTATAATTTTTGAAAATTTCAAGAGTTTTACTGTTACTGTTTCCAGGAACCAGCAAGTTATCAAAATTACATAGTGAAATTAAAAATTATTATTTTTTATGTTTAAATGTTAATTGGGACAGTGTGCATTGAAATCCACTTACTTTGAAAATTTCAAGTGTCTATATGTATATAATTGTCTGTATATTACATTAGGATTTCAAAATTTTTCGTTTGCTGGCTTTAGAATACCCTTTACTTTTTAGCTGTCATATATTTGTTGTTCTAGCGGCAAAAGCTTTACATATTCTGTGAAAATCGAGACGGACGGACATCGTAGCGAAAACAACAGGATCCTTTTCATCTTTGTTGTGCAAAACCTTAATTAATAATTAAAATTAGAACAAAATCCTCAAGGGGCAACACTGTTCTTAGTTTTTATATACAATTTACCAACAAGCAATTAAAAAAAAAAAAATCACGTGCAATAAAAATGTCTTGACAGTGAGACGACAACATGTAGAAGTATGATTGCATTAGTAAAAAAAAATTCAGTGTATTAAATTACTGGCTTTTGCATTTGTAACTCGTAAAAAAGTACCCTGTAAAATTTGTGACATTCTTTTACATTAAAATATTTTGAAATATTGAGCAATTAATTTGAAAAAAAAAATAAATATAAATATTTCCTGTCATAACACAAACTAACTTCTTGCTGTAAAATATTAACTTCTTTATTCTTCAGATTTATTTCTTTTTCTATTACTGTTAAAATGGCAAGAAGAGACAGACATCATAAATTGTTCATGTTGTTGTTCTTACTGTTGTCAGTATAAGCCATAAATTGTTGGGCCATAAACGCCTTAAAACTGTCGTAACCAAAAAAAATGTTACGAAGCTACTTCATGGTTTAAAGCACTCACACACACACTCACACACACACAAACACACATGCTCATACATACATACTTAATTTTTTGCTTTCTATTTTGCTAATGAATCAATATAAAATTTTATTACAGAGTTTAAGCATTTCCTGTTGGAATTGAACAACAGTGAGCACTTGTGCGTGCTTTGAATAAGAAAATAAAATAATAAAAACAGAAATTATGTTACCTGCCTTTTTCGCATTTTCATTTTGTTGTCGTTGCTGCAAACATTGTTGTTCTTAAGGCCAATGCAACAAAAGAATTTTCTTGATAGGAGCAACATTTTTCATTTATTTACGCTAAAATTTTCTTGGTCACTTGCAATCTCAACATTCTGGGAAGTACAATTTTTCTATTGCCTTATCCAGTTGTTAAGTAATATTTTACTATTTTAGCTAATTTTAATTATTATTGTTCGAACTTCATTTGTTTCTATATTTATGATTTGATCAGGCTAAAGTTCGTATCGCTTTGTAAGCCAAATTACATGTGATAATTATTAATGAACAAATAACACCAAAGTTAGTTGTAAATATTCTGACAAACACGTATTTGAAAGGAACAACCGGCTGTTTTCGAAGGGGCCACTAAACCTTCCTCATCAGCGTTCTTTTGTGTTTGGTCCACTGTGTGTGGTGTCATTTGATATATATTTCTGCTTTATATACACAACTTTTTTGCAAATGGAATATGTGAATTGTTTTGATTCATCGTATTACAATTTGCTGCAAGATTTTTTGTAATGAAAGCTCATTTTTACCATTTCTAAATTTACAACAGTCTTGCCATTGTCGTTTGTTCTTTCCTAATTATGCACATGTTAGTTAATTTGCTTATTTTTTGTTCTACAAACTTTTTTGGTTTGATACTATAAGTATATTTTTATTTTTAATTTTTTTGCCACTGACCCATGACTATTAATTTTACTGTTTTGTTGGAGAACACTTTTAAGCTTTCAAGTCGATTTTCAGCAATTTATTTCTTCGTTGCACACTTTTATTTTATTTAGAAAAGCACTATCCCAAACAACTGCAATGCATATCCTTTCCTTATTAATAATGAAAAAAAAATACATTTAATTTATCAAGGCTTTATAAAACTAATTTTATATACATACTTACTTCCTTGCTAATGTTATAAATGTGAAAGTGAGTTTGTTTGTTTGTTTGTTTGTTTGTTTGTTTGCTACGCTTTCACGCCCCAAACCACTGAACAATCGGTTTAAAATTCTTTCACCAATGGAACCCAGCTAGCCAAGAGCTGTTTAATAGGCGATGATGTTTAATATACAACTGCTAAATGAATCGTCTGCTGATTGTTTGGAGAGTGCTATTGCGGCACTTCTGTTTAACGCTCTCTTATAGATCTTGCAATGTTTAATCGGCGATACATTTATTTAAAATATGTTTGTTCTTTTTTATTTTATTATTTACTGCTAACGATTTTTATTTGTTTCTTCGCTGATGCTTTCATTTGAGTTTTGAATAAGAATCTCGTCGGTTGTTTCAAGTGTGCCTTTATTTTTTATAATAATTAAAGATATATTAACGTGAAGTAATTAATTGAATTTTTCACAGATCTTTGCCATTCATTCCGTTCTTGCATCACCATTTTCTGCACGCCAAAGAGAGAAGCGATAGACTATAAAAAAAGCAAAATTCAACATAGTAATCATAAATTTTCTATGTATAGAGACTGATTGCATCTAAATACATACATTCATTAATCAATGAAGGAAAGTTTTTTTTTATTAATAAGTACTAAAAAATTTTATTTGTTTTTGTTTTCATATTTAACTTTCACAGTAAAAAGCATACTGAGTATTGTTCTTCAAAAAAGAGTTGCAAGATAATCTCTAGATAAATCTCAAATGAAATGCATCTACGACCAGTGTTGCCGTTTGAAATTTTTTTCCGACCAAAATTTTCCCAAAATCCGACCAAAATCGCCTGCTTCCGACCAAATTTGAAAATTTAATTAATATTTGTGTTTTTCGATGTACATTTTATTTAATATTTAAGTAAAATAAAAATGTCAGATATAACATATTTGCATTAAAGGATTCAGGCATGTAAATTAATATTTATGTAATGTAATTAATAATTGAATACATTAAAATTGTAAATTCTAAGACTAAATTTTTATTCAGTCTTTTTAACATAATATTATGTTGTCTTCATTTACTTATGTTATAATTCTCATTAAAAATAAAAAGTTAAAGTTCTTGATTTTACATTTGGTTATGTAGGTCCCTTTTGGTTGACCAAACATAGTGCAGATTATTCATTTTGATAATTTCTTTACACGACATATACTACGTTTATACACGCACTATTTGCAAATAAATTAACTCACAGTTTATACGGCATTGTAAATGCATAAAAACTTGGTAGCACTTCTATAGAAATGTTACTTATTTTTACAAAAAAAAAAAATGTGTAAATGTATAAAATAACAAATAATAATTTATTTTTATTGACATTATTATCTTCTATCAATGTTTTTTTGTTCAATATTTATCAATTTATTGTTTTTTATTAGGAAACATTTTTAAGTGTGGCAACCCCAAGCATTTTATTTGCAAATAGTGCGTTAAACGTGAATAGTTTTCTGAATTAGTAAGTCGCAATAAAAACAACAATATGGTATTTGCAAATAAGCCGTGCGTATAAACGTAGTAATAATACGGTTGACAGTATTTACTTCTAGTTTATTCCTTAGTTTAGTTTTTATTAGCGCTAGTGTGGAAAATTTTGCGTTCAGCAGCGGCGAAACTATGTGGCAAAGATAACAAATTAAAAATAAAATAAGAAATATTTGAGAAACTTTTTTTTGCCAAATAGCATTAATGTTTAAATTGGCCAAAGTTTTTATACCGCTGAGCCGTAGCAAATTCCACTCAGTAACTATTAAATCGGGATCACAGTCAACTAACTTAGGGAATTTTAAAACAAGATCCAGAATTGGTAAGTCGTCGTTTGAAAGTACCTTATCAGGAGTTATCATATTTAAAAGTTTTATACTATCGTTTTCAGTATATCAGTTCACTGTCACTGATCTAATATAAAAGTCGTTAATAACTATTTACCCGGCATCGAAGTGCATAATTTATTGGTAAATGATAAACAGTGTGGAAAAAATATTTTTAAGATAAAATATACGAGATTTTAAATAAATTATGCAAAGAAAAAAATAGTTTGTGATTAGAGACAAAAACCGACCAAAATTGAATTGGTCCGATAAAAGCGCCTTCTGCGGCTCTTGTACACGAATCGTCTTCGGCAACAGTTTCTCCCGTGCGAAACATCTTCCACGATTAAAATATGAGCTCGCCTGCGATTGAAAATGCTCTGCATACGATTCGCAATAGACTCTTCTGCTATTGAAAAGGCTAGCTGGGAAAGCTTCATTACCGGCGGCAAACATTGCCTATTTTTTATCTGGTTGGGAATCAATTTTTTTTTTATTTAGTTCCGATATTTTTTTTCTACAAGCAAATTTTTTGGGCTGGTCCTTATATCTTTAGTTTTTTTTTGTCAATATTTAATCTACATACTCGTATATATTTTTTGTATACATAGAACGTGAATAAACATAAGGCGAAAGCGCAAAATAAAATTAAAAAGCAATTCATGGTTAATATTTACCTGCTCCGTATCCAATATGCTTTACATAATTCAATTTTGCCGGGCTTCCGCTTCCAATTCGCTTTTTTAATTAAAATTCAAAAATTGTCGTCAATTTTATGCTGCATTAAAAATAAATGTCAATTATTTTTCGTTTTCCTCCTGCACATACATTTTCTTATTTCACAACGTTTTTGCTGGAAAAATTTCAATTAATATTTTCCTACTCTGTGTTGTGATTTTTAAGTTCTTCACCGTTTTTCACACTTGAGGCATTTTGTGTAAAACGAAAGGTAAATTATGCATAACTAATGCTACTGAAGATTTTTGTAGTTTTTCTTTTCCTTGCATAAGAATTTAACGCACGCTGTGTTCTTCTAGTTGCTTTTAAGTTCTGCCATAAAAAAGTTGAAATAGTTTATATTTTTCTCTCTCCTTTTTTTCGGTTGCCTTAAAAACTGTATAGTTTTTCTGTGAAGTGGCAAAGTGAAGGAAGGCATTCCTTAATTTATTCCAATAAAAATCCATTTGCTTTTTAACAGTTTTTATAAAGCTGCCATTAGTTGTTGATTTTACAGAAAGGAATAGGTGTTCTAGTCAAGCCAATCAGGTTAGAAAAATCCTATATTTACTTACTTATGCCTTCAGTTATCTGTGTTATTGTCTCCGTCTTCGTTTATAATTAAAGCTGGCACATGTTTTATTTAACTGATTCGAAGTTGGTTTTACCTTTTAAGTGCTTATTTTTGAAGTGGGTTTAATTTTGTTTTACAATTTATATTTTTAAATTTTTAGTACCAATTTTCTATTTTCAGGGGCGTGGCCACGCCTTAACTTTGCAAAAATTAGTGTCCGCTCATCACTTTTCTAAACCCAACAACACGCCATTGTCAGAGCTCAAGGTGTAAGTCAAGTAAAAGTAGGTGAAATATAATAGATAACTTGAATGGGCATGCCCCGCCCACTTTTTTAAGCAAAATTTTTTCATTCTAAGAGGGGAAACTGTTTGCCAAGTTTTGTGGGAATCGTATAAGCAGAAATAAATTCAATATTTATGCGCTTTCAGAGCTCAGAGTGTGCGTAAAGTGTCATGAAAATCAACTTGGTAAAAGCATGTGAAATATAATATTAAATTTTATTTATTTTTTAATTGCAATATTTAGTCTTTTTCACAGCTCAGAGTGTATGTCAAGTTTCTTTAAAATCAATAGAGTAAAAATACGTACAGATTCGTTTTAAATTTTGATGGGCGTGGTTACGCCCACTTTTGAAATGCAAGATTTATGCTTTTTCAGAGTTCACAGTTTGTGTAAAGTTGCGTTAAAACCACTTAAGTAGAAGCACGTGAAATTTAAGATAAAATTTGAATTAGCATGGCCCCGCCTCCTTTTTTTTACTTGCAATTTTGCGTTTTTTTCTTACAGCTCAGAGTGTATGCCAAGTTTCGAAAAAATAGGTGAAATATAATCACATAAAATCAAATACTACATTTTAATGGGCGTGAAACTGCCCACTTTTTTGATTTTGTTAAAAGTAAATTGTGTCTTTCTTAGAGCACAGGGGGTGTGAAAAGTTTCATAAAAATCAATTAAGTAGAAGCACGTAAAATAAAATATTAAATTTTAATGGGTGTGGAAACGCCTACTTTTTAAAATGTAATATTAGATATTTTTCAGAGCTCAGAGTGTATGCCAAGTTGCATAGAAATCGGTTAAGTAAAATCACGTGAACTATTATATATAATTTTAATGGGCGTGTGCCCGCCCACTTTTTCAAGAGCAAATTGTGCCTTTTTTATAATCATTTAAGTAGAAGCACGTGATATGCAATATTAAATTTTAATTAGGCGTGACCCTGCCCACTTTTTTAAATGCGATATTTAGTATTTTTCATAGCTCAGGGTGTATGTCAAGTTTCTTTAAAATCGATTAAGTAAAAACATGTGAAATTACATAATAAAATTTAATGGGCGTGTCACCTGCCTACTTAAAAAAAAGCAAGATTGTGTCTTTCTCAGAGCTCAAGAGCTCAGAGCGTGATCAAAGTTTCATAAGAATCCGTCAAGTAGAAGAACGTGAACTATAATATTAAATTTTAATGGGCCTGGCCCCGCCTACTTTTTTAAATGCAATATTAGATATTTTTCAGAGCTCAGAGTCTTTGCCAAATCGCATAAGAATCGGTTAAGTAAGAGTACTTGAAATATAATATTTAGTTTTAATGGGCGTTCACCAGCCCTCTTTTCTAAAAGCAAACTGTGTCTTTTTTAGAGCTCAGGGTGTAATCTAATGTTAGCAAAGATCGGGCAAGCAGCACGTGAATGAATAAAGTTTTAATGGGCGTGGTTTCGCCAAATTCTTCAACTTCGAGATTGTGTCATTCCAAAATCCTGATGCGTGTTCTAAGTTTAAAAAAAATGTAAATGACCATAAACTCAAGAAAAAAAATAGTAAGCGTGCTCCCGCCCCCTTTTTTGACAATGGTGTCAAATGGGACAAAAAAAAAGTGTTTGAAACCGTTCTTAATGATACTGAGTTATGAATAAAAAAATATAGAGATATACAGAAGAATTGATAGCCTGACGTTGCAATCAGCATTAAAAAAAGTTTCTATGTGTTAAAACGTTGCAACATAAATTGCAATTAACTTAAGATTATCATAATTAATATTAATCATATGCTCCGTTGTTGCCTCTTAAAGCTGCAGCATGCTTTAAAGGAAAATATTCCACTTTTTCTCATTTGCAACAACAACAACAAAAAGAAGCAACAGACTCAAAACAGAAATGCTCTTTGCTTTGTTATAACTTTACTTCATTTAAATTGTGTAGTAGTTCTGCCGTTTGAATTTGCTTGCATTTCGAAAAACCCCGCAATTTATTTATATTCATAATTTTGTAGCAACTTTTTTCCTGAACAAATGTTGCAACATTCTGTTAACTGTTTTTGTTTGTCGTGTTTTCTTTTCTTTTTTTGCCTTAGCACTTTCTCACAGATTTAATTACAACCATAAACTGCCACAAACTCGTGTTACACTAAACGTGTCCTTGAAGTTTTAATTTTCTTTTAATGAATATTTTTCGCTTTTTACGTTCTTTGGTTGGAAGGGCTTGGAAGCCTAAACAGCTTGACTGGGGTTAGAATCAATAGAAAATAATAAATTTTCTTAGATAATAAGCTGCTCAGGCTTAAATTTACGTTTTATTAATGTTTTTTTTTTGTGAATAAGCATGGGAAAACACGAAGAAGGCCTTGCGTTTTACATTAGAGAAGTACTCAACACTTTGTAAAACCTTATGCCAAAATACCCCCACATTTGGCGCCATCTGCAAATACGGCCGGCAGTTCAAATTATGACAATACTTTTGCGCCACCTTTTACATCAAGCTGCTAGATAAAAGTTTATACTCCCAAAAATATGAATGCAAAAAAAGGCCAAGTTCTTATCACAAATTTTGGACGTCATAAGTACTGAGATAAAAATTACGACCTAGTTTTTGTTTGGTAAGATATCTGTCACTACAATCTGCTATAGATTTCATTTTGTCTCTTGTCAGGATGCAATCTCATTTCTAGGCAAACTTGACAATATTTTTCCCCTACTTGTATAACACATCTCAGCACTCTACTATAAAATATAATGTTAAATTTTTAACAAGTCGTATTTTCGTGCTTTTATAGTTCTTGCTTCATCTTGAGCTACTGATGCAGAAAATTTCAGCTCTATTGCACAAATTTAAAATTAAAATTTGTATGGGCGTCAAGCTGCCCACTCTTTTAAACTCCTTTATGCTTTATTTACAATTTCCTAGAAACTGGTTAATGAGAAATAAATTATGGATTAAAAGTCCGCAACACAAGGTTATCACGCACAGTTTTGAAAACGCACAATTATGCAATGTGTATGCTAATTCTCAATAGAGGCGCTATAATTTTAATTTCACCTAAACCTATTTGTATAGCAAATTTCAGCTCTCTACGGCAAAATATCACATTAAATTTTATGAGCGTGGCACCGCCCACTTTTTTAAACTCCAAATTTCGCTGTGGCCAGAGTTCATTTTGAAAAATACTTAAATAACAGATTGAAATATGGTGAACTGAGGTAAATACAGCTAAAGGCTAAAATGTCACTCCTTTCAAAAAAAAAAAAAAAAAAAGAGATCACATTAACGAGGATAAAATAGGAAAAATTTAAAAAAAATAAGAGAGGGGTCTAAGGACACCCGGTCAGAGCTATGCTGCTGAGCTATTTAAAACAAATTTCATGTGTTAAATAAAAATGAAATAAAACTATATTATATGATGATGTCAAATTCGCCACAAATATTTCAAAAACAATACCAAAATAAATTACGTAATCGTTCTCATTGTTTTTGTTTCACTTACTCCAAAGAACGAACCAAAACAAAGTCAAACATTTTATTTCGATTACTTTTGTACTCTGAATTGCCATAGAATTGTTGTTGGAAATTCATATGTATTTATAACAATAATGCTATGGCAATTCCGAACGATTTAATTTAACGTAGAATACAGAACATAATCGAAGAATTATGTTCAGTAAAACCAAGTTATTAAAAAAAAATTTAATTTAAATAATATTTGTGATTAACTTAATACAATATTTATCGATACCGCGCATTTTAAAATATCATTTAATTAAATTTTAACACAGTTCGGCTGAGAGCATTTGTTATTTAAGTGTGTTGGTCTTTATCTTGCTTGTTGATTGACTCAACGCACGGTTCTGCTATTGTTGTTGTGTATTTTGCATGATCGTGCAAGTTTTAATAAAAAAAAATTACTTAAATTGGAAATAAAGTTCATTGAAAAATTTATAAATTATTGACAGTGTTTTTTTTTCATTCAAATATTTTATATTAATAACAATTTCTTTATCACAGGAAATTCGAAAAAAAAATTATTGCATACTGGGATTTTTGTTATAAAAATTAAAGTTATTTTTTTCTGTGTGTAATAGTGTCGATTTTTTTTGCTACGAAAATCACGTTCTAGCTCCTGAGTCCTGGCACAAAGAGCATAGTTTATCTTATAATATAATAATAAGGAGATCTGGGCTTCCAGTTCAAACCTTCAAAATGGGAGAGCATTCCAGCTAGAAATTGGTGTCTCTAAATCTGCAGCCATTTCTTCGTCATTTTGATACCAACAAATATCGAGAGCCAATACGACAACTTGCAGAAATATTTTCGCTTAGAACCAAATAGTCACTTTGAGGAGATGCAATGATTCTTCATGTGGATTCTCTGGGTCCTAGAATCGACCGGTTCGCGCGTTTGTTTGTCTTGTTGATAGTTTTGAAACGAGAAGAGTGAAATTAGTGTGAAGAAGAATAATAACTGCACTAATTGCTTGCTCACTAGGCCGATCTTGTTGACCGTAAAATGCACGAAGTGCCCTATGAAAAGTTTAAACTATTTCTGATAAATTAAAAAAAAATTTACAAGAATTTTTTTTATATTTTTTTTTGAATTTTTTTTGAAGTATTTTTTTCACTACAAAAAATTCAGATTTTTTTTTAAATTAAAAAAGCCCTATTCTTTTAATATTTTTAGTAGTTGTTTTCTTTATTTTTATTTATTTTTTAACTTTTTGCCATTCAATTTAAGCTCTTTAGTAGAGCTGCATTGCCTAAAAGTATTTCGTGTTTAGACATGCCACCAGCAGGCTTTAACAATAAAGTAGTAAAACTACACAAAAAAAGAAAGAAAAATAAAAAATCAGTAATTGAAACAAAAGAGCTTTTTGTTTCGCTATTCTCATGCAACATGAATGTTCTTACGAGTATTTAGTGTTTTACGACTGCGTCCGTTTCCTTTTTATGTCAAATACTAAAGTGGTTTTTAGCAAGTAAAAGTATTTTAAAATATTACAAACAGCAAGTTATAATACGCTAACAACGAATTTTATCTACCCTTTACAGGTAGAGAAGTTTAAATTAAAACTTTTCAAATGAACAAATGAAGTTTGTAACATTATTTATGTTGTGTTATGTTTGTAACATTATTCTTCAATTCACAACACTTTGTATTGTGTATTTGTATATCAAATACTCTTGCTGTTTTTTAACTGTGAACACCCTGTGTGTAGCGTATTAATAAACATATGTGGTATTCAAACGCGTTTTAAAGTAATAACACGAAAAGATATGACTGTTGTGGGCACCCCTCATAATTTACAATTATAAAAAGTGTACTTATTTGTATTTTGGTTTTAGCACCTTTGTACATTGCTTACTCTCTCTCTCTCTCATTTCCTTTGGTAAGCTCTCACGCATTTCTACTTGTAGTTATGACAATCCAAAAATATAGCTGAGAAAGTCTTATTATTTTATGATGTTTTTCTTTGAGTCAGAACAAAAATTTTTTTAAACTATGTTAAAATGTTTAGACGTTATGACACTGGTGTGAATATGGCACTGGTGTGAATACTCCAATAGTTTGTATTTTTAATGACAAAAGAAGAACAAGCTACATACAAATTCTCTCAGAGAGCCTCTCTCTAAATACAACATCTTAAAAACATACGAAATAAAAGTGTAATAGTGGATTTCATTTTTATAGGAAACTTACCAACAACAAATTTTACACTATTCTATTTAACATGATAATACAATCGATACAAAAACACAAGAGGTTTTGTGAATTAAGCATGTGTTTTCTATTAAAACTTTTCATTGCAATTTTGAAGAAAATTTTAACTGTTAATTTTACGAAAGCGGAAAGAAAGGATTTTTACAACACCTTAACACATTCCAAATAATTAATGAAATGCCGGCTACTCTGCAAAATATGTTGCCTAAATTAAGGTTAGGTTTTTTCTTCAAAGGGGCTAAAACACACCCTACCGAAGAGCACAGCTGGATAAAAAGATACTCGTATCCCTATCTCTTTGAATTACAATATGATGTGCTGAAAAATCATTGTAAGTGATTGACAAGACGGACATATCGTCTGAATCAAACAGGTTTTCATTAGTAATTAGTGGTTACGTTTTTTTGGGCACATGTGTGCCAGATGTGTACTCGGCACTATGCAAGAATATCAGCTGCATTGTTCACTTTACTCTTCACTCAAGACAACAAGACTTCAGAATAGACTCATTAAATTATTTTCATTAGAAACAACCTTATGATCGATCGACTACTAGACAACTGAACTTGAGACTGATTTTATTTACGATAGCTTGACTGCCAGCCAGATGTGTCGCCCTTTTTATACTTCACACAAGGATTCCAGAATGTGACAGCAACATCTAGACAATCTCAGCAGCATTTCGAATGCTGGTTTTCAATCGCGCAATTAGTTCATGGGTTAACTATATACATATGTATGTATGTGCGTATATAGATCATTAAAGAATCAATTTATATGTAAGTATATACTTCTGAGAGGAGCATAAGGCAAGAAGCAATTTGTGGTGGTTGTTTATTTTATTTTTGTCTGCACTACCAAGTATGTACGAGTATGTGAAGATAGCAAGCAGAAGCTATTTCGTTATTGTTGTAGCTACAGCTCGTTTATGTTTATTTAATGATTTATGTGCGTACGCTGTATAATTCGTTTTGTTTACCAAATTGTTTCTTTGTAAAAACTTTTACGTTGTTATGTTATGTTATGTTTTAATATATTTTGCTTCGCAGTTTAGGAAAATAACAGAATACATAATCAGGCTTATCCTAAATAAAATTTCACATGGAAATTTCCGAACGTGTGAAAAATCGGTATCAAAAAACTTCATACGATTGAGAAATAATTTGACAATTTATGAAAAAAATCATTCACATAGATTTGTCTGTTGGAAAAGGTGGAAATATGTTAGTTTTTAATTTTATTGGAATTGATTAAACGAAATTAAAATCCTTGTGAACGAAAAATTTGATTCGGAAATTTTCACATGTGGAATTCATGATAAGGCTGAATATTTCTCATATTCTATTTTATAACACGTTTAGTTTATTTTTCGAAAACTTTAAATTTATTTCTCATATTGTTATGGTAACTAGCCATTGTCTTAAAAGGGAATTGATTCTTACTATTTTCGCGATGATGTGCGTATGGATGTTCATATGTAGTATGTGTATGTATGTATGTAAACATCTCATAACTTAAGAACAAGCCTAAAAGGCGAAAAGATAATGAATCGATTCGGTTCGGTAAATTTAAAAAATTTTCGAAAAATAAAATAACAGAAAGAAAGAAATTTATTATTAATTTTTATACGTTTACGTGATATTTGTAAGTACATTGTAAAAGAGTACTTTTATTTTTATAAATGTGAAATATTTGAACGTGGCAGCACGTTTAATAAAAATATTTTACTGAATAAGTAAAATAATAATTTCACTTATTCAGTTCCCAAAAAACACTTATTAATACTTAAATATTAGCTTCTCTTATGATGCTGCTGCGGTTTCCAAAATATGGCTACAAGGCGACGAATGCAGCATTTGAAGTCGTATTTAGAAGTGAAAATTTTAAATTTCAACATTGGAAAAAAATTCTTAAAAACTCACTCACGTTGTTATTAAGTTCTATTCTAAATAAATTACCCTTAATTTAAAGTAAACGTAACATTTTTCTCACTAAAGGGAATTTTATTAAATAAAAAAAAGTACTGCTAATATAAAATTTTCATTAAGGGTTCCTTGAGTTTTATACTTGTGAAATTAAAAAAAAAAACAAAACCTAATTTAAGTTTGCATTTGTTACAGCCATCATTAGGGAATTTTAACATAAAAGCAGCGTACATATTATTTTACTATTTATATCTAATTTACGGGAATTTATGTTGATTTTAATTTATTACGGTGACACATACATAAATGTTTACATTGCGCCAGTAATTAGAGAAGGAATAAACTGTATAACATATTTTTATGGGTTGACTAATGCAGATAAATGAAGTCTAAGTTAATGTGGATGGCATACTTTGGGGGGGGATCAGAAAGCTATTTCAACTTTTGCCTGAATAGTGTATAACCTTATATTTATTTTACCAAACAACTGGTTTATTTAGCAGATTAAATTTAAATATCTCCTAATTATACGTTTATATAATAAATTTTTGTAGGAAATTATCTTTTTTAAGCCTGTTACAAAATTAAACCATTTGACTCCAATTATAATAAGAAAATTAATAAATTCTGATTTTGCTTTCAAACTTCAAATTTATATGCAATACAATTTATGTTTGCCAGCTATAAACTTCCTTTCTTCTCTTTATTTATTATTATTTGTTCTTTTTTTCTCTCAACAGTTTTATTTTCTTGGAAACCTAAGCAATATATTTTGAATTTATTTACTGCAAAACAGGATTTGTTTGTAATAATTTTGAGCAAATCAAACAAGAAAACTACAATAAACGGATCGTTATGAGTTTAGCCTTTAATCCAGAGTTTTATTTTTATTAAATGTTTTTAACAAACAATAAATATTTACAGATTTATTTTAGCTTTAAAGTACAGGGTTTTTATTTTTAGAGTGTCACAACTTTGAGTTGGCATCACTGCTTTATTTGAGCACCCATTTAACCGCTGATAGTTGCTTTTTGTTTAGTTTGCTTTGAAATTTCATTATGAATTGACTTACACCAGAGCAATGCTTGCAAATTGTTGGGCGAATGGGCTGAAGCACAAATTGATATTGATTTTGAATTTCCATTCAAAATTTTATTTTCCGATGAAGCTCATTTCTGGTTGAATGGGTACGTAAATAAGCAAAATTGTCGCATTTGGAGAGAAGAGAATCCACCACCTTTTGTCGAAACACCACTACATCCACAGAAAATTACTGTTTGGTGCGCTTTATGGGCTGGAGGAGTAATTGGCCCGGCCTACATGTCTTCAAAAACGATGATAGTCACAATGTTACTGTCAATGGTGAACGGTATAGGAATATGATTCGAAATTTTTTCGTACCTCAATTACGTGGCATTAATTTTATTAATATGTGGTTCCAACGGGACGCTCAAAGAAACTCAAAGTTGTGTTTATAATGAAGAAACAATACACTAATGACTGGTATTACCACCAAATAATTCCGGTCCAAATTACTGATTACTAATTTGTTTGCCAAAAGCCTAAATGTGTACATGAGGCCAAGGTTGCTGAAAGTACTGCCTTTAAACCAAGGACCAAGTTTTTGCTTGGAGTAATAATATCTATCTATCGCCATAATTTTCATGGTACCAACTGATTTCTAGGTAAAAAGTTTAAACTGGGTTTTGGGCAAAATTACCGAAACTCCGAAAAAAATTCAAGAAAGAACAAGGTTGCAATTTTAGAAAAGCAGTAAAAAGTCTTTGAATAAACTTAAATCGAAAAAGTTGTAACTAAAAGTTTGCTTTAAGGTAAAATGCCGTAACTCCGAATTTTTACAAATTCCAATAAGCTTTAAATTTTGAGCAAAAATTGTGGCCAAAACTGTTAAAAATTAAAAGTGGGCTTTGCGCGAAATTGCCGAAACTCCGAAAGAAATTTTAAGAAAGAACAAGGTTGTAAATTTCGAAAAGCTGTTGAAAAAGTCTTTGAAAAGAGTTAAATCGAAAAGTTGTAAACAAAACTTGTTTTAAGGCAAAATGCCGTAACTTCGAATTTTTTCAACCTACAATGAGCTTCAAATTTGAAAAATAAATAGTGGCCAGAACTGTAAAAAGTTTAAACTGGGTTTTGGGCACAATTACCGAAACTCCGAAAAAAATTCAAGAAAGAACAAGGTTGCAATTTTAGAAAAGCAGTAAAAAGTCTTTGAAAAAACTTAAATCGAAAAAGTTGTAACTAAAAGTTTGCTTTAAGGTAAAATGCCGTAACTCCGAATTTTTACAAATTCCAATAAGCTTTAAATTTTGAGCAAAAATTGTGGCTAAAACTGTAAAAAATTAAAAGTGGGCTTTGCGCGAAATTGCCGAAACTCCGAAAGAGTTTTTAAGAAAGAATAAGGTGGCAATTTTAGAAAAGCAGTTGAAAACGTCTTTGAAAAGAGTTAAATCGAAAAAGTTGTAACCAAAAAACAGATGCCTTAACTCCGAATTTTTTTAAACTGCAATTGGCTTAAAATTTGAAGCAAAAATAGTGGCCAAGGCTAAAGTAGAAAATTGCAATTTTAGGAAGGCAGTGGCAAAAGAAACTCCTAAAAAATCAAGCAAGAAAAAACTTAAAATAAAAAATCTTAAAATAAAAAAACAGTTGCTAAAATTATACAAATAACTTCAAACGAATAAGTAATAAAAAATTTGATCTAAGGTGAAATTGCCGATGTTAAATAAACTCGAAAAAAAAGTCAAGCAATAAAGAAAACTAAAAATAAAAAACAATTGATAAGATTGAATAAATAACTTAAACCGAATAAGTAATAAAAAAAGTTTGATTTAAGGAGAAATCACCGAAGTTAACAAAACTCCGAAAAGAACCAACTAAGTATAAAATATTACAATTAAAAAAATAGTTGAATTTAATAGGTTATCGCTGTTGGTTTCAATGAAAAATTTTCGAACTTGGCGCTAAAATTTTTTATATTTTCCTAAACCAATATAATTGAAATACTCCCTGCCAAATCAGCAATTTTGTTTCTTAGATCATAAGAAACACCGATTACAAGAAACACTGCATAACTACCCAAAATAATAACAATTTCGCTTTTTATGAAGAGCGCTGCCATTTTAAGTACGTTCAGAAAATCTAATCTCTCAGATCACTTTTTTAACTAAAATGAAATGCTACATTTCAATTCTGGTATCTAAGATCCTTCTCCCCTAATTTGTAGTTTTTCTTACTGAAGAAAAGTTTTTTTTAATTTTAATTTGAGTGCATCAGTTATAATAATATTACGCTGATTTGAAAGAGAGACCATAATGATATTATCGCCTTCTTGGAATACTTGGTTAACTGGGTTCTGCCTTCATTATTATACACAGTCGATATTTTT
This sequence comes from Nowickia ferox, assembly GCA_936439885.1. Lineage (NCBI taxonomy): Eukaryota > Metazoa > Arthropoda > Insecta > Diptera > Tachinidae > Nowickia > Nowickia ferox. The sequence goes on from OW387024.1 coordinate 82,565,832, forward strand.
GCTGTCTTCCTCCTGTTGCTCCAAGTATGTACGACTATGGTCTTTGGTTTAAGTAGCCCTTGTGGCAAATACTCGTAAGAGTAACATTCTGTCGTTTTGTCTATGATTTGTTTTTTTTTTCTTTCCATCTATCGTATACGAGTACAGCAGAGGTTCAAGCACAAAGTAATTTTTTATTATTATTATTGTCGTGTTTATTACATGTTGGCTAAGGGAAAAGAGGCAACAGTAACAATAACCAAAGGAAAAATTACTCGTAGCTTGCAAACTGATTTTTATTTTCTTTTTTGTTTGTTTTTATTTTGCCTTCAGCTGCAATAGGAGAATAAATACCAGGAAAATATTATGAATACTGTTTGGTATTGTAAAAAAATTTAGTATTTGACCGTATGACCAAATGGAAAAAATTCAAGTTACTGTCTTAGAAGAGAAAAATATAGCCCCTATTATCGTTCTCAACTCAACTGAGTTCAACACGCGCCATACTTAAATTTGCTACACTGTAGCGCCCCTTTGGACAGTAATCGCCGGTGAAAAACTTTACACTTTTTATTCGTTCGGTATTTGTCAGTTTGGCATAAAAAAATTACGAGCACCATGGGAAAAAATATCATAACATTAAATAAAATTATTTTTATTTTTAGCAAATTTCTGCTGTATAATTTTTTCCGCACTAACAGAAAATTATGTTCCTTATCTGAAGGGATTTCGGCTTTTATAATTTTACTTTGTGGTTATCGAATTGTTGCTTGGGAGCAATAATAATAAAATATTTACTTCTGTAGGGAAATAATAAGTAAAGTTGAAAAAGAATTTATAACAAAATTTTATACCAACAGACAAAATCCAAACTATGATAAAAAAAGCTCCTTACTAAAGTACTCGTATTTTGAGAGTCAATGCAAACAACTACGAACTTTTTTACACTATACATCACAAGCAAAAAAAAAAAAAAAAAAGAATAAAATAAACAAAAAGTAATAAATAAATAATAACGACTGATTCTGGCAGAACATTTAAAAAAATATGCTTGCTTGTCCACACTATAAAAAGTTTGCTGCGAAGCATTTTTAAGTTGTTTTGTAAAACTGGATTCTTGTCTTGGATTTTGCAATCTAAAATAGTTGCTCATATATCTGTGGCAATAAGGATAAAGTGCTGAAGTCATATATCACTGTTTTCTAGTCGATTTTCAGAAATTTATTTCTTTTACAGTTAAATGGGAAATATTTCACGTGAACAAAATTTTCGCATTTTGTTTGTGTCATTTTATTGAAATTCGTTTTTACACAAAGGTACTCGTATAGTAAAATTTTGAACCTAAGAACTTCTGTTACTTTCATTGCTTTCTACTGTTCGGTGTCTACTGTGCTCTTCTGGGACATACTGAACAAGCTTTTCCAAATCATTTCTATTTTCAGTACCTATCGGTAACTTTGTTTCGTAACCTCTTCTTAAGGGGCAAAATTGTTTTTAAACATTAAACCAAACATGGGTCCTCACATAATCAAATAACATAAGACTTACCGATTTTCATAATAAAAGGTCTTTGCGAAAAACAGTGACAAAAGCCCTATCATGAACAAGCAATTTGTAGTTGCTCCGTTTTGGTAGTGACATCAGTCACGTAAAGCTGAAATGTACTTGATAATGCAGTTCGGGATAGTGCAGTGTCCTTGCTTTCACTCAGAGCGCGTAGCCGATGTATAGTGATGGACGGCAGTGGTAAGACCGAATTCGGCCAAGTCGGCGGCGACTAAAACTGATGGGCCTTGCTTTGGCCCATCATTGCAACACTCTTGCCACACTCTTCGGTGGCGGCTAACTAATTACGAAAATTGTCGGCCGATCGCTTTCGTCCTCTGTTTTCTTTGCATTTTTTTGAGTCCAGGTTTTTTCACATAAACCTAGCGTTGAAAGAAAAATTTTTCTACGGTCTCCTTTATGTTTTAAAATTTTATATTTTTTGCTTAAGCGTCTGGCATTTTCAAGTGTAATGCGTTTTTTGTTTAAGTTATCAATCACCACAAAACTGCTGCTCTTTCCACGCCAGTTTAAAAAAAAAAATTCGAAAATTTCTTTCGAAATATTTGTTGCAAGATATGAATGAATAATGTCGTTGTACACATTTTTTTTTAAAGAGTCTTATTTGCCTAAGCTTTGGATGAAGAATTAGTTTTCGTTTAGAAAGTCTTTGATACGCCTTAACTTCCATTCGGTTGAGCTGGTTATTATACCTCATTCTTTTTAATTGTTTTTAAATGCCTCCTTCTCCTTTATTCATTTAACTTTATTTTTTAAGCACATGTAATTCTCTTGCTGTTTGAAAACGCACTTTATTTAAAAACCGGCCCAAGATAGATGAAGAGGATCCGACCGGAGTCGCTGTAAGCGTATTAATTTTTATTAAAACTTTTGGGATCGGAGAAGTTGCTTAATAAACCTGATAATTCGTTATAACCAAACTGTAGTGTGCTATTATGTTTAGCGTTTACGGTGTATTACATTTTGTTGAAAAACGGGTGATTTTTTAAGAGATTTCGGGTTTGATTAAAAAGAAAAACACATACAATTTAGGGAAATGTATGAAATCTTTATTTGAGCCGCTAGTACGATTTAAATAATTCAATATTTAAATATGATTTCATGTAAATATTGAAATTGTTCGTACGCTGGGTTGAATTATGGCATACTCTCTCCAAAATATCGGCCGATATGTCACGACTAAATTCTTCAATATTGTCTTCAAGTGCGTCAACTGTTGCGCGCTTGTACCTATGACATGGCATGAGCCTTAACATAGCTTCAGAAAAAATAGTGTAAAGGCGGCTAATTGAGCGGCCCCAAACGTGAAATAAACTGTTTATCGAACTCGCCTCTCAATTGAGTTTGGATTATGTAGTTTGTGTGAGTAATTAAGCTGTTCTCAATGTAAGTGTCAGTACCAATTTTTTTCCTGGGTATATATAATATTTTTTTTAATGTTCCATCACTTGTTTAATAATTTGATAAATAAAGGTCACAATGAAAAATTCTTAGTGTTAATTATTTTTCCCCTACTTATAGGAGCTCATATTGTTCACCAAAATTGAGAAGATTACAGCTTACCAATTCTATGGCAATAAGTCTCAGTTCCCACTACACAAGTCTTATTGCTAAGTTTATCACTTTGTCTTCTTTGAACTTTCATCGGCGTTCACACAGTACAAGTCTTATTTTTGAGCTCATATTTTTTATGCATAGTTTTGTGTATGCATGTGTGCTTTTTTAACATTACGAACGAGAAAACAAAATTTATTGAAGCTGTGTATTCGTTTCTTTTCCTCTCGTCTCTCTCTCTCTCGCTCTCTCCCTTACAAACTAATCATCTTAGCAATAAAACTTGCATAGTGTGAACTTGGACTAAGGAAAAGGTGCTTAAGTCTTATATCACTGCTTTGTAGGACAGCATTTGCAAAGTTTCAAGGCGATTTTCAGAATTTTTTTCTTTGTTTATTTATTTTTTATTTTTTTTTTACCTACACTCTATAAAGAATACATTTCATTTGAAATATACCAAAGTGTAGGCTAACTTATTATTCCATATGAGATTATAAGTTGAAAAAAACTAAGCAGCAAGTCATTGTGCTATAACTTTCTTAAAAAAAAGCTCATGAGAAATTGAGATTTTACTCAGAGGTGCTTTTGAGTACGCAAATTACAAGCGTGAAATTAATTCAAAATCAGCTTATTTCGTCTTAAGCGCTTCTTCCCTTTTACCACAGAATTGTTGTTAATCGTTGGACATCGCAAATGCTTCTAAACCAAATCACCGAAACACAAAATTTTACTACAAGAATAATTAAAAAAATTACTGAAAATTTTAATTGTAAATTATTTAGAAGAAAACTTATTAAAATTGTCCTTGTTGAATCATAAAGGGGCAATAAAGTTTTACAAACGAATTTTGTAAAAACAGGAACTCAATTTACTGAGAATAAACATGTTGCTGTTCTGTTTATATTTAAAGTGTAAAATGAAACATTTACTAAGTCAAACAAAATATTTATTAATTTGAAGAACTAAATTTAAACAAATGCTTTAATATTGTGTTTGTTGGGTGAACACATAATATTTTTAAGCCTAAACTTATGCTTTAATTTTTAAGTTAAAATTATTTGTTGCATCTATTGACTGTGGTGTTTATGACAGCATTGTTATTTTTCATAGTTTTATTTATTTGCTTGTAAAATGTAAATCTGTAAAATGCGATCCTCATGATTTCATGTTGCGAGCAAACAAGTAAATTTCCGTAGAAAACCACATGCAAATGAAAATAAAATAATCGTTCTTATTTAATACTTAGTTAATTGTAAATGTTTAACAAGAAAAAGAAATTGAGTTAAATTTGCTCAATATACATGTACTCGTAAGTTGTGTCATCGGTAGCATTATGCCATAAGCGTTATTGTTTTAGCCTAACATATAATTATGTACTTATTTATTTATACAAATAATTAAGAGGGGACCTCTTAACGCAGAATATTTGATGCCATGTTTGCTTCATCACATCCCATATTAATAATTATAACTAACGTGTCAACGCACAGTAGTGCGAATAGCAACAAAAATAATGTTAAATTTATGTGTTGTACGAAAATTTATATTAAGTAAAATTTCATATGTGTGGTATTTTAAAACACCAAACACTCTTTCCCTACAGAAAAATAGAATGTGCAATACATGGCACATTTCTCATATAGAAAATTAAGTGATGATCATAAATTTTTCATGTAGAAAAACAAAATGGACACAAAATGGATACATCGTACATTTTTCATACAAAATAATTGAATCCTAAATTTCTCATACCAAAATTAAATGGGATATACTTGTACATCGTCCATTTTTCATTTAATAATTAAATGGTTTATACATCGTCGACGTCTCACACGAAAAGTAAATGGACTATAATACATGGTAAATTTTTCATTCGAAAAATTTACAATGTATTCATTTTGCATTAAAAAAAAAATAGTTTTCATTCAAAAAGTTTAATGGACAAAACATCATCCATTTTCCATTAAAACAATTAAATGGACAAAACATCGTCCATTTTTCATTTCATTTTCAAAAATTAATCGGACTAAACATCGTTAGTCCATTGTTCATACAGAAAATTAACTGGACTGTACGTCGTCCGTTTTTCATTCAAAAAATTTTATGGACTATACATCGCCCGTTTTTCGTTTACAAAATTAAATGAGTTATGGACTATAAATTTTTGTAAGAAAGCATATGTTTAGGCGGTTTAAGTTATTTTCGTGCATTTTTCTGTTTTGTATGCTGTCAGTATGAAGATTTTGATTAAGTGCTCACAAAAATGGTAGGGCAGTGCTAAAGAAACCACTTCTGCATATTTGGCTATTTTGATATTATTTTTGTAATGTCCTGGGAAATTTTCATAATAAATCAACAATAACTAATTAATTGTAACTTTGAATAAATAAATGAAAAATATAATTTTATATTGAAAAAAGTGGCGTAAATAGTTTTTTTTACTTTAACATTCAGAAAAAGTGAATTCCGCTCAAAGTGGCACCAGAGTGCCGAATTTTAATCGGCTTCTTATACAAATTAAAACATATATATACACCAAAACATTTATTTCTCTCGGTGGCCAGCACTTCTGTATACACAAACTTCACGATTTTTCTGCTCTATGTGGTATAAGTACGTATACTTGATGTACAATAAAATGATTATATATTGAGTATACGCAGGAACGGGTACACTAGAAGTTAATAAAGTTCAGTATGTATTTTTTTTTACTAAAAGCTTAATCTCGTTCTTCTTCCTTTGTATTTTTTCCGTGTTTTTTAATTTATTTGATTTATTAACCGACTTCACAAAAGGGATAAAGTTATAGATTCGTTAGTATTTTTATATATTTTTTTTGGCTCAGAACTCCGCTATTTATGAACTGATTTGAAAATTTTTGATCTATATGAATTTAATTAAATTCAGATTGGTGCTGCCTGTTTTGCAGTCTTTTGGTTTTTGCTAAAATGATTGTTATAGACTATTGATTCTATCCTATCGCGTTGTTATTTAGAATACACAGCTTAATTTAAAAGTAACATACATAAGACTTCCTAAAATGGGTTTTCATACATTCCGCCAACAACTATTACAAGTAGAAAGAATCCGTTTAACACTTCTTTGGACATTTTGAATGTTGGTTTTGTGAGAAAAACATTTAAGTTGTCTGCATATGCAGACGACACAGTTATTATCACTGTAACTATATATAAACTATAAAGAATACTTGTATGATGGAGGAAAACTGAAACATTAGAGAATGGAAGAAAAGTACACTCACTAAAGGTAGAGCAACAATACAGATGTCGTATAAACTACAATAGTTTTCAGATTGAATGAACATTTGATTTAATGAACATCGCACTTAACGAACAGCCAAAATTTTTTCAACTGAATACCTTCACACAAAAAAGTAATATGAATGAGTTTGTAATACTAATTAAAATATTTGTAATATTAATTAAAAAATTAATTAAACTTTCACCTATAAACAATTTGATAATATCAATTAAGTTTTTCCACTCAAGTTAATTAATACAATTAAAACTTTAATTGAATCAATTAAATTATTGATTGAAAACATTAATTGGTGAATACTTTTTTCTGTTTTATACTTATAACGACAAAATAATTGTATATTATATGTATTCTGTTTAACAAACAAATGTATTATAAAAAGTTTTAATAAAAACACAATTTCTAACAAAAATTACTGAAAAAAAATCTTAATTAAAATACGAGTATACCTGTTAGTTTTCTTCCTCTGATATTTTTGTCTGATGTTATTTGAGAGTCACTTTTTCGAAGTTTTTTTTTGTAATACAAGAACCGAAATGGATAGAAAGTCAAAATGATTCATGATTACAGATATGGTTTGTGACTGAAAGATTAAAAAAAAAAAGTACAGACTGCGTTTAGCCATTTTTATTACAGTGTTGTTATACATTTTTCTTTCTTTATACAGTAGACTATTAAAGAATATGGAATGCAGCACAGAACATAGTACTCGTATATCACTACAAATTAAAAATGTAAGGATGGAATCGCACCATTATAGCAAAAGAGGGTCTTAATTTGAAGGTGCTTGTTACATTTTTCCCACCGACGGGAAAAGAAGACGAAACTGTAACTTACTGCCCTGTCAAGTGAACTTCCTGTAAATTGTAGTGTAGTTTGTGGCTGTACAAACTATCGCCCAAGTGAAAATTGCTCCAAACAGCTAAATCAAGGAACGCCCAAAATTGTTGGGTGATTAGTCATTGTGAAGAAATATCCAAAAGCCAGTGCCTGATCGCCCGAAAAATTTAAAAATAATCCAAATGTGTAGAATGAATAGTCGCCCGAAGTTTTTGGGTGTTTGTTCATTACGTACAATCACCCAAATTTAGAATGAATACAATTGCTCAAAAATAATTTGTTTGGTTTTTTAACATTTTGAGGAAATTCGTTATGAGCAAATACCTAAATATCTAAAAATGATGAGTCGCCCAAAGTGGCTAAACTATCACTAAATTTTTTTTAAAACAATTTTTGGGTAATTCTACATTTTTGTTTTCGGGCGATTTGCACTTGTGCGAAAATCGCTTTCAAACATCAATATAGCTAACTAACACTTATTAAAATGCTTTATTTCATTAGATCTAAATTATTTTCAACCTTGTAGTGCTTATTTTTAAAGCGGGTAAAAACCCTTCTTAGCTCCCATTTCATTCAAAGTTATTTCAATTAACCTACTACTTACCTAATTAAACATATTTAATTTAAATACCCAAAACTTTTTTATTGTCTTCTTTTTAATTTTGTGAAGCACACTGCATGCATTCCATGGCAGCCTCTGGCGGACCTAAAAAGAAAAAAAAAAGGAATAAGAAAAAATTATAATATGCCAGACAACAAAAAAAAAAAAAAAAAAAAAAAGGAAAGAAAACACAAAAAATATACTCGTACTCGTAAATATTTACAATAAAAGTCATTTAAAAGTTGTTTTGAGTGTCGGACTAAGTGACTGCTGTCTGAAATTGTTTCACTGTGTCACAAGTGGTGACAGTGTTAAGTTCCCTTTCTGTTTTCATTTTCGTTATTTTGTGAACTACAATCGAGCAAATGTTAGCGGGCGACTTTTGTAAATAAAAAAAAAACTGATGAGTGTAGTTGTGCGTTCGTTTTCAATGACACTTTTAAAATGTGTTACAATACAAAAACAACAAACTGAAGTCGCTGCAAGTATTTAATATACTCGTACACAACCAAATAGCTGGTACTTATTTAGTACAAAGCGAATACATACATACATACGTACACACAGACATGCATGTAGAGGTTCATATCGAAAACAGCCTGGCTTTTAAACCCAGCAAACATTTTTACTGAAGTCTCTCCGAAATCTACCAGAAACTCTGCACAAGTTGCATAGTGGGTCGGAAATTTCAACAAATCACATGAGTTGTTTTCAAACAAGCACATTTCTTTGCCGTAAAAAATAAATAAAATTTGCACGTTCAATATTAATAATTAATATTCTTATTGAATCTTATCGTGATATCGTATTTCGTCGTATAACGTCATGGTAGGAAATTTGCCAACAACGAAAGTATACTAAAACTTGGCTTGTGACAGACTTTAGACCAAAATCATGAAAATCATGTTTTTTTTTTAAAAAAATGAGCAAAAACGCTTTCTTCCCGTTTTTAAAATTAGTTTAAAAGACCTTTTGATGCTTTTTTGTATGGAATACGATGGACCTTGTCGTGATTGGCGAAGTTCGACTGCGACTACGCTATTTTGGTACCCGGGTATAGAAAAATGTTTCGTTGTTCTTTTATCTATTACAAACACGTCGCAGTCGAAATCGCAAAACGCCAGCCCCCATAAGGGAGAATATGTATATGGCAAATTTCTGTCGCGGCTTCGCTGGATCGTGCGCATTCGAAATCTGCAGTTTACACCACCTCCATCCACTTGAGTTGATCACGCCCTCAAATTGCTTGGGCGGAATGTCCAACGTGGCAGGAGCTGTGTGCCGTTGTTATTTATATCACAAAATTCTGGTCAAAATAAGTTGGTAGCCATCGACCTGTAGCGCTTGTCAGCGGAACATAACACTCATTGTGATGAAACAATTTTATCGGTCGCTCGTGTTTTTAAACGCTTATCCGTGTATGGTGGACAAATAACATATCATTCGACAGATAGAGCTACAATATTATGCCCGCTATCTGCTGTTAAATTTCGGAAGTCACTATTTCAAGACCCTTGTAAAGAAAACGGGCAGACTTGGGTGATAAATATCAGAAGGAAATTTTATTTCTTACTATAATAATAATTCCATAATATTTCAGAAAATGAAAAGAAACGGCGCACAGTGGGACCGTTCCATACATTTTTGTGTGAAAACTAGAAGGATTGGTTATAGATCACTGAAAGTTGCCACTGAGCATTATATTAACTAAATTAAAAAACAAATTAATTTCATAAAGATTGGGCACTCCCCCCCTCCCCCTCCCTACAATCGAAGCAAATTTTTTTGCGACTTTCCATTAAAACAAGTGCATCGAACCAATTTTTTTTTCGTTTCGATTCAGTACGGACGCAATCATACCAAGAAAACGAAGGCAAACATTTATGTTCGTTACGAATATGAATACTTCAAGCTGAGTGTGTGAAACGATCGCTTTGGGTTACAATTAGAATTGTTACAAACTTGTTCACTAGTTCATTTTTGACACAAACCTATGATTGAAGTCATGTAATTTGAATAGGTTCGATCATAGCTTTGTGTCAAAAACGAGCTACTGAATGAGTTCGATACAGGTCTAGCTACAATCATTTCTTGTTCTTGAACAAAAAATAAATCAGAGTAAAGGATGCAGTATACCCGATAACTTACACGTTAAATCTTTCTCCCATTGTTAGTATTATGGATGATTCAGAATACATTTTGACCGCCCATAGTTCGCGTGATTTCGCCTTTCGTCATTGCGTACTTAAAATCTATATGCGTTCACACTACCGGCAGATGAATTGCGTGAAATCGGTTGATTGACTGTTTTCGTTTTGAATATTTGCTGACATGTCTGATGTCAGCCAAAAATGTTCGTTGGGTTCATTCACACTGACATACAAACACATATGTACCTACGAACAACAAGCAGGCTGCTTGTTAAGTGTCAGGTATGTTTTCGTTCATATGCAGCCATCATATGTGTGTGTGTGTGTGTGGCTTCGTGCAGCAGTAGTGGTGGTAATATATTTTGTAAAAACCTCAATACATACAATAAATATTTGGTTATGTGAACCAAAACAAAAGAAGAGCAAGAAATACAACAACAATATATAACATTAACAAGAATAAAAACACTTGCATGAAATATTGCAAATTTGTGTGGTAATAAAATGGATGTACGAGGTTTGTTCAAAACGTAACGCGAATTTTAAATTTTCGCGGGTTACGTATGTTCGAATTTTGATTTTTTGTGGCATTATGTTGGTACTCATGTCTCTCACTTATGCCGACAATTTCGGCCATTTTGAATGTTCAGTTAATTGTTGACAGCTGCTTTGCTTGCACGTGTTTTGGCTCGTCTTCGATTTTGTACCAAAATTGCTCAATTTCGACCAAAAAGCATCGCATGAACATTGCTAATTAGCTGTTGGACTTTGTCCACAATGACCCAAATTTGCTCCAGGGGGTCATAACTGGTGACGAATCGTGGGTTTATGGTTATGACGTGGAAACCAAAGCTCAATCATCTCAATGGAAGCTGCCGCACGAACCAAGGTAAAAATCGAAAACCAACCAAAACACGTACAAGCAAAGCAGCTGTCAACAATTAACTGAACATTCAAGATGGCCGAAATTGTCGGCATAAGTGAGAGACATGAGTACAAACATAATGCCACAAAAAAAAATCATAATTCGAATATACGTAACCCTCGAAAATTCAAAATTTGCGATATGTTTTGAACAAACCTCATATATAAGATTCGGCACAGCCGAATATAGCACTATTTTTTACTTATTTAGTCTCTATTTTGAAAAAAAAGAATAAAATTATTTTCCAAGGTTTGCTAGTTAGTTTTAAAAAATTTTTCAAATTAGTGCCATAGTGCATAACTTTGTGGCACTTTAAAGCTTTATTATTGTTGCTGCTGCTGTTAAGTATTTGTGCATTTTTTCATTCGGCCACAATGAGTGGAAAATAAATTGACAAAAAAAAAAAAACTTCAAAACCACTAAAAACACCAACAACGATTCATGCTGCACATCTTGTGTAATAAATTTGAAATGTAGGTCTATATATACGCAATTATTATCCTTGAATGAGTTTTCTTCTGATTGTTGTACAAGAAAGAAATAAAATAAATGAAACAAATGCAATTAAAAAATAAAAAAGAAGAAATTAACAATAAAAATAAATGTTCACAAGTATTTAAATAATTTAACGCAAACTCTTGAAACATTTTGTTGCGGGCAGTAAAAAATAAATTTATTTTTAGGTTTGAAATTTTACAAAATTTTTTTTTCCATTAAAATATTATTAACACTTTATATGTCCTCTCTTGAATATATAAAAAATATGACTATTTTTTCTTTTCACAGAAAGAAAGTTTGAAGTTCAAATTAAAAGCTGGAGTGGAGCTGGGTTCCTCTCTCTTCTTAGCACTGAATGTTACGATCTGCACTTTTGTCACCCTATTTTCCATTATTTCTGCAATAAATATTTTTAATGTAAAAACTCCCTCAATTGTTTCCATTAACAAGTCAATTCAGTTGTTCTTCAACATTTCATGCATCGTTTGTTTACTTTTTTTTAATTAAAAAATAATTTTAAATATTTTTTTTTAAATATGTAAATATTTAATGTTTCTGTTTTCAAGTATCTTTATGAATGGTGATGATTTCATCTTATTTTAAGTTTCAATAATTTTAATTTGTACCTAAATAAAATACAATTCTTGAATGAAAAACAGCTTCCACAAGACCATTAAACTTCTGTTCCGAATGTCTTGCATTAAGTATGTCTACAAAAGCAAATACAAATTTAAGTTCATTTTGTTTATTTTTTATATTACGTCATTAAATTGATAAATGTATTATTTAAAAGTTCTTTGCTTGCACTGTGGGGCAAATTGTTAATTAATAATAACACCAAATATACTTGTGGGTTGGGAATAAGAAAAAGTTATGTGAGTCCCACTGGAGGAAAAGTAGAGTACACAGAAAAAAATATTTCTCCAATCAACATTTTTTATTGAAAAAAAAAAATAAAAATTCAAATCAATTAAAGTTTTAATGGTGTCAATTAAACTTTTAATTGAATTAAATTTTTAAACAAAAGTTTAATTGGCTTCAATTAATTTTTTTTATTTAATTTTTAATCACTCAAATTTGTAAACACAAATTCAATTGGCTCAAATAAATTTTTAATTGATTGTTTGTAATTTTCTTTAAATCAAAGGTGTTAATTGAACAACATTTTTTTCTGTGTACAAAAAAAAAAGTTTCTTTCGTTTTAGCAATTTCATAAACTTGATTTCATATTAAGCAATTCAATATTTCTGTTTTATTGTTCTAAATATTAACTAGCCAAAAGTTTCATGCTATCTATGAAATGTTCATCAATGTCAATCAGCGCAATATTTTCATTTAGATTATGATTGGTTTTCTTTTAGTGTATATGTTATTTCTCAAAGTAATTCGGCTTGAAAAAATTTAAAGTTTTGAATAATAAAGAGAAGACACAAGAACCCAGTAGGTGATCGCCACAACAATTTTCATTTGTTTATCAAGATCGTGTTATAAATTATTATTAAATTACTCAGCATGACATAGTTGAGTACTTTTGTTTGTTTTTAAGACTACTATAGTTTATTTCTAAGGAAATTATTTTGATTCCTAATAGTTAATTGAAAAAATTGAACTTGGATATGAATGAAAAATTCCATTGAATTAATTACTAGATTATTATAAATTTTACAAAGAAATTTCCCACAAAATAAGGAAACACTTAAAATATGAACGGAAAAATGTTGAAAGAATGATGACACTCAAAAAAATTTGGTGTACATAAATAATTTTTAATTTTGTTTTTATATTTATTGAGCTTGAGATCTTGTTTTTTATGTAAAGAATTAACAAATTTTATTTTTGTTTCAATATTCAAATTCAATTCAAAACGAAAAAATCGAAGAAATTTCAACGAATATTTAAATCATTTTTATTTCGAATGTGCATTTCTCATATCGAATATGAGCAAATAAAATAATTACATGATTCATATTAAATTTACAAAATTACAAATTTACATCGCGATCTAAATATGCCACTTGTGGCTGCTGAAATTCCAAAATACGCAGGCAAATATTTAACAAAACTCGAGTCCAGTCCCATTCTAATACTATTGCTCGTAACATCTTCAACTCTATTGGACACATCCGCTTAAAAAAGAAGGACACTACGGCTCTAATATGCAACACTCCAGATGAAGCTTCTTGAAAATATTTTTGTGCTTAATGCGACATTTATGTATTATTAATTACCAGGGCAACTTTTTTGTGGCATATTCCATTTTTGTTATATTAGCCATTCCTTCAATCATTGCCATTAAAAGCCATTGTTAGTCCACTTTGCCATAAAATTCCCTTTTTGCAACGTAGAAGAAATTTTTATGTGTCAGAGCTGTTTGCCAGCCATTTTGAACCATTCCTCGTGCCACAAAAAACTTGCCCTGTTAATTACTATCACCAGGTTTATGTCTGTCCGACACCAGTTGGGCCTAACAATTATATCTCGACATAAGAGTGGAATACTTATTGTTAGTTCATTTTTGAAGATACAATAACTAAATATTAAAGTTTAAATTTTTTTTAACGCACTAGTAATCCCAAATTATTATTTTACTTATTAAGTAAAATATTTTTGTAATAAAAATACATTGAAATTGATTATTGAGGAGTTTAGCTGGATCCTATGCGCATTTCACTGTTGCTAATGCAGATCATCAGGGAACCTTTACCCAAAAATTTCTTAGAACAACTAGAGTTAATATGTTAAACTTTCATTTAAGCTCAACAAATAACAAAGTTGAAAGAAGAACTCAATAATCAACATGTTTTTTATTTTCTTACTTTATCATTACTACATTGGCTGACTTTTTTTCAGCTTCAAACTGTAGTTGTAAGAGTATGTAAAGAAAATAAATGCAAATAACAACAACAGCTATTCCAGAATAGAGTGTTGCCACACAAGTATTTTTTTGACCGGATGCTGTCAAGTTAATAATTAGTGTTTTTTGTGGGAATTGTTACAATTTAAGTTTAAATTTTTTTAACGCACTAGTAATCCCAAATTATTATTTTACTTATTAAGTAAAATATTTTTGTAATAAAAATACATTGAAATTGATTTTACCCAAAAATTTCTTAGAACAACTAGAGTTATATTCTTGAATAGGTTCAACATATTAACTCTAGTTGTTCTAAGAAATTTTTGGGTAAAGGTTCCCTGATGATCTGCATTAGCAACAGTGAAATGCGCATAGGATCCAGCTAAACCCCTCAATAATCAATTTCAATGTATTTTTATTACAAAAATGTTTTACTTAATAAGTAAAATAATAATTTGGGATTACTAGTGCGTTAAAAAAAATTTAAACTTAAATTGTAACAATTCCCACAAAAAACACTAACTAAATATTAAACCTAATTTACATTGAGCATTTTTTCATAAAATTTCATGAATGAAACTTTTTCTATTTAGCAATTGCAGCGCTATAGAGATAATTTATAGATAATTTTATATAAAACAGGGAGTAGAATGAATCTCTGATGCATGTGTGGCAGTTTTTTTTTTGATATGAGATGCTCCTCCGGACCTCCTATTGATAAATGAAAAATGTTCATGCAACTAATTTCATGAAAAAAAATTTTTAATGTAAATTAGGCATTAGTTTGTCGAAAAAAAATACATATTAAATTTAATTGAATTGGAGCGAATTTTTGTCAGGAACAATTTCTTAAACGGACTAAACTTCAGTCTGTTCAATTCCTATTGAATGAAATATTTTAATTAATTAATGTGATTTTCTAAAGAAATGCGTATGTTTTCTTAAATATTAGGCTATTATTTGCTTGAGTGTAAAATAATGAAATTGCTTAAGAATTTCATTTATTTTTATCGTTAAAGGCTTGAAAAAACATTAAAACATTTAACTTCCATAATAAGATTTTTTTCCCATACATATTGATTTTTCACGTGCTAATGGATTGAAGAGCCAAATATTTATATTAAATTTAAAGAATTTGATTTTTATCTCTATTATACTTATTCCATAAAGCACCAAAACGACTGTTTAATTTTCTATGAAAGCAATAAATATTGCCAGAAGATAAATTCTAAATATTTTCAGCATTTTTTTTTTTTTTTTTTTTGCATTAAAAAAGTTCAGCATCAATTGAACAGCTTTCCTAAATGATTTGTTTTTTATTTGATGTCACTTTTCAATTTTATTTTTGCGTAAATGAATTTTGTATTTGATGTTCGATGCCAAAAACTAAAAGTGACAATAGACATAAATAAACAATTTGGGTGTATTTTTAAATTTTAAAAATAAAAGTTTAGAGAAAAATAAAAACAGCAAACAGCAAACAAACTGCCTGCTACAAGGCAAAAGGGCTGATGACTGTTTATCTACTTTACATGCATATTTTTTAATAAATAATAATAATAATAAACCGAAAAACAACAAAGTGATCTAAAAGGATTGGCAACATGTGCTAACGAAGTTTACCAAAGAATTGGTTTTTGCAACCAATATATTTCAATGAACTGCTGCAGCCACCGCTCTCAAGGCACACAATTTTACAATTGTTTGTAATAGAGAATTAAAAATAAAAATAATTCAAATATAAACTCGTACACTATGTAGAGTGCCAGAAAAAACGTGCGTGTGTGTGTGCTAAAACTATAATTTGATTTTAAGTTTAAAAATAAATACAATTGACGTCATCAAGCACACAAGTGCATTCACGCACACGCACACGCACACGCACACGCTTGTTACATTGAAGATCGAATAGCCAAAAGAACAAATTTCACTTTTTTGATGTTGCGGTTGTTTTCGTTGTTTTATACAAAAATGTGCATCTCGTGAAATTCTAATGATTTATTTGTGGCATTTGCGGCTACTACGAATCGTTACACGGCGAGATACAAATATACAAGCCCGCACACACACAAACACACACACACACATACATGTGTGCATATGTATCCTCAACTATCGGTATTGCACTTCCAATGTGCTTTCATGTTATTTTTAGCAGATTTTAAAAATAAATTTAAGTTTGGAAACTAAAATGATATGTAACACCTTTCACTTTCATTAGACCCATTTATAGTACAGCAGTGGGCAAAATAAAATAAAATATAAATGCGAGATGTGTTTAAAAAGTATCGCGAATTTTGAATTTTCGTGGATTACGTATTGGGTGTTTTTTATTGAGGTATAGAACTTTAAGTTGGCATCACTTTTTTAACTGGCGGCCATTTTGTCAGCTGTCAAGTGATTAATATTTAGTTTGGTTTGCCATTTCATCATGAACAGGTTGACAAAAGAACAACGCTTGCAAATCGTGCAAATTTATTTCGAAAATAATGGTTCAGTTCGCGAAGTTTACCGCAAGCTCCGTCCATTTTATGGTCGACATAATCGTCCATCAGAGCAAATAATTCGGTTAACCATGGATCGTTTTCGCACTACGTTTACTCTATGTGATAATACGCATCCGCAGAGACGTCGAACAGTGCGCACCGAAGAAACAATTGCCGCTGTAGAGCAAAGTGTTGAAGAGGACCCGAATGAATCGATTCGCCACCGTGCACAGCAATTGGAGCTTTGTCCATCAACTTGAAAATTGGACCTGTAGAATTGGCTTTATTCGAGCCAGCCGCGGCGGCCACATGCCCGAAATCATATTTAAACGTTAATGGTATAAAATTATCCTTCCAATAAAGCCAAATTGATGGACATTAAAACGATTTTCTTTTATTTCAATTCGAAGTTGTATACCTCTAAAAAAACACCCTGTATATTCGAATTTAATTTTTTTTGTAGTGTTATGTTGGTACTCATGTCTCTCACTAATGCCGACAATTTCGGCCATTTTGAAAGTTCAGTTAATTGTTGACAGCTGCTTTGCTTGCACGTGTTCTGGCTCGTCTTCGATTTATTCTTTCTTATTATTTCTTAATCAAAATAACAAGCGCTCCTTTTTTTTCTTTTAATTTCTGTAATCTTTTCCATATGACTGATAAAAGCACATGTTTTATTTTAAAATTGTGGTGGAGGTGGTACGGGCTGCCATTAACAACACGATTTTGTGTATTTTGGAAAATGACAAACGAAAATAAGCCGTGTATTTTTTTAATTTTAAAATTAGACAGATACAAAATAAAAGCAGACATTATCATGCACTGATTTTTTTTTTTTTTTTGACTTATTGTTGATTTGTAAGTCTTTTGGTTGCAATTTCCAAAAGATTGTTGTTTATTTCATGAAAATGTTCTTCAAAAGTAAAAATTAAATTAAAACTGAAAACTAAATGCATTTTTTTACGCACGACCAATTGATAGACGCACGACAAACAAACGGTAAGACGAGTGCGAAACATTCTGAGTGCTTTGTTTCTTTTTTTTCTTTTTTTGTTTATTTAAATGTTTTAAAGTCATCATAGAATGGTGGTGGTTTTTCTTTGGTCATTCGTGTTTAAACTGAATTTAAAGCGTATATAATTTGAATATTGAAAAAAATGTATGCGTAATCTCATTTTTTTCACAATTAATTTTGTTTTGTATATATTTATCAGCACAATATATTGTTAAAGGCCGACTTATGAGTTTTATTACGATTTCTTGGAAAAGCTCCTTATTTAGATGTAATTTTTGTTCTATGGCATAAACCATAAGCCAAAACAGGCTCACTCACATAAGCCCAGTTAAGACTGAAACCCTAATATTCTTTTAAATACAACAAAAAAAATAAAAAATAAAAATAAAATTAATAAATAAAAAAGGCTATGACAAGTGCTTTTCAAAAGTACTCAAAGACAAAACTTAAACTCTGCAACAGTTCTGCCCGAAAAAGAAAACCCTTTTATCAATTTATTCTGAAGATGTGTTAGAGTTCCTGGTTGAAAAGCTATCCCAAAGATCCTAAAGTGGCATTATAACAATAAAACGAAAAGTAAAGCCAATCTGAATTGAATATTCAGGTATTGAATTTCTTTAATTTTTTATTTTTTTGTTTTCTTAAGAGTTTATTTTATCTTTTATTCAATGTTAAAAACAGTTGGTTGCCTTATCTTCTAAGACTTGAAAAGATTCGTTTTTAACCCTTCACATTCTTTGTTTTTTATGAGACTCTTTATTTTATCGAATACAGATTTGACAAAATGTTTGTAATTTGCATGGCATTTGTCTTTCTTATAACAAAAAAAAAAAAAACACCCAATAGAATTCCTACTCTTGCAGTATTTGCCAGTTTTTTGTTTTTGTTAAACCAATCTTTTGTTTTGCTTTTAAATTATTCTTTCAGTTAAATACTGCGTACCTTTTAAGGACTTTAAGGGCTAAAAAGCTTACTAAGAATGAATTTAGTATTTGACTTTTTGTATCCATCCCTATGCAATTTTAAATTTTTAACACACAATTTCAATAAGCTTTTAAATAGAAAATGTAAAAATCAATTAGAATTATAAAAAGTTACATATAAAATTATCAAAAACAAAGACAACGAATCGTATTATGGAGTAATTACTGAAACTCCGAAAACATACTTTTCAAAAATTTTTTGAAAAATAATAAAAAACGCTCGAAAAAACTTTAAAACGCTATTTAATGAAGAATTTATTAAAAAAAATTAATAAGAAACGGTCTAAAAACTTGTAATAGCAGTCTAAAAATAACTTAAATTGAAAAACTGATAAAAAAAAATGATTTCAAACAAATATGTCTTAACTCCGAAAAACTTCAACCTGCAACAAAATTCAAATTTAAGAAAAAGTATTCCCTAATACTAAAAAAAAATTAAATTAAAGAAACTCCGAAAGAATTTCAGATAATGAATGTAAAAATTTTTCATTTTTAGTCCCTAACATTAACAAAAAAAGCTTTAATCGAAGAACTAATAAAAAATACTTTAAAGCAAAATTTCCGTAACTACAAAAAAAAAAAAAAAATCAAGCTATAACAAGCTTAAAGTTTTAAGAAAAAATTGGTGATTATTTGTTTAAAAAAATTAAATTGAAGAATTTAATAAATACACTCCTTTAAGTGAACTTCGAAAAAAATTTTATTGATATAATAAGAATTGTAAAAATTTTCAATTACAGTCCCTCATTTCAAAACGTGTGTAAATCGCAGAACTTATAATAAATGTTTTAAAGCAAAATTTCCTTTACTCCGAACAAAATTTAAGCTTAAAAAAATACTACCTACAATTGAAAAATTTAGTAAACGAAGCACTATTGCGAAATTACCGAACATTTTTTGAGTATGAACAAAATTTAAATTTAAAAAAAGCCGTTACTAAAGTTGTAGAAATAAATTAAACCGCAAAAACATGCACCTGATAAATACTAAAAAGCTTTAATCGAATAACTCAATGAAAAATAAATTTTTAGAATAAATTAACAAAACTCCGAAATAAAAATTAAAAGAAAAAAGATTAATTTCAAAGAAACAGTTGAAGATAGTGTGAAAATAAATTAAAGTCAAATAAATAATATAAAAACTTGTTTTAAAGAAAAATCGCGGTAGATCTAAAAAAATTAAGCTGTAATAAGCTTAAAGGTTTAAAAAAATAAAAAAATACAAAAATACTTAAAGTTACCGAAACTCTGAACAAAATTCCAACAAGAAAAATTAAACAAAAAATTGTAGCAAAATTTAGTAATGAATTACCGAAACTAAAAAAATTTTGAGAACCCAAGCATCGGCGAAAGTATAAAAACACCTTAAATCAAATAACTAAATGAATAGTAATTTTAAAGCAATAATAACTCTAACTTGAATAACTTGAATCAAATAACTAAATAAACATGACTGAAAGCAAAATCGCCGAAGCTTTGAAAAAACTTCAAGAGACGATTACAAAAGCTTAAAAGCTTAATTGCTAAAATGTTGAAAAAATATTTATATTGAAATTAAAAAACACTTTTGTGCGAAATAATCGAAACTCCGAAAAAATGTAAATAAAAAAAATTTTAAGTTTTTAGAAAACTGTTGCCAAAATTATAGAAATAAATTAATTAGAAGAAATGACAACAATCCTCAATTCGCAAAATTACCGAAACTCCGAAAAAAAATTTTTTTTTAATAAAACTTTTTGGGAAACCAAGCATCACGGAAAATATAAAAACACCTTCAATTGAAGAAGTTAATAAAAAGTAACTTTTGAGCGGAATTAATGAAACTCCGAAAAAAAATTCCAGCTAGAAAAAAATTTTGAATTGAAAAAAAGCAGTTGCTGAAAATTTAAAAAGAGAACCCCCAAAAACTCCGACAAAAATTTTAAGCAATAACAAGGCTGAAATTTAAAAAAAATTATTTGCAAAAACTGTAAAAAAAATTATAGAGAAAAAAATTAAAAAAAAAAAAAAAATTTGCGGGAAAAATTATCCAAACTCCGAAAATATTTAAGCAAGAAAAATTTTTATTTAAATAAACAGATTATGGAACTGTAAAAATAACTTGAGTCACCACAATAGCCTAAACTCCAAAAACAAACTTAAATGAAATAATTTTAAATTTTAAAATGTTTGCAAAGTTGCAAAAATAACTTAAATTTAATAAAAATCAAAGCAAAGCTTCCCATACTTGAAACAAATTTCAACTGAAAACAAGTTTAAGGCTTATATTTGTAGAATAGTAAAATCCCAGCAATCTGACATTACCATCAGCAAAAGTTGCCCGCTTACAAAACACATTTCATAAAATTTAAAAAAATTATGTAGAAGTTGACTGATGAAAAGATTGATTCTTTTAGTTTTCATAGATTGTTAAAATCATTAAGTTGGTCATCCAGTAGGGAAGAGCTTCCACCCAAAATGCTTAATTCCAAACCCGATTACCTTTTTTTGAATTATTTGCTGGGATGTATTTGAAATCTATTTAAAGAAAATTTTGTATGAAACATAAGTGAATTACATTTCAAACGCATTTGAATTTAATCAATTTAAATTAACATGGGGGGGTAGGTAAAGCATCGCCAATCTTTTAAAAACATCTTAATTCGGAAAAATAAATGAACAACTGTTTAGAATAAGTGTGCCGAAAATGTTTCAAAAATCATTAGCCAGATCTCTTTCACACACGTCAGGTTTGTCTCGTAAAGTCTTGAGTTTTTAGGAGAGAGAGAGAGGAAAAGAGAATGGTGGGGAGTACAGAGTTGACCGTACCAGTCAAGTTTGTTTTTTGTCATTCGTAATACTCTACGACAACGCAAATTGATGAAGCAAACTTGACGGTGTGTATGTACACAAATGCAGGTTCAAAAGAAAATTGATCAAAAACTGATCAGGTAAACCTGACGTGTGTGAAAGAGAACCCACCACTGATGAAAATCATTTCAATGTCGTAATTTTACCAACTTTGCTGTTGCTGCAAAATTAACGAAGTGGTCAAATACCTGCGGTGAAATGCAACAAGTACTAAGTCAATTTTAGCTCAAACTGAGATAATGATGTACTTTTGGTTCCCAAATCAAATGCTGCAATTTATTTTCGTTAAAGTTATGATAATAAGTCATGATATTTTTGGCCATTTTATTGAAAATTATTATGTCATTTGGAATGTCTTAACTAGAATTTCCACCCGAAATATTTGAAATTAAAATTTAAGACTCAATCAAGGCGTGTATATAAATGTACGAGTATGTACATTAGGGCGGGTCGATTTGTATGGAGGCAAAAAAATCGCTCAAATTACAAGGAAAATCGTATTCTAGGGATCACAATAAGAAACTTTGCCGAAGGAACCATACCTCTAAAATGTATTTTGATGTCCCGACTTTTGATCCGAAGGGTAAAACTTTTAAAAATCTCACTTTAGAGTTCCTCAATCGAGTCAAAATGTATGACCCACCCCCACTAATTTTGGAGGGCCGACCCACCTATGCCAGTGGCACAACCCCTGGGACCACCGCTGGGGGGTTCCCCATAGAGAGCGTGCGAAATTGCCCAGACTTGAAAGCAAAAAATACTTCAAACAATAATTTATTTTTATTTTCTTTACTATTACTAAGTAAAATTTAAGAAATTTATTATTCGACATATTGTCATAAGTTTATTTTAATTTGAAATTTATTTGCTGGAGGTCAAGCATTGTCTATATATTTCATTGGTGCTTAGCCAAAATGTGGTTAAAGTCTACTGATGATTTGGCTAAGCACCAATGAAATATATAGACAATGCTTGACCTCCAGCAAATAAATTTCAAACTAAGTAAAATTCATTTTTTCATTTCATTCTAACTAAATAAATTTCTAAAGAGAAAAATAAACTCCAAAAATAAAAAACAAAGCCATTTTGCTGATTTTTTCTTGTAAAATTTGACCCTTCGAATCAAAAGTCGGGACATCAAAATACATTTTAGAGGTATGATTCCTTCGGCAAAGTTTCTTATTTTCATCTCTAGAATACGATTTTCCTTGTAACTTGAGCGATTTTTAAATCGACCCGCCCTAATGTACATGCATATATACAAAGCCACACCCAACAAATTTAAACTTCTCTCCTAAAAAACTATAAAATTAGACTTAAGCTCCTTTGGCTTATTATTATTGATATAAAAATAATATGCAGCATTATAGTTGGGATAAGGATCTTTAAAAGAACCTTTTAAATTGTGCACCATTAAACCTGCAGAAAATTTTTAAAATTTAATAAAATCTCAATTGACTTTCTTATCTCTGAGACATTTCTGACAAATACAAAAAGCATTTGAGACACCCTTTAAGAGGACACTTTGGGCAAAATAATATTAAAAAAAGTTAAGCATCTTTTCATTGATTTTTGAACTTTTTTTGTGGCTGCAACATAGAATATTTTTGTAAATAAATGGCAGGATTCTTCCTTAATATTCGGTCAAAATTTCTACTTAAATAATCTTTTCAAATGTGTATTAATATTTCATTGTGGTTTTTATCTTTTGTTTTTACTTACAGTTCGTTGGCTGGGAAGAAGTGCCCCGACCAAATACTAGAGCTGAAATTGTTCAAGCCATGAGAAGGATTCGGGTAAGTTGACTGTTTACTCTTTTTTTTTAATATTTTTAAATTAATTGATGTAAAGTGAAATATTTATTGCTCAATGTCAGATAATTTTGTTCTTTCTTGTTTGAAGGAGGGAAACGCAAAAATTAAAATATTACAGAAAAAAGCAATTGAGCAATTTTGTGGAAGTTATGGAGATGAATTTATTGTTCTTAAATTACACTGTATAACAATAAAAAAAGAAAGAATTTTCCCAAGTAATAAAATTTTAAGTTTCCAAATTTTTCAATATTATTAAGGGGAATCGTTATAGAACGCATGTAAAAATTACATTGTGCATATAAAAACACTTGAGGTGGACATTTTTAGATTCTATTTTATATAAAAATCATGATACCTTAGTATTATATTTTCAAATATGATATTTGGTAAATAGACAGAAAATTTTAAATATAAAGTCTAAAAAAGGGATAAATAAAAAATAAAGCATGTATATTTATTTACATACATGTGTCTGTGTTTCGTCTATACATACATATTGTTACCTTAATATAGAAAGGCCCTAACTTATTCCCCTTATTGTGAATGGCGTCGTCGACGTCACAACAAGACAATAGTAAAAATTGTCACTTGTCTACACTTTGTCGACAACAATTGACTACTGTTAACATGCTCCATTAATTTACAAAACCTTAAGAGATTAGTAAGAGAGTGCCAATTTTTGCCGATAAAGAGTAGACTAGTGACAAAATTTACTCTCGTCTTGATGTGACATCGACGACGCCATTCACAATAGGGGGGATTATTTTTTTTAGAAAATCGAGTTTTTTGTGTATTTCGATAGAACATTTAATGTTTCGAAAAATGCTAAAATCTCTATGTTAAGGTAACGATATGTAAAGAGATATGCTCATTTTTTCATGTTGAAATTAATCTTATTAAAGAATTTAGATCAACATTAATATTATTACAAGAAATCATTTACATGTTCTTTAATTAAAAATATTTTATTTTTTTCTTTTGAGGAAAAGGTTACAACGACATTATGATTGTTGGAGTTTCTTTTATATTCATAATAAATTGATTTGACTGCAACCATTTAATTCAATCAAAGTATGTTGCTGTTTGATTATGTTTATCTCAATAATAATTTTGCTTTGCGTATGCGTAAAGATTATTATTAACTCTGTTTTACTTAAATATATGTACATACATGCCTAATATCCTTTTTTACCCGACTGCGCGACGCAAAGAAGGGTATTGTGTTTATTAGTCTATGTATGTATTAGACCCCTGCAAGAGACCACTTACAAGAACTTTTAAGACATGAGGGAATTTTCAAATGCTTTACTGCAGCGAAGTCTTCTAAAACAAACGCTAAACAACACTGTTTGCCAGACATTTGCTTCAGTTAATGCAGGTATAGGAGTATACTTCATGACGGAATAATTTGTGATGCTTGCTTCTTCATACGCGTTTGGGGTATAATTTGTCAGTAGTACAGACGAGTACGAGTACGAGGTGACGATAATCAGTATAATTTTACTATTGACATTTCCTGCAGGGCATCTACATCTTACACATACACTCAAACGTGCAATGTGCAAAATAACAAGCATACACGCATACACATTACTTCTTTTGAGTGTTTGTTACCAAAAAGAAGTCTTCGCGACATCGCTTGTAAAAACTCATATACACGAACATCAATACATCCATCGTGCTTCGCTTATTACTCGTATACTACAGCATTTATTTTTGGTTTAGTATAATACATGCCACGAGAAAAACAAGACGTATTTACATTTCAAGTCTGTTTACGCAGGCCTCCAGTATGTATGTGTGTATGTGTGTTCCTTTGCGGCACTATATAAACCGAACGCGTTCACTGATTTTGATGATTCTTACGTCAATTGATTTGTCTTAATCCGGGAAGTGTCACAAGATATGTCAGTTGCCAAAATTCAATATGGCGGCTAACAGACGCCATTTTGTAAATACGAAAAAAATAAAAACTCGTCGAACTGTATCAAAATGGGTATCATTCGACAGGTGTTTTAAAATCATCTTTAGGTTTCTCATATGATTTTTCATTTCGAATGACAATTTAGGATATTTAACGCTTCAAAGTTGGTCGCATTCGTATTTTATTTTTTTTTATAAATACTTGTTTGAAGAAGCTATTAAAATGTCAAACAAATAATATTTTTTGTTAATAATGTTTTTAGATTTGTTATCTTATCTCTCTTTCTCTCTCTCTGATAATGGCTTTCTAAGATATTATTGTGTAAGTTGTTAGAATAGTTTATGCATTTTAGACTAAAATACAAACGCACTTACGCAGGTACTCGATGCACTAACAACAAAAATGTATGGCCTTATTAAACATTTGGATAAAATTTACAAAAGTATTCATAAATAATTTTATATAGATATCAACTTAATAATATAAAAAGGAGACTCAGTACAATGTTGTCCACTGTAAAAAAAAAGAAAAAATTTCTAATTTTTGTTTATCCTACAATATTGTTATATACTAAACATATTTAACATATTGCTAATATAAAAGGAAATAAAAAAAATATATGGAATGAAATGTAAGAAAAAAAGGTCAGGAAGAGGAAAAGTGCCAGCGCAACATTATGTTCGAAGATTAAAAATGACTTTAGAGAACTTTAAGTAATGTTACGTTTTTTTGCAGATGATTCTATCACTGTGTATTTTTTGTAATCATAAAATATAAATCATGCCGTTTTAGTTTCCTGCCCATGTGCAGTTTAGTAAATTTAAAAATACTGAGTATGCATAAAACAAAATTGTTTCCTCGGCTATAGTTAAAGATAAACGCTAACAAAAACAAAAATGTGTTCTGAAACACAAAAAGTTGTGTATGGTAATAACATTTAAATTCCGTAGCTATTAAATATGATGGCTTTGAAAAATACATAATCGATGTTATAGTCAGTACGCGGAGAAAAATTTAGTAGTTGATTGCAACCACTTTCTATTGCCAATTTCGAAGTTCATGTAAATGTTTATTGAAATTTCGTTTAAACAAATTTCATCTAGTTAATCTAACCAATTCAGAATTATTAATTTATTTTCTTAGTACAAATTATTTTTGTAATTTGGTCTTCTCTTATTGAATCAACTAATTTGAAATATTTATTAAAATAATTTTTCTATTACATTCTTTATATTGACGGCACACCGTGTGATAGTTTCAAACATTTTTGTGCAAGAACTATAAGGGGTGCTCCTACACAATTTAAAGTTAAGTACCGAGCGAATTAAGAAATAAATTTAATCACACCTCAATTGGTTATGCCCACTCAAACAAATCCATCTTTTGGAAAAAAAAAATTTCCTATCCATGAAACTTATGCAAAATATAGATAAAATTTGTTTTTAAGATTTTGTTTATCATTCGACAAAAAAGATTGCTTATGCTTCATCCTGTATGAATGGCTCATGTCTTAAGCTGGTATTAAAGGGTCTGATGAAACCAGTAAGCGACAGAAAGCTCAGTTATTGTCGAAACTCTATTGGATTTTCCAGAAAATGTTAACCTATGCTCTCCGCAGTCTTTATTCACTTAACAATCCAGTACGAAGAATTGCTGCATCCATGATATTTTTCAACAAACAGTTTTGCTGTATGGTTAGTTTTATAGTTTTAGAACATTTTCCAATTAATGTTCATGCCATAACCTTGTAAAAAAAGAGGTTCCAAGGAAGTCAATTAGATCTTGAACTTGTGATCTGGAAGTAGTGCAAATTTTAATAAATTTCTAATGATTTTCACATAGGGTTGTCATTGCAAGAAGTTCTCTTTTTTGTTCCACATTCAGTAAATTCGAAGTCATGTTCAAGATGTTGAGTAAATCCGATTTTTCGTATGTTCTTTTTTTATTTTCCTAAAATTTTTTTATATTAATATATTTTTTATAAATAAAAATATATTACACTGATTCATTTTTATAAGTACTTACGAAGACTACAAATGATCTCCAGTTTTGCATAAGTGGAATAGCTTCTTAATTAATTATCTGGATGTTGTTAATAATCGATTCCTGAAAAGTCCTACATACACAAATATTGAAATTTTGGAAGTATATAGAAAAAAATTAGTTCCTGAATAATTTCTTTGATTTTTTTTTTACTGGGAAGTTATTATTTTTCACAATATTCGAAAATTCGCACATGGTTTTGTTTTAAATTGTCTTAATGCCTTTTTGTGCCTCAACTGTTAATAAATTGTTGTTATACTCAATATTCAGTAAATAATTGGCCTAAAAGTATGCAATGGTTTTATGCAGAAGTTGTATAACAAGTTTGTTAACTTTTACCAGCAATTTACGGCCTGTCTCACGATGTCACTCGAAATCGTTCGATCGACAACTTGTATTGCAAACAACAATAACATTAGAAAATTTGTTGTTGTTTTCAATATAAGTATTCGATCGAAAGACTTCTAGTGACATCGTGGGACAGGCCGTTATAGTTTTCTTTCTATTGCAAAAATTTCTAAGGGCCATTATTACAACTTATAGTTAGTTAAAAGTAGGATTTTGTCGGACGTATAAAAAGTTTTCTATTACAATAAATTTTATTTAACTTACCGCGTAGGATAAGCTTGCCCTTAAGTTATCGCTGATTTAAGATTGTAATAATGAAAAACTTTTTATACGTCCGACAAAATCCTACTTTTAACTAACTTTGAGTTGTAATAATGGAACTAAGAAGTATATTATTTTTTTTTTTGCTCACAAGTTACTGATTGCTCACAAATACAAATACAAATACATTCCCCTTTTTTACTCTTTTGAAGAGATTGAGGAAAAGGGGTCTAGATAGCTTTTAAAAATAAAAAAAGAGTTAATTTTTATAGGCTTATAGTTTTGTGTATATCTTCTTAAAGGTTTTTGGTGCACCCATAATTTTGATTTTGAATTAATGGTAGACTGCGATATTTTTCAAATAAATTAAACTCAAATGGTATTATAAAGAAATATGTACACATATAAAGCACTGAATTGCGTAAAAATATAAGGCATTTCTTGCTTAGCACTCTTGCACGGACTTTAATTTTTCAAAAATATAAAGGCTTTAACACCAAAGTCCCACTGTGCGCCAGGCTATATAAAAACATGCTGCTTCTTTTCCAAACTAATCTGGCCTAGAACTTAAAGTATTAATTTTCTTCAAGATTTCTGCTTTGCTAAATCATTCTTTGGTAAACATAAGAACTCTTGGATTATGTTTGACTAAACTACTTCAACAACAAAATGAAAAAGTAAAAATAAAAAAAAAACATAGTCATTCATTCATTGTGTCGCAGCAAAATAGAAATCAAAGAAATCCCAAAGATGAGAAGCTCCATCTTATTCATTTTGAATATCATTCACTATTGTTTGTGAAGAGCTGTCTGCATGTGTGCTTGCATGTGCCTGAGCGTAGTATTTACACATGTCAAACTTGTATGACATTATTTCCACATACTTGCCCTTTAACAATGTAAAGGGTGCCAGTGTGTATGTACATATGTACATATATATGTAGGTACATCTGGCTTGGAAAAGAAATATGTATGTATGTATGTATTACATATTATTCAAATGTCAGTGGAAGAAAAGCTTTTAAAGATTTATAAACACATTTAAAGAGAATTTCTCTTTCGATCTGCCTCAACCGCCATCAAAAGGGAAATGATAAATACGACAGGAGCAGTAGGCGTATAAAATATAAAACGGGCGTGGTGTAACAAGGGTTGCCAGGTTCTTTTTTTTTCGCTTTCCCACACAAATCGATAAAAATCCCAAAAATCCCTAATGGCCAAAGAAATACATTCTTAAATTTTTTCCCCTAAATTCTTGTAAAATATAATTAATCTGAAGTACAAAACCATCATAACAAACAATAGTTAATAGCAACACCTATTGCTCGGTCCAGGGGCTGAAGATAAACTGAAAATTGAGCCACTGTTGGCATGATTTTTTCTTCAGTATTTCAGCTGTGGTAACCACTAAAAAGATCTCAGACCATTAATTTGTTTCTGATATAAATGCAGAAGTGGGGTAGTCAAAAGATCGATGCAAGAGTTAATGGTAGTGATTTTTTCGTATAATATTTTTCATAGACGTCACTATCTGTTCTGCTGTTCTGTGTGACGCCAGCTAAATTAAATTAAGACTTCATAAAATCCTGTAAATACCCAACTTTTCCACTTCTTGCAGAGGCAAAAAAAAAACTTTTCTTATAATTTAAAATATAAGGCTCGACCATAAATTTTCACTTAAAAGTTTTGCTTTTCAAAATGTAAGTTAAGCCGATGGGCTTTTAAGGTGTTGTTGATTCATTTTAAAATTGTTTTATCAAACTTTTTGAAATATGTTTTACACTCTTTATCACTGATGTTATCGATTTTCAACATTGTTCGTTGTGTGCAGGCAAAAAAAAGAAAGAAAAAGAAACACTCTTACCTCTAAATATTTTTGAGCTGCAGAATTAAAAGAAAAGTTTACACAATTCAACACATTATCACACATTACGTTTACCAATGAATTTTATTTACACAGCAAAAGGAAGTAGAAGAAATGCTTTTTGCTAAGTGCCTTGACATCTGAGCCCCACATCCATATTTTGTAAAATCACTTGGAATTATTTTGTTTTTTCTCTCTCTCGCATTTACTTACATATGATAAGGCATTATTCATGAATAACTTTATCATGCAGACCTGCTATTGGCCTCTAACTTTCTTCTTACTATTGTTTTAGCACCAGGCTGCAATAACATTTTAACATTTGGGTGTTTTATGGTTATGAGCAAAACGAGTCAGAAATTGACTCATAAAACATTTTTGTTTCAGCAAAGTTAAGTAAATTGTATATTTTAATAAGCCTATGAGTGGCATGAAATAAACAATTTTGAAAGCATGCTTTTAGGCTAAACATTATTAAATATTTATTGTCTGTATGCAGGGTTAAATAAGGTTAAGATGAAACATTTTTGTATATTATGTATATATGTATGTATATATATATTAAGCAATCGATTAAATGATTAGTTTAAATATTACTTTTTAAATTGCAATTGGAAATTTGAATATTATAAATTTTTATATAAATCAAATATTTTTAATTTAATTTAAAATAGGGAAAATCACTGGGCACTCGAGGTTCTTAAAGTCAAGACTCTACTTGGTGAGATTCGAAATACTATTCCGAGTGAACAGGAGGGCTTTAAGGTGACACATTGATTGGTAACCGTTTGATCAAAGCAGGGAGATGTAGACAAGAGTAGTATACTTACAATAGGTTAACATATCAGTCAATCATTCTAAATAATAATATCAGATGGAAAGCACTGCTGAATTTAATATTTATAAATATAATATAAGTATGGAAATTTTTGCTTTAGATCGTATTTACACAAGCCCTTAAGGTTCTCTAGATGGAGGCGTCTAGGCACTATTTTTCCTATCCTAAGTTAAACATTCTCACAAAAATATCAAATCAAGCTTATTAGAGGTCATGGAGTAGAACTCTTTTTAATAGTGTTAGGGAGACATTTTAATCCTTGATAATGGCTTTAATAATTGCAATGTAGCTCAGCTCAGGTTATGGTGTGGACAGTCGAAATGCCGGACTCACTTAGATGCTTCTGGTCCATTGTGATATCATGATACTCTGTCTAGGCGATGTCCGCAACTTTTCAGTTCAACTTGCATTTAACACCCAGCTCTCTTTTTGCACGGGCTTATTTTACACAATTTTGAAATAACACAAATAGAAACAAATTATATTTTTAGTCCAATTTTTGGAAATTGCACAATTTTTTTTTTAATTTTTGCTTTAGCAAGTTCAATCGAATTTCCAGCTCTTATTAAAAATATAATTCGTATATCTATAAATATTGACAAAGTTACGAATAAGTTCTCGATATTCTATCACATTTCTTCTTATTATTTCTTTTAACAAAAAATTTAGTTGCCTGGTATTTGGCGTTGAAGTGCGCATCGGGCGTTTTTTTTTTATTTAAATAAAACTGTTTGAAGTAAATACATATATGGATTTTTTGCAAGTAACACCATTTTGAAAGATATGGAAGGTATTACTAAATTTTCCATTTGTCGCGTGCAAATTTTTGCAAAATTTTTTTTGCGCGGTTTTATTAGATACATATTCATCGTGTAAAAAAAGAGTTAGGTGTAGCTAAATAAAGTAAAATCTATCATATTTAGATTAGTTCTCTTCCTTCCCTTCAGTTAGTGGCTGCTCGAAAGTTGACACAACCCCAGTTAAGATACAAATCATACTCCTCTTCTCACTTTAATTTTTATGATAAACTTAATATGTTCATACTCGTATGTACTCGTAAGTACACTTGTAAAATGCTTAGAATACAAATGTTCATCATATTTTAGATGTAATAAAAATTCAATTATTTTTCTTCCGCTAAAACAAACAAATTTACGTGTCTACCAAATAACAACGAATAATCATAATAAACAGAAATTCTACGAGTGTGTAAACTACACACAAAAAAGAAGAGAGAGAAAAAAACTATAAATTCATTAAATAACAACTGTGCGGTTGGGAAAGTGTAACCAACATTTTCGCAAATTTGTCCATGTGTGTATGAAGCAGCACCATCTTTTAGCTTCCATAAACCATAATTTCATTTCATTGATGTACAAGAAGACGGAGTAACAAGTTTCTGTGAAGGGCCTTATTTATTAGCCGCAATGACTTTAAGTTCCATGGAGAAACTGATTTACTTCTAGGCAATGAGACAATAATCACTACGAAGATAATTCAATTGCATAAAGTAAACCGGGCTTAATTAATACTGCCATAACCTTAGAGCAACATTAGATCCCAACTTAACCTTCCACACGATTGGGATCCCTACAACATTTTTCGCGTAAAAATAAATGCATATTAAAAATTTTATTGTCCAATACATAAATGGCAAAGCTTTTACTAAACAAGTGACACTTCAGGTGGCAGATATTGAACAGCTGACAGCCTTGCCAGACCGGCGGTTTTGAAAGTATTAATTAATGAGTTTGCTTACATATTAAAATGGTTCTTATTTTTAACGGTATGCACTTATAGTCATTTGACGTCTAATACTTAGAGCGTAGTTAAAGCGATAGTTTTGTCATTCTGTCATACTAAGCCTTAGAATTACAGCTTCAGTTATGGCGATGTAAGGTTACAAAGAAGTAGTGCTGGCAAAGTATTGAGTAATGGGTACCGATTATCGAGTGTTTGGAATATTTTTTGGGTACTCAATAGTTGTATTGTATTTTTTTTTTTTAGCGAATTCGAATGGAAGGTTTAGATGAAAAAAAAATTTCGAATAAATTATTATAATATTTACTAATTAATAAAAACATTTTTATTTTTAAAGAAAAAAATTATTCCTTGAATTAAAAAAAATAATTTTTGCTATTTCAAGGGTTCAAAAATTTAAAAAGCCGTTAAAAATACTGATTAGTGTTGAGTACCAAAATGACAAGTATCGAAGTATTATTGCATCATAGAAGTAGTAGAATTTGCCAGCTCTACAAAGACAATAATAAAGGAAACTTCGATATTAAGTGCATTCGTGGATTTTAGCTAAAAATTAAAGATCTCAATCGGAGACTTTGTTTGACTTTAAATAAAAAAGCCGGATAATTGTTTTTCAATTTAAAAAGGCCTGAAATGTCAAGCCCTCATTGCCTCTTACAGCTGAGATATTTACTTTGCACATCACATTTTACTTGATACTAGAGATGGGCGCGTGTTGAATTTTTCCAACATGACACGACACGAACACGAATGCCAAGACGTCCAACACGTACGAAATACGCACGCGAAATTGTTTCAAAATACGAAACTGCACAACACGCACGAATTCAAATTGAATAGCAAAAAAGCATTTTTTTATATTCAAGTATATAGATATATAATTTTGTTTAATTTCAGAACTTTAAGCTTAAGAGACCCCTACATTATCAAAAAATTTGATGGTTTTACGTGTTTGATGACAAAAAATATAAAATTTTTTCTTTACTGGAAATTCAAACATACATATTTTAACACCAAAAATCGTATCGTGTTTATCGTGTCAATTTTGCTCAACACGATACAACCCGAACACGCACGAAAACAGATTTTTTGCCACGAACATGACACGCGCCCATCTCTACTTCATACACTTCAAATGTCTGATTGCCAAGTAACAATAATCTCTGTTTAAACAATTTTTGCTATTTCATTTGTGTTTATGTCAAGAATTTTTCGAAGAAAAAAGAATCTGTTCAGAAATACTAAAACATTTAAATGTTCACTTCAAGATAACGAACAGCACAAAAATATTTCAACATTTTGGTGTAACGCAAAGTGTTACACCATTGACTGACAAAACTTACTTTTATGTACGAGTATGTCAAATATTTGTTGCAATGCAGCAATTTTTATTTGTAGCATACAGAAAGCAAGTGATTAAATTTATATAAATGATATTGTATTTGCGTCGAATAACTATGCTGCATTGAAAGCAATAGCAAAACGTCAATCAATAAATTAAATTGGATTACATTTGAATTGACATGTCAACTGCAATTAAATTTTATTTTTCAGATAACTCGACAAAAGTTATTGACTAATCACGAGTAATTTTTTTATCGGGTTAAAGTTCCCTATTTTTAATTTTATTTCGAATAAATTTAAATAGGTACATACATATGTATCTCAAAAATTATTTACGTCAAACACAGATTGTTCTTGTTGAAATGGTAAAATTCTCTTTGGGTGTTTTTTATTGAGGTATAGAACTTTAAGTTGGCATCACTTTTTTAACTGGCGGCCATTTTGTCAGCTGTCAAGTGATTAATATTTAGTTTGGTTTGCCATTTCATCATGAACAGGTTGACAAAAGAACAACGCTTGCAAATCGTGCAAATTTATTTCGAAAATAATGGTTCAGTTCGCGAAGTTTACCGCAAGCTCCGTCCATTTTATGGTCGACATAATCGTCCATCAGAGCAATTAATTCGGTTAACCATGGATCGTTTTCGCACTACGTTTACTCTATGTGATAATACGCATCCGCAGAGACGTCGAACAGTGCGCACCGAAGAAACAATTGCCGCTGTAGAGCAAAGTGTTGAAGAGGACCCGAATGAATCGATTCGCCACCGTGCACAGCAATAACCGACTATTTAGTTCCCGAATTGGATGGCATGAATGTGGATGAGTTGTGGTTCCAACAAGACGGCGCTACATGCCACACAGCGCACGTCACAATCGATTTATTGAAGGAAACATTCGATGAGCGCATAATTTCGCGGAATGGACCTTTCAATGGCCACCAAGATCGTGTGATTTGACACCATTGGATTATTTTCTTTGGGGATATGTGAAGTCGCTCGTCTACGCCAACAAACCAGAAACGTTAGGGGACTTGGAAGCCAACATTCGTGGCGTTATTGCCAACATACGGCCCCATATGCTCGAAAAAGTGGTTGAAAATTGGACCTGTAGAATTGGCTTTATTCGAGCCAGCCGCGGCGGCCACATGCCCGAAATCATATTTAAACGTTAATGGCATAAAAATATCCTTCCAATAAAGCCAAATTGATGGACATTAAAACGATTTTCTTGTGTTTTATTTCAATTCGAAGTTCTATACCTCTAAAAAAACACCCTGTACAAGGCCCAGTTAGTTTCTTATGTGTTGTTTTAGGTAACAACGCTTTTGTAGTCGCAACAAATAGCAACTGCTATTGGGAACGATACAAATGCACTTTTTTTCTGTGTATAATTTCCATTTATTTTTGTTCAATGTGGGAAACGGTGCTTTTTATTGAGCCACACATGAGACCAAACTAATGGAGCAGCTTTTAAACTCTGCTGTTATATAAAAATATCATCTTGTATTTTCGTGTTGTGCAATTTTCTATGTAGGAGTAAGAATTTCATGTAACATATTTACGAGTCTGGCATACGTATACGAAACTGTGCTTCCTTTTTTAGGAAAAAGGATTTCTTTGGAAATATTTAAATCTTATGCACAAACATTCCATCGACATAAAAGTAGTGTTTAGGGGAATATGTACTACATATCGAGCCTTACGAGTATTTTTGATTTAATTGTAAGCGATAAAAATTAAATTTTTCAGGAGAAGCTTTTTTTTTAAATATTCAAATATGTTTTTGTACGTAAATTGTCGCTTACGATAAAATTTTACAGTCCGTATCTTAAAAGTTATCAACAATTTTTTAAACTATGGGTAGGCTCATAAAATTCTAATTTCAATAAAAAGGACTATCTTCGATAACATGTCGCTTACGATAAAATCGGAAAAAAAGGCTGAATATGTATGTATGTATATTGAAACTGTTAGTGAGAACTATTGTTTAGCAATAGAAGATATGACAGTAAATGAAAAGTTTACAATATTTAGAATGAGCACTTTGTGGATATTTCCCTTGTTCTGCATAATAATATAAAAACAAAATAAAGTATTGGACGTTCGCTCATCTAAGAGTATATATAAAATTCTGATCTAAAAAGGAAGTATGAAAACGGAATTCTATATGCATTCAGAAGCTTATACTTTGATGTCTCACTTGGAAGCAGGTTGGTAAGCGAGAGTTGTGCTCTCTCTCCCTTACCAACCTGCTTCCAGGTAGACGAATATTTTTGCTGGGATGTAGCAAACATGGTACGTTGTTACAGACAGACGACGTCGTTGCATAAAGTGAACAAAATTAATTATAGTTTAATACTGATATATTCCAGACCTTGAAAGAAAATATGAAATTTTCTGCTTAAGCTGAGTTCTCATTTTTTTGCGAGCTGCAAATTTGCAAAACAGGCAAGAGATATTAAAAAAAAAAACTTAACGATTTCTCTTATATTTTCCGGCAAAAGTACTTTCTTCTTGCTTATCCTTTAAAATGGGACTAATGGGAGAACTTTAGAAAATGACCGACCTGTATTGGGACTAGATTTCTTCTCCAAAGTCGAAATACAAATCGCATTAAAAAATTTGAAACATTTAAATTGCATGCGACATTTAAATTGCATGTACGAGTATGTAGAGTACATCTAATCATTAGATTCTAATGTGAAGTGGCATATACCCGTAAATGTTAAGATACGAGTACTACAATTGACGGAGAGTAATATTTACTTTTGAGCATACCGTGCTTAAATTGGTAGATGCACACTTCGCAACATGTTAATGCAATCAGGCATGTTTCGTTGTTGGTTGCACAGTGTATAGCCATATTTATGGGTTCATTTCGTCTTGCATTCGAGATTTAAAAAATTTCAAAATATATATTTTGATATTGGTTGCGTAGTGGGAATCGTTGTTTATTG
Source organism: Nowickia ferox (assembly GCA_936439885.1). NCBI lineage: Eukaryota > Metazoa > Arthropoda > Insecta > Diptera > Tachinidae > Nowickia > Nowickia ferox. The sequence continues at coordinate 82,602,566 of OW387024.1, forward strand.
TTTTTACTGTTGTAGTTCATTGAAAACAAGCAAGCTGTGAATATGTATGATTTTATTAATGAGAAAATGTCGTTTAAAAAGAGTTAGTTGCGTGATGGCACACTATTATATATGGTTGACTGAGTGATGGCACAATATTCTTACAGTACAGATGGCTGAATGTGTGATGGTACACTGCTCTTATATTCTTATAGAAAATATGGTTCACTATGTGATGGCACATTATTATAGAAAATATTTTTGACTGTATGATGGGGTACTGTTCTTAAAGAAAATATTGTTGACTATATTATGGTTTACTATTCTTATAGAAAAGAAGGCGCACTGTGTGATGGCTTACTCTTCATATAGAAAATATGGTTAACTGTGTGATGGCACACTATTCTTATAGAGAAGATGGTTGATATATTTTTCTTTAATTAAATGTGTTAATTGGGTTCGGTTGCTGTATTTGAAAACGCCGATAAACGTTTATTTTCTCTTTGTTTTTCTCATTACCAGAACCAGTCGTTAGAACCTTCTTAATTTGTAAAAACTTTGATTTTCTTTTCTCTTCAATTTTGATAACAAACTATGATTAGTCGCTGTTTTATGCCCTTATTTATTTTCTAATCTTATTCTCTGCAAATGATGTTATTTAAGTTAAATGTATGTTTAAAAATTTTTACGAAAACAACTAATCCACATAAAAAATAAAATTTTATCACAATCCCAGCACTGGCTGATGATATGCATGTGTCTGTCTCATTTTGCCACTAATTTTGATCATTAGTAACGCAATAAGCTCGTATTTAAAGTATTTTAAGGCCACTTGTTTTAGGCTAATTCAAGTCATTAACGGAATTGTGCGGTGCTATAACAAGTTTCAACTTTATTAGTTTTTTTTTGCTCCACATTTTAAAACAATTTTTTTTTTTTTGCTGCGAAACTTTTGTTAAACTTTTGCAATTATGAAAAAGTGAGAGAAATAAAGAATTATAAACAAAACCAGTGGCAGCTAAAAATTATGCGCATTTATGTATGTTTGTACATATGTACTCGTATGTACATATACATATGTACATATGTACGTAGATATTAATTTTTTTATTTTTCTTTTGTCGTTGGCTAAAAATAAAAGTTTGTTCAACTGACAGCAGTTGTGTAGTTTTATTTTTAATGCCGAGTACACACTGTGGCAACATTTGTCATTTCCGATATTTTTCGTTGTGTGGCATTGCTTTTCATATAAAAAAACATAATGTGAACGGTGTTGCACACATTTTTAAAATGACAACACAAGAAATGCGAGATGTGTACTCGGCATAAGTGGACCAAACAAATAATATGTGTACATATCATTGATTTACTTGAACAACGTCATAACTCAAAAGAACTAACTCATTTTACAGAAAATGGGTTTAAAGCTCTTAAATGGGTTTAAAGCTCTTAAATTTAAATTTTCTCTCATGAATTGAGTATACAAGATATTTGTATGAAGTTTGTAAACAATAAGTATAAAGATTTAAGCATTAATTCAGCATTATTTTTTGTAATATAAAAAATTTATTTTTCAAGTTATGACGTTGTTCTAGTAAATGAGTAAAAAAACATTTTTATGACATTTTTTGCTTTTTTTCTTTCTATTTTCTTTTTTCAGTATGAATGCAAAGTGCAAAACTTGAAAAAACGCAAAGTCACGATACACATCTCTGTCAATGGTGTCAGAGTGGTTTTAAAAAAGCGCCGCAGAAAAGTAAGTCAGTCATCAATTTAATAACTTAAAGATTTTAAGCTTTTTTTCAATTCTTTTACATTTTGTTTTAATGCATCGTGCGTGTGCGTGTGTGTGTTTTCCACCCCTCTTTTATTTTGTAGAAAAAGAACTGGTCGAATGACTGCGAGGAAATTGAATTATTAAATCATCCCGTTTATCGTATTTTTTATGTGTCCCATGACAGCAGTGATCTCAAAATATTTAGTTATATTGCAAGAGATGCCAGTACAGATACATTTAAATGTTCTGTTTTTAAAAGTCATAAAAAGGTAAGTGCATATAAATTATTTTTTTTATCTTGTTCTGTTGTTTAATTTTAATTAAATAATTTGTTTGTCATACGATGCAATTATAATGTTCGTATTCTATTTATTTATTATTATTATTGGCAAACTTCCAGTAGTCGAACTGAATTCCATTATGCGGAAATTAGATAAAACTAATTTCTGTCGGGACTAGTTACAAATAAAATAATTTACGTATCGTCACCTAAAATCCAAGAAGAGAAACAAAAAACTTTATAAATTTAAGACTATTTCTCGGTAGCCAAATTTTAGAATTAAGGTAAGAAAAGCAGTGTGGATGTGATCCAATAAAAAACGTTAAGAAACTGACGGCTTTTTTTTAATCGCTTTGTCTAAAACCAAAAAGCCGAAAGTGCATTGATATTAACCACCAAATAACTACAAAAGTGATGGTTGAAACGTTGCCACTTTCCGAGCACTGAAGGTGGCGGTACATAACATGCGTTACGCGGCAACGCTTTTCTGCCTTGTTTAATCTTTAACGCTTTAAATATGAACAGTTACACACCACGCCTTTAAGGCTTTTTTAGTTGCAAAATTTCAAGCCTTTGCAGGCTATTTTTTGTCTCGCATTTACGTTTTATTTTTCTTTAAATATTTAATGCATTTTTTTGATCTATTGTTGAATAAAAAAATTGATTTCTAACAATACTTGTGTATATTAGCATATGAATCTGGCAACACTAGTTGCCATTTTGTATACAACGCGTGAAAGTTGAAGAATGTTCAACTTTTTGTGAGGAACGCGCGTCGCGAACTTCTTTATTTTACTTGCCCTATGAAAACACACTATTTCAACTTTTTTGACAGAAGTTTGTATCGCTTTAGAGCATTGAACGCGTAATATGTACTAAGGCTGATTATGGTTATTATAATCGTTCCACTGTGCAAAGAATTGCCAAGTTATAACGAATTTTAAAGAGTCTGAAAGCGTTTTTGTTGACAACTGCTTTGCTTGCACGTGTGTTGGCTCGTCTTCGATTTTTCAAAATTCGCGATACATTATGAACACACCTCGTATGTATATACCACTACCATTTTTGGTCTTAGTTACATGGTATTACATTTTGTTTTTGAAAAAGTTTAAATTTCCTGCTCAGTGTTTTATTAAAATCTTTCCACATGGATGCTTAAAGCTGCTGATGACAAAATATATTTTGTTTTACAATATTTATGCACGAAGCCAATGAAGCTCATTATTACCCATTTAATATCGAGAAAACATCAAAATTATTTAAAAATGTCTTAATTTATCTGTTTATTTTTTCATTATTTAAATTTGATCATTTTAGTTTTGTATACACAAATTATACAGTGATTAAAAAAAATAAAAATGTTTGTGTATACAGATGATTGAGCATAAACAACATTGGTGGCCAAGTTGAAAATTAATTATTTAAATATGCTCGCTCACATGACTATTTCCTGGATACTTTTTACAATAAAATAAATTTCTTTTCCATATATTTCATTTAAGTATTTTCTTCTTTTTTTTTAATTAAACAAAAGACTATCACATATATTTACATTTTGGTCTGTTTGGCATAATAAATATGGAATCCTTTGCAAGTAATAATATTTACAAGCATTTGTCTTGGTGTTCATATATTTATGTTTTGTTGTTTGGTTGTTGTGGCCCTTTTCTCAACATAAAAAATGTTGGCTTAAGATGCAGCTGTTTATTAATTTTAGTCGTTTTAACAAATAATTGTTAAGTGAGTACAAAAATTTAGTTTCTTGTGAAATATTTTATGTATGAATCGAATCATAAGAATTGCTTAAGTGCAAGCAACTTAACAAAAATTATGATATCCTTGTTGAGTGGGCGTAGCGTTTTCCACTTTTACGGAGGCAAAATTGTCTCAGAGCGGAACTTAAGTATGTATTGGACCAAAAGTTTTAATAAAATCTTTCAAGTACAAGAGCATAAAATATAAACGGCCTGTCGAACGATGTCACAACAAATTTTACGATTTTGGTTTTAATTCAAATGTAAGTGTGCGACATGTCGAACGTTGTGGACATCGTGGGACAGGCCCAGCATATACACTTCTTTTCCCAACATAACGGTATATCACAGAAAAGCTAAATATGCGACTCTGCTTTTTGCATGGAATTCATATCTCCTACAACGCGACATTTCTTAGGAACCTAACTCCCGCATTGTAGGAGGGTTACCTGTAGATTAGATAGACTTCATCAGCACCCACAATGAAGTGCGTGGCTGCACAGAAAAATATCGTTATTTCACCCCGGCTAATAAAGTCTAGTTTCATTATTCTTCTCTTCTTTACAAACTCACATTAATTAATAAAAATATTTCATTCAACAAGAATTGAAATTACTGAACTTAAGCCCGACTAAGAAATTATTTCTGATTAAAATTCACTATAGTTCAATTAAAATTTAAAATGTCACATTTTTTATTTTGAAAAAAAAAAAGCTTGGATTTTTTCCAAGTAAAAAATAGTACCCAGAAACAAATGGGCGAAAACTCCTTATAAATAAAGTCTACGCCAACGAGCTTCTAGGGCAAATAGGTATGTTAGTTAGAAGCTCATTGTACGCAGTGGCTAACAAGCTGCCATCTTTTGGTTATGCATAATGAAGCAGGTGTTTTGCACTTGAACAAAACACAAATTTAATTCAATCCATTAAAATTTGAACTGAAATTTTGCACTCACTTGCCCACTTGTGTTTTTTACTTCCAAATCAGTGTTTAGTTTAAAAAAAAGTCGCCATGAGGAGCAGGTAATTTATTTCAAGCGAAAACTAACATATGGGTATTAGGAAAACATGAAAACAAATCGATATTAGGAAAAACAAAACTGAACAAGTAACAATATGTGAACTCGTGTTACTATTTTGTTTTTCTTCTTTGAGTTACAATACAAATGCTCGTAAATAAAAATAATGATGTATTAATTTAATATCAATACAAAAATAGATGCCAAATACTGAAATAAGCGTGGAAATAATGATTTATTATTTTATAAAAAAAGAAACAACAAGAATAGAACAGAAAAAGTAGACAAACTAAGAAGTGTGCTTATGAAATATTGCAGCTATTCACGTCATTACTCTTGCAAAATTGGGAAATCTCGTAACATGTCTCAAGCAATTTGTAATTTACTTTTCCACAAGTGTCGAAATTCTATGCACGATAGTTTTCAGAAAATACGATTATTGTCATATAATTAAAAAAAAAAATCTATAAAAAGAGATATACACCTATTTATATTGTACATTTTGACTTGGCTCTCTTTAGAGAAACAAGTGCAAAATATCGTTACCTTAATATTGAAAGGCCCTAACTCATAATTTTTTTTCTTCGAGATTTTCGCATATTTCGATTGTTAGATGTTCTTCAGTCAAAATATGCGAAAATCTCGATTTCAAAAAAATAATTAGTTAGTGCCTTCCTCTTGTCAAACTCTATATATAGAGAGGAGTGCTAGGGAAAAACTTCTGGATTTTGTATGTTATTAACATTTCAATTCGAAAGCATTGCTGCTCAGTTCGAAGGGCATAATAACCCCACCATCTTGAGTGTTCCGGTTTGGGTAGTTATTTATAGGAACATATAGAAAGGGTTTTGAACTTCGTCAAAGAAATTTCATAGACATTAAAGCAATTTAATGCAACTGCTATAGTTTTACACAAATTTATTATATTCCCAACACTTCTCTTCTCTTATTTTTCCAAATTGAACTGTCTAGTGGCGTCATAAGAATTTAGAAAACACCCTGTATTTAATAATGCAAAGTTACATGATTACTTGATTTCTACATAGTGAAACTATAATAAAAAGAACATGTATTTTCCTTGTATAAACAACAATAAACACTTAAAACCACCACATGATTCTCAGAATGGATTTTCTCTTATTGTTTTTATTTTCTTGTAATTTTTGCTTTACAACAGTGTTTAAAAGTAATTAATGCAGAAAAGAAATATCATGAAGTAAAGAATATCATGAAGTAAAGAATATCATGAAGAAAATAGTAAAGTATTACAAAAATTGCTAAACAGCACGTGGAGTTGTTGAGGTTAATCGCCACTAAATTTAACGGTGCATTTTTCGAAATTTGTAGAAGCAACATTGGGAAATTAGACAAGAAAAATTGGGAACTCAAATAGTTTATGAAAGTCTGTGCATAATATAAGAGGTTTGTGACTGTTCAAAATGTGTGGTTGAAGTCTACTGACGATTTGTTAAAGCAACAATGAAATGCATATAGACATCGCTTAACCACCAGCAAATAAATTTCACTTATAATATAATTATGACAATATGTCGAATAATAAATCTCTTTAATTTTATTTTGTTTTATTTTATTTAATTTTATTTTATTTTATTTAATTTTATTTTATTTTATTATATTTTATTTTGTTATACTTATTTTTATTTAATTTTATTGTATTTGATTCATTTCTTTTTTATTTTATTTAGTTGGAATCAAAATCTTCTAAAACTAACTTTTTACACTGTATTAATTTCTTCCACATTTTTATGGAAAATCATTTACATATATTTATTTTTCAAAAATTCACTATTATAAATATTTCTCTTGTTTGGCTTTAGTTATTGTTCAATTAAAATGATCATTCATTTCAAGCAAACAAACAAAAAAAATTAATTAAAAAGAAAATTCAAAACATATTTGTCTACCCATTAATTTTTCCAACGTAAAACATTTAGGCAAAAGCAAAATAAAATTGCATAAAATGTCATGCTTTTCAATTTCCAAACGTAAAAGCCGACAAGAATTTTATATGCATGAAAAAAAAATAGTGTAGCATACTTCGAGGCATAAGGAAATAATCAATGTCACTCAGCAAGGCTTGATGCAGTATATGCATATTTGCACCCTGCAGATAATATTGGACTGCGTGGGTCAAAGCAGATGAAAAAGACTATGTGACAACATGATGCCATGTAAAGGAGTCATGGGCCACAAGCATTCAAGTTGTGATCGTTCTTTTAAGACACTTGCCAATTGTATATATGGTAGTGGTCGATAACTATTCTATATAAGTCAGTTTCGGGCTAAGTCCTCTGTAATGCGATGTTGGTTTATTTATTCCAGCCCTATAACATCGCAGTGTCACATCGATCATGTTTTCTCCATATATTTGTATTATATTTGGAGTAGTACTGGTCCTTTACAGAGTTTATTTTACATGCATTTATAGTCGTGTTATCTGTAGGGTATCAATACATACACATACATACTTACATACATACTTACATACATACATATACATGTACTGTTGTAAATGGAGATATATATGTACGTATCTCCATTTACAAGAAAAGAAGTCTAATAATATCAGTCAATGACAATGGCGTACAACAACATGACTGGAAGATATCTTGACGTTTACCAGACCAACACTAGAATGTATTTGCATATGTATGAATGCATGTAAGTGTGTATGAGCATTTATATATTTGTATATATAGTAGAACAATTTTTTGGTCTGCCTCTAATACCATCCATGCGGGCAGTTAATTCCCATGAATTCGTACATTTTGATAAGCATCATCGTCATTACCATTTTACAATAGTTTGCGTAATGATTAAGCTGCGTTTATTATTATTATTGTTTTTGTTTAATAAAATTGCAATCAACTGCTGTTTTTGTTATCTTCCTTGTTGTTTCCCTGCTGTGCTGCTTACAAACACACATTCACATAAACTTTCATTAATTAATGTTTATTTAAAGTTTTGCATCAATTGCTCAATCTTTTGCTCCGCTTTGAAATCGTGTTATTCCCCCACCAGATAAACTTTTTTGCTTAACATTTGTTTTACATTTGCTTGTAATAAAAACATTGGAAACAAAATTAAATAAACAGAAAGTTACATTTACAAGAATTAAGAGCATTCACACATACACTTCTGTAAACTTTTGCCCCTCAGAGATTGTTATTTTTTTTTTTGGTTTGTTTTGTTTTTCGGAAAATGCGTAAGAGATTAAAGATTAAAGAGAAACAACAAACAAATCAAGTTGTGATAAAAAACATCTGTTTATTTACGAATTATTTGTTTGAGATGCAGTGATAGTGGGAGAGCAAAAGAAAGCTTATGAGAATTGTAAGCATTGGACAATTAGTGGCAGGAAAAGTTTTGCCATAAACTAAAAACTTTTTTATTATTTTTTTATGATGCAGTAGCTAGCGGTCATGCCACAGTCATTTTCATGAGGAAACTTTGATAAAATTATGAATCATTGGCCGTATATACTCGTATTATATTTTCTTAAAGGCTCTGAGGCCAATTGTTGCAACTGTTAGCTGCTTATTTGGGATATATTTGGTATACTTCAGGGTGGCAGCCATTTTGACAAGCATTTTTATAAAGTAAGTCCAATACAGCAATACGGCATAAGCAAGATTTGACAAAGAAAATAGTTTAAGCAGGAAATTGTTCAATAACGCTACGTAAAAATGGCGATAATTTTATTCCCCTTAAAAATTTCTTTCCCACAAACAATAATTTTCTATCGTAAACTGTTCCTTCCTTCCAAATATTCATATTATTTTGTTCAAAAGAGCTGAATTTTCAAAAATGTATATGACCCAAACTGTTTCTAAATTTGCGTTTAAAAATACATTATTTGAAAAATCTATTAAATTAAATAAAAGTTATTGAGACGCAATCCTAGGTGGACATAAAGACTGATCACTTAAAATGATTTGAGTGATGTATTTTTTCCTCCGATAGGGTTTGCTTTAATTTAAAAAAAATCTCCATCATCACACGTCAAGTGTGATTAATAAAGATACCGGTTTTGGCAATAAGTCATCTTGAGTGATCTCTTGAATACTAAATCTCTTTTCTCTCTCTCTCTTCCCAGTGGGAAATGGTAATGAATAGTATAGGAGAAGGCAATGCACAGCATGTATAACTTTTCTTTCCAGCATTCATTACTGTTAACACAGAACATGTCCTAGGAAAGTAATGAATTATTTTAATAAGTCCGAAATGAATTCTATAATTCATAACACTCGTCACAAGCAAAAACTATACATTCTTCGTCTGCAGATGTGGTAATGCACGTGGTAATCAATGTGTAATTATTGTATTTTATCAAATTACCCTCTCGTTTCTAAGGGAATGCATTGTCTTGCTTTAGAAAATAATACTATTACGTTTTTATTCTTTAAAAACGGTTTTCCGTGGACTTGAAGACTTGCAAGTGAATAAAAAACCTCAGTGCAGTAGTTAGGGTTAAGAATGATACAACCCTATCGGAAATTAAGTTAACTTTAAACTAACTTTAAGCTAACTATTTAGCAACTAGTACTGACTGGCACTTGGATTACTTTTCAATGTAATCAACTGACTATTTTAACATTGCGATGTCCTAGGCAGTAGTCAATTGTCTCACTCTGCATTACTTTCAGCTAACTTAAAGCTGGCGTTTTTAAATCACCTGGTAGTCAGTAAATTTAAAAAAATTTTCTGGGGTTCGAACATGTATCATCATACGTTGTGTACTCAAGGTGCTAACTACACAGCCAAGGTACCATCTAAAATAATAACAGCAAAATGTTAATATAAAACTGAAATGAGTTTCAAAGTAGCTGAGAGTAAATTTGTTGGCTCTCACCAAATTCGATTACGTACTCAACTTAAGAATTAATTTTGGATTTGTTCTGGATGACATTACAGTTAGCTTTTAGTCAGTCTAAGAAAAGTTAACTATAAGTGAACTATTTTTGTAGTCAACCACACATTCTCCGACAGGGAAGTTTTATTTACAAATACACTTAAACTAAATTAATCAAGAGCTTAAATACACAAATACAGCTTAAATTACTTCAATATTAACAACTGGTTACCTCGCTGTTGTATCTGCACGTCCCTTAAACTGGCTGCACAAGTATTGACGAAACACCAGTTTGTCTGCTGCTCGTCACACACTAGACTCACTCTGCTGATGCTCTCTGTTGAAACCACAATAGCAACTCGCTGGCCGACACTCACATTTGATACACCAGTAAAGGCTCGCTGGCTTTACTTTCACACTCTTACACACGTCTATCAGCTGCGTTGTTCCCTTTACTCTTTACTCCAGTCGACACGATAGACTCCACAATAATCTCCATTTCACACGCAGACTTTAACTGTGTCACTATGGTTGAGATATAAGTAAAAGGCCGCCTGTGGGCACTTCTTTATGCTCTTATTTACACGTCACACGTACGGAAGAAAACAACTCAATCTGTCATAAGCATTCGACACAGCAACATTTTACCATCTTCCATTTTATCACTAATACGAATATAATATAAAGATGTATGTGTGTGCTTGACTTTGCTATAGAATGCCATTATATCCCCTTCAATTATCAACTCACGTATTGTAAAGTACAGACTCACTCAACTATCAAGCATCAACTCACTACTGTATCGCAAACACAGACTTTTATCAACTCGCAACTTAATTATCGACTGACTTTTGACTAGCAACTGACTTGCATCACCCCTTTTTATACTTCGCACAAAGCCACTAGAATATTTCAGCAAAGTCTAGACAATCTCATTATCATCTTCAATGTTGTTTATTACGCGTGCAATTAGTTCATGTCGTAACTATGTACATGCGTGTATATACATACGTGCGTACATACTGCATTAACCCTATCGACGAACATTTCCGTAACAATACATTATTTCTCCCATTATTTATGTAATTTAAGTAATGCCTACTTTCCCAGCTGGAAAGTCCTTTTTACGTTTGCGCCTTTATAGTTCACTTGGTCTCTTTCTCTCTTGCCTTTATATTATAAACTTTTAAAACTATAATGCAGTAGAAATTTTAACCAATACACAATTTCATTTGTACCACAATTTATATGACCAACTGTTTACTTTTTAATTTTTGTTTACTTTTGGTTTTAATTTCTATTTAAATAGTTTTTAGTGCAGTCATTTGTTAGTTTTAGCTGGAAAGTTTGCGGGAAGAAGAAGTAAAACAGCTGTTTGACAACAACTACTTTCCGGTATATTTCGCAATAAAAACTTATACACATAGGCAAAGATAAATTAGAGAAGTAATTTTATTTCTTAATACCAAGTTATTGTACTATTAAATTTGTTTATAAAAAAAATATATAAAAATTTGCAAAAACTTCTAAACTTGAGGAAAATGTATGTTCATTAAAAGAACGGCTAAATGCAAGTTCCCCGAAACTAACTTGGAAATCATATCAATAAAGCCATTTAAATAAAAGAGAATTTTTGCTTCCTTTTGCAATAACAAAAAAAGCTTTTGCGTAAAGCTTAAAGCATTCACAAACACTAACGATCCCTCAGCGATCCGAAAGCAGAACAGTTTAGTATTGATCAGTACATTGTGTGCTACACAGCGTATCAATTGTAACGACAAACGAACTGCCAAAGAACGCGTCTCATACAAAACGGCATAAAATATAAAAAAAAAATTAATAAATTAAATGTTGATAAAAAAAAATTATAAAAACTTAAGTGAAAAAATAAGTATTTACTAACTTAAATAAATGAAAATAAACCAAAAGATCACAGAAAGTATTAATCAATATAAAAAATAATAGTTATTTAAAATTAATATATTATTATATAAGACTTAGGCAACTAACTATACGCCAGCCAAACATCAGTGACAAAAAAAAACTGTAACAAAAGTAAAATAAATGACAGTTTCAACACTTTTTGTATTTTGAGGCAAAAAAAAATATATTTAATAAAATTTATTTTGTTGTACTCGTTGTTTAGATTTGATCGCAAGCTTGTAAAATTGTTAAAAAAAATTATAAATAACAACCTGTTTATATGGTTTTGTAAAAAATAATTATTTCACTTTCGTGTTTGATATATTAAATTTTCATGACATTCCTAAAATACCTGCACCAAAAAAAAAATAATATATATATAAAAAATTAAAATCAATAAATGAAAATAAAAAAAAATGTTAAAAAAAATTTGAAGTGTTGAAAATTGAGTTCTTAAGCCAAAAAATCCTGAATAACATAATATTTCTTTTAATAACTGAGAAGTTTCGTGTTGCCATTAAAACAAAAAATATTCACAAACTCAAAACAATAATGGCGAATGCGTAAAAAAAAGATTGAGTGATAAATTCAAAACCATGAAAAACAAAAATAACAAATGAAAATTAAAAAAAGAACAACCTACAATACATTTTTTTCTAAACAGAAATATTTTGCACAGCCAAGTTAATTTTGTTCAGCATAGTTTTAACTTTTTGTTAGTTAGTCGTTTTTCCCAAAACACCACATTTCTCTAGTTGCCTATTTTTTTTTAACAAGTGATTGAAATTGTTTGCTTAAAAGAAATGCGGTCTTGTCATATGCTTTTCAGCCTGCCAACGCATGGGAACTTATGCAAACTTTCCAAAAGAGAATTTGAGCTAAAATTGGCAGAAATATTAAAAAATATTCTTTCGTGTGTATTCTTGGAAATATTTTTCTTAATACATCAATTTGTGGAAATGAAAATGTTAATCTTATATTTTAACAAAATAATTCATTTGTTTTTTTATTTTCAATTAATTTTTATTTGTTTGGGGAGGGGGGGGGGGTGGGGGAAATTAGAGAATCTATTAAGTTTCCATAATTCACCATAACTTTTCTTTTAAATATACCAGAAGTAATGGAATTTATAATGAATTTATAACTACGAGTATGTAGCAAAAGTTTAATTTAATACAATAAGATATTAAAACAGAAAATGGCACATGTCTTGTTTCGTCCACGCTGGTCTTTCCGATTAAATTGTTTCCGTATACGAAATGTGCTTATTTTAAATCTTAAGTTCAAGAAACTCTTGTGAACAGTCATTCATGTATTCTATGATTTTTAAGAATGTTGACGATAATCTGTTGGTAAAAAGAAATTTACCACACATTTTTGCAAAAGACGTAATCATTTTTTTAAGTTATAGTAAATTTCTGATTCAGATTTAGTTAATGAGTGCTGCAACGTAAATTTAATGAAATTTAATTTGAATAAAAGGACATTTGTAAGATCTAATCAAATTACTGCAAATTATTTTTTTTGGCAAAATCAATTGTATTTGGTCCATAGTTTTATATAGGGTGTTTTTTATTGAGGTATAGAACTTTAAGTTGGCATCACTTTTTTAACTGGCGGCCATTTTGTCAGCTGTCAAGTGATTAATATTTAGTTTGGTTTGCCATTTCATCATGAACAGGTTGACAAAAGAACAACGCTTGCAAATCGTGCAAATTTATTTCGAAAATAATGGTTCAGTTCGCGAAGTTTACCGCAAGCTCCGTCCATTTTATGGTCGACATAATCGTCCATCAGAGCAATTAATTCGGTTAACCTGTCAATTGGCCACCAAGATCGTGTGATTTGACACCATTGGATTATTTTCTTTGGGGATATGTGAAGTCGCTCGTCTACGCCAACAAACCAAAAACGTTAGGGGACTTGGAAGCCAACATTCGTGGCGTTATTGCCAACATACGGCCCCATATGCTCGAAAAAGTGGTTGAAAATTGGACCTGTAGAATTGGCTTTATTCGAGCCAGCCGCGGCGGCCACATGCCCGAAATCATATTTAAACGTTAATGGCATAAAATTATCCTTCCAATAAAGCCAAATTGATGGACATTAAAACGATTTTCTTGTGTTTTATTTCAATTCGAAGTTCTATACCTCTAAAAAAACACCCTGTAGAATAAAGTATTTCAATAGACCCTAAGCTAAATTTTATTTCACATATAACATTTGCAACAAACAAGGCCAAGGGTCTGTCCCAGAATGTCTATAACGTTCGAATTGTCGCACAATTACATTCAAAACACAATTAAAATTTAACATTTTGTTTTTATTTCAAATTTAAGTTTGCGGCAAGTCGAACGTTGTAGACATCGTCGGACAGGCCCTTAAACTATTAGCTAAAAAGTTATTGAATTAATGAACAATTTCATGCATGTAATGAAAACTTTCAATAAGCTAATGAACAATATCGTCAATGAAGAATTATTAATGATGCTGCTTCATTAGTTGAATGAATGTTTTTTCTCTTAAGGCTGGTACTCTGTTCAAAGTTGTGAAAAATTTTCAGCACCATTGATTATTTCGCGTGAAAAATTTGACATGTACTAAATGTAGCCCAACTCGCGGTTTTTTTTTTATAAATTTCTTGCTTTTATTGCTTGAAAGTATGCAACATTGTTAAAATTCCGTGCGAAAAAAGCACTGCTCATGTTGTTTCGCAGCTAAACTAAAATGATGCCAGACTAAGTTTGCATGGAAAGACATGATTTTACGTGTTTTTCACAACAAGAACAGAGTACTACTTTTGCGAATTTATTTCGCAAATATTTCACACCATACTATACATACTTTTATATGTAGTTTGACAGCATTTCGCACGAAATTGTGAACCGAGTACCAGGCTTTATTTAGTGTCGTAATACTAGTAGGCATTCATTGCCTGAGTGTTACTTCTCTTTTTTTTAATAAAAAAATTTTTATAGAAAAGCGTCTCTTGAAATCCAAGTTTTTTTTTAAGTGCAAAAACTCACACTGATAAATATCTGCAAATTTTTCTGTGTGCCTTAACTGACTTCAAAGGCCTTATGGATATCATTTATATTGGGTGTTTTTTCACACATTTTCCCTTCGGCCCTCTTTGATTTTTTTTGGGTTTTATTTCGCTGCGGCTTATTTCATAGCGCCAGGCTTTACTGTCTTTCGCTGGAGTATCATAAACTTTTTCTGCCAACTCAAAGAAAAGATAGAAAAAATATAAGCAATTATTTAGTCAAGGAATTTTTATAGAGTTGTTGTCAAGTTTTATTACTTATACTGGTTATATATAATTATTTAAAAAAAAATTGCGGGCAATCAATTGCACTGTGCGACAAATTTTAATGAAATTAAAATACCCAGGACGTGTTGCTATTTTTCTGGTAGGTATTGTCAAGCATAATTCCAATCTGTATTCGAAATTTTCCAAACACCCACAAAATCTTGAGTTACGGGTAAAAAACTGTATTTTTCGTACCCGTACGCACTTATCAACCTCTAACTAATTTAAATATCAATCGATTTAAAATTTATAAACGGATTTAGAAAGAAGAGACCAATACCTTTTGAACTATATATAATTTGTTTCAGTATATATTTTATATTATACATATTATATTTTACGTTTTCAAAATTATCAAACTTATTGCTTACTTTGAATTTGATAAGTAAGAATTTGGCCTAAAGATGTACTCGTATATTCGATGGGACACTGTATTATACATACGCGTATATATCGCATATGAATGAATGAATTAAGTCAAACGGGAAACACAGGACACTGCGACCAAAGTAGATCTATTGTATCTCCCATGCCAGGTGCTAGAGCACTTCATCTAGACCTACTATCCTGATGAATCTCAGGATTGCCAGTGGGTCTAGTGTTGGCAGTTCCCAATCCTCCAATAGGTGCTTGCCCAATTGGTTATATCTTCTGTGGCATAACGCTGCACAGTCCTTCAGAATATGCTCTAAGGTTTCATCGTCGTACTCACAGAATCTGCACAGGCTGTTACTCTCAATGCCAAATCCAATAACTTGACAGGAAGCCTGTGAGCATTCTTAGATTGTTTTTACTCAGGGACACGAGAACTATATCACATATAATTATCATCCATATCGCACACTAAATCATAAATAGTGACGACTCAAAATTATCAAAATGGTTTGCTTCTTCATTAACAAGTTCAATGAACAAATCTTTTGCGATACAGTCTTCTTGAACAATATGGCAAATGCAAAATATCGTAGCTTTTCTTTAAAATCCGACAACAAAATACACACGTAATCCAAATAGCTACGATATTTTGTATTTGCACTCACGCAAGACCATTTGCATCAAACATCGAATACCGCTTATAAAATACCGTTGTGCTTGTTTTTATATTATATACTTGCGTCATTTGCAGAGTATCAACAGTTCTTTGACACTGCTGAACACCTGGGATTTTTTTAAGTTGTGCCTGTTTATATTTTAGTGTGCGATATGCATTAGTTAGTTGTTTACGTAAAGAAGTGAAAGTTGTTTCATAACATACTTTTGCTCTTAGTAGAATATAATTTTTTTGTAGATACAACGTTCACTCTCCCAAATTGCGTTCAAAGTCAATTTTTACTTAAAATATTTTCGGAAAATCGTAAAAATATCATAAAGCCGAAAAAGACAATGCAAAAATAATATTGAAATTTCCATTAAATAATATAAATGAAAATATTTTTGAATACATATTTGTTTGACCTAAAATTTTTAAAAATTTCAACACAAAAAAGGTGACATTTATCTTAAAAACGTGTGGCAGATTAATTCGAAAATTACTTTTATATAAAGTAACAATGTTACAAAATATTTTATGCATAAATATTTTCAATGTTCAATGTTTGAAAATTACAAATAGTTGCAGCTATAAAATGACTTTTTATTGTCAATGTTTAGAGGAATGTGTTTGTTATTTGTGTCTTGATGATTTTGTATGTCCTAAAAAAGTATCGGAATGCTGATGCTAAAGTCGATTTGATGAACAGCAGAAACATTAAAGTATATTGTTTTTATTTTTTGTTTGATTTCTTCAAAGACAATTTGCGCTTGACATTTTACGATTTGAAAAAAATTTCAATTGAAATATAATTTGCGTTTTAAGATAAAAATATTTAGTCATTTGCTTAAATGTGATTTTTAATTATATAAATTTATTTTGGAATATTGCTACAAAGTTATATTTATATTTGTCTCGAAAAAAAAAAATTTAAAAAATAAATAGAAGTGGAAATGGAAATTTTTGAAATGTTTCAATAAAGGCGCCAAAACACACATTGCTGAATATGAATCATGTTTGAAAAAGCTTAATTTATTTTCCTAATTAAAATTCAAAAAAATTTTCTGGCATACTTTTTTTATGTCTATTGCGCCAGCTTTTGTATATTTTAGGCGAAAATTTGCGGTATTTATCACAATTTAACTAAGAAAGTAAATTATGCAACCAACAATAACATGTGACAGTGAGTTGCGTATTCCATAGACCAGCACCTAGATTCAGTAACTTTTATTGTGATACTCGTATCGCTTTTTATTACAGCGTTGCAAATTTATCCACTTTGCTATCCAGTAACATTTTTAATGATATTCGCTGTCGGTTGAAGTAAAAAAAGGAAAATAAAATGTAGTATTATTATAGCGCAATTTGTTTCACACTTATTCATGTACTGTGTGCTTCCCATTCCATTAGCAGGCAGCCCTACTCGATCTTCATATATGTACATATTACGGTGAGACCAACCATTTGTCCTTTTCTGTCACATTTAAAATACATCAATACTCTTCATACACACCTACACATACAGACATTGCTTTAACCCTGTCGGAGAAGGTGTGTTTGACTACAATAGACAATGCTTGACCTCCAGCAAATAAATTTCAAATTAAAATAGACTTATGACAATATGTCGGGTGATGGATTTCTTAAATGTTAAATTTATATTTTATTTTTCATTTTGCCTTATAAATACTTTTATTGTTATCCAATGGATTTCTAATTGTATAAAGGTGTAGAAAAATAAAATAGATTCATATCGAATATAAATTATTTGCTGGGATTTTGTTATAGTTTCTATGCCTATTGCTTGTGTTTCGCTTGTGATTTTCAGAAATATTATTATTTGTGATTATTATTTGTGAATTCTCAAATAGTTTTTGAAAGTCTGTGCATAAGATAAGGGGTTTGTGACTATTCAAAATGTGGTTAAAGTCTACTGATGATTTGGCTAAGCACCAATGAAGTATATAGACAATGCTTGACCTCCAGCAAATAAATTTCAAAATAATTAACTTATAGTTAACTTTTCTTAGACTGACTAAAAGCTAACTGTAATGTCATCCAGAACAAGTCCAAAGTTAATTCTTATGTTGAGTACGTAAACGAATTTGGTGAGAGCCAACAAATTTATGCTCAGCTACTTTAAAACTCATTTCATTAACATTATTTAGATGGTACCTTAGCTGGGTTAGTAGCGCGTTGAGTACACACCGTGTGATGATACATTTTCGAACTCCAGATAATTTTTTTAAATTTAGTGACTACCAGGTGATTTAAAAAAAATCAACTTTCAGTTAGTTGAAAAGCAATGCAGAGTGAGACAATTGACTACCGCCTACGACATCGCAATGTTAAAATAGTCAGTTGGTTACACTGAAAAGTAATCCAAATGTCAGTCAGTACTAGCTGCGAAATAGTTAGCTTAAAGTTAGTTTAAAGTGAACGGAATTTCCGACAGGGAAGTTACAACTTCGACTGTCATGTAACTTTCAAGCATAAGAGAATAAATTATATCGTTGAACGAGCCACTTGTGTTTTATTCCTTATGCCGAGTACAAAGCATAACTTTTTTTTTTAACTTTAAGAAGAAACGTCATGTACTTCCAATTTGAGTAAAATCGGCGGACTCATTTCAGAGATATCTTTGAATTCGTCGAAAATATTCCAAAAAAAACTGTTGGTATTTTATTACTCCATAATTACTGGACAGAACGATTTTCCATTCATTTTGATTTTTTGAACTTGAAAGCTGGCGAGAAGTTTTAGGGATTTCCTGCAAAGTCAACCGATTCCCATATTTTTTTTTTCTCATAAAATGGATGCGATTTTAAAATATTTAAATTTAAAATAGATAAAATTCTAAGGATTTATGCTTATGCATAATAATTGAGTGAAAATTTTAAACTTAATTGTAAATTATTATGTGTTATGCGTTATCCGCAACGCTATCCCATTGTGCGCATCATCAAAGCCATGGTAGTTATCGCAAAATATATAGAATTTGTTTAGAGCCTCATATGAAGAAATTCAAAGCTTTCAATAACTCTCTTATAGTAAGAACGATCCGGTGGGCTAGTGCGGGTAGTGTACTGCTTTATCCTGCCGGTAGTCGTGGGTTCGATGCCCACTATAGACTCCGTTCTACTTCATCAAAACGTCTAGATGTCTCTAAGCATGTCAATTGTCGTCAATTGTTTCTTTTTTTTTGCAAAACATAATAAATCAAATAAATATATTACGAGTATCATTAGCTAAGAGACTATTGCAGTCAGCTTAATAAAATAACTTAAATACTAATTTTATAGATGTGACCTCACACGTTGATTTTGAAACAATGAAAGTGAAATATACAATTATAAAAGCACTCGCCGTCACAAAATATCAAATTCGCACATTTGCATTTATTTTTTGCTTTTACTGCCAGCAAATTAATCAAAAGCTTCGACATTTATTATTATATCATATCTGTTGGTATTTGCTTCGCTTTATAATTTCTTTAAAACACTTCAAATTAAAAGTGATTAATAGATTGACTGTACGACATTAGCCCACAACTATTAATCATGCAGTTCAATCGCCTTACGTTAATTTATTTTGGTTAAAAAAAAAAAAAAAAAATAATAACAACAGCAATCCAGTTTATTTAATAAAATTATTTCATTAAAAATAATTATGTTTTATTTATGCCATGAAAATGTTGTAAAATTTTACTTTCAAATTATTAACGATGAAAAATTTGGGATTATGCGAGAACTGAAATTTATTTAGAACTGCTTCACACTCATCAAGTTTGCATGTTCAAGTTTTAAATTTTTTATGAGAGAGATGAGGAATTTATATGTACCGTTTGTAAAGCTTGAGCAAGAACCACACAAGTCTAAATGTTTTGAAAAGAAAATAAAATCACACCATGTGTTTCATTTATAATTTATAACAATTCTGCAATACGGCGTCTTAATGTCTCGTTATAAACAAAAATGAAATAAATTTAAATAGAATTATCAGTATCATATATCAACCATTTTGGTGCAGCACGTCTATGATTTTTTTCTTCTTTGTTTTTCAACACCAAACAATAATTAACACTAAATCTCTTAAAATATTGCTGCATTTGTTTTTTTCTGTTTTTTTTTTTTTTTTTTTTTTTTGAAAAAATTCAAAACTTATTTATTTTTTCCGCATCCAAACAAAGTGTTTTCTAAGCAGAACAAAAATTTCAAAACTTGTTTGTTTCTTTTTATTTTTCTTGAAAATGTTGTAATATTTAATATGTATGTATGTATGTAAATATGTATGTAGCAGATTCTGCAATCAAATATTTTTTTTTTCTTAACAATTTATTGATCAAAATATGTGTAACGCATGTAAAATAGTTTTTTGGTTTTTAGTTGTTCAGTTTGCTGCAGCGGTCTATTCGATAAATTATTTGAAAAGAAATTTGAATTTATTTTCATTGCAGATTTATTTAAGAGATTTTCATGGATTTGGATTTTTCTTTTTTAAAAATTCATTTGAAACAAGAAATCACATTGCCTTAAAAACAATAGGGAAATTATTTATTTTTTTGGTGAGTTTAGAGCTAGTGGTGATTGTTGATTGATGCATTTCAATTTATCAGTAAAATCAAATATTTAACACAAAATTGTTACTTTATTTTTGCTTAAGCATATTTTCTAAAACTAAAGAAAAATATGAGAAAAATATACGTTTTATTTCATTCACTATTTATTTATTTTTTATTTTTTTTTTTTGCAATTATAGTGCAGGAGTAAGTTTTTTGTGTAAACTTTTTGCATTACAATAAACTGAAATTATAGCAAAAGTGAAAAATTTTATTTCAGCAAGATAAATAGAAAAAGTTTCAAAATATATTCCTCATCAAATATTCATCATGAAGCTTTGTTATTAGAAATCAAAAATTCTAAACGCTCAACTATTAATGACTTTATTGCTACACTAAATTGTTTCATTATAGCAGATAATTTAATTTTTTAAATAAATTTCTTTATAAGTAGTTTCTCTCGTCGAAGGAACAGGAAATTATATGTTGTAACCCTAAAACATTTTAAGCTTTTTTTCTAATTCTTGTGAGGAAGCGTTAAATATGTTTGCATCCTTTTTTTTAGCAAATATCTTAAGCCATTCAGTAATAATAAAGAAATATTGGCTGCCTATAACTCAAGTAAAGAATTCCTCAAAATCTGATTTTGATGGTCTCTGTACTTATTTACTACAGTAATCGAGTACCTCCTTAATACCAGCTCTAATGTTTCTTTTCAATCTGTCTCTTAAAGAAGGTGAATTCATTAGTAGGTGGAAGACTGCAATAGTCACTCCAGTTTTCAAAGATGTCTGATGCCAATGGTGTAAAATGCTATAAGCCTATATTTCTAAGCTTTCATGCGTTTTAAAAATTTTTGAGCATATTGTACGAAAAAGTTTATTTTTCCAAATTAAGTCTTGCATTTCTCCGTATCGGCACAGTTTTTTTTTCTGGCCAGTTCACTGTTACTAATCTTACCCTTTTTCGGCAAATGTTATTTAGCGTTTCACAAGATATCTCATTCCATTCTGTGCCAAAGCTGAGTTTGATGGGACTTCATTCAAATTTTTTATTATGGCTTAAGTCATACACGTAGAGAAAAAACAGCTTAAAATCAGTAAAAACCATATTAAATTAATAAGAAACATTAACGAAAGTCTAGTCATGTTGAAATTTCTTACTTCAATGTGGAAAAATATTAATTTACATAAATGCTGTAAATTAATATTATTAATTTTATTTATTATTAAGTGCTTTAATACTATTTTCTATTATATTGAAAATGATTGAATTAATGTGACGCATTCTTATATCTAAGTTGCAGCTTTTCTCTCAGTGTACTTATATAATAGGGTTTACTCAGTATATATTGAAAGTTTTCAATCTACGCCCTATTTTCAAATGTCTGGAGTGTCTCAAGGCCATGATTATTTCATTTATTTATTAATGACATAAGTTAAGCGGTTTTATTAAGTCTAAATACCTGTTATATGTCGATGGTTTAAAATTTTCCTTGAAACTTGATTCGATGAGCGATATGTACGAGTACACTTTGCCAAATGAGTAATTGGTGTCAACTGAATTGCTTGCATTTAAATATCAGTAAATCAAATTCTAAACTTTATTTAAGTATTGTTTTTGATAGTTCCATGTCGATTAGAGATCATGTGGACTATATACTTCCTGAGGTGTTTACACGTCTTTTGTGCCAGATCTAAGTTGGAATCTGCTGCCGTTATATGGAATGAATCCTCATGTCTCAAATCCTATCTCTCGTATTGAGAGACTTTAATGCATCTTTCTTAAATTTGCTACAAAATCGTTAGCGTATTTAGCTTCTGTTCCACATGAATGTAAGTGGCTTTTTATTAGCCATTCTTTTCTTTTTGCTTTATCATATTATTATATCGACTGTCCTGATTTGCTTCAGGAAGCAATTAACAATTAAAATGCAATCTATTTTTTCTTTTCGAGCTAATTGAACGGCTGTCTTATGTGCAGTTTCTACAAGTCAGGCAGACGACTCGCCTAGAAAATTTGTATGAAAATCACTCACAAAAATGAGTGCTTTCCATATAAATTTTATACTCCAGTCGCCCGTCTGGGTTGTAGAAACAGGGCGTTAAAAATTACTAGACAATAACTGCCAATTATTTATAAATTTATTTATAAGCACATAAATTTCAATGCAGCTTTGTTTACAAGCCTTGAAAATTTTATTTCAACAATGTCAGCTGTTTAAACATTTTAGCACCGCCCCACTGTGCAAAGTACTTACTAAATGTGTTTTAAAATATTCCAAAACATGTTCATATTATTTGCTTATTTATAGAATTAAAAACTTATTAACACACATTTATATTTACATATACGAGTATGTACAGATATCTTTTTATAAATATTTTATTTAGGCAGTTAAATTATTTTTATTTTAGAAAGAACCCTGACACTAATTACTTTCTGTACAAATTAATAAATTTGTTTGTCATAAATGGTTATAACAATTAAATAACAATTTATTTATAGCCTCAAATATGTTCCAAAATCAAAAAAAAAAAAAAAAAAAAAGATTCGCTTTTTATCATCAATTTGTAGCAATAAACTTTTGCACTTTAGTACTTGTAATTTATTATCTGTTTTATTGATTTTAATTAACTTGAAATAATTACACAAATCGGAAATGAGGAAAAAACTTTTATAAAACAAGAAATAGTCTTATGTCTAAAACTTTTTAATTATTAATATTTTTTTTTTTTTTGATTTTCTTTAATATTTTGTGTATTTGAAAATAATATTTCTTTAAGTAATAATTATTTGTTTATTTACTTGAACTCATATGTGTGCATGTAGTATATTATCAAATCTTGGCAAAGGCATGAA
The DNA here is from genome assembly GCA_936439885.1 of Nowickia ferox. Lineage (NCBI taxonomy): Eukaryota > Metazoa > Arthropoda > Insecta > Diptera > Tachinidae > Nowickia > Nowickia ferox. Next base: position 82,625,933 of record OW387024.1, read on the forward strand.
TTTGTAGACTATTTTTTTTTCTTCTAATATTACAAATAAGATGTTTTTCTTAGTTCAAGATATTAAAAAGCATGTAAATGGCGACGTTGGAACATTTAAAAATGAAAAAAAAAAATTTAACAAGAAATAAAAACCAGTTTTAAAAAAAAGGCAAATTTCTGCTTAAAACAATAAGCAGAATCAAACTCAAAATATTATAGAAAAACTCCAGGGTGTCCCTTTTTTATCACTTTTTCTCTTCATTTTATTATTTTAGCTGCAGCCAACTTCACGTTTAGCTTTTTATGCATTAAAAGTTTATTCCATTTTTTTTATCTGTATGTATGTATGTCGTGTGTTGTCAACTCATGGCACGTTCGCGAAAGTGCTAAATGTTTAAATAAACACATACGAGTATGTATGTTTATACTCGTATGTATTTTTTTTTTCTTCTTGGAAATATATTTTTTCTCTTCCCGTTTTTTTTAGTGCAGCGAATTTATCATCTTTTAAATCATCATTTATTTTTATTTTAAAGCAATTTTTGTTTTTCATAATTATTAATGCATTCTAAGAGAGAAGTAAATTGAAATATTTATCATCTGTATGATGTACTTGACGTATGTTTTGGCAATTTAAAATTACTGTTTCTATGGTTTAATTAGGAACTACGAGTATGAGTCTGCTTGACAAATTTATGGAATTGTGGATGTAATAATTATACAAAAAAAAAAAAAAAAAAAATGTGCAACAATTGTAATGATTAATTATGGCTTTTTAAACAATTTAATTTATTTTCAATTTTATAATTATGAATTTTTTTAATTGGAGGGGACAAAAAGTACCCTTAAATTGGGCAATAAGGGGTTAAAATTGTCCAAATTATATTCAGCACAATTTTTTTCTTTTTCTTGTATAAAGTATGGTCATGCAATTTGTTATTTCCATATAAAATATATAAATATTAAAAATCTGTCATAACGTGAAATTGAGACTTATCTTAGTTTGGTTGGTATCGAAAATAAAAAAACACTAACAAACGCTTTTCCCGGTATTGGCATGGTTTTATTATAAATCTGAGTTGGAAAATTTATGTTTTTGGTATACAAAATTTTTTTTTTTTCAATTCCTACACAGGCAAAAAATAATTAACTTATTTTTAAGAAAAATCATTCAACTGATGTCATAAGACAGAGACAATTATAGACAATTATATATGTATTTATTACCTCACGAGCAATTATGGTTGAAACAAAAATTAATATTTTATTATTCTTATGAATTTGCGTACGCTTTGAAATAAGCATACACTGAACTTTCTGCTCTCCCTCTTTCTATAATCGGTCTTATACGTTTTCTTTTAATCCCTTTCTCATCTTTAATAAAACCTTTTAGTCTGGAAAGGCTTTATTCTTGTTTGCTCTTTGTTGAAGTTTCAACTTTACGCTCACACCCGTCACATTAAAAATTTTTATAAGTTTAATAAAATTGTTATTGTATATAATAACAATAACATTAACATTAATAATACTAGTTATAGGAAATATTTGGTCACACCCGTCACAATAACTCTAAAGTGTTTTGATGCACGTTAAAATAGAAAAAGGAAACAAATGAAAAAACTTAAGGAACAAAAATTAAGTGCATTTGACTTCAGAGAGAGAAAGGGAATTATGGCGGGACAAAAATGATCGAAAAAGAACTGAAAAGTGCAGATAACAGAAAAAGAATGTAACTCAAGTTGTAAGCATTTCAAATTTATTTAAAATTTAGAGTTTTTATGAGTTTTATTACTTAAAAGCTTACGAGTATTCATACCAAATCTCATCCATCAAATTTAGAAGTACAACTCGTCACAATTTCCAAAAAGTAGTTTTTAAGAAATTTTTTTTTTTTTCATTTACTGCAATCAAAAAGACCTTGACCAAAATTATTGTGTGCATTCTACGGAAGATCTTTCAGCATATACCCTTAAAGTAATAATTGTGTAAAAACTTAGATTTGTAAGGTCACACCCGTCTTAATATTTTAATGGACATTCTGAACATGTCCATGTTTTTTCAGTGTCTACGATAGGATGAAATATTTTTTAAATTAATATTCTTCTTTTAAACTAGAAATTCTATATATTTCAATAATAACGCAAAATTTGCGTATCATGATCACACCCGTCACAATTTAATTACTTAATTATTATAACTACAAGATAAAAAATTTTAATACGGATTTTTATTCTTTCGAATTCATTATCTTTTGTTAAAATTTTAGGGCCTGTCCCACGATATCACCAACGTTTGACTTGTCGCACAGTTACATTGGAAACAACAACAAAATTTTTAAATTTGTTTTTGTTTTGAATGTAAGTGTGCGACAAGTTCTTTAAAATATATTTGCATAACTCTTGACTTCAAATGTTATTGAAATGAAAGTAGTTAAATAAAAATATTAATAATTTAAAAAAAAAATTTGCAATATTAAACTCTTCGTGCAAAATTGGGCCACAGGATAATGACAAAACACTCACTCCAATGAGAGAGTGCTTACCAGTATAAGAATATTAAAAATAAAACTAAAATTTTTAAAAGTAGTTTGACAAGGCAACATAAAATCTTACTCAAATTAATAATAAAAAAAAAAAAAAAAAAAATGTGCTTTCATTTTGCAGTATTTTGCAATTGTAATAAAAAAATGTATGTAGCGGGTCAGTTTTAAAAATCGACCTCCATTAAATTTAAATGAATGTGATGATGCTGGTATTTTAAGAGTGAAACTGAATAAAAATATAAATATATGCATATTTTTCAAACGGCTGGCTGAGATTTATATGAGAAATAAACAAATAATTTATCATCTTTTCTCAAACGATATTAAAACTGCACTTAATTGAAATAATTTCAAACTTATTTAAGAAAATAAATAATTTTTTATTAATGTGGCTGTTGCAAATGAGAAGAAATTAACATTAAAAATAAAGAGGCGTTGACAAACGAACCGGGCAGCATCATAAATGTACTGCAAACGTTTAGCGCAAAAAGAAGTGACTGACCTTAAACAAGGCAAGCAATTATCGAAAGTTATGCCAACTTGCCAATAATGACCTTGTCTATCTGTATACAGCTAATAAACAAACAATAGTTGAAGCAAAAAAGCAAATTAAATAAAAAAAAGCAAAGCAATAAAAACCAAAAGTGCAAAAAGAATTCAAGTATAATTAACACACAATGTGCCTTCTTTTAGAACTTGTACGCTCAAAAGACCTTAAACTTATAATGAACTTGTGCGACTAAGACAAGTGGGCAATCGACTTAGAGAAAATTAAAAAATATTTAAAACAAATTATTGACATGATGAAGCACGAAACTATTGCAAAAACTCTGCCCTTGACCTCTGCAAAGGAAAATATCAGGAAGAGCTTATGGAGACCGAGGGGCTCGTCTGAAACTCCCACCCCTAAAAGTCCTATAACAAAAGCTTTTGATTTCTTGCCCTGGTCACGCAATAAAAAATCTGCCACCGAAAAATCATCTAAATCGAAAAGTGACTCAGCTAGCGTTGTCGATAATGAAACAAATGTTACAGCAGCTGGTAGCAGTTCTATCAGTCCGGCAGAAGATAAAAAGGATGTCATGGCCTCCCTAAACTATCAGCATAATATCTTGAGTAATGGTAGTGGTATCGTAGTGCATGACATACTGAATGATAAAGTAAACAAAGATGAAAGAAGCAGTAGGAAGTCTCATTTGCGACGAGCACGGCAAGTAATGGGCCGTAATAAAAGCCTAGATATCAATGAACTCATTAGCTGTGTGGAGCAGGAACTGGCCACCACTTCAGGCGATGGCAAACATAATGGCGAAAGTAAATTTCATCGTTTTCTAGATGACACCTTTATTGAAAACATTATGAGAGCCAAGGAGCTCTATCAGCTCAATTTACAGCAAGAAGACAACGAAGACGACAATGAAGAAGAGGTCTACTACAATAATCATCATGGCCAGCATCGCCCAGCCATTGAAAGCAATGATACAGACGATGAATATTTCTATCGGCAACAACAGGAATTGGCCAATCTCTGCAAGAACAATAATGAACCCTTGAAAAACAACAATAGGACTGTGAATAACCCTGTTGGTGGCAGTTCCTCGCCCAAGCATATTCTTTTCAATGACGAAAACACCGTGTATTTTATCAAAAAAGAATTGCCCGTCAACAAGACCCTCAAAAACTGTGATAAAGAACGTAAACACTCGCAGAGTGTTTTGAAAGCCCGCCTTAAATTCAAAAAACTTTCACACGATAATTCTTCCTCCACCAGTCATGATGCCAAGTCCACGATGTTGAACAACAATCGCGTTATTGCCAACATAAGAAACCAGACTCCGCCAGTCAACGTCAAAAAAAGTATCTTGCACAAGCAGCAAGCTGGCAATACCGAAGCATATGTCAGTTCACAGTCCTCAGATATTTTTCGAAAGCGTTCTCCTTCAGCTGGACGTTATCAACCATCTTCTCGCTTTTCTCCCAACTATCAAAGACGCAAGTCTCTTACAGATGGCCTGATCCATGAACGCAATTCACCTGTTTTGTACGATAATGGCAACTCTAGCACTAGCAGTATGGGCAGTGGTGCCAGCTCTAGTGGTGGCATTTTAAGTGATCGTTCCAAGTCGGATAAGCCGCGCAAAAAATTATCATTTCGTGAACCAGTGGTGGCTGGTAAGCGGCCGTCACGTCGCCAAAGCGCCGAAGCAGTTAGTGTGGCAACGAATGGGTTAAATGTTCAAGGCAATAACCAAACTAATAATAATTCAGACTGTGATAACATAGCATCCAGTAGGCGTGCAACACCAACAAATGAAACCGTAGCAACAGAAGAGCAACTGAATCAGGTGAGAAAGATGGGGAATTTTTTCTGAAAAAAAGTCACACACAAAAAAGTCTGATGAAAAGATTCGTGCTAAAATATATTTTTTTAGATTGTCCAATTTTTATGAAAAAATTAACTTATTGCTGAAGGTATTTTGTTAAAGTTACTTTTTCAAAAGGTATTTTTTTAACGTACTTTTTGAAAGATACTTTTTCCTTAAAGTTACTTTTGTTAAGTATTTTTTCAGGAACTTTTTTAAAGGTGCTTTCTATATATAAAAAGTACTTAAGTGATACCTGACTTAAAATTACTCTTTTAAAACAAATTTTTTTAATATGAATTTTTTTAGTTGGTACCTTCTCTCAAAAGTATTTTGAAAATTACACATTAATTTCATGAAATTTTATTTCCATTAAAGCCCGTCTTATTGATATTAAAAATGTATTTGCTTGTTTTATTACGATTTAAAGTTGTTTTGTGCTTATGTACATACATAAATTTTTTAAACGTACTTCTTTCAAAGAGCGGCTGTGATCAAAATGAAACACTCAGAAGACTCAGATGCATAAAAAAATTATTGAAAGGAATTTCTTTTTAATATGTATATTACGTTTTTAAAACAGACTAAAAAGTAGAAACTATTTTTTCTAATTTAATCGTGTGAAACTCATAAGGATTACTTACTTTTTCCATAATGCTTTGGAAAATTAAGCATAGATACATTTTAGTTCAGACAGATAATTCTTCTGTCCTTTTTAAATGTTGCTTGAAACCTTTGTAACGGTTCTTTCAAAACTTTTCCCTTTTCTGCTTTAATGATGCTGGAAGTATTGTCAATTTTAATAAGCTTCTTATGCCTTTTAAATATAAAAAAAAGTCGTTTGCCTTAATCTCTTAATATCTTATATATTTTTTATTGCAGTCTCAGGCAATGCGTATTGTACGCACAGTAGGACAAGCGTTCGAAGTATGTCACAAATTTAATATACACAAAAATTCCCTGGATAATAATGATGAGCGCACCGATATTTCATCATCGGAATTACTGGATCTTGAAACAAGATCAGATCAACAGATAAGCGACGATGATGGACACAACAAAAAAGGTGGGTAAATATTAAAATGTTCAAAAATAAATGTATTGCTTCTGTTTGATGTGAACATAAGACATAATTTTAGTTGTACGGCAAAGAAGAAATTAAGTGACCTATTTAAATTAAAAATATAAATTAAAATGTGTGTGTATGTATTGAGGAAATTGCGTATGCCATTTCTTTAACACACACATACAGTATATTCACTTGTTTATTTCCCATTTAAAAATAAAACAATAATGTGCTTAAAAATGTGAAAAGAATGAAAGATTAAAACCACTTTAATATTCTGGCATACAATTTTGAGGTAATTTGTTACTAAACAAAACGTTTTACACGTGTAACACAATCATATGGTCTGAGCATTTGGTAAAAAGGAAGAAAGTGATTAAAATCGCCAAATACTATACTTCCAATATTTGTTTTATTTTCTAAGCTTTTTAAAAAAGTATTTATTTCATACTTAACATATACATTCGAGAGATGGCTTCGAGAGATGGGTGCAGGGGAAAGATAAGCGATAAAATCAAATCAAAACTAAATAAGACAATTTATATTCGAATTTATTTGTTACTTCGTGCTCAGCAGCATTAATGTTTTTAACCAAGAACTAACACGTTGAGCATGTAGCACACCCACTTCCATCTGAAAGCTTTTGAGTGTGTGTGTGTGTGTGTGTGTTTAGAAAATTTATTTTATTTGTTTTACATTTGTGTTGGGGTGTAATTGACAGTTGACAGCATCAAAATATGATGTTGTTTATTTTATGACATTTATTAAATGTACGTGTTCCGATTTGTATTTTCTTTTTGTTCATTTACTTGCACAGCCATACTCGTATTTCCCACAATCATAAACATAATTTATCATTAAAAATATTGTTTACATTTTAAGACTTTTAGAAGAAGACATTTTTTAAAAATTGCTTATTAAAAACTGCGTGCTTTTTTTTTAGCAGATCTTGTTAATAAGGGCAAAATAATAATTTCAAAGAACGCAACATATATCTGCGTTTAGAATTTTTTATTAAATTTCTTGTCATTAACTTATTAGAGTTTTTTCAGCCCTGATAATTCTGCAAATATATTTTACGGAGAATGATTTTTTAACATCTCATTACAGCTAATTACACTTTTTAACGGCATATTTGAGTTTTTCGTAAGCAAAAATATATTTGTGATATTTATTAAGCAAAATAGAATAGAAAGAAGTATTCTCATGTATAATTAATTCTGTTTTTTTTTTTTAATTGTGGTTTTAGGGTTTTCTCCTTTAAAAGCACTAAGGATGGCAAACGGTTATAAGATTTGGTAGGGTCGAGCTTAAGTTATTACCAAAGCTGAAAATTAATTTTTGTTTTCGCTACGATGCCCGTCTGTCTGTAAGAACTACGGACCTGAACAACAACTAATATACGACAGTTAAAAATTAAAGGGTCTTTTAAAGCGAGGAACAAAACATATTGAAATTCTTCAAATTTTAAGAGTTAGTGTATTTTTAGTCAGGCTACAGCCTAATTTTAAAAAAGTCAAAATTAAAGGGTATTCAGTTAATGTTATTTTGACAACTTTCTGTATCTTGAAAACCGTAAGAAACAAACTCTTAAAATTTTCAAAAAATATCAAACTACAAAGTTCAAATATTAAAAAAAAAACGAAAAAGTGCCAAAATTAAAATATCACCAAACAGAAAATAAATCGTTAAAATGCAAAACACAATCACCAAAAGTAAAAAAGTTCACAAAAAAAAAAACTAAAAAATCGCCCAAAACCGAAAAAATCGCTTACACTTAAAATATATATTTGGGCTATTCAAACCAGTGCCTTAAGTGTCTTAACACTTTAACATAGTTTAAAAAAATTGTTGTTGTGACTCAATGAAAACCATCATAAAATAATAAGACTTTCTCAGTTATGTTTATTGTTTGTCATAACTACATGTAGAAATGCGTGAGAGCTTACCAAAGGAATTGATAGAGAGAGAGAGAGAGAGAGAGTAAGCAATGTACAAAGGTGCTAAATAAGTACCATATTTATATTTGTAAGTTATGAGGAGTTGCTCACAGCAGTAATATTTTTTCGTGTTATTATTTTAAAACGTGTTAAAAAAAAAAAACAAAACAAAAAAAACGGTGAAAAACGCCAAAACGAAAAACGCCAAAAGTAAAAATGTGTCAAGACTAAAAAAAATTGCTGTACGGAACCCTTAGTGTACGAGTCAAAGTCGCACTTTACTGAATTTTTTGGCGTTGATGTCATCGAATTGTTAGAAACTAAACAGAAAAAAGCGAAAGTAGAATTTTTATATTTTTTTCCGGTTAAATTGGAAATAGATGCATAATGCACTGCAGCCGAACTATGAATTTTGTTTAGCATATTTCATTATAACTGCATCAGCATTAAATGATAAGACATCTTTAATAAAAAATAGAAAATTGGAGGTAGTTTCAACAATAATTATAAGATATTTTGCACGTACATACTTTAAGGAGTTTCTTTAATTTTTTGACTGAATTATAACACTTTAAATGTGTCACATTATAACACTTTAAATGTGTCACAGACAGGGTGTCATCCCATTACTTGGCAAGCTGATGACTTGACAATATTTTTACCTTTCTACTATGGGTTGGAATTATGGATATCTGTTCATTTTTTATATGGAAAGCAATGCCACACAGCGAAAAATATGGGAAATGACAAACGTTGCCGCTAGTGCGCATTATTGCGATGTCACAAAATGACATAGTGTGTACTCGGCATTGCAATTTGCTTACAAAATGCATACAATTTGTGAACATATGCGCTATTTAAAAATTAAAATATTGCTCATACGTAAATTATGTTCGAAAGAAAGAAAGAAGGAGAAATGGTTATGTTCGGGCCTGTTCTGCAAATCAAGACATGTCAAATCACGGCGATTTCAAAAAATTAATGAAAGCTAAATTGTAAATTGCACGATTTATAGCGTTGGAAGTTGACGGAAAAATTCTATTATAAATGACAAAAACTTAAAATACAATCAAAACCCACTATAAAGTCAGCTTTTGGTAGTATACTTCTGAAATCACGTGATTTGAAATCACCGTATTTTTCAGAACAGGCCCGGTTAATGGTTTATTAACTCCACTCGTTTAAGTATTATTTGTTTAAGGAAATTTTTCGTTTTTTGAAAATCAGAAATAATTTTAAAATTCACTATAGTTCAACTAAAAATTTAAAAATTGTCTCACTTAAATAATCATGTGCACGTGACAAATATATGTTCACTTGGCAATCACAGTTTCATATACTGGAAAGTAAATCAACTGTAGAAAGCAAAAACAATTTAACATAATATCCACTACATTAATACTTACATGTATGTACCGACGGTACATCGAATAAGTAAAAATAATTAATGTGATGATCGTAAAAGATAAGCAAGAATAGTTAAACATACTTAGGTAGAGTGACATAACTTCGTGCTAACCTGAATAGAAAATGATAAAAACGGATAAACGGAAAATGAATAGTTATACTTACAAATGTGTTTACCAAAGGTAAATCAATAATTGTATACAAAAAATTTCTCATATTCCATTTCATTGAAAATTTGCGTTAAATAGCTGATGTTAATAACAATCTCTACCCCATTAGATAGACTTGGGTGCTGATGAAGTGCGTGGCTGCACAGAAAAATATCGGTATTTCCCCCAGCTAATAAAGTCTAATTTAATTTTTCTTCTCTTCCTTAGAAAGTCACATTAATTAATAAAAATATTTCATTCAACAAGAATTGAAATTACTGAACTTAAGCCCGACTAAGAAATTATTTCTGATTAAAATTCACTATAGTTCAACTAAAAATGTAAAAATTGTCTGAGTTTTTTGAAAATGTTAATATTCAGTTAAAATATGCAAATTGTTGGCATGTATCTGTGTTTTTGCTTTCTCCTCGAGCTTTCCCTATTGATCTTAAAACAATTGAATATGGTTGGGCTTTACTTTTCCGGAAATTGAATTTATCAATGTTTTTATTTGCAGCCGACTGTCGTCTAGAAATTTTAATTTGCGATATTAATAAAAATCCTTTTACACAAAAAATGCAATTCTTGTGCCCACATTTTTGCTTGTTAATATTAATTCTGCATTACATTTGCAATAGTCCCGGTTGTTAAAATTATATTGATAGCCTTTACGGAACAATAAACTGCGTAATGGTCACTTAAACTTAATATTTTAACAAACAAATATTTGTATATTTTTTTTTCTGAACATGTCACTTTTATTTTTCAATAATCTTAATTTTTATACCGAATCATTAAAAAAATATTGTAGTCTACAATAAGTTAATTACTATTATTTATTTAGTAAAGCGTGTTTTTTTTAGACCCATTTAACAGCTGATAGTTGCTTTTTGTTTAGTTTGCTTTTTAAATTTCACTATGCATCGACGACTTACACCAGAGCAACGCGTGCAAATTGTTGAAATTTTTAATCAAAATAATTGTTCTATTCGTCAAAACCATCGTTTACACAACTCGACTCAACTGACTCAATTTTTAGCAGATGCATCACCCTTTTTATACTTGACACAAAGCTTCGAGAAGACTTTTTTCAACATCCAGAAAACCTCAGCGTATTCAAAAGCCTTTCAGTTTTATCCTTCGATCACGTCATTAGTTTGTGTTACAATTCGTACTGTTGGCTTGTGTGAATGTGCGTTGACAATAGCTCATCATTGGTGAAGCGTATTAGTTGTTGTTGTTGTTGTTGTTGTTTGTGTCTGCTGTGTGCATTGGCCTTATGTGCTTGTGTGGTTGTAATTTTCTTAAAAAGCCGAATGTACGAGTTTGAGATAATAGTTTTTTGTTATGCTTTGAATGTTAACTCCAACATCGTCTTCTTTAGTTTTGTGCTTTACCTAATAATACTCGGACGTATTTTAAAGTAGTGCATTTTGACTTTTAGATAGTTTTGTGCAGCTCTTTGGCATTTACATATTACATTTTAATATTTTTTTTTCGTAAGAACCCACTGTATCGTAGAAATAATGTTAATATTCGGAGAAGAAATATTCTTTTATTATGCTGTTATATACATATATACGAGTAATTTTAATGTATTTTGGTAATTTTAACTTAACTAAATTGTTTTAGATTTTGCTAGCATGTGTGTTTGTATACAAAACTAATAGAAATCAATAATCAAGGTCCAGTTTATGTGTTAATGTTATTACAACAAATATTTAATTGTTTTTACCTAATTGCACATTTTTTCTTAAATTTTTTTTAATTATTTTCATTTAAATTTTAGTGTACGAGTATATCTCAATATACTGCAATTATTGTCAAGAACTCCATAATGATTCTTCATTAGACATTTATTGGACTTTTGTTTGTTTGTACTTCCACTAGAATATTTTTTTTTATTAACACTGTTCCAAATTTAGCATTTTCACGTACAAAAATGTTTTAAGGCCTTGGAAATTTATGATTTTAGCCTTGTTAATTACAATATTTTTAATTACAACTTGTTCATAATTAAAATATATATAGTATATATATATAAATGTAATATTTAAAAGAAAAATATTATTTTGCTGTAAATAATAATATTACGAGTATTTGACGTCAACATTTTTTTAAGTCATAAAAAGTGAAAAAAAATTTATGTGTGGATATTTAGCTTCTTTTAGTAATCAAAGTCATTTGTGATTTTATTTATAGTTTTTTTTTTAATATTGGGAAGACATGTATTTGCGTCACAGAGTAATGAAAATTTTAAAAGTCCATAACGCGCTTTGGTGAAGAGAATTATTGATCGAAATAAAAAAATTGTTAGTTTTTAATCGAGTTTGTACACCGAAAATATTTTATTTTGTATTAACTTCTTACTCGGGCTCAAGTTCAAGTTCTTTTTAACCCCCGACCAAAAAAGGGGTGTTATAAGTTTTTAATGTGTGTCTGTGTATCTGTGTGTCTGTTCGAGTCCACGTACAGGCCAAACGGCTAGACCGATTTTGATTTAGTTTCTTTTTTGTTTGAAAGGTGTCTTGATCGAGAGTGTTTTAAGCTATGCTTGAAGAAAATCGGTCCAACCGTTTAGAAGATATCACATCTTTTCTTGACATATTGGGGGTTTTAAAAATTTACAATTTTGTTTTAATTCTTATAGAATGAATTATTTTTATTAATAAATGTGAGTTTCTTAAAAAGAGAAGGAAAATTAAGCTAGACTTTTTAGCTTACCGATATTTTGCCGCATCAGCATGGATGCCTATCTAGTTAGGCAGAGTTTGTTAACATCAGCTATTTAACATGAATGTTTAATGAAATAGAATATGAGAAATGATTAAATTGTGTCTAAAATTATTGATTTATCATGCACTTGCTGTTTTTCCTGTTTCTTCATAATTTAGTTTACTGCAAATATAAACAATAAGAAAAACATAACATTGGATGCAACTAAGTGCAACCCTTTAATTTATTGCACTTTTTTTTAGTGTCAACTCATATGAAAATACGTGCGTTTTTTTGATTCTTGGCTTGAAGAGCGAAATTGCTCGTTGCAAGTTATTATAAAAAAAAAATTAAATTATAGAGAAATTCGATTGGGAGTAAAATAAGTTAAAATAAAAAATAAACAGCTTTTGAAACAAAAGCTTTCAATCAAAACAAAAAAAAAACAAAAAACTATTTTGTTTTTTTTTTTTTTTTTTTGTAAAAGGATATTTGTGAACTAGCATATATATTCCTGATTTTATCAAAATTTGTTAAGAGATAGTAGCACAATTCATTGCAGTGCTCCGTACGTGGTAGCCAAATTGTTGGTGCACAGCGTACTTTATTGTTTACCTTCCGTCAGTAAACTTGCATAAATTTCTACAGCAATAGTCGCACACGACTTCCGGAGTATACCACAAGTAAGGAACATAAGCAGTCTTGAATATTTTCTGAAACGAATTAACCACAGTTTTCGTAATATTTCTCAAATTTTTAATTGGTGCGAATAAGCCACAAACGTAACAAAAGTTATTTCGATTCGGGCACTGCATTGATAAATAGTAGGATGGGTCGAAAAACAAATCTTTTTTTTTTCGGAACGCTTTAGTAGTTTAAAAATTTGGAGTCCCTTCAAGTTATGCTGAAAAAAGAGAAAAAAAAAATTTGAAAAAAATCTGAGAATTGATAAAAATCTATTTTTTTTAAACTTGACATGATACAGACATTTCCACGAGTCTGCCTGCAAAAACTCAGCTCGATTGGATCACGGAAAAAGGGTTAAAAACTTATCCAAAGTTTTTCAGAAAGACGGACACTACGAGCTTTATATTTTATACAAAAAAAAAATAAAAATTCTGACGTGTACATGAAAATCGCCGATACACGTGTATTTTTATTTTTTCTCCCCTTTCCGCAAAAGTATATTTGGTTCTTAGGACAGAAAAAAAGTTCGTTTTTGTAACGCGGTGTAATAACAGCCGTTGAGAAAATCTTTTTCCTCTGTGTAAAATCAACTTTTCTACTATCTCTGCTACACTTGATGAAAACAGAAAAATTCTATTCTATTCTTTTCCTTCTATAGAAGCAGAAAAGAGAAAGTAGTTCTTTGAATTTATTAAAATGCAATTAACGAAATCATTTCGACTTATTTGAAGAATATTTGCATTTTCATTATCACGTTGCGGTTAAATGAAAAACACATTTTTTCGTAATAAATGTCTTCTTTTACAATTTCATAATTTTACAATGAAAACCATTAAGCAATATACAATACAAATGCACACATACATACATATTTGATTTTTATTAATTTGTATTGCTAAAGATAAAATATTGCCTGCATTTTTAGAAACCAAGGCAACGTTCTTTGACGTCACTGTTCTTTGTGCTTTTTCTTTGAAACAAAAAACAAACAAAAAATTATTGGCCTAATATTAATAGAAAAAAATAATATTGATCGAGAACAAAAAATATACTAATGGAGAACTTAGCAGTTTCCAATTCAAAAACATCACTAACAACGTCATTAAAAAAACTGCCCTCCTTTCCTTACTTTCGCTTCGACATACAAGTGATGTAATTGAAGAAAAAAAAGAGATTAAAATTTTATAAACAAATCTGCTTTAAAATTAAAAAAAAAATTAATATTAAAAAGTAAAAAAAAATATTTTTAAGATAAATAAACCTTTGGCATCAGTTGCTGACAAGTTTTGTGGAAACACAAATAAATTGTGGAAATTAGGACAAAATATTAAACAAAGCAACTTATAATCATCACGTTTATTTCCATCACCATCATCGTGGTCGTTGTCGTACTCATGACCACCACTCTTTCGTCTACAAATCTTGTTTCTTTATATTACGGACACAATTGTAAAGATAAAATATACAAAATAAATTATTTCTTTGTAGTTTTTGGCTAAAATTTCTCTAACAGATTGAAATAAACATCTGGTCTTTCTAGTTAATAATTTTTCTGTTTTACGTTTTAAATAATTTACAAAAAAAAAATCATTTGCTTTTGTTTCAGCTCATACGCCAGAATTAAGTTTACCCCAAAGACCCAACCATTTGGAACTAGTGCCGCAGACAAATCTCAATAAAACTGGCAGTTTTATGGTAAGTTAAGGCAAACAAACAAAATTTATTAATAATAAGTCTATAAGGGAAATATTGCACAGTAGGTCCCTCCTAATGGCAAATAGAAAAATTTATTTGCCATAAATAAAATAAAATTTCAGAAAAACTTTACGGTGTGAACTCGATATACGAGTAAGTGTGTGTTTCACGACATCGAAGGAAAACTTTGTACGCACAATTTATATTAAAAACAAAAAGAAATTTTCACATGTTGTTGCTGTTTTCAATATAAATTTTCAGCCGAAAGTTTTCTTTCGATATCGCCTCGTTTCTGTAAGGAATGTGAGTACTTTTAATTTTATTAAATTTTTCTCAATGCAAGAACTTCTCACAAGTTACGGAAATGGGGCACAAGCCATAAAGCTTCAAATTTAACTCTTCAGTTAAAGTGTTTTTAATATTTCTTTTTTCATACATAATAAGCGACCAAAGTTTTTAATTAAGGCGTTGACTGCGCTATATTTCTTAAGTCAAAGTTGAACTTCATTTTTTTTCAAATACACAAGAAACAAGTCCAATATTTATCAAACAGAAAAATAAAAATTTTGCAAAAATGTTTAAAATTTTAAAAGAACATGGGGTCATCATTTACAGCCTGCTATCGATAGCTAAATTTAAAATGTGTAGTGGCACAGCAGGGAAAGGGTTGTAAAGGACAATGTCCCTGGAAGGCTAAACAGCTTATATTAGTCAGTTTGACATGTTTTTAGCTGCCATACGTCCAAGCCATATGCTCAATGCGCAAACTTTTATAAAGAGCTTTTTGTGCTTTCACACTGACGAGAGTACAACAGCCAATCAGATGTCGGCGACAACAAAGAAACACGAATAAATTTAAGAGCTTTCAAAGCTGTTTACCTTAAATGCAAACATCCCAGTATGTGTGTTTGGGCGTAGCTGTTTTAAGGACTAATTCCGACTGATTCACACTTGCACTTTGGGTGTAATATGTGTTCAATATGTTTTTGTGAAATATATTTATACTCTTATTCTTCTCTTTGAAAATATGTTTTGTCTTTTAAAGAGGACCATACCAAGTGGCTTAAGAATTTGCCGAATAGTGCAGTAGTTACTCATGAGTATACATATCGTGCTGCGTGGCTCATTAAGACTTTCAATACATAATTTTTCAACTCATACAAACAAAAAGATGACTGCAATTACACATACATCGTATCTTATCATGTCGTATCTAAAAAAAAATACTGGTAATTTTCTTCAAAACAAAAATTCTAATAAAAATTCAACGTTGTTCGTTTACTTCTCCAATTCAGGGGATTGGTTAAATTTTTAAATATATTTTTCGTTTACTAAATGGTCTGACTTATCCATTTTAGTGCCAGACAAAATGCCAAATGTATGTTTATTTTTCAATACAGCAGTTTATTACACTTATTTCATATTTTCTTTTTTTTTTCTTTTTTTTTAATATCTTAATAAAAGCTTGTTAATATTTAACAGCACAAAAATATTTTTAATAAACCACATTGAATTTAATACTCGTACGTTCAAGTTAAACATTATTTTTATGGTCAAAAATACACAGAAATATTTTGCACATACCAACGAGCGAAAGGCAAGAGAGGGGAAAGAAAAAATTTGATATGATTGGTTTGTTTAAAAACGCACCAAATCCAAAAATACTTTGCGGGAAAAATAATAAACAAAACACCTGAGAAAAAAAATTAAATTTAAATTACTATAAAAATTTATTAATCAAATGTGAAAGAAAAAGAAAAATTATGGCAACGAAATATTTTCATAAAAAAATTTATTTTTACTTAAAAATAAATATTGTTTATGGAAATGAAAAGAAAATTATTTATGCATGTTCATACTCGTATATAAAGAAGAATAAAGAACGAATAGAGAGACGCAATTACCCTACAGAATTTATTGAGAAAATTTTAATTCGAATAATTGAATTTTCATTAAAAAGGTAATTTTTTGTAGTAATAAATCAATTTAGTAAAACGTGAAGGAAATCTTCAAGCAAGATTTTCTTTTTATTGAAAATTTGTATTTAAATGCAAACACTGAATTTTAAAAAAATATATGAAATAACTTAACTTAAGTTGGCAGCCTTTTGTTTTAATTTGAAATTTATTGGCTGGTGCTTAAGCATTGTCTATATGCATTTCATTGTTGCTTTAACAAATCGTCAGTGGACTTCAATCACACATTTTGAACAGTCACAACAAACCTCTTATCTTATGCACAGACTTTCAAAAACTATTTGAGAATGCACAAATAGTAATATTTTTGAAAATCACAAAAGAAAAATAAGCGTAGTAGGCTTAGACAATGATTAAACAGAATAAGTCCGCAACTGCAGGAAAAATCGCTGTCAAATTAACAAAGCCCATAATAAAATCTACGGCAGTAACTGCTCTCAAATGCTCTCTAATTTTTGTTTCATTTTGTTTTGTGCTTATTTAGTATTTTTCTTTGTAGCTGTGTTAACAAAATGTATGAAATTTATTGAGACTATAGCAGCATTATTGAGAAAATGGGTATCTATATGTGAGAACATAAGAAAAAACGCTGTCAAAATAAAGTAGATTCTATCTCTCGACTGCTTTCTGGGGCTGATTTTGTATGCCAATTTGTATGGAAAATGTGTTTATGCCGCAATTCTGTTTGAACATAAACGCATACAAAACCAAGCAAACAATTTTTATTCGATACGAATCTATTTTACTTATGACAATATGTTAGCAGACTTTTATCAAAATTTTACCTGGGTTTTTGCGTGTCCCATGTATTGGCAAATGTATCCACGAAAATCCTGTTCACGGATCCGTTATGTATTTTTTTTATTTGTTGAGAACCCTTTTAAAGCCGAGGATCTGTATTGTTTTTTAGGTTGAAGTAAAACTGCAAAAACTTTATTAATTTAGTTGTATATTTTTAAAACAAAACATTTCCGTTATTAATAAAGGCTTTGATTACAAAACAAAAAAAATTATGATAATTAAAATAAACTAATTGCTAATTGAATTTGAACATACAAAATTGAAAAATTCATAATTTAAAACGAACAAATCAACAAAACAATATTTTTCATGTTTTTTTTGTGTATACTCGTATTTATAAAACTAAATCCTAATTTATATGCCGGCGTCTTGGGAATGGTTATTTATTAATATTTTATTTTTCTAAATAAAATACGATGACATGTGTGTTATTAATTCGCATGAAATCAAACGAAGTAACAAACTTGTTTTTAATATGCAATTTTGTTTATATGTATCATATTTAAAATTTTAATATGTAGATACATATATGCGAGTATTTCAACCAAGTTTCTGGCCATGGAAATTAAAATTGGGTT
Source organism: Nowickia ferox (assembly GCA_936439885.1). Classification (NCBI taxonomy): domain Eukaryota; kingdom Metazoa; phylum Arthropoda; class Insecta; order Diptera; family Tachinidae; genus Nowickia; species Nowickia ferox. Next base: position 82,643,833 of record OW387024.1, read on the forward strand.
AGTTGTAGAAATAGATGGGTAAAACATTAGAGGTATTCACGCCAACTCTTGATATTGTGCAAACTGCACAATGTAATTAGTAATTTAGTAAAACTAATGAAATACATTAAACACATTTTGTATATTTGTTCGAATTTATTTGTTTATGTGCAAGATGCGATCAGGCAGGCTTTAATTTTTATCTCTCTGTAAAACAAATTACAGATGATAATTTTTGATTTTTAACAAACTGCATTAAAAAAAAATTGTAACCTATTGTGACAAACACATGCTGTTTTCGAAGGCCGCCATACCTTCATCATCAGCGTCCTTGCGTTTGGTCCACTCTGTGTGATGTCAATTAGTGTAAATTTCAGCTCAATATACATATTTTTCAATAAAAAAAGGATATGAGAATTGCTTTAGTTCATCATACTCCAAGTTAATGAACACATTTATATAATGAAAGTTCAAATAAATTTTTATTTTCAGAACGAAGAAGACAAGTCGCCCACGACTCCTTCTTCGCCCAGTCGTGAAATTCATAAACTTAAAGATCAGCTTGAACAGCAGGCCATGCAAACGCGTCAGGCCTTGGCTCAACTTATGTTGGTACGAGAGCAATTAATATCGGAAACAAATGCACGTCTCGAAGCGCAGGTATGTAAATCAGGTTAAGGCGCAAGAAATGAATATTAAACCACTTAAGGTATTATTGATTTTAGGCACGCACTCAACAACTTTTACAACAAAATCGTGAGTTACTGGAACATTTGGCCTCATTGGGTGCATACAATGAACAGCAGCCGCCCGGCTTGACAAGTGCAAATCTTGGCATGGCGCCACAGGTTAGTAATTGTTAATTTACTTTATTTTAATAATCAATTTTCTGCAAATAAAAAAATTTCTTAGCATGCTTTTTAGCTAATAACTTGTAATAAGTGTCGCTTAAGTTTTATGTTCTTAGGGCCATTTTTACAACGATACAAAAGTAAACTTTAAGAATTTAAAACTAGTATTTTGTATTGAAATACAAGTTTTAAAACTTTTAAAGTATACTTTTAATCGTTGTGAAATTTGGCCCTTAATATATTGGCGCATAACCATAATCAAAACAAAGTGTACTTTGAAGTATTTATAACCAGTATTACCATACAAAATACTGGTTTTAAATTCTTAAAGTATACTTTGTTTTCACTATGATTATGCGCCATTATATTTATTTGCTTCAAATTAATTAATTAATTAAATGCTATAAATTTTTTGGTTAAGATTCATCGAGCAATTACAAAGAAAAAAATATTATGCATTTTTGACCTAAATTTTTTATTTTTTTTTGACAAATAAATGATTCAATAATCAATTTAATTTTTATTGGGAATTTATGGTATTGCACACATATTTTGCTTAAGCATTAACGCCAAATTCTCCAATATATAAAATAAAATATCAACAGCTCCTTGCCACGAAAAAAAAATTCACAAAAATTTTTTATTAAAGAATTTTTATTTATTTTTTCCGACGTATTTCCTGGGAATTAATTAATTACAATTAACGGCCTGTCCCACTGTGACAACAGAAAACGATCGATCGATTACTTGTATTGAAAACAAAAACAAAATTTATTTTTTTATTGTTGTTTTAAGTGCACGTTCGATCGACGAACGTTTTCTGTCGACACGTGTGCGACAGGCCGTAAATGTATTTTAGCCTGGTGCGTATGTGGGATATTTACATTTATGCGTACTTGGAATAATCATACGCACTGGATTAGTTGGATTAAAACTAAAGCATACATTTCGGATGAAGTAGAAGTTAACAAAATATATTATATATATAGTATACGTATTTTGCATGCGGAAACAAATAAAAGCAGTAGTTGCGAATAATAAAATATATTTAAATTTGTTTAGAAACCAGAAGCAAAAAAAAAAAAAAAACAAATCAAGTACTGAAAACTATTGTTTGATAACTTCCATTTATTTATTCGATACGATACTAATAATTTCGAAATTTCAATTACAAAAACCGTTTAATTAAAGTGTCAAGTAAAATATATATTAAAATATGTTTGTATGTATATGGAGAAAAGTCTCAAGTATTGAAGTCAGTACTTTAGTAATCAGTCAAATTAAATCTCTAGCCGTTGTATTTATTTTATACAGCTGAAGGGCTTGCAGATAAAATTTTGGGATTCAGAGGAAGTAAGAAGACACTACTTTATTGAGTTGAAAAATAATAATAATTCCAATAATTTTGTAATATATGACATTATCTATTAAGGAAATTTATAACTGCACAAAATCTAGCAGATTTCAATTAAATCTTTATGAAAATCTATACCGTTTACTCCAAGCTTTTTTGGTATTTATTACGATTTCCTATCCAAAGCAAAACCCATTAATAGGGCATTTACATTGTTTCAAATTCTAGTACTTACAAGATTTCGAGCTAAATCTTCCTGTTTTTTCACTAGATTCCCCATAAAAAACAAAATCTATTTTATCAGTAGATTTGTAGGAAATCTAAAAAAAAATCTAATATTTTTATTTATTTTGTATTTTCCTTAATTTTCTCATTCACAAGAAGTCAGAGTGCAACAGTCTTTATTTGGTATGAAAATTTTAATAAATTTTTAATCCTTTGTTTGCATCATATAGTAAAGACATAGAAAACTGTTATAAATGTACAAGAATATTAATTGAAATTTTGTTGTTTGTGCATGATTTTTTTAAGCTTTTTAATTAACGTTAAAATTTTTTATAATTTAAAATTGCGTTTATTTTAACAAAGTGCTGTGCTTTTTTTCTTCTCATGTACAAGTGTTTCTTTTTATGATTTCTGTTTTTGTTTCAAAAAGTGTGAATTTGTGTTTTGGTATTTTTATAACAAAATGCATTAAAGGAGCCATTTACATCTTTTGGAATTTATTACTTTGCTTTTGTTGTTTTTATTAATGTTTGGCTGAATTCATGTTGCAATTTACCAAACTTATGAAATTTAATGGAGAACAAATTTTCTTTATATATTTACTTGCCTGCAACTATGGAATGCACAGAATCATTTACAAATGCTATTACAAGCCACAGCTGGCAATGCCAACAACAATTTGGCCACAATTAATCAGCAAATAAATAATTTGGGTTCAATTAATCAGCAGTTGACCTCTTTGAGTCACCAGCTGAGTGGCCTGAATCAACAAACACAAAATCTGCAGCATTTCCAGCAACAGCAGCAGCAGCAACAACAGCACATGCCAATTTCATCTCCAGGTGGAGCACAAATGCAAGCTTCCACCACAACGTTGCAGCAGCAGTCTCCGCTGCACTTGAATGTTTCAGCAGCAAATGCTACAAGTGCCACAAATACTTTGTCCACAAGCCCGTTCGCCTCCATGAATCAATTACAGAACATAACCAGCCAACTGCAACAATTGAATTCTCCGCCCATATTGCAACACCAGCAACACCAACAAGCCCAAGACGCTCTTTCCAAAGATTTGTTCAACGTCAATCAGGAGTTGTTAAATCGCTTGCAGGCTTTAAATCTGAGTGCCACAACTTCTGCTGGCATATCAATAGCAAATGGAGGAAGTGGCTGCGGCGGCGGAGGTACTCCTCAGCCCACCACATCACCAAATAATGCCTATTTCTTTGTCAATCCCATGTCTTGCAGTCCATCCACTAACAACAACAACAACAACAACATGGCGGCCAATAGCAACTATAATTTCCTCAGCACGCCCAGCTCGTTGGGCAATCTAACGCCCTCTCCCATGGGAACCCTCAACCGCAATTCCTATTCCAATTCACCCATTACCGATGAAATGCGCATGAGCATAGAGAAGAACCTGAATGCGCTCGATGAGCAGCTGATGAAAGCCATATCGAATGGCAACATAGCCGCCTCTGGATCGCGAGAGAACAGCAGGTCATCTTCAACGGCAGATTCGCCGCTCACTTCAGTGGTGCGCAGCACTTCAAATCTAAATAATAATAATAACAATGACATGAGTCCATCAACATCTTCTTCGCCCAGATTTAACACCGTCATGCTTAAGGTCACCGACGAGGCGGGCAATGTGACCAATCAACGAAAACTATCGGCCACACCGAGTTTCATAACGCGCAGCACCAGCGAAAAGGTGCCAAATCGTAGTCAAATTATGAGTCAAGTGCAGAGAACGGCCTGGGCCAGACACACGACCAAATAGGAGTGGGAGATATTCTTTTAAAACTTTCCGAGGAGTTTAATAAATCAAAGGGAGTTCAAGGGTGTAAAGCAAGCATTGAGGCTTATTCGAAAAATTTCAAAACTGTTAAGGGAACATATGTATCTTTGAAACTGTGCTTAGCAGAAAATTCGCTTCAAAATAATTTTAGAAATATATTCATTTGGTCTCGAATTGAAATCGCCCTGAACTTTTTTGCCGTACCGATCTTGTGGTAATGAAAACTTTTTTTAGGCTGTTGGATCCACGCATTAATTGCTTTCATTAGGGCCATTATTACAACTTAGCAATAAGGCTCACTTTTGGGTATACTGAAGAATAAAGTTACCTTTAATTACTTTTCGTTCTTTTCGCTTAATATTTTCGAAATAGCGGCAATCTGAAGTAAATACCGATTATTTCTGTCAAATCAAAAATAGAAACCGTTCTTGGCAGCAAATAATTATGAACTTTTTTTAAAAAAAGGGAAATATTTTTACAAACTGCAGTTTCATTATAATATTCAGCCTGTTTGCGATATAATTTTTCATTTTAATTTTAGGATAAGTATCTTCTAAATAATTTATCTGCATATATAAAAATGAATTCCTGTTTCTTTGTCACGGTTTGTTTGTTATTGTTTGGAAAAGAATAATATGAAAGAAAAAGATATAAGAAAGTTGCGTGGAACATTACACTGTGTAACAAAAAACCAATAGTTGAAATTGCTGTCGTAAGTTTGAGTTTGTTCCACTGTAAAGCGAAACTGAATTAAATGATTTGGATGAAATTCGGTAGACGAATAGCATATGGTCCAGAGAAATAAATACAGAATACTTTTTTGGTAGCAAAAGGCGTAAAAATTTGTACTTTCGGTACTTTTTCTGTTTTTTTCTTAAATTGATATAATACAGGTTATAGGACGATTTCAGTTTCTTTCGGGATGCGAGCCAAGTCGCAGTTTTCAGTTTTATTTCTTTATCAAGCCGATAGCCAATAGTTACTGATGCTTTTTTCTTTGGTTAACTCATTGCAATTATAATTATATTAAATTTCAAACTATAATAATAATAATGATATAAATATTTTTTTTATTTGGTTTATATATAATAAAAATACATGCATATACTTATAAGAGATGAGCAATATTTCCAAAACCTGTTATTATTTTTCACAGCAATTAAACAATCACCAATCACAACTGCGATTGAATTCATCAAGTAACATGGTTTGTAAATACAGTTCTTTCATATTAATTTTTTTTTATCTCCAGCTTTTGTCGAGGAAAAATCATAAATCGTGTCAAATCGTCTTTTTAGGCAACGATGTATAGCCCTTACATTGTTGTCTTTGCAATTTTATTGTCTCCCTACCTCTTATACAACATTATTCAATATGTGGAAGGGGCTGATTGCTAATTGTTTGTTCTTGTCGCTTTTATTATTAGTATTTTAAAATATTAATACTAATAAATACTTATAAAGCAAAAGTGCTCAAATGTGTTAAACCGTGATCACGGTCACTGTTTAATTTCACTACTATTCTTCTTTTTAGTTTTTCTCAAAAGAACACAACCGCTACAAACAAAATACTGCTAAACTGCGGTTGCAGTCACAGTTTGAAAGAACCGTAATTTGGAAATCACGCTCACAAGGAGCAACATTATTAAAAAATTACGAGATCGCTCATCTCTAATACGTATACTTGAAGTTTCCATATATAAAATATGTGTGCATAATATGGCAACCTTAAATATTAACCTTATAGAAAAAGTTAAGGGTAAAACGTTCCTCTCTTCAACTTAAAAGTCACTTACTTTTGTTTTAAATGAAACTTGTGATAGGTAAAAAATCATTATCTGTTCGATTAAATTCTACATTTATCTATAGTTATATAATACAACTATAGATAAATGTAGATAATATAGTTATTCAAAATATTGTCTACTGGAACCCATGGCCTATAAAAATAGTTACTCAGTTATATAGGCTGCCCCGATTTGATCTTGAATAGGGGCCGCAGAGGTGCTTCGCCAACCGTAATGATGCAAATAAAATCACTTCTTTATAAATCCACCGATTTTTATAAATACACTTATTTTTATTGTTCTTGTCAATTGATTCAACTGTAGCAGTTTTTATTCAGATCTAAATTCTTTCTCAAAGGAATTTCCCCTTTCAAGGCTACTTGAAAAAATCTTCAGTAATAAATTCAATCGCATAAGGTGATTCAATGAATATTTGAAAAACAAAGTAAATTGAAATGAGCAAATATGATCCACCCAAAACGGGGCTTACTGTATTGATAAATGAGTATGAATATTAAAAAAAAAAAAAAAAAATTCCATATGAAATAAAAATACTCTTACGTGACTGTATTATATCATATGAAATGAAAAAAGTGTAACTTACACAATAAACTTAAATCGTCTTTTCGATTGATAATGATGTTGTCAAGGAAATTTCTTCTATCCAGAACTTTTTTATTCGGGTGTCAAAAAACATCGGATTTCTAAGACTATTGAAAACTAAATATAACTGAACCTCTACACAGGTATTTATAAACTATTGTTAAAGTTAGTGCACTCTTTAAAGCGGTTTTCCCATAAAAAATTCATACAATTTTAACAATCGTTTATGAATAACGGTGATAATGAGGGTAGTGTGGGCTGGGGTAGTTAGCACATTGACTACCAAACCGGATATCTTCGGTTCGAGTCCGACAGTCATTTTAATAACAACACCACGCATTTTGCTGACGTGCATTAGTGTCTCTTTATATCAGTTGTTGCTGGAAAAGTTCAAGTGATGAAGGAATAGTCACTGGTCCCTGAACTATACAGACTTCAGCAGACACTAATCCTAATGTAACATAAGAGCGCCCTCCTTCGTCGGTATTGTGTAGCAAAATTAATGGCGAAGTAAAATAACCAATAAAATGGCTACTAAGCACAGCTTTGAAAATTTAATACGCCTCATTGACACCAGAGGCGCTGCAACTCTGCATTATTAAAAACGTGCAAAAAGCAGCCTCTCTTCTCTGTAACGGCATGGCCACACATCAAACAGACTCGTCAAACTTTGACGAAAATCAAAACAATTTAGATTTCCACTACCATCGCTTGAGAAATTCGAAGCTAATTTGATCTGTGCATGCGTAGTTACTTCAAATGTAATTTTTGTTTAATTTTCGCAGCCACAACATTATCAGGGCAATCATGAATAAAATTCCGCGTGAAATTTTTCCCGGGAAACAATTCCAACTAATAGCAAGTAATAGGGAAAACAAAAATTTTAACTGGAAAAGGGAGAAATTTCACGCAAAATTTTATTCATGATTGCTTTTCTGTATAGTTTTTGGGTGAATCAGTGTGAAATATGAATGGATGAAAAAAAAATCATTTTGAATTTAGTGAAACTTATTGCAGTTTGCCTGCTATATGGCAAGTTAAATCTAAACAATTAAGTAATAGAACGACATTTAACTTGAAAAATATCAAAACAAAATATTAAAACAAATTGAAAATGAAATTTGATGGTATGAATTTGATGTGTTGCCGTGATAGGCAAAACAGAATTTCACCAATACATACACAAATTTGACGCATCAGTTTGATGTGTGGCCACGCCGCTTATCACTATGTATCCCTTACTTAAAAAAGCGGTAACACCAAGTAATAGTTAGTAGTAGGCATTCATTGGCTGAGTGTTACTTTTCTAAAAAAAAAAAAAGAAAAACCGTTGTAAATATTTAAAATGTAACTTACGCCTTTTTTGATTTTATATAACATTATGTTCTTACATACATATGTACATGTACATGCGTATATTAATGTAAAGATCCAATGCTGAGAAAGTAATTATTGCCAAAAGATAAATACGAAAACTCCTTGGTTTTTAATGTTCTTGAATTGCGCCTAGACTAAAAGTAAAGTTCATTCATTAAAATTCGCTTTTTAAATAATACTCGGCCCTCATTAGATACCATTTAATTAGCTGGCAAAATTGCAAAAAAAAAACACTTCAAATGACTCACTAAAATAAAAACAAAAGAAATTGTAATTCTCAGCTTTCGTATTCGTTGCTGAAACCCGCTTATCCTGTAAAGGGTTTAGTTTAGATTTTTTTTTCAAAAAAGAAAAAAAAAACAATTTTTAAAATGTAAATTATTATTATAGTTTTTAATTAAATTTAAACTTTTAAGCAGAAATAAAATTTCTTCTAGAAAATGCGCCATATTTACATAAATAATTTATATATTACTCATACTGTCAAAGATTTCTTATTAAATTGTTCATGAAACTTAAAACTAATATAAGATAAGGAGTGTTAAAACTGCTTTAAAAACTCGATCAAATTATTATCAATTTCTTTAATTTAAGTGTAAATTCGATCAAATAAAAATTATCAATTTTTTATATTTAAGTTTATTTTATAATGCTTTTAATAAGAAATGTATTTAGAATTAAGTTTAATTGTTAAGAAAAATACATAAATGAAGTTTGACATAATTAAATTTGTGCTTTTACAGTATTAATTTCAATAAAAACAATTATATAATTCCATTGGATTCAAAATAGCAAAGGTTTTGCTGGCCCTCACGATATACGAGTCTTATGCTATGTTTCCACTACGAGTTGAATCACATGCTTCGCTTGCTGAATCCGTTTGCACGGCGCATTCGTGCTTCGTTTTGGCATTTTTTATGTGTATTCACACATACATACATACGTATCATACGCAGATGCATTTGGTTTGTTTTTATTTGTTCACACACACATGCACACTTACCTATTTTGTTTTGATAGCTAGTTCGGATAAACCGCTATAGAAATTAGAGAATATATCAATTTTACGTGCTTCGCAAGAAGATTCATATTTAATCTACTTGATTCGCTCTCATAATCTTGTATGGCGAAGCAAGTTGATTCGCTCATGATTGGCGTGTGAGCCATAAATAGAGAGCGAAGCACATATGGTGGAAACAAACTATTAGTTTGTCCTTTGAAAAATACTTGTACTAAATGCCTTTCGTCGCTTTGTTAGAAATTACCTGAGTGGAGGTACAACATTTTAGTCTATGAAAAATGCTCAATTTAAAAACGCACAAGCTTAAATCAAATATACATCAACATATTATGTAATGCGATTCGAAAAGCAACTTTTCATTCAGTGGTATTATGTAATTCGTTTTTATATGATTAGTGTTTTAACCTCCTCGGTCGTTGTGTGCTAATGTCATTTGAAAAATGTGACGTATAAGGTATGATAGATTCGGTGTGACTCGGCCTTTAAAATAGTGAATTTTATCTACACATCGGCATTTCCACAGGAATGTCAACTTTTTGTAGGGTGCGACACCAAACAAACATGCTTGTTTTTTTTCAAAGGAAAAGAAACTTTTTATATACTTCTTTATATAGTATATTTACAGGTACAATTTCAACAAACATTGACTCACGTTGTTCTAAAATATAAGCTTATTTTCTTGCTGTCGCACGCGACAAAAAAGTGGAATTTCTCGTGGAAATGCCCATATATATAAAACGTGATATTATTGAAATTTTAATGAAGAATTTGTCAGCAGTTGCTCGTAAACGTCAAAGTTCAATGCATACAAGTATAACAAAATGTTTCATTTTAAATATAAAAAGTATTTAAAATTGCAAGCGTTTTGCGTATTTATTTGCTTCGTTTGACAACAAATAAGCCTTCGTATAATATACAAACGTTTCAAAGCATTTGACATTAACTTGCATACTAAATAATAATGTTTTCGAAAGATAACTTTTGTTGTTTTTTTTTTTTATTAATAAAAAGAAGTAAAAAATGCCTTCATTGACTACTAGCTGTTACCTTCTGTTGGAGAAAAAAAGGTGATGAAGAAAGAGATAGAGGAAAGCTTTTTTGCACTTTTTTTATTTTATTTTTAAGACAGTGTCTCTGCAGCGCCTCTGGTGTCAATAAAGCTCATTACATTCTTGAAGATGTGTTTAGTAGCCATTTTATTGGTTATTTTACTTCGCCGATGATTCTGCTACACATTACCAATGAAGGAGAGTACTCTCAAGATCAGTATTCGCTGAAGTCGGAATAGTTCAGTAACCAGTGGCTGTGCCTTCTTCATCTTTAACTTTCCTACAACAACTGACGCAAAGGGACTCTAATGCACATTAGAAAAATGCGTGATGTTGCTATATAATGACTTTGTCGGTGACTGGGCTCGAACAAAGGACCTTCTGCTTTGTAGTCCATGTGCTAACTACTTCAGCTAGCGCCAGTCTCATTATCATTAAAAAAAACTTATATTTGCTTATGCGGTTATGAGTAGACAAATTTATGGTATCGAACAAATTTTTATCGTATTTTCAAATGTTAGAAATTGAAATTAACAATAATTTCGTTTTAAAGAAAAAAAATCTAAATTTTCTTTGAAATATGGGTTTTCCCCAAAACTTCCTCAATAGCTGCAAAACCATGTATAAGACTTGCCAAGAACTAATACGCACTTATAGGAATCGAAGGTAATTTTAATGAAATTTTTGGCTGTTTTGTTTAACGAAATCGAACAGATAGTTCTCGAGTTATAAGTTTCGAGAACATGAATCAATTCAATCAAAGAAACTCACGGGAATTAAACTCCATTTGTGTGGGAACAAAGTCGACTGAGAAACTTCAGACTACACAAAAACATCACTTTGTATGACAGTGTTATTGATTTACTACCATAATCATACAAAATAATTTACTTTTATAAGTGATTATGATGGTTATTTCTACCCCCTGATATCCATTAGTGTACAGATATCTATCGTAAAGTAAAATTTTACAAGGTAAACTCGTAGACAAGAACTTTAGGTAAATTATTTGCATGTAGAAATTACGGGCATTCTCAAACAAACTTTTTTATAAAAAACTTTAATAATATTTCTTATAAATCAAAAAAAATGTTATGAACAAAGCCTTTAGAAATCAAATATTGCAGACACGAAACTTGTTTCTTTTCATAATTTTTATTGATTCAAAAGACATGAAAAAAAGTAAATAATAAAAATTGTAAAGATGTTAAATACTTTTAGCTCGTACTGTACACACTTTAAAAAATTAATCTATTCTCTTGAAATGAAATTTCATAAACTAATAAAAAAATATATAAACCGTCAAATTATTGATACGATTTAAAGGAAAAAATTAATTAATATATTATAGAAAGTCTGTTGAAAAAAGTTAAGTGAATGCTTTTGTAAATATTTTCACGTTAGTATATCTAATACATTTACTCAATAATTTATATTTAAAACAAAAATAAATTTATATAAAAACTATTTTTGTTTTACAAGTCGTGAAGCTTGAAATTAAAATATCACGTTGTCTTTAAGATAGATAAATTTTGTTAGATTCATTATTAAATATCAAACGAAAATTCAATTATGTAACATAATAAAAGTAGATTAACATAATCAGCACTTTGGCTGAACTCACGATTTTAACCCTACCTACAAGCCTTCTGTCACTTACTCGTATGTTTCTTTCTAAAGATTTTCTTTATTCTATTTTTATATAAAAAACCGTTTTTTGTATAACCAAAAACACATACACTCACAGAGTGACGACTTAATGTTATTGAATTGATGTTGACATTTAATTTTTTATTTTTGTCAACTGCAGTTTTGCTGTGCGTATTCGTATCAACTTTTTTGTGGTAAATACAATATCATTTAAATCAACTATTTTTTTATTTGAGACAAATAAAAATTGTTCAACTGCAAAAAGTATTTGCCACAACTACATATTCTTCTTTTTTTGTGTGTACCAAAATTGTTTCCTTGAAACACATAAAAGATATGGGGCGAATTATTATGGGTAAGACTGTACGCAAGATTCTTTGGGAATCCATGGAAAGCCAGAATGTAAATTCAGTTTTTTTATACTAAAACTATTATGTTTAAATTACAAATTCTCTGAAAAGTGGACATACGGCAAACAAAGAAATTGTCATGCTACAAATTAAAAAAATAATCAAATTTTGGCTGTTATTTACTTTCCCACTGCTTCTCTATTTGTGGAACGAAAATTTATCGAAAATTTTTTATAAATATATTTAAAAAAAAATTCCGAAGTTACTATACTTCAGAATGAAGAATTTTTTGTTTGTTGTCGGTTCAGCAACGTCGTGTCTATGCGTTTTGTTAAACGACTTCAAAAAAAAAATAGAAGGAATAGAATTCATCTGTATTTTTTTATACGTTCGAGTATTTATGTTAAAAAATTTCTTTTATTTTTATTTTATTTTTTATTTTTTGTAAATCCAGTCTTATAATAAACCAAAGCTCAAATTAAGAATATATTTTAGCTGTAGCATAATTATCAATAATTGTTATATTTGTTAATTAAATTAAATTATTTAGATACAAATTAAATTTAATTTTTAAATAAAAATTTAAGCAAAACAAAATATTTTATGGCATTACTTATTTTCATAAATATATTTCTCTCTTATTAAATTGTTCCGTTTTTGCTGCTGTTATTTTCTTTTTCATTTCCCATTTCCGTTTTTCGAACAGCTCTCAGCTTTGGCAAGTGTCGCATTCACTAAATGAATTTGGCAGCTGTGCAGCCAATTTGTGGCTTTTTACTTTTTACTTTCGTTGTTAGCTTTTGGTAATTAAATCATTTTTAATACATGCCACATGAGCAACTTTATAATGTGTTTTAAATTTTGAGTGAATTGGCTTTTAATGAGTCTGTCAAGGCCAGAAGTTACACATACGAGTATAATGAGACAACTTATTGTCAAGTAGTTGCATCACAATGGTAAAAGAATTAAAACTTAAATGCTTTAAACAAGTGAATTTAATATACGAGTATAATAAATTGAGGAAAAATTTACTATTTTAAGCAATTCAGTTGTTGAAACACTTATTTTGCCTTTATTCAGCATTTCAGCTGGCTATATTTGGATATCTAGCAGTTCTCAATTTTATTTTCGGAATTTTAATAAGTATAAAGATACTCAGATAATATAATGTAGCTAAATTTTCAGTTAAATTTTCGCTTTATTCTGGTCAATTATAGAGTAACTTAATTCAATAATTATTTGTTATGGAATTTAATTTAAAAAATTAAATAAAAATATATATAGTTCATTTATTGAAAATAAAAGTGGCAAACATTGATTCCGATGAAATATTAATTTGCTTTATTCAAACAATTTTTTATTTTTTCTTGTATTTATTTTTATTTATTAATGTTTCTAAGGATTGTCTTCTCTTTCACAATTTGAAACAGTTGTCTTCCACCGCCAAAGTGGCACGCTGGTTTCAGCAACTGCCCTGGCACACCGCCTCTCTTTCACGTCCGGAAAGTGGTTTCGTTTCTGGAGACTCACGTTCGGAAAAATTCAACGATGAAACGCTGTACTGGAGTCTCAAGGATACGGACTATTTATGTGATGAGTTCCTTTTGATTGAAGGCAGCAGTACCATCTGGACTAAATTAAGTGCTAAGAAGCGGCGCAAACTATTGGGTATGCGTTTGGGTAAGGTAACCACATTTTAAATAGTTTTTTAATTTAACGGAAAGCATCACAAGTATTTTATAGATTTAACAAACGATTTGAATTTATTACTATTACCTATTAAGTAGAGTTTAAAACTATGATTTCAACATAAAAAAAGCTAACTCTGGCATATATAATATATAACATACCAGTGAAAAAGGAACTCTCAATCCAGTTAATAAGATACATATTTTAAAACCTTAAACTAGAGAGAATTTGAGTCATCTAAAATAATTTTACCTTTTTAATTTTAAGTTTAATGAAGGTGTATTTACTTGATAGCTTGGCAAACTCGAGCATAAAATAAAACAAGAACAACAACAGAGGGGACAGCAATTTTGATGATGATAATATGTGAGAAATTGTGAAACGCCGAAGTAAACAAATTCTCGTATGCCTTTTTATTTGACACTTTATAAATGAGGCCGAAACTTACGGCTGTATGAATTATCGCCCAAGTGTAAATCGCACTGCTGGATCAGTAATCATTGTATAGAAATATCCGAAACAAGTAGTAATTAAAAAAAAATAAAAAAAACCCGTCTGCGACCAACTTTGACCGTTTAGGATGGTCATTCGAAATGAAAAATCATAAGAGAAACCTAAAGGTGATTTTAAAATACCTGTCGAATGATACCCATTTTGATATAGTTCGCCGATTTCTCTTTCGCATTAACAAAATAGCGCTTGTTGGCCGCCATATTTAATTTTTACTACTATCATACCATTAGTGACACTCCCGGGATTAGGAGAAATCGATTGTCGTAAGAATCACTAAAATCGGTCCACGTGGTCGGTTTATATTTATAAGACCGCAAAGGAACACACATACATACATACATACTTACATGCATAGTCTGATAAACACAATACCTTTCTTTGCGTCGCGCAGTCGGGTAAAAAGTGCCCGTTCGCTAAAAGAAAATTTAAGAATAATCCAAAAATAATAATTGCCCGACGTTTTCGGGTGTTTGTTCATTACGTACAATCACCAGAATTTGGAATGAATAATCGCCCAAAAAAAATTTTGTTGAGTCGCCCAAAGTCAATGAACACTTCCCAATTTGTTTACAAACATTTTTTGGCAATTATAAATTTTTGTTTTTTGGTCGATTTGCACGTGTACGATAATTCGCACAGTCGAAATTTACAATATCTGTAAATTTTTCTTTTTTAACTTTGGTTCACCTATTAGTGCTGTCGTAACCATAAACAGCTGTTTCTGTTTACATTTGTCTATTCATTTCAAAAGTGCAGCAAAAAATACATGCCTAATCAGCAAACAGCTGTTTGTGGTTACAGCGAAAACCCGAAATTCGATGGGTTTCGGTGGTTATGGTTATTGCTATGGCGTTGTGGCGAGTTACCTATAATCAAATAGGGTGTTGCTCATATGTTTGTTTCGAACAGCTGTGTTTTATGGTTGTGGTTATGGCACGTTTAACTGAACCTTTAATCTTAATAACTTAATAGTTCACCATCTGTCCTCTCTTCAATGTCACCTACTTAAAAAAGGTAACATACTTATCTTTAAAAAAAAATTAAAAATACATATTAACTGCCAGTTCACAGAAGATAAGCAAAAAATTTCGTCTGCCTAGTTATATTGAAAACAAAAACAAAGCACTCAAATTTGTTTTTGTTTTCAATATAAAAAAAACTGGCAGTAATTCTCAGTTTAAGTTGACTCAACCTGACTTTTATCCTTTTTGCCACAGATTAATTTTGCAAATAATTACTTATTCAGAGCACGGACCTTGAAATTTTCTTTAATTTTTTTAAGAATATTTATTTATTCGTTTTTTTATTTATTTTTTTTATTTTGTAGTTTCTGTTGTTGAAATCATAGTGAAAAGTATTTCTAGTAATTAAGTAAGTTGTCTCAATTCTAGTATAAGCGCACAATGTTTTTTCTTGATAAATTTTTACTTAAGTTCAATTTAATAATTCTGCTTAATTTAAATGAGATTAAAACGATTTTGAAATTTTAGCAAGATTTAGCTTTATTTTCATACAGTTTAATATTACAAATTAATTTAAGCAAAATTTTTAACGGCCATGTATTAGTTATAAATTTATAAAAAAAAAAAAACAAAATCATCAGCTTAAATTTTTATAACTTTTCAATCACACCGAAGTGCTTTGCTTTTTTTCGTGGCAGCAACGAAAGCTTAAGTAAAAACTAACGGTCTGGCTTATGATGTTGACAGAAAAGGTTCGATCGACAGCTTGTATTAAAAACCAACAATAAAGTAAAGAGATGTGTTTTTGTCTTCAGTATAAGTAGTCGATAGAAAATTTTCTGTCGACATCGTGCGACAGACTGCAAGAGACACATCATCATAAAATAATTAAAAGACGAAAATCCTTTAACTAGTTTGTAGTTTACAGCCAGTTTTTAGAACGTGACTCGCTGATTATACGCGCTTACAAGCGTTTTTATTTTAATTTATTTTGGGTTCAAAATCGTGAATGTGAATGACAATTTTTATTAAAAAAAAACACACATTTATCAATTTCTTTTTGTTCATATATCACGGCTTGTCTCGCTATAAACGTCAATATAGGCGATTAAAAATTCTGGTTGTGTTCAAAATAAAGCGCGTTAAAAAAAAAATAGAATACTAACAATACATATCGAGCCTTTTTTTTGATTTTATCGTGAGTGACATGTTATCGAAAATAGACTTTTTGAAATTAAAATTATATGGGTAGGCCCCATGGTCTACAATTATCAAAATGCCAAAATTGTTGATAACTTTTAAGATACGGGCTGTAAAATTTTATCGTAAGCGACAATTTACGTACAAAAACATATTTGAATATTTTAAAAAAATGTTCACCAGAAAAATTTAATTTTAGTCGCTTACGATTAAATCGAAAATAAGGCTCGATTCATGTTCACATAAATCTTTTTTGTTTTCCCAAAAATCACACCCTTTGCTTTTCAAATAACAACACAATTTAGTTTTTTTTTAACAAATCAATTTTTGATGCCGAATTTCTCTTGTTTACTCTAGTCAACTGTGTTTCTTTTTTTAGAAAAAGAATAGGGTGGCAATTTTTACAAGTTGAACAAATAATACACAAAATTGACATATACGCGAGGCAACATAAAATGCTTGACAAAATCCGCACGTGTTCTATGGACGCCATTCCTTACGTACGTATCGGCTGGTCGTGTTTCAGTTTTATCGCCTTCTACAAACTGGCTCTTAGATTTAAAAAACTTGTTTTAGTGACAAGAAAATTGTTATTATTATTATTTTTATTTTAAGCACTTTGAAATTTAAACGAAAGATAATGTAATCTAGTATTCTGTTCAGTGATATCGAAACAATACGTTCGTTTGCTTTCTAAGCATTCGTCAACAACAAATTTTAATTTTAACGGCCAATTGATTTCTTTTTACACAACGAGTGTGTGCCTTTTACACAAATTTTTTTAGTTACAACAGATTTTTGCCAGCAAGCCAATGTATTTTGTAAACAGTTTATTTTATAATTTTATTATATTATTTTCATTTTTATTCACACACAAGAACCATAAAATCTGCATAAAATTAAATAGTGGAGCAAAAATAATATCAAATGTCTTTTGAACTGCATGTCATTTGGCTATAAATTGAAAAAAAAAGCTCTATCGCTTTTTAAGCCAAATTACATGTGATAATTATTAATGAACAAACAACATCAAAGTTAGTTGTAAATATTCTGACAAACACGTAGTGGAACGGAACAACCGGCTGTTTTCGAAGGCCACTAAACTTTCCTCATCAGCGTTCTTTTGTGTTTGGTCCACTGTGTGTAGTGTCAGTTGATGTAGATTTCTGCTTCATATACGCAACTTTTTTATTGCAAATGGAATATGTGAATTGTTTTGATTCATCGTATTATAATTTGCTGAAAGCTTTTTTAACTTTTAGCCTGATAAAATCATAAAACATAGAAACAAATGAAGTTCGAACAATAATAATTAAAATTAACTAAAATAAAAAAAAGCTCTGTTTTTATTCAAGGCGAATTCATATTCTCCCTTATTGTTAAAGGCGTAGTCGACGTCACATTAAGACAACAGTAAAAATTGTCACTTGTCTACGTACAAATTACAAGAGTCGGAAAAAGTCACCTGATTGGCTGCTACCATCTAGTATGGATTCGCCCTGATTCATATATTACCATGTCATATATTATTCATATGCATATTCTATGCTTGTAATTTGAATATACTTCAGATTTCAACATACATTTTTCAGTACATTTTTTGACATCAAAAGTATAAAATTTTCGAAGCGAATTGAGTTGAGTATACTTTATGTAAATTTGCTTGGATCAAATGGCCAGCTCCCTAACTGATGCATAATTTCGCTCTTCACTGTTAGATTTTGAGACTTGTCAAGTACCTGGTTTGTTGTGGTTGACGCGAGATTTTTAAACAATGAACATTCTGGGTGGGCAGTTTAAATCTCCAAAATGGGAGATTACTAGACCTGGAAATGAATGTCTCAAAATATCCATTACTGCCCGAGCTGTATTAGCAGTTGTTGAGTGACTGGTTTTTATTCGGTCAGATTTTTATAGAATATCCCTGAACAGGATACTATTTATTAAAACTTTAAATACACTTAAATATTGCAGTCATACAACGTATTAATGTTAATTAAACCACGAACAAAAAACGAACATATAACATTTATAAGTTTTATTTAAAATAAAAAATAGTATTTTCTTTGCTTTAATTTTATTTAGCGAATTTCAAGCATTTTGAGACTGAAGAATTTTAGAATTTTAAACATAAACTATAAATAACGAGAACAAAAACTAATTTCTTTTATAAACTTCAAACTGACCTTTAATTCTCACAACAAATAACTTATTTAGCATCACATTTTGCATCTATTTATTTATGACATTACCTAAGATAAAACTATGTAATAAAATTCATGAATTTAGAAATTAATTCTATTATAAATTTATTTATAAGTTGACATAAAATTTTAACATTATTTGCCAGATTTATTATGGCAAGAGAAGATCAAATTAGGCTTAAGGTTTTAAGAACAAAAACTTTTTTATATTTTCAAAAATAAAATTGAAGTTTTGTAAATCAAATTAAAAAGAAATGTTTTAATTTATTAAAAAGTATTGAATGGAACGGCACGTTCCAAGTAAGTAGAAGCACAAACATCAACCCTCATTACAATTACTGCCTCTATCTCCCGTTTCCATTATAAAACAAACATTCATACCATCTGTTATCAAAGGTAAGGTATAGTGCGGTGTTTGGCATTAATGTCTCCTATTTTGAGACACACAACGTTATTTTATCAAATATTCGTTCTTACTTAACATTTTTTATTATTTATTTGAAGATAGGGACTTGCTTTGAGAACAGCCTGTTTTTGATTGAAATATTTGCGTTCTCATTTCGAAAACGTATAGATTTTTTTAATCTCGTAGGCTATTTTTTATTCTTTTGCTCTGGATCTGACAATTTTTATCTTTTATTGATCTATTTATATAATTTATTTTATGGTGAAAACTTTATTTTTTACTTTACTTTTTGAAAACGTTATTTTTGTAGGTTCGCTTTGAGTTGAGTTTTATAAAATGAGGCCTTAGATTTTGTAAAACACAACGTTAAGCGTTGATAACTTTTGAATGTGTTTAATTTTAGTTTTACATGTTTTCCATATAAAATTTGGCAACCCTTAGCGTTGTGTTTTACAAAATGAGACCCAAATGTTAAGAAAGTTATTGTTCTCGTGCCTGATTTTTTTTGTTTCCGTCCGATCTTTAACAATTGAGATGTGTGGGGATTTTTGTAGGGGAAATTTTCCTGGTGTGTATCATTTTTTTTTTGTAACTGTAGTGGTAACACTAATGAAACAACTAAATGAAATTTATACGTATGATTAATATTTGTTCAACAATAATATTGCTCATACGACAGTGTTTGCAAATGCAAAGCTTACTTTGACCAAATCATTTTCGTTTATTTTTCTTTCCAACTTTCTTTATCCTCTGTACACGCAAAGTTTTGTTTCGACAAACGTTCACTACATGACGAACTAGACCTACCAAAGGAAAAAAAAAGAAAGGAACTAAGGAAAAAGCAACTTTGCGAGTACATCAAAGTCTGCATTCACTATTGTTACTTTTACATTCTCTTCTGCAAATTCCAGATTTAGCAGAGTAAGCTTTTGTATATGCCAAATGGTCCATTATTTGCAATATAATTATAAAATATCAAAATAGAAGTGGCAATGAAGATATTAAAAAAATTTTCTTCTCAAGGGGTGAGTGTAAAAACAATTTGCATGAAATTTTTAAATGATAAGACGAATTATTCTTCATTATTGATTCAAAAAACTTTTTTTTTTGAGATATAACACTTGTTCATAAAATGATCAGTATTTATGTATATAAGAGAAAACAAAAAATCATTCAGCATTTTTTAGGGTTCAGTACACCAAAGGTGAAAGGACGATCTAAAGCGAGTAACGGAACATATGGAAATCCTAACGTAATATACAGACAATTATATATAGACACTCGAAATTTTCAAAGTAAGTGTATTTTTTTTTTGCAGACTACACCAATTAACACTGAAATTTAATAAATAAAAAATTAAGGGTATTGTATCAGTTAATTTATTTTTGCTATGTAATCTTGACGACCTGCTGTATTTTGGAAATTTTAAGATCCAAACTGTTGAAATTTGCACAAACTAAAAAATCCCAAAATAAGAAAATTGTCAATGAAAAAATTTTACAAAAACAGAAAAAAATCACCAAAACGTAAAAGAGCGCTAGAACTAAAAAAATTGCATAAATCCGAAAAAAGTACGGAACGCGAAAAATATACAAAAACTTAAAAACGAAAAATTCGAAAAACGAAAAAAGCGCTAAAACTACAAAAAAAAACACCAAAAAATAGGCATAACAAAAAAAGCGCCGGAAATAAAAAAAATCGCTAAAAAACTTCACAAACTAGAAAACGCCAAAAACCGAAAAAAAAAATCCCAAAAACAAAAAAGCGCCAAAACTAAGCAAAATCGCAACAAGTAAAAAAATTACCAAAAACCGAAAAAAAGTTTAACGGATACATACAATTTTTAAAAAATGTCACGTAAGATATTTGATTATACGAGTATAGGCTAAAATTCGTATAGTATTAAATATATAGGGGCAATACGAAAGACTTCGTGCGCGAGTCAAAGGCTCACTTTACTGAATTTATTCGTCCTTACATCTAATGTTTACTTACGACCTTGTAAGTGAAATTGTTAATGAAAATTTGGTGTTAGCCGGATCTACACAAGAAGATAGCCAATTTTTTCATAAAAAATACTTTTTAAGGGGTTTTTTATATACGAGTACAAAGCCATCTTCGCGAAAATATCCACAATTAAGCAGACAACCTTGCAATACTACGACGTTTACACTTATGGGATAAGTGACTGTGCCTTCATGCAAGATGCGACATTTGGCATTATCGTGTAATGTTTTTTTTAGATCTGTTGTGCCTTAACACCATAAGGCTTTTCATATTTCAAAATGGTGAGGGTATCAAATGCTTTCGCAATATCCATAAATACAAGATACGAGTACAGAGGCTATCTCCACTGTACCGACTGTTCAGTGGTAGTCTTCAAACTATTCACATAGTCTATACATGACCAGTTTAGTAACCTGAGCATATGGTGACTAAACAAGTCAGATTTATTTCTCTCCAATTTTTGCATTCGGTGAGGTCGTCTTTTTAGCATTTCCTATTATAACTCCATTTTTTAGATCATCCTGCACTTTGTATTCGATCCAGAAAGCAATATATCTATCTCTATTATAGAGGTCGAGTGTTCATGTTTGAATCACATCTGAGTAACGCAGGTGATATACTGTCAATACCTGGGGCTTGATGGTGTTTTAGGGAGTTCATTGGATTCTCAATTTCACCCACGATGAGACCATTGATTGAGATATTATTTCTCTTTATGTGTTGACAGCATTGACGAGTTCGAGTTCGATTGACGCTGCGCTAGCTTCCAGCATTTGAGTACACTGATCTATCTACACGTCGTGTTGATCGTTGGTTGACGTTACAAGTTTGCCTTGTTTGTTTTTCAATAGCTTCATAGAGTTGAGGCTTTTGTGAGCTACCTGTTTTGTTTTGTTTTCTATATAGATTGTGAGTCCTGTGAATTGCGAATGCTATCTGAGCTTTACTTTTTTCATTTTTGCATTAATCGGCTGTCATTCTTTCGCTTCGCGTTTTTGCTTAGTTAAGCTTGATTTTTATTAAGCATACAAGGCTCAAATCAAATTTGACATACATTTTGCCAATGCTATGACAACATTGATTGTACTGTCAATGAAATTGCAAAATGCACTTAAAGGCTGTAAAAGCCTGTCACCTTTTTAATTGTTACAGGAAAATTCTCTATCTTACCGCCTTAGATTACATGACAAACGACTGTTAACGCCTTTTTATGACCGCACTTTTTCTTTTATTTATGTATTAAAGTTGTGGTGTTTGGTTGTTTGTTTCTTTTCTACAAAATGGCACGCATAATGTTGCTTGTCTATTAATATGCTTTAAAAAAGAATAAAATGGCCAACAGTAGAATATTTGACAACAAGTTGTTGCTCGTTGTCATACCTTTTGAAATGGTCTAACTTTGGCTTGCTTTATAGCCGTCATTATTATC
This sequence comes from Nowickia ferox, assembly GCA_936439885.1. NCBI lineage: Eukaryota > Metazoa > Arthropoda > Insecta > Diptera > Tachinidae > Nowickia > Nowickia ferox. The sequence continues at coordinate 82,666,289 of OW387024.1, forward strand.
ATCGTAAATATCGTTTAGCAGCAACATGTTAATTTCATGAGTAGAATTATACATACATACATTCGCACGCAGGCATGCATATACATAAGCACACACACACGCACTCACATACATACATACATATAAATAAATGTACATGCACAAGATGGTAAAAAGCTTTTAATGTATCAAAAGTGCGTTTGACAGAAGTACAACAACAACTAGTAGGCGTGTTAATGTGTACAAGTGACGGTTTGTCCTTGCTGGCACTATTACATACAGTCCAAGGGATAGTAAAAGGCTAATAACAAAACATGTTTAATAAGACGTACATATGTGTAGGCGTATGTTTATCTGTACGTAAATAATAAGTAGCCGAAAGACGTCTTAAAAGTCCCTTGCGCACAAGACCATTAAGGGCCATTATTACAACTTGCCGATAGTTAAAGGCAATATTTTGTCGAACGGATAAATGGCTTAGCATTATAAAACCTTCATTTATTGATTTTTTATTCATTAAATATTAGTATTATCAGAAATAATAACATGCAATAATTGAAGTTGTAATAATGCAAAGCTTTTTATCGGTCAGACAAAACCCTGCCTTTAACTATCGGCAAGTTGTAATAATGGCACTAAGTGATTTTACTGTCGCAACCAATTTGCTTTCGATAATTTATTTTGCGCTTGTTCTTCTACATTGTATACCCAAAAGATATTTTTTTTTTTTTTTGTAGTTTAATTAAGTCTATATGCAGGTCTAGAGCTTAAATGTATGATGCTTATCATTAAATATTATTTCGAGTTTGACAGCAGGTTACTGAGAAAAGCTCACTTGGGACCAAATAATTGGTCCCTTTGTATAAGCTGAAAGTCGAAAAGCACCAGTGCAAGTACATATGGTGAAGTGATAGATATACTCGTATGTAGATAAGAGAAGCTTGTATAATTTTTATTTTTATTTTTACAACTCTGCTTTGGTGCATTTTGCTTATTTTTGTAGAGTGGTTGCAGCGCCTCTGGTGTAAAGTAAGTGCATTATTTTTTAAGCTATGTGGTAATTATTCTACATTGCCTATGAATTATTGCTGCAAACATCGACGAAAGAGGGCGCTGCTAATACTTATGGAAAAACTCTAAGATCGAACTCGGGCTCTCGAAAATAGGGGTGGCGTTGGCTGAACTAGTTAGCACGTTGACTATAAACCCAGCAGTTTTCGGATATGCATTAGTGTCCGTTTGTATCAGTTGTTGTAGGAAAGTTCAAGTGCTGAAGGCATAAACACTGGTCACTAAACTACACCGGCTTCAACGGATACTAATCCTAATGCAACATCAGAGCGCCCTCCTTCGTCGGTATTGTGGAGCAGAATCATCGGCGAAGTAAAAAAACTCATAAAAGCCTTGAAAACTTAATACACCTCATTGACACGAGAGGCGCTGCAACACTGCATTATTAGAAACGTGCAAAAAAATTAAAAATAATTGTAGACACAATATAATCATTTCTCATATTGCATTTCATTAAAAATTTGCGTTAAATAGCTGATGTTAATAACAGTCTCTACGCCAGTAGATAAACATGGGTGCTGATGAAGTGCGTGGTTGTACAGAAAAATATCGATATTTCCTCCAGCTAATAAAGTCTAGTTTAATTGTTCTTCTCTTCTTTAGAAACTCACATTAATTAATAAAAATATTTCATTCAATAAGAATTGAAATTACTGAACTTAAGCCCGATTAAGAAGTTATTTCTGATTAAAATTAAATTGTCTCACTCGAAAAAAAAAAATTAAAGATGATGCAGCATAATAATTTCTTAGGTAATGGGTAGTATGAATAAAAATGTATTTGCTTTAAATTAAAAATTCTTATTGAATGAAAAATTTTTTTCATTAGAAAATCACATTAAACAAAAAATATTTCATTCAATGAGAATTGAAAATACTGAACCTAAGCCCGATTAAGATATTATTACTGATTAAAACAAAAATATATATTTGCTCAACTTTTTTACTTGGATTCCAACAATTGTTAGTTTTGAGTTACAGGCCCCTGTTTGCAAAGATCATTTGTATCTGGGCTTTCATCTAGACAAAAAGAAGCAAATTCACAATTTATTAATTTTTTATAATGGCAGACTCTCAAGATTTTTCTAGACAAGGGAAGAGATTGCCTTTGCAAAATTTTATAAAAATATTTTTAACAAATATCGCATACCAAAATGGTCTTCCATAACTAACAATATCGAAGCTTTTTAAGTTTGATACGTCCAATTTTATTTTTTTTTTATTTTGTGACATTGCTTTAATTTGTCAGCAATAAATTTGTTCCACATAAATGTTTTTATTTTTATTTAAAAGTCTTTATCTTTTATTAGCTTGGAAACTTTTCATATCACTATGAAAAGCATCATAATGTCAGATCATTATCAATTTTAAATGTTTGCTGGATAGGTATTGCTGAACTAAAGTCCTCTCTTTCTCTCCTACTTAAGTATCCACCGCATCAGCACTTGTAGCTGTATCATAGAAGTCTAAGAATATGTGTAAAGTCATTTTTCTACATAAATGAGCTTTGAATTGGCTGCTCATGTTTAAGAATCAGTTTGAAATTTCTTATAATGTTTCATGTATTTCTGTTGAACAGACCTTACATTAGTAATGCGAGTTAAGACTCACGATCTATCCTCTCTTCACTATCCCTTTCCAATACAAGGTAACACACACATGTTAATGGGCATATTCATTGTAAAATGTTAATGTGTGAAATCATGCAAAAAAAAATAGCAAACTTTTAAGAAACAAATAGTAGAAAGTATTTAAAAAAAACTTCCTATGCGGAAGCCATAATGGTCCTTGTGTGCTTGTTAAATAACTTTTCATCCAGCCTTCCCAAGCATTTCGCTTATAATTACATTTATATTGGCCAATGCTTATGTGTGTTTGTATGTTGATAAGCTTTAATGGTAAATATAAAATTTGTGTTGATGTTTTTCTCGCTTTCACTTCCACTTCAATAGCAAACAATTATAATTTTATTATTTTGTTTGAATACCTAGTCTTACCAGGAATACGGTGGCCAGCGGACGTGTTCGCGTTTCATAGAAAACTGAAGAATAAATATAAAATTTTTTGGAAGCAACCAACAGTAATTTTAAAATTTAAAACACTTAAAATGAAATTATTCACATAAAAGTGAAATAAAATTTAATAGCGCCGCGTGGTTTTAAGTCAAGTGAAAATGAAGCAACAAAACTTCTTCGAAGATCCAAAAGGTGTCTTGCAAGAAATTCAGCAGCAAGCACAACAAAGGCATCTCTTACGACACCAACAAGACCAGCAACCACAAATTATGCCACAACAACGACCCAACTTATCCACTTTCACTACTCCATCAGCCATCACACCATCGTCAATTTCTACCCCAACAACAACATCCACAACACCTTCGCCTCGTGCATTATCCTCCTCCACCTCGCTGAGCAGTGATCAACAGCCGTATCAGCAACCACCAATAATTCGTCCTGCCAAGCCTGGCATCTTACGTTTGGATGTGAGCAAGCCCAGACATGCATCAGGTGGTTCTGTATGGCAAATGCATGGCACAGTAAGTTCCTCTTTCCCTAGTTTTTTGTTCTGCTCACTTTGTGTTTTATTGTACCTTTTGTGCAGTTGTTTTTTGCCTTGCATTTTTTTAACCTTTGGGGTTTAGGTTTTCATTGTTGTTATCTTACGGTTTGATGGCCACAATATTTTTAGTGCTATTTGCGTCAGGTTGTTGTTTTTCCCCCATCATTCTTGTTAAATTTATATTGTTCAAGAATTAAAGTTCAATGTGGGCGCTCTTGTTACCCAAAGGAGTCGTGTTTATTTAATGCTCTTTAGTCTATGCATACATCTATTTTCAACAATTAAATGCGTGGGTTAACTTAAAAGTTTTCAAATGGTAAAAAGTTTATAGTTTTTATCTCCATACATATGGTATTATTATTGCAATTAAAGCAGCTGAAGAATTTTAATAACAATGGAAGCTGTACTCAGCAATACCACATAGAGGTGCCTCTGGAAGCTTAACGCTAGACACTAGTCAGATAATCAGTCTCCTATATATGTGCCTTTACAGTCAACAATTGATTTCCAAAAGGTTATCAACAAGGTTTAATTAATAACCAGCTGAAAACAAATTTCTGAACAGTTGCTGGTACCCTTGACCCCAAATAAGTAATTCACCTGCAGTCAAACTCCCTCAATTTCAGACTCTTTGTAGTCAGACATAATGCTTACCTTTGTAAGTCACATTGTGGACTCCTTGAAAAATTACATTAATGCAAAAAGGCCCCAAAATTTCCACTTGTACCTAATTTACATTAAGCATTTTTTCATGAAATTTCATGAATTTTGTTTCACGAAACTTTTTCTGTTTGCTAACTGCAGCGCTTTTGAGGAAAATTTTATATAAAAAATGACGTAGAATGTATCTCTAATCCATTTTTGAAATTTTTTTTTGATATGAGTTGCTCCTCAAGGCCTCCTTTTGAAAAATAGAAAATTTTCATGCAACTAATTTTATGAAAAAAATGCTTACCCCCATATTCATAAAATTTAAAATGAATTTGAAATGTATTTTATTTCAAATTTTTCATACAAAATTTTTCTAAAATAGATTTCAAATTCATTTAATTTTTTTATGAATATGGGGGTTAATGTAAACAAGTTATTATAATAATTACAAAAATTTTGTTGCCACTTATAAATTAAATTATATACAATTTTTTTATTTATACATTTTGAGCCATTCTTCTATTTATTTTAGGGACATTTATAATTTTCTCCTTTTGGAGCCATTTTTTTAATGAAATGGAATATCAGAAATGATTTTTTATACACACAATTATTTATTTACCATCGGTAAATACATTTATATTTAAAACTATTTATTCATTTATTTTTTTATTTTAAATGTCTCATAACAACGCTCATACAAATTTCCATACAAAGCTTATTACTTAATACGTATTGGAATTTTTTTTTATTTCTTAACGTGGAAACCATCGTGGGTTGTGTGATTAGAATTCACTTGAAATATTAATTAACTTAACTTAACTTAACTTAACTTAACTTAACTTAACTTAACTTAACTTAACTTAACTTAACTTAACTTAACTTAACTTAACTTAACTTAACTTAACTTAACTTAACTTAACTTAACTTAACTTAACTTAACTTAACTTAACTTAACTTACTTTTTTCGACAACAAGTATAAAAAGCACAAGCCCGCAAAATTTAAAATATCATTATGTATGTCTTATTTCAAAGATAATTCTACTTACTTTAAAATAAGACTCTAACAGATATTATAGCTTATACGGCGTGTCAACTGTGATGTGGGTCATAAATGTTCCGATGAACAAAATTAGGTGCATTTATAATGTTTGTATTAATGCGGGTTGTATCTAACTGCAAATATTATCAATTCTGTTTAATACACACATATATACATACACAGCCCTGCGTGTTTAGCAAAAACCCAGCGGTAAGACTCAGATGACCTTCTTACTTTAGGCCTTAATAAAGGCCTGCTCAGAAATTTTTTCGATTCCATTACCATTATTATCAAACTGCTAAGGACTGCCTTATAGAAGGCCTCGGGTTTTCCGCATAAACGATAAGGTACATATTCCACATTTCCTTCTACGGGAAGGGAGAAAAGAAGGAGTAAAATTTTTTGTTTTGTTATTTTGCCCAAAAAAAAGCAAACGAATTCATGTTTTTGACTCAGTTAATATTCTTATGTAACTTTTGAAGAAGGCCTCATAGAAGACATCGGCTCTTTAGTAAAAAATGGAATGTGTATCCCATACATTCCACATTTCCTTCTTTAAGAAGGGAGAACAGAAAGAGTAAAGTATTTTATTTTGTTTTTTTTTTTGGCAAAGCCAAAGAATTCAAATGCCGTTATAAAATACAAAATTCCATACAAAGATACCAAATACAGAACGATTAAAGAAAAGAAAAAGTAAATCATTTTAATTGAGTTTTGTACGTTGAAAAAGTTGTGTTGTTCGATCATTATTGTGTATATAAATGCCATGTTGGCTATTGGCATTTTCAGAAGTTTCCTTTCAATATGTTTGACCCTTTTGATCACAAAATAATCGTCAAAACACTATATGTGTGGATGTGTATATTTAATATCTCGGGCCGGTTTCTTTAAACTCACAAGTGATGTAATACTTTATATTCATATAAAAAATATATTTTCACAACTATTTTACTTGTATTTCAACACTTGAAAGTTTTGAGATACAGGCCCCAGCAGTTGAAAACCTTTATTAAGCCCCTAAAAAAGGAGTACAGAGGCCTTTTAGAAGGCATCCGTATTCCTTCTTTTTCCCGCTGAGAAGGACATGTACTTATGTATTGGTGCTTTTTCTACGAAACACTGTTAAAAAGCTTATATGAGTGTACAGATATGTCTGTGCTGCACATCAATGTGGGTTTTGTTTGAACATAAGTGTGCTTGCATGTACTAAACATGTGCAAGAGTATGCAATAAAGTAATGCCAAAACAGACACGACTGTAAAGCAGGGAAATACCAAATACTTTTGTATGCTTTTGTTCTCACACACGCTCACATTATGTATTGTAAAACAAAAAAAATTATATATTTCTGGGGAGTCATAAGTAGTAATAATAATTTAATATAATTGCTTTTGTTTTTGCTTTTTCTTTAAAACCAAAATTTTAAAATATTATGACACTCTTACATTTATGGCTGCCATACCAATTGAATTCCGTCAAAGCTTTAAAGTTACAAGTTTCTTGCAATAAAATATCTGTTGTACCAGTAACCACTAAAAACATTTATAATGTCAAGCAGTTTCTTTTTATATTAGCGTGAATCTATCTTCGTGTTTTCTGCAGACAAGCTAATGGCTTCGCGGGTTGTGTTTGTTAAAAAAAAATCCGCTTTAAGCTGAGTCGCAGCCAATATATGCACGTCAATGTAGCCGCTAAGACATCTACGTGAGAGAAGCATTTAACTCTCTACTCATTCAGTTGTAATTTAAATTTCAACTTTTTATAAATTTTAGCAGTTTTCATTAAATATTCTTTGATGTACGTGATTTTCGTTGCCACACTTCTGCTTTGCGGGAGTTTAGTTGTTTATATTTTGTGAAAAATCTCAGTTTGCAATGAGTTTTTGTGTTGCAAATAAAAATAAGTGTCAGAAATTTAATTTTCTACAATTTATTGTTGTGGCATTGCTACATTTGCAATATTTGCATCAGCCATTTGCAACGAAGATTGATTTCTTCTATTGCTTTCGTTTCGTTTTCGCTTATCTCCATACATATAGTATGTATGTATATGTAAGATTTCGCATGAAATTGCGAAGGCGTGAGCTACTCGCTTTCTCTCCCCTTCTCTCTCTCTCTCTCTCTGATGTAATTTTTTACATAAAGCATCAATATTAATTTGTTATTAAAACACTAAACCGTTCACTAACACGCACTTATGTGTGACATAAGAATACAAAAACTTGTGCATTTGGTTGGATTGGTGCACGACTTTAGTGTGTATGCATGTGGGCATATGGGTGTTGTAAAAGTAAATGAATTGTATTGCAAGTGAAATTTTTCTTGTGGCGTTGAAATGAAATTAATTAAGAATTTGTATTTGAAGCGAATAGTTCGTTTAATTGAAAATATCTTCTTCGAGCACTTAAAACCAATACAGAAAATGTGAAAAATTAACAAAAAGCAGCCAACAAGATTTTAATTAAAAAGTGTTAAATGCAAATTATCTATATAAAAGCTACACAAACGGAATCTTTAATGAACTCTATGGCAAAAAGAAAAACAATGTGCTAAAGATGGTATTTGTTTGGAAAATGAATGTCGTTTTTAAATTTTTCGTCAACTTTTGAAAGGTCATTGTGCTCATGCCACGTTTAACATTTCTCTCGTTAGGCAATGCCAAGCAAATAGACAACAATATGTACTTCCTTTGGCTTTTCAGCTACAACGTTTCATCATCATTAATCAAATGTGACGAACCTTAACTGATGGCGAGATAAAATCATTTTAATGTCCATAATAAAGGAAAAATGATGCGAAAAAAGTCGGCATTAATGAAATAATTTTAAGCACGTTGGCATGGCTAAAAGCTTAAATTAAAAATAATATAAGGACAAAATTTTAAATTCATACAATTTTACCTTTCACGCCTTTGAGCCGACCTAAAGGATTACAGTGCTAATACAACTACCATCATTATCATTGTCCTGATCACCGCCAGTTTTATTGTAAACGACAACATTACCTTCGTTACGCTGACTACAGACATTTTCAAATAATGTCAACACATTTATCATCATACTTTGGTAACATGGCCAGCAGCGAAATGCAGGTGACAAGCCTATAAAAATGTTTTTGCTTTTTATTTTCATTCTTGCTTTTTATAAATTGACTGCCAGCCCTTTTTCATTGCTATTGTTGTTGTGTTTGTGCGTAAGAAGAACAACATGGTCTAAACCACAAACAAGGGTTTTGTGTGTAAATTTTCACTTAATTTTATTTCATTTTTTGTTGCCCCTAAAACTATGTTACATAATAAATATACGAGTAAAAGACGTAGTACAGTGGAAATTTTGGAAAATATTTGGGTGAGTTTTTCCCATGTGAGTGATGTACTTTTCTCTCGAAGGAGTTCGCTTCAATTTGGAATGATTTGCCGTGACGTGACATACGTTGAATTTAGTTGATAAACATAGTGGACGAAGAAAAGAGAGAGACAGAGAGAGAGAGAGAGATAGAGAGAGAGAGAGGTACAACTAGATCATAGTCGGCCGAAGTGTCACTAGAATACCGAACTACAAGCGGCTTTTTATACAAATGAATACACATACGCGAATACATTTCCCTCGGTGGCCATCACTGAACTAGATCAAAAGTGACAAAGAGATACAAAAAATATTAGGAATATATTTAAGCATAATGGACAACAACAAAAATTATTTAGTTTTCAAGAAGATCCTGAACATGATTTGATTTATCAATCAAATTTGATGTTCAAAATCGTTCAAAATCAAGTTAGCCGTACTTAAATCAAACAAGAGCGTTGCCGAAAGTATTTCTTTATAAATAATTAAGAATTCGCGATTCAATATCTTCTTGTTTGAATTCAGAAGTAAATTCTTATCTCAAAATATTTCAGAAATATTGTTTTATAACTAATCCAATTTTCTGTTTGTTTTAGGTATAATTCAGTGTTATTCGTACTTGAAGTTTGAAGCTCAACTCATAGTTAAACGAAAAACTAAAAACTTTAGCAAAGAATGTTTTTTTCTGTGTAAAAAATAAACATTTTTATTGTATGGACTTTGTTTATTGAGGGAACGCAACCAAAACTAAAATATATCTTAGAAAATATTCAATTTCGTTCAATCCACCTCAATATGTCAAGCCCTAGCTGGAGCATACCCCAGCATACCGGCGCCCTCAACAGTCTGGACACACTTGACACATTTCCGTATTTTAGTTTTCTTTTTAAGACACCATCTCCTACAAAAATTCTGTGACATGGCCGACTATTTACGGCAATTTTTAGTAATTTTTTTTACACTTTACAGCCTGTCCGACGATGTCGGAAACAATACATCGATTGCTTATATTCTTATTTTAGTGTTGTTTTCAACACAAGTTATCGATCGGACGTTCTCTGTCGACATCGTGGGGCAGACCGGTAATACTCGTACTGTAATATGATTAAAAATCAGCAATCTTGGCGAACAATTTGAATTGTAGGAAACAATATCAAAGCTTATTATTCGATTAGGCTAAAGTTCGCTCTGTAAGCGGAATTACATGTGATAATTTGTATGGAAAAATTTCCCTAAGAACAATATTAAACAATTATGAGAAACACTAGCAGAACGGAACAGCGTGCTGTTATCGAGAGCCGCCACACCTTCATCATCACCATTCCTGTGTTTGGTTCACTGTGCGTGTTTTCAATTAGTGTAAACTTCAGCTCCACATACAAACATATTTTTCAACGCAAATGGTATATGTGAATTGTTTTGATTCATCGTGCATGAAAGCTCAAGTTTAATATCACTAATTTACATAACAAATATTGAAAATTTTAAGAACCCCTGACATACAGATCGAATGGCTGGACCGATTTTTTTTTCAAATAAAGACAAGAAGATAGTAGATCAAGTCACCTTTCAAACTAAAACGATTTAGCCGTTTGAGAGCTACGGCGTCAAAGACAGACAGATGCAACGGAATATATCTAGAAATGATGTGGTTCTTCTAAGCGATTGAACCAATTTTCTTCAAAAATACCTAAGTACACTCTCGATTAAGTCACCTTTCAAACATAAACAAATAAATCAAAATCGCTCCAGCCGTTTGTTTTGTACAAGGACTCGTACAAACACATAGATACACAGACACATACTACAAACTTATAACATCCCGTTTTTTTTTGGTCGGGGGTTAAAAGTCTTGCCGTTTGTGTTGTTCCAAATTTGTTTCACAATAACTTTCGATTTGGAGGATTTAATGAAATATATGTAAAATTTCATCTACTCAAACATCACTACCACCTCCTTTTTTTAAACATAAACATATATTTTTTTTAATTTTGTCGCTAGTGTAATTCGCATGGAGAAAATCTCGGTTTGTATATAAAAATTCTCAAAAATCTCTCAAACCCTTAATACTTTTAATGTAAAGCAGCAAAAGGTTGTCCATTGGGATTAATTGGGGGGAAGTGATTTTCATTTGCTTACTTAAACGTATAAGATTTTGGTAAATTCCACTGTGCACACCGATATTAAAACTGGTGGTTTTGTGCATAAATTTAGTTATGACAGGTCATAGAAGCGTGTGTCATGGCGTTTGGTGTAAATAAAACTTTACATTAAATTAAAGCGTGAGTGTGGTCAACATTTTTGAAGCATTACAATGTGTATGTGGTCATCACTCTTCTTTAAATTTAAAGTCAACCAAAATACAACAAAAGCGTATTGTTTTTGTGTAATTTTTTTATTTTCGCTCGTAATCTATAATTGTACATAAATATATCTGTGGCAATAAGGAAAAAATGCTTAAGTCATATTTTACTGTTTTGCAGGAGAGCACTTTTAAGCGTTGAAGTCGGTTTTCAGAAATTTATTTCTTTTACAGTTAAATTGGGAAATTCTCTATAAATTTATTATTTTTTTAAGAAGACATCTTTCAGCACACTGTAATAATGAAATATACCAATGTATAACCTGAATTAAGCTATTATTCCAAATGACATTAGAAGTCTAAACAACAACAAAGTCTAAAAATGGTAAAGGGTATATATAGGTTTGTCCAGATTTTTGTAACTTCTACAATATTCATTTGCGGCCAAATAAAGTTAGTTATTCTGGATCCTTATGAATAGGAGATGAAAAAAAGACATGTCCGTCTGACCGTCTGCATGTACGGATTTTCTATGTGTTGCTTGAAAGTGATTGTCTGAAGCTCCTAAAAGAGTTAGAGAGCTCGGAATTGGACTGAATCGACCGCATTTGTCTTGGCACGATTGGTATTGAAAATCAGCAAAAATAAAGAATCGGTTCTTGCATTTTCTATATATAAAGTTTTATCACACATTTTTTACAAATCTACCAAAAAAGTTGCCGTGCATAGAACCAACAATATTTATCTCATTTACTAACACCACTAGCCACTCCACCGCTGAAGCTTGCTTGAATTTACTTTATATTTACTTTAGTTAAACATTTTCTTAAACAAGCATTATTTCGTATTAAACCCCTTTTTGTCACCAATACATAGACATTACCTTATGGTGTTTTTGCTTGCAATGCAATAACTATTTCTTTTGCATGTCTTTTTTCCTGGGTCCGAAAATAACTTCAAAAAAAAATTTATAACTTTTATATCTAAAGCCAGTTTGTATTCCTGCATTTTATTGGTGCTTATGTCTACTCATTGGTAGATCTCCAGCAGTAATGTTTAAAAAGTTTATTTTTAATTTAAATTTTCTTAGGTATCATAAGAAATTTCAACGGTACATAGTAGGCTAGTAGGTTATTTGCAACTTAACAAGCTACATATATACATGCAGAATCGAATAATTTTCTCAGTCATCATTTGTATTGTAACTTTGCAGAAATTATCATGTACCATTAGAGTACTTTATATGCATACATACTTCCAATAATATCTCAAATTGCTTCCTCTTTTCCTCTCGACTAATAAATATATATATACCCACACCTGTACTTTTTATACGGAATGTAATGTTAAATTATTATTTTCTTCTTCCACGCATCTATCCATCAAACCAACTAAAATTTTCTTTGTCAATCTCAGTTGGAGAAAGAAAATATTAAAATCATGATTACAGAAAGTTGACATATTTATTTGATTGTCTACAGGCCGCCCTATGATGAAAATGATTTTGGGATATTTCATCTCGCTTTTTTGATTTGTGAAAACGCAGCAGAATAAGGTTTCGGTGTTGTTTGTATTAGAGATGTGCAAATGTCGTGATTTTATCGTGTCACGCGTGAATCTCGCGTGATCGTGATCAAATTTATAATTAATCCCAAAACAAATTATTCGTGCGTGATCATGCGTGAGTTTTTTTTAAAGAATCACGCACGAATTCTCACGCTCTCACGAGATAACACTCCTGCGTGGGTATATATAACTGTATTAAAAATTTTAATTTTTTTTATAATAAATACTACAATCTGTGCCTGAGCCGCCCAAAGAAGCACCAGGCTTGTTACACAAATGAATACACGTACGCGAATAGATTACTCTCGTGTTTCTCTCGGTGGCCAGCTCTAATCTATGTACATACATATGTATATACATACACATAGGTAGAATGAGCCTGCAAACATAATGCATACATATGTACATTCGTATGTACATATGTACATATGTATGTATAAGAACTTATTTTTCAACCAACAAACATAAAAAATTAATTATATATTTTTCGTAAGCGTGCGTGATCGTGATAAGTTGAACAGCCCTCGTGAGTGATTAAAAATATTTTATACGTGAGCGTGCGTGATCGTGAAAATTTTCAAACTCATTCGTGCGTGAAAGTCCGTGAGTAAAAATATTTCTCTGCGTGAGCGTGCGTGTCGTGAGTCAAAAACGTGCACATCTCTAGTTTATATCTTTTGTAGAAAAGTACTAAATTGTTTTAAATTGAAAATTTTTAATAACTTTTCACACAATATTAAATATGATATAACGATTTCAGAATTATTAACTCTAAAAACGCATTTATTTTTTAAATAGGTCTATGTTGCAATAAAGGAACGATATGTGCATAAATGTATACATTTATGTCGCGCTTGATCCTCTAAAGAAGGTCAATTCAAAAATTTGCAATTTTCACTTTTAACAAGAAAAAAAATTTGCTGTAATCATCTCTACCCATTGTAAAGATCTATGCCACTTTTTCCACTCTCCAGGCAGAAAAAAATCTGTTGTATACTTCTATGTGAGTAGTTATATCATATGAGGTATGCTCGGCTCAATGCGATTTGAAAAATATATACATACGTACTTTTGATGTCAAAGCAATGTACTGAAAAATGTGTATAAACATCTAAGGAAAATTTTATTTACAAGCGGCGAAAATAGTCACCTCGAGTATTTGAGACCACCTAATATAAATACGCCTTGTAAGCGTACCTCCTCTGAGAATTTATAAATTTTGAAGTTACCCCTAGGTCAAGTAACTTTTTGCAAATTATTGGCAAATAATAAAACTAAAACAAGTTTTAACAATATCTACTGCTATCTCAATTTTTTCAAAAATTTACTTGCTTCACTTTCTAACTGAAATAGGGCTCATATGTAATTTCACCTAAATTGTTCAGCACAATGTCTTCTTTTCGCTTTTGTTTATTGGAAAATAATGACTTCATAACGTTTGATTGGAACATTTTGGCACCTAATCAATTTTACCTTGATACCGCTGCCACACCACACCACATCCAACCTTTTCCTTATTGGTCTACCACTAAATTGGATTTAATCACGTATGCATATCAGCCATTAACCCAGTTTTGCCTTCATGCATTTTCCATCAGAAACACACAAAACGTCACGTGTCATCAGGGATGTCTTTATATTTTCGTATTAAGAACTTTGTGCTACATTTTTAACAGCAGATATTCAATTATTGGGATTTGTTTGGAGAATTTGGGTCAATTTTTTTAATATTTACATATTCTTTTATTAACAACATTTTTATGACAAATAACTCGCACCTTTATTTCGCTGTGTGGAGAGTGTTTTTATTTGTGAAATTTAAAAGAAGACAAGCAGCTTTTACACAACATTTTAGCAAACACTTTAATATTTAGGTGTTGCCAGCAAATTTTTAATTGATGAAAAGAAAACTCTGGTTAGGCAATACCCAACCGAACGATGGAAAATTTTTCAAAATATGTATGTTAATAAAAAATAATTTATTTATTTTATTGTCTGAAATTAATTGAAATAAGTGCCACAACATCATGGAGGAAAAACATAATAAAACTAGCACAAATCTAAGAAGAGCCACAAACCAAAACTTAATTACCCACAGCGTATATAACGGCACCTGGTTGGACTCTTTGCAGTGCATGGACGGTTATGGTGTTTACACATTTCCCGACAAGAGCCAATACCATGGCTACTTTCACAAAGGTCACTTTCATGGTTACGGCACTCTGCACTTGGCTGAGCCGTATGGCTTTAATTTCAAAGGAACATTTATTGATGGCAAATTGGTTGAGATTGAGCACATGTGGTTTGACGACGGTCTTTCTGTTAATGCTGACATTGATGGCGAGTCCATGGACTTCAGCTCCTGGACATATTGCACAAAAAGTGACAGACGCTATGCTGCAGAGCAGAGTGAAGGTCTGCAGCCAATAGGACCGCTGTCTCTACTCACACCGGAAGAACCAGCACGTGAATTGCACAAAGACCAATATGATACTATAGAGGGCATTTATAATCTTACAAGTGGCTTACTAACCAAACGACCGGCCCCTTTCTCACCAAATTATTTTGTATCGTGTAGTGAAGACATCGAATGGATTTTAAAAAATTGCCGTCATGGTCCCTTAACCGAGCAGAATATTGATGGCGAAATTTGCCATAAGATTATACGCAGTAATCTTAAAAGTGAATTGGAAATGGCTGAACATGTGCCAAGCTGCAATTATGATCAAGACAAAAATCTGAAAAACTATTTTGGCAAATTGTGTCAGACAAATTTGTCAGCTAAGGGAACATCGGGTGCACACAATAGTGATACAGAAAATTCAATGGGTGGTTTTTTGAGCAAAAGCTCGTCAATGTCTAAAAGCTTTGTCACCACATCCATGAATATTGATGTGCAAGAAACGTTGTTTTTAGCTGAAGAAAATGATCGTTATACACGGGGCAGGAATTTGGATCAAGAGGCCCCGATACTGATTAAAACACCAGCTGAACTTCAAAATTTTAGCAATAACTCATGAAATGTATGTACATATGCATATAAGAGTTAATTATTTGTCGTTTCAAAACCTACTCCAACTGTCAGTGAAAATGAAATACTTTTGGGCATAAAAATCAAAATGTAATAATGAAATCAAATTTGTTTTATAATAATACCAGAATTTCGTGACGAAATGATTTCGTTTTTTTTTTAAGGTTGATATTCAAATAAACATACATTGCGGTTCTAAATATTTCTAGCGAAATTAACTCCGAAGAATTAATTTGTCCTTAAAATGAAATTAACTAACATGTGCATAATTAGTAAAGAACAAACGGCAATGGCAAGACTGTTGTAAATTTAGAGATGGTAAAAACGAGCTTTTATTATAAGAAAGCTTTCAGCAAATTGTACGACTAATATGATGAATCAAAACAATTCACATATTCCATTTGCAATAAAAATTGCGTATATAAAGCAGAAATCTACATCAACTGACACCACACACAGTGGACCAAACACAAAGAACGCTGATGATGAAGGTGTAGTGGCCTTCGAAAACAGCTGGTTGTTCCGTTCTACTACAACTCACTTTGATGTTATTTGTTCATTAATAATTAACCCACGTAATTTTGCTCACAAAGCGATACGAACTTTAACCTGATCAAAACATAAATATACAAAGAAGTGAAGTTCGAACAATAATAATTAAAATTAACTAAAATTTTTAAATCCGGGAAGAAAATTAGTCAGCCTAAGAGAGATAGAGAGAGAGAGAGAGATAGCCCCAGAATAAAGTTCTTCTATTCGAAACAGAAAACAAAATTCCAAATAAAATTTTTCAGTCACATGGATTTTAATTTCATACATTAATTCCATTAAAATTAAAAACTTTTTCCGACAGACAAATCTTTGTAAATAATTTTCTTTACAAATTGTCAAAATATTTCGCAATCGTATGAAGTAAAGTTTGGAAGCAACCAACTTCACAACAATTTTTTCGGAGTTTAAAAATGTAAACATTCGATAATTTTCACCAAACATTTTATTGATGATACCAATTGTTCACACTTTCGGAAATTTCCATGTGAAATTTTACTTACGATAAGCCTGAATAAGTGAGAGAGAGTTTCGAATTTTCCAAGTCAGCTATTCTGTTTTCGAATCGCAATACTAATAACATACGAATTCGAACAGTTTTCTTTTCGAAATTTATTACATAATAACCGCCCAGTTGTTTTATTTTACTTGCAAGCTTGCAAATAATTATTTAATATAGTAAAGAAATCTCTAGGAATATAATTTTTTAAAGAAGGGTTGAATAAGCTTTATTGCGGTCATCCCACTTTTCAACAGTTTATTACAGTGAAATAAAAGACACAGCTCAGGGGGTCTACTCTGTATTTCGAAACGAAAGAAAATGCTTTCGAATTTCTATGTTACTAAAGTCTAGATCCCACTATCTGCACAATGTACCGATTTTGGTCGGCTCACTGCAATAAAGTCATAGATGTTACGCCAAAATGTCATAATTTCTAAATTAATGCTGAAATAAATCTATATGGCTGTATTACCGATGAAGTGTGGTGCAGTTATGTTCTTATACGAGGTGTGTTCAAAAAGTATCGCGAATTTTTAATGTTCGCGGGTAACTTATATTGGAATTTTGATTTTTTTTTGTGGTGTTATGTTGGTACTCATGTCTCTCACTTATGACGACATTTTCGGCCATTTTGAATGTTCAGTTAATTGTTGACAGCTGCTTTGCTTGCAAGTGTTTTGGCTAAAAAAGAAAACTAAAGTACGAAAATTAGTCAGGTGTGTCCAGACTAGGGTGATCGACTCGGTTTTTCAACCGGTTTTAAAACTCGGTTTTTTCACAATACGGTTGTCGGTTTTTTCAAAATGTTATTTTTCGAATGTCGAATGCCGGTTTTTTTTTACAATTTAAAAACAGGCTGAGTCGAATACTTTTCGATTTGTATATTTTGCATTTTCGATCTGTTGATTTTCCTAAGTATTTTTTTAGTGTAAAAGTTCTAAGCGTTTTTCCACCATGGCAACACTTACTGGTAACGTGGAATTAAAGCGAAATTATTTTATGAGGTGGTAGCAGAGGCGAATTAAATATATATATTTTATATTCATATGTATATATGTTATATATATATATATATATATATATATATATATATATATATATATATATATATATATATGTACCATACATAAGTATATAAAGTTAATTTTTATGTTTATATATTTACTCTTTTTATTTAATAAAGCAATTTAAAATCAAAACTTTTGTATAATAATATTCTTATTTAAAAAAACTGGTTGAAAGTTTTTCCTGAATTGTAAAGACCGAAACCGAGTTTTTCAAAATTTCAAATATTTGAAGTATTCGAAAACCGGTTTCTGGAAAAAGTCGAATAATCGATCACCCTAGTCCAGACTGTTGGGGGCTTTCGTTTGCTAGGATATGCTTCGGCTAGCGCATGACATCTTGAAGTGGATTCAATTTCGTTTCCGAACGGAATTTGGTTTTTAGTTTTACGTATTCCGTGGTACGTTCTATTTCAGTCAAAATATTCAGGTACGTTATGAAAAACAATTAAGACACAAAACCAATTGGAAAAATATAAAAGGTGAATAATTTAAAAATTTATTTTAATGGTTTTTCCACAAAAAAATTTTTGATAATTTTCTGTTCAATGGTTTACATTTTATCTTCTAGTATGCTGTCTACAAGTCACTTGTTTGAGATTAGCTTAAAAATTATACTCAAAACCGATCGGAATTCATCATATATTTTTAAAGCAATTTGCTTTGAAATTGTTTTCAAAACGATCGTTTTCCATCACATACCTGATTAGTAGATTTTTTAAATTAGTAATTGATTACAACATAAAGTTGTTTCTGAACTTGATTTTACTATAAAGTTGTTAATAAGTTCAAAACTTTAAATTCGTTTTCTGTAAAAGAAATATATTGCGTTATGACTCTCTTAAAGCAAAGGCTAGATGTTTTTAATGTTGCATATGTATTATACATTAAAGAAATGATAAGCAAAAAATTCAAGTAGCATCATAATAAGAATTAAAAGGCTTATCCTACGGCAACTAACAAACGAAAATGTTATAAAAGATCCTTGAAAAGCTTTTTCTTTTAAGCCAAAGTATGGATGCATGTATGTGATATTTACGTTAAACATTTTCTTAACATACATGTATTCGTATTAATATTAAACGAGCCCAAGTGTTCTTTATACACATTTGCAAATGTCCTTGATTTTGTTAAGAAAAGCCAATCAGTTTTAGGCTTATGTACATAGATTAATTTAATATAGATTGTAAAATATATTTAGTAAGTATGTATATTCCCCTGCCATTAAGGAAAATATTTAAAAACGTCAAAAAGATTTTGTGATAAGGCTTATTTACCATAAATTTATACAAAGACTTGTCACAGCAAGATGTTCTCTTTCTATGTGAAAAAAAAAAATCTCAATTTTCATAAAAAGTGGACTTACCAAGTTGACTGACTGAGTCAAAGATATTATAACTAAACTAATCAATCTATTTAATTTATTCAACATTTTAATTATGATTAAATTAAACAAATCATTCAATTCTACAGGAACTTTATAACTTGATTTTGACAATACTACTTTTAAGAAATTAATTATAATTTAAAAAAATTATTTGTTTACCATGTCTAGACGCGTTTCGTTGCAGCTAAACAACACCTCAATAGACTTCAACCCCAAATCCAAAAGGTTACAAAACCTCTATGCTTATAGAAAATCTCTCAATAGATTATTAAGAATCACAAAACTACATTCACAGTAGGCTTAGATAAAATTAATGGAAAATTCTTAGCAAAAATTTAGAGATCTTGCGGATTTTATATCCCTTTTATTAAGCAGAAAAAAAATCATGCAACATTTCCATAAGCAAGTTATGGCACAATCAACAATAACTAATTTTTAAAGTATTCAGCATTGTGAGTTCTACAACTAATTTTTAGAATAAAAAAAATCATTATGGAATATTCAAAGACAAGCAAATGGTAGAATAGTTAAATGGTTAAACGGTAAGGTAAGGTCAAGTTGACAATCAGATTTATTTAATGAACAAAATGAATTTTCAACTTCTAGAGCATGTGTAGAAATGAACGAGCAAACAAATGAATAGACGTATAACTAAAATAATAGACTTTTTTATGAAGCAGCATAAAATATAATAGAAAACGGCCAACACATTTTCCGAAAAAAAAACACAATCACATGCGCGTATATATACATATGTACATATATACAAACATGCTCGTACATGTTTGCATGCATAAATAAATAGCAAAGAAAGCAAAAGACAAAACTGTTCATTTCACTTAATTTTTTTACACCTACACGCACACAAGCAGAAGAAGGAGGAGTGCCTATTATAAAAATTTATGTGAATGTATAAGTTGGTGTGATTGAAAATTTGTTTATTTGGATCTGTTATTAAAAAAACTCTTGTATTCCCTGCAGTCGGTGTAGTTAGCGAATGACTAGCTATTTTTGTTAACTACAAATCGTTACCATTGACTAACTACCAGTCTGACTACTAGCAATGCACACGACTGACGATTTTAATATGGGGATGACATTGACGGTAGTCAATTGCCACCATCTGCATAACCCTTCATCAGTGATTTCGCTATTCAATGCAATTAATTTTCCTATACATTTGTCAAATTAATTGATCTTTTTTTTATGCGATGTCTTAATTGACTTCTGCTGCTCATTTTATATTAATAAAAAGAACTTCCAATTGTAACTGACACCAAGACAATATCAATATAATCACTTAAAATAACTTTTTTTCTTGTTGATTTTCTTTGTAATAACAGCACAGTTTTTTTCACTCACAAAAAAAAATTTTGAGGTTAAAGGCATAAACATATCCATTAGTGATAGAGTCAAACGGCGAACTCTTTTATTACTTGTGGCCTTTGTAGTAAATAGTCGATTTTTCGTTAGTGAAATATCTAACGATTTTGAGTAAATTTCTGCTTTTAAAACTGCAGGGTTACAGCAAAAAGCAAAGTTTTTATACATAAGTGTGAGTTTCTATGACTCTTTAGAGAGTTTAATAAATGAATAAAATTTTATACGAATTCTTAATGTTCTAAAGTGAAACCAAAAAAAAGATTAATTACACTACTCGGCACAGAAAAGTTCATTTAACTTTAGACATTTTCTTACAATGTGTTATAGGAAAAATACTAAAGGCCTCATTAGTCTTTACTTTCTGTTGCTGTTCTGTGTTGTGTAGTTCTATTTCTAAATTTTAATACTTACTTTTTCTGTAGTAACTTATCAGCTCTTTCTGACCAGAAGGGTCGCAGTTTTCCTCTAAAGAGATGAGTTTTGCACCGTCCATTGTTGTGTTTCAATATAATTTTATGTTTTTCTGCTAAAAAAAATTATTTTTTTTTTAATTCAAAAAGTACACTAACAATTTATTTCAAAGCGTTTTTTTATTTAACTTATGCTGTCACTTACAATTACTTAAAAAATTTTTGATTTTCATAGGTTGAATCGAAACAGAACAGAACGAAACAGAAAAACTAACGACTCACCCCCCAGGATGAGTAGGAATTACTACAGAGATCTACAGTAAGATCTACAGAGTGAAGCACTAAATTAATGTGCCTTACAAGCAAGTTATGCTTATAATTTTGTTATTCACTGTGGATATGTTTTTGATTTTTTCATAATATCTTTCAGCTAGAATTTTATCAAAAGCAAACAAAGTTTGCATGTTTAATTTTCATTCCAAAAGTATTAAGACTTTGGAATACAAAGAAGTACAAATACTCTCCCACACACACTCACACTCACCCACCACTCTTTTCTCTTTTTCATATTTTTACAACAGCATTTAACCGTCTAGAAAAAAAACCGCTTTCTTCACCCATAACTGTCAAATGAAAAAAGAGAGCGAGAAAATGAGTTTAACAAACTGCTAAGGTCGACTACATCAGAGGTATGAGTATTCTTCGAACTTTAGAAGAAGAAGAAGAAGAAGAAGAAGAAGAAAAACAAGATGCAAACATATTTTCGAGTTGGTTATTACAACAAAACTCAGGAGAGATACGAGTATTTGTTTGCCTTTTAAAAGACTTTAATCAACGTGTTAAAATTCTTGTTGGTTGATTTATTTGAGACAAGCACACATGTATACATACATACATATGTATGTATGTATGTACATATGTATGGATGTCATACAGAGTGTGTGAGAAGTGAATTTGTGTACGTTTGTATTAGTTACAAATTCCAATACTACAAATGAATACTCTCAATAATGTGAATGTGTAGGTGCATGTGTGTGTGTGTGTGTGTGTGTCTGTCCATATTTGTTTCTTTAAAATGTATTTGGGCTTGTTTTAATAATACTCGTATATTATTTATGCTTGGTTTTCTATCTTCAGTTATTTTGTTTTGGTTTCCTTGGTGTGGTCTATGATGTTATTTGTAAATTTGTTAGTAACTTGGTTAGATAAATGACTACACATACATATACAATTTTATAAAAAATGCCAGTTGCCATACTTGCTTGTTTGACCACATTTATATATGTATAAATGTATAAACTCATTCATTATTAAAAAGAAATCCTCTAAATGAAAGCGAAAACATATTAGAATAAATTCAAAAAAAAGAAAAATAAAATAATGGTTAGATAATTCGAATATTGTCCTTTAGCTTGAACTAACCCTTAGACTAAGAATTTAGTCTTTATAATCAGCTCTAGCGGAGAGCATCTTAAAAAATAGCTGAAAACTTTTAGAAGAAAAATAAACGCCAATGGATTCAAAGATGTTTAAACATACACACTTATATAACTCATACATTCGTACAAAATAAAAATAGTTACATATAAAAAAATTTTAGGTTAAGAAAATCTTAACAAAAACATGTGTTAATATTTAAAAAAATAAAAAATAAAATAAAATAATTTTAATAAAAATTTATTACAAAGTATTAAAAGTGTTAAGTTTTAGAAATAACAAAGCAAAGTGCAAATTAGTGATAAAGATTTTAAAGCAAAAAATGTGATTTATGGAATAAATTTTACAAAGAAAATAAATAAAATTGTTTCATATAATTAATTACGGGCCATAAAAAGAAATTTTAATAGTAAAATTAGTAACATAAATAAACTTAAAAAAACAAATATTTTGATATATAAAAAAATTATTCCTGCGTTAAAAGGCAAGTTCTATTTAAAAAATTTAATTGTTTTCCATATTCTCTTTCTAAATATTTTTTTTTCAATTACGTTGTTCTCAATGGACTTTAACGTATTATGTCAATGTTATTTAATAAATTTTTCTTATTGTGAATAAATAATTGTGCTTACAAAAAAAATTATTCTCTTTAATTCTCAATAATTGAAAAGGTCATTGACGGTCATGCACAAGGCCAAAGCTATATATAAACTTTTAAAAATTACAAGTTTATTTGAAAGGATTACTATTATATAATTTTTTTGGGTTTTTAGCAGAATTCGTGGCTGCCAAAAAAAACAAAAAATATTTTATGACAGACCATCTTTTTCTTTGCCACGCTGAAGAGAGCAATTCTAAAAAATTCTGTTTTCGAAGTTGTGTTCGAAAAAAAATTTGTTAAAACAATCAATAGTTTAGATTTTTTATTTTTCAAATAATTTTACGCACAGCGCTCGTAAATTACGTTCACAAGAAATCGTCTACTACTCAAATTCATATTATTATCAATTATATTAATTTAAAAAGGATTAACAAAGTGGAATTCATATCGAGCCTTTGAATTTACTGACAACTTAGTGATAAAATAAAATGTAATTTTATTCTCAAGAGGTGAGTGTGTAAAATATTTGTATGCATTTTTCACACAATACAAAGAGCGCTATGAAGCTAATTCTATAATATCAACTAATCGATTTCAAAAGAAAATTTTCGACTGAACATCTATATTGAGAAAACCAATAAAAAATTAAATTTTTGTTTGTTTTCAATATAAATTGTAAGTCGAAAGTTTTCTTTTGATATCATGAAACAGGCACTAAAAGTTTCCTTTGCAGATACGTACATTTTTCAGAAAGTTCACTTTGTAGAAAGTACTTTTTGTAAAAATTAGCTGTCGTAAAACTAAAATTTTGTGTTAAGTAAATCTTTTTAAAAGTACCCTTTTAAAATTATATTTTATTATTTTGGAGATTCTGTAAATTAAAATTCTTTTTTATGTTTACTTTCTCAGTGCATATTTTAAAAATTTTAATAAGACTACATCATTTTGGAAAAACTATAAGCTGCTATATGTAACTGCTATAGCTGATATCACTTAAAAGGTATTTTCCGCAAATAAATTCAAAGTTTCTTAGTGAATTTGCTAATAATACAGCTTTTTTACAAAGCATCTACATTAGGCATATAATTTTTTTTTAATAAAAATTGGACATGCACTACGCTATGGGGAATATTGTACTGATTATAAAAACCGATATCTCAGGCCAATTTAAAATAAAAACCTTCCGCACCGAATAAATTTCTAAAACCTTCCAAATTTTTTTTTTATAACAATAAAAATTCAATAAACCACGAGCGAAAAAGTTGAAATGTTATTAAAATGATATACATTTCAACACCTCCATAGATATTAAAGTAAAAATTGCATTCACGTTATAAATTCTATTTGACGCTGTTGAAACAAAGAGTAACTTAAATCTGAACAATTATTTTAAATACTGCAATCAAAAAAATTCTAACTCCAAACTTCATCGCATTTCGTGCGGAACCTTTTTTAACAATTGTGTAAAAGTAAAAAAGAAATGATTCTTATTTTTCCACGGACTATTGTCAAATTTTGATATAAATATGTAAAAAATTCCAAAAGTTATAACCCTAATCTACATATTACATATTTTGCAATTAATGCAAGTTGTAGAATTTAATCATAATGATTTTAGCATCTTGTGTGGTATAATATAAAAATCTTGCTGATAAAGTAATTTATGGGAACTGCATTTTGGCAATTTGTTCTAATAATTGTTTAATTTATGGGCATTTTTATAATTCATAGGAATATTCATGTGTTTGCGTCTGCTTTCAACACTAATTGGCCACAAACACTTATATTAATACCATTGCCTACTTTTGTGAGTTAATAAGATTAAAACGAGCAAAGAGACATGCAGTGCGTATGATTTATATGAAAATTCGTATGCGTCGCTTAAAAGCAAAATCGTTCAACGTGGCACCAGTGTGCGGAACTTTAATCGGCTTCATATAGAAATTAATACACATACACACGCACATACATTTTAGTAGACAGCAGTGCTTTTAAGTCTTATGAATACATATGCATACATATATACATATGTATGCATATATACTTAAGTGTGTCTGCAGAAACTGTAGCATACTTATCCGTATTTTTTGTGAGTGAGTAGCATGTTTGAGAAATACAAATAATTTACTCGTCACTTATGAACAGTATTGCGGGGAGCTGGAGAACGAAATATAGAATATAAGAAAAAAAATGGTAACAAATTATTTATAAAATCCTAAGTTTTATTAACGGCAATACTCTAATGAGTGGCCGTTAGTTGTATGGAGAATTTTTTTTTTTTTTGATATCTTATATTCTCTCTCCCCAAATCGGTTCAGTTTTATGTAAAAAAAAATACAAAAAAATTTCATAGCAAAAAGTTGTGTTTAGTGGCTGCGTCCGCCCCTCAAAGTTGGCCCACAAGCCCATTTATTCAATGTAATTTTTTTTTTTGTTTTTTTTTAGTTTTTCTTTGACTATATGTATGTGTATGAACTAATTTAATATACATATATAAGTTCTTATTGTACATGCTTAATATAAATAATTTCCATATAAATATAATTTTTGTAAATATAATTTTGGGTATTTTGTTTGTTATTTTCTTCATTATTTTCTAAAATATTAATTTTAGCAAAAAACTTTCTTTGAGATTAATGTTGTCGACTAGAAGAGCTTAAATGTTGAGTTATATCATATTCTTGTAAAATGTTTTATTTCAAAGATAGTCATATGCAAACAAATTACATTGAAAAATGGGCTTGAGGGCAACTTTGAGGGGCGGACGCACCCCCTGAAACACAACCTATCGCCATGAAATTTGTTTGTATTTTTTTTATACATAAAACTGAACCGATTGAGGGGAGAGAATATAAGAAATCAAAAAAAAAAAAATTAACGGCCACTCTAATATACGAGACATACATAGATTTTTTTAACAACTTCTGTCTATGGCAAAATTTCCCACCAAATTTTGAAAGTAAGAAAAATATAACCTGCATGACATAACCTCTTTACTAAATAGTGTTGAAAATATGTTACTTAAATATGTTTGTTCCAAAAAAAGCTTAAATTCATTTATCATTATTTTTATCAAATAAAAATTATTATTATTAATAATAAGACAAAATCTTACCTTTAACTAACGGGAAGTTGTAACAATGGCCTTAAAGGTTACGGACTTATTGACTTGCCCTTAAGAAGAAATAAGCATTATACGATAGAGAAGAAAAAACTCACAGCTTGCAATACGATGGACTCATATAGATAACCGATATTAGTGAGAACTTCCTTCAACTTCAGGTGTCTTACCTTAGGAGATCATTTTTTGCCATTTACACTAACATACGCTTATTACTCTAGATCAGGAATTTTTTTTTGTGTTTAATGAATTTTCCACTAAAATCCTTTTAATTTCTTATCCATACAATTTATGTGAACAATAGATTCGCTCTTTTACAATTTATTCACTTTATGTTATTCGCATACAAATTAAAAAAAAAAAACAGTCCACTCTCAGAACGCGAATCACATAATCACAAAAGCAACTCTGTACGCTCAGTACCCTTTCAATTATGGATACCACAAAAAAAAATTACTTAGATACACATCTTTATCAATAAAAGTTCAATAACACTTAAATTTATCATTCAAATGCTTCACAAACAAGTTTTAATAATCATAAAAAAATTATATTTTAATTAAATTTAATTTGCACATAATAATGAAACTATTTAACTTGTGTTTCATTCAAAAACAACAGAGTACACCAACACCTACTGGTGTAACACCAACATCACACCAACTATCAGTTACATGGGCCACACCACCGTGCGACGCCGACGAGAAGGAATTACAAATTAAATCAACACAAATAGCACCAGGTGGAATTGAGTGGAATGAAAGAAAAAGGTAAAAAAACATATTGAAAGCAACAAAAAAGAAAATATTTTTTTTTTCAAAACCAACTTGTGAAAACTGAATACAGTACAAATTTCTTGGGGCAATGCGGTAATTGTTGCAAATTACTTATTAAACACTGGATGCTGGTGTAATTAAAAAAAATTATTTGCGCTTCTTTTTGAAACTGCAGTAGAACTGTGTACTGAGAAAGTATTTGTTATTAATGGAAAATAAGCATTTTATTTTAATGCACTTTTAATTTGGATATGGAAGGAAGTATTAACTTAAATAGCGTAGTTGAAGTTTTAGAGTTTTAAATGAGTGGGAAGTTGAAAACAATATAAATTTTGCTAGTAGTGAAAATAAATTTTAAATACAACATAGTTTAAGGTAATTATCAAAGTTTGATAAACTATTTTTTTAATGTAACATTTCAAATACCGTCAGAGACTTATTTTTGTGCGAGGTAAATTCCACATGTGGCCATTAGTCTGTTTCAGCAGGCGCTATTTGGCAATGTTAGACCCGTTAATTTTCTTTAAAGTCATATTAAATTTTTTCACATGGTATCATTAATATAACTTAATATAAGTAAGTTTCAAATTTATGAGAGATAAATTGCTATAAAATATTTCGACTCTTAGTTCGGTTGATGCATTTCTTTACAAGGATTAATTAAAGGCATATTTTTCTTATTGCACCGAATCAATAGTCATATGAGTACTCACAACAGAGCCTTCTGCATGCTCCTGTATTATAAGATATTTTTAGTCTTACCCAAATCCGAACGTACTCGTTAAAAATGTAATTAAAAAAAACTGAGAAGAGTCACATCGCTCGGGGGACTTTCAAACGCATTCGTCGTGTTGCGTGAAATATATCATTTGTCTCAATTGTGTTCCCAGCATAAGTTTTGTGTTATTTTCGAAATCAATGATTACAAATGTGAGATTTTTTCGAAAACGTTTGCTGCTTGATTTGATCAAAAGGCACATTGTAAAGTTTTTTTCCTTTTATTAACACAGAAAAAAGTATTCACCATTTAATGTTTTCAATTAATAATTTAATTGATTCAATTAAATTTTTAATTGTATTTATTAATTTGAGTGGAAAAACTTAATTGATATTATCAAATTGTTTATAGGTGAAAATTTAATTAATTTTTTAATTAATATTACAAATATTTTAATTAATATTACAAACTCATTCATATTACTTTTTTGTGTGTAAATTAAACATTAAATTTTGTTATTATTATTTATATATTATCTCGATACCAAAGTAATAAATTTCAATGAGTTGTTGGTTTTCATACACTGCAAAAATCAACAAGAAGAATAAATTTATTGTATTCATCCAGTGTTCTGCGGCATGATAATAATTTTAGGGACTGGAAAAATTCCCATTTCAGTTACAGAAATGAGTCACAGATTGAAAATTAAAACGAAATTTATTACTATTATGATTAATTTTTTTTTTAAATTCTAAAGAATTATAAATAACGTGACACAAAAAATATTGGATATTGAAAATAAAAATCTTAAAATGCCGAACGACGATTGTCTGTGAATCATCACTGTGACATGTTTAACATCAAAAAGAAATATGACTTTCTAGTGCACGTTTCCTTCCAATCAATTGATTTTAAACGTAAATATAGCACATTGTCTCAATAATCCGCTTTCAGTTGAATAGATTTTACAGAAATTCAATA
The DNA here is from genome assembly GCA_936439885.1 of Nowickia ferox. Classification (NCBI taxonomy): domain Eukaryota; kingdom Metazoa; phylum Arthropoda; class Insecta; order Diptera; family Tachinidae; genus Nowickia; species Nowickia ferox. Next base: position 82,694,765 of record OW387024.1, read on the forward strand.
CTCTTGTTAATTCCCTTTCATACAATTACTTACACATATGTATGTACATAAATACATACATATGTATATTACATATGTACGAGTATGCATACATTTTTCCTTTTTTTGATTGCATTTATGATCATAATAATAATGAAAAAAATATCAATACCAATGCCAACAACAATAGGTCACAGGAGGAAAAACCATACGAGTATTCATTGAGTTATGCTGCCAACAACAACAATCTAAGCAGTCCTGTGGTGGAAACAATCCCAGGTGAGTTTGATGATGACACTTTATTGAAGCTCTAATAATCGAATACAGTGAAATATATACAAACACACATACATACATACATACATACATACATACATATGTTCAAACAATAAAATACAAGTAAGATACTGGCGAATAGAAGTAATTCATTTAGGGACGTTCCAGTTTGTGAGACGTAAGCTTCTTTGGCCACTTTTCTGTTTGGCAAATTAATATTTATCTGGCCTATTAAATTTTGTGGAAGAAGTCGTTCATCTTGTGAAGTTTATTGGATTTTAAAGAGTTTGCAAGTTGATAGGATCCCTATCGATTCAAAAAATAAAAAATAAAATAAAAACACCAATCAAAGTATGTTCATCCTCGCAGAGAAATTTATTTAATTAATATGTCTTACTAGCATCTTCTCGCGGCTTCGTTCGCATCCAGAAAGAAAACTAACCGCAAGTTTATAGAAGACAAATAAAAGTTCTCGTCTGCCAATTTATATTGAAAAACAAAAAATAAAGAAACTCAAATCTGCCAATTTATATTGAAAACAAAAACTTGTCTTCTATGAACAGGTAGTAAAGTTGTCCTAAAAAGTGTAAAAAAGCCAAGTTTATCACAAAACGGAACAAGTACGAAAATAAATTATAACTTAAACTAGCTGATATTTTAATCTAAAACATTTTAAACATTTCATCTAAACCTATTTGGCCGTTGTTTTGCGTTAAAGTGTTGATGTCGGTATTTAAAAAACATTTTTACTAAAACAAATTCTTAAATTAAAGTTTACCACTGAAACTAACAAAAAAATATACATACAAATACTATAAATAAAAAACTCATTTAGTTTTTCAAGACGTCACGTATTTAGGCCACATTAAAATGTAACTCGACGTGCTGCGTGTCCTTTCTATTTCATTTTCGTATGCTTTTGCTCTAGCTGAAAATGGAATATAAGATTGCGCTTAGAAAACAAACAAAAAAGCATAAAACTTTGCCTTTCAGCATGTTAGACTTACAAATTAAATCCATATAAAAACGAAAACGGAATTTTACTTAAAGCATATCTAGCTGTGCATTTATATGTCGATGGCTTTTAACATTTTTTTATCTCTCGAATTTTTTTTTCCATTTCCACTAGATTTTCCTTTGCCGCGTCATTTTGAAGATTATAGTGCTGGTTACATTACAACACCTACACCCAATGCGGATTATTGTGATAATGTTGATAACGATGAAGTTGATGATGAAGAAGATTACTCAATATCCGTGTCGGCTATAATGCAAAGACGTGCCAGTGTACGTGGTTATCGCAGAAAAAATAGCAGTCGCAACTCAAGAAGAGCTTCCAGTCCAATGGATCACGTATTAGAAAGTGTAGAGCGTAGACGCTCAAGTGTTTATACAACTAGTTCAGGTAAGACATACATAGATTTGTTTTCTTTTTTTTATTAAAGAAATTGTACAATCAAATTTGTTTCGTATTGCTGATCAATTAAGTATTTGTCGTACAGAATCTAAATTAAAATTAAATTTGTCTCTAAGCAAAGCTGACAAGTAAATAATGCTTTTACACAAAGATTTAAATGAAATTAGTTAAGCTTTAAGGTGAAAAAGATGGCTTTAAAAATGTTACCAATATTTAAGGAGACAAGTTTTTTTCTTCTTTTTTAAGTAAAAAAGGAACATAAGCTAAATATCAGTCAGATAATTAAGGCATTCAATTTCCGCAAAATTTCTATTTAATTGCAATCGATATATCTGGAAATATAGTGCGTTAGTTTTCTTCCTGCATTCACTCGGTTTAGGCATCAATTTAAAAGTGGGTTTTACAAAGAATATATTTCAATTTCGAAAAAAGTAAAAACGACTAAAGACAATGATTTTCTCGTAATATTTTCGAAACTACTTGAGCTGGAAAAAAATCCTGGCTTCAACAAAAAATTAACGAAAGAATATTTCGAACTTTTTACTTGTAGGGGGTAAAAACTAGACTTTGCTGCTTTCTTTGTAAACTATTTATACGAAAATCATATTGAAAAATCTAATTCCATAAAGCTTTCTATCATGCTAAAGTTCTATCCTCCTAACAAAGTTTTTATTTAAAGATAAACAACAACAAAAAACACAGTAAATGTTTACTTTCTATTGTATAATTTTTTTCTACTTCCATTAGATGAGGGCACAAATCAAGAATCAACACAAGAACAAATATTTGAAAATATACGACTCCACAAGGAGGTGATACAATCCGTAAAACTGCAGCCATGGCCAATACGAAAAAAGTTAAAGTTAGTGCGGCAGGTAAGGGCGAATAAGTAAATAAACATAAAAAAATGCTGTGAGAAAAAACAGCACTTTAGCTTATGCACACAACACAGTCTGACACAGCATGCAAGGAAAACTTTTGAAAACAATTTCGAAATGCTGGTTAAGACTCTTTAAAAGCTATGAAAACTGTATGTGCGATTTTACTCGGGCAGATTCTTGTTTTTTTTTTTTAATAATTTATATTTTTAAATTTTATTTCAGGCAAAAACATATGTGGCACGCCATGAGGGTGCTCTGCAGGAACGTTTTGCCATGTCACGCAGCACGAAAGATTTGTGGGCGCGTTTTAAAATCTTAATGGCAGCTGTAAGTGATTTTTCTGTTTATTTTAATTTTGGGAGCATGCATCTCACGAAAAGAGATGAAGATAAAAATTAAATGTTGAGCTCATAGAAGTTTCACTACTATCAACATCGAGTCTACAAAATTCAATAAGTTTAAGTAGCTTTATTTTAAGTATTCTCTCATATGTTTATTACAAGTGAACAGCAAACCGACAAACTCACTGGTAGATATTATATTCTTAACCAAATATGTTTGTAATAATTTATTTGCTTATTTGTTTGCTTCACTTAATACTTTCATTATTGAGGAATATCTGATTTAATTGGAAGGCAAGTAACGACTCTATTGGCTGTGCGCTGTTTTTTCATGTGAGCCCGCAAGGGGAACAGCAAAATCAATTTTCAAGAATTTTTTTAAATTTTTTTTTTTTTTGTAAATAAAGAAAGTTAGAATTAAAAAAATTGCCCCAAATGCTTCAAAATTGCATTTTAATGCAAGCCACACACTTTGCGACTGTTGGTAGAACACGTTGTATGTTTTGCGCTCAAGCTATACAACTACGCGTACAACCTTACAACATGATATCGGGTGCTATTGCATCTATGATGATTTTTTGGTGTAAAAGAAAAAAATAATTTAGTCAGAGAAGAGGTTCATATAAAAAGTAGTATTAAATATTTTCACTTGGATGGAACTTGATTAAAATTATAGTGCTGGAAAAGTTTGAATTATTAAGAACGCTGTGAAAAGACCAATGGGGGGGGGGGGACATTGCTCCTATATAATTGCTTTCGTGTGATTTATGATTTTAGTTCATAATGTGACTCTTTTTATGATAAAATTTTTCGTGTATTTTCTAGTTGTTACCCTTTTCATGAAATATTTAAAAAGAATAATTTTTTTTTTGCAATAACTGCAAAATTACATGAGCATAGCATCGTAAAACAACAATATAGCAATATATATACTGAACCATCAACTACAAATTACTACTAAACTAATTATAAATGCTCTTTACGCGAGTATTTTTTACCCGTAATAATTTTTCTAAATAATGAAGATATGGCAACACTTTTATATAGCAACTTTAACTTAAGATAGACTGAAGCTGTTGCTTGAATTTTTATTGAGCGACATTTAAGAACGAATGAAAATTTACACAAGAATCATACATATTCATATATTTTTGAATATTGTTAAAAATTTAATTGCAAAATATTTATACGAGTATACTTTTTATTTGTATCGTTGGAATAGCGTTGGCGTCATTGGAAACGAGAAACGGCCAGCTTTCTGACAGTCCTGATACCCTGGGAACTGCGCATAAAAGAAATCGAATCTCATTTTGGCTCTGGTGTGGCCTCGTATTTCACATTTTTACGTTGGCTGATGTGGGTGAATGTGATGATTGCTCTGCCAATTGTGATTTTTGTTATTGGACCAGAGGTGAGTGTGGGTGAAAAAATTTTATTTAAGTATTTATTCAAATAATAACTTAATAATAATTCATTATTATAAAGTTAGATGATAAAGCACCAGCTACAAATGCTCTAATAATAAGAGCTGATATTATTAAGAAATAAAGCCTTAAAGATATTTTGTTTATTTGCAAAAACTAAGAATAAATAAATGAATAGCCTTTAATATATTTTTATTTGCAATAATTTTCATATTGTTCTCGTTTCAATAGTACTTTGCTACCAAACATGATGTGTCAGACCCCCGTAAAAGAATGTCCTCCAAGGAATTTGAAGTGGCTGGAAATCTGTTTACTATTTGGGAATTCGAAGGTTATCTTAAGTACTCACCCATGTTTTATGGGTAAGTTTAAGTAATTTTTGTATTTTTTTTTTTTTTATTTTACTTTATGGTAATTTTTATGATCATGAACATAAAAATTTTATGTTACTTTTTATGACATACATACTCGTAGTAAATTTTGATTTTTGTTATTCCAGCTATTATTCAAGAACCTCGGGTGCCAGTTCATTGGGTTATATGCTGCCACTGGCTTATTTTCTAACAGCTGTTGTCGTTTATATTTATAGTTTTGTTGCAACATTAAGAAAGTGAGTATTTTGTAAAGGCATTCAAAGTGTCGAATTTGTTTTTCTTAACGAAAATAAGGCTAAGTTTCTACATTACAAACAGTCGACTTACTCGTCACTAGGAAATTTATGTGAAAATTACTAAATTTTTTTAATAATTTCTATTCAAATTTTTTATACGAGTTGAAGTGTAATAAAGTTTGAGTTTAGGAAAAACTATCCAAGACAAACTTTAAAGTGCATGAACGAATTTTTTTACTAGGATTGCCCGGTGGTCTAAATTAGACCGCTTGGCTCTTAGTATGTCTTGATTAATTATAAACATGTGTGTACAAAACCAAAACAAAGAAGAAAATTCTGTTTTTTTACCACTTTTGAGCCAAGAATTTTGAAAAACATTTATATTGTGCAAATCTACACGAAAATACCTTGGTGGACGATAAGGTACTTAAAAGTGTACGGCAAGAAAAATGTGTGCCGTATTTATATATACGATTTTTATTTCTTAAAAACCTGTGAAGATTATTATTTACTTTGGCTTAATATTCGTAGTATGTTTCCACTATGCGTGCTTTGCACTCTATTCATGCTTCACACCCCAATCATGAGCAAATCAACTTGCTTCGTCATACAAAATTATGAGATCGAATCAAGTAGTTTCAATATGAATCTTGTTGCGAAGCACGTAAGATTGGTGTCTTCTCTATCTTTTATCGCAGTTTATCGCCAGTTTATCCGTATAGCTAGATCAAAACAAAATAAGTATACGAGGTCTGTTCAATTTTCGCGGGTTACGTATATTCGAATTTTGAGTTTTTTGTGGCGTTATGTTGGTACTCATGTCTCTCACTTATGCCGACAATTTCGGCCATTTTCAATGTTCAGTTAATTGTTGACAGGTGCTTTGCTTGCACGTGTTTTGGCTCGTCTTCGATTTTTACTTATTAAAAAAAATGGAACAAAGAACCTGTATCAAATTTTGTGTGAAAAACGAAATTAAGTGCGCGGATGCATTCCGAATATTGACTGTGGCATACGGAGAAGCTATCGGTGGTACAAAATGTTCTCAGAAGGCCGAGAAGATGTGAACAACGAAGAGCGTGCCGGACGCCCGAGCACTTCAACAACAGATAAAAAAATTTATGAAGTGAAGAAAATGGTATTGGCCAATCGTCGAATCACCATTCGATTGGTTCGATTGGTTCGTGCCATTCGATTTTTATCAATGATTTGGGCAAGAGACGGGTAGCCGCGAAATTCCTTCCAAAATTGCTCAATTTCGACCAAAAACAGCATCGCACGAACATTGCTAATGAGCTGTTGGACTCTGTCCACGGCGACCCAAGTTTGCTCCAGAGTTTCATAACTGGGGGTTTATTATGTAATTCGATTCGAAAAGAAAACTGTTCGAATGTGTATGTTATTAACATTACAATTCGAAAGCATTTCCGTTCGAATCGGATTACATAATAACCACCCTGGTGACGAATCGTGGATTTATGGTTATGACGTGGAAACCAAAGGTCAATCATCTCAATGGAAGCTGCCGCACAAACCAAGGTAAAAATCGAAGACGAGCCAAAACACGTGCAAGCAAAGCAGCTGTCAACAATTAACTGAACATTCAAAATGGCCGAAATTTTGGGCATAAATGCGAGACATGAGTACCAACATAACGCCACAAAAAAAATCAAAATTCGAATATACGTAACCCACGAAAATTCAAAATTCGCGATACGATTTGAACACACCTCGTACATATATGAGACATTTAATTCTATCTAAAAACTAAAAATTTTGATTTTTATCTGGAGGACCATTTTGTTCCCTGTTACACAAAAGGGTTAATTTTATATAAAAATATTACTAACTTCAAGCTTAGAAATTTCAGTTCCCATAGTCATTCCAAAGAAAGATTTTTTTTTATAAAATAAACCTCGAGTTAGTAAATTTAGGTAAATTTGAACTTTGACCTCTAAGAGGCATTTACATTTTCCGATTTGTCTCAAATTTTTCCAATGTGTGTTTTAACCCAAGTGGCTTAGTAATCTGTAAGTCATTAAAGTTAGCCACAACATGGTTCGGACGAATTCAGTGTTGGGAATGACATTAGTCTAGGATTAGGAGAAGATACTTGATGTATTGGAAAGAAACATCTGTTTCACTTTTTATTCAGTTCGAAGTGACAGAAATTGTAGTGTCTTATAACGCCGCAGTACAAAACGTTGACAACGCCGCGAACACGCAATCAGCGTATTGGGTTTAGAGTCGATGCTCATGATTACAATGTTTGGCATTTTTGTAAGTAATATAAATACTGCGTGGTAAATACAAACCTTGTATTGATACGTTTTGGAAGTTTTGAAAAAAGGGATTTATCGCTGGTGTTATTGCCTGCGTAGATGATGCGCAGATTTTACCTCTTAGTAAGAAAGCATAACGTTTTTATTACAATTGAAAATTATATTTTTGTATAAATTTTTATTTTGAATATTATTTTTTTTTTCTATATACCAATGGTTTTATATGCAGTTCTACAATAAACACTTCTAAGCTGTTTATCGGCTATAACTTTTACATATTTGTCAAAGATCTTGTGGGAAAAAAACGGCTTCACTTTAACAAGGCACCAGTTGAAAGTCTCTTTAGAAAACATCAAGTGATCTACTGTAGTAATCAATATCTGTCAATAGTGCGGTTATTGAGCCGTCAATGTGCTTTGAAGCATCGGCGGGCGCCATTCTGTCACCCTAGTAAAATGGGTGAAAAAGGTACCCTTATATGATGAGTTTTTAGTTCAAAACGCTCTTCAATAATACTTGCCACAAAACTCTAACTAATATAAGTCTATGAATACACCAAAGTTTGAAATCTTACAAGGACCAGAAACCAGGCAACAGATTAAGTAAATTTTGAACTTGATTTCATTTAAGATATATTCAGCAGTTTTATGTTCATATATTATGAGAAGTCTGAAGATAGAGCGAATAACATTTATTATAATCGATTTGAGTTTCCCAAAATGGTAACCATGACCAGCAAATGTAGTCTTTGTCTATGTCAGCTCTACTTTGGGTCATTACAATTATATTGAATTGTAAGAACTTGTCATTTTCTTTTAAATGCCGTAAGACACATTTACATACTCGTATACTATTTATATTGTACTTTCCTACCCCAAAACTTCTTATCAAATAAATGTAGCAAAAACAAAAATAAGAAAAAAAAAACAACAAATTCTCCCATAAATAAAAATTTCTCTAGAGGCTCTTTCTCCCTGAATAACAACAAACACTAAGCAACGAAGACATTGAATATGGCAAACGATTACAACGATTCATTCAAGTCAATTCAGTGACAGAAGCACTTTAGTGGCAGGCAAAAGTCTTCAATATGTTGAGCACGTATCTCAATGAGAATCATTGACAGCATTGAACTTGTTAGAGGAACATTTGTTAGCTGCAATATGATACGCGTTGAACTAAGCGAAGGTTTATTGTTCGGGGTGGGGGGGGGAGGAGACGCTTGTTGCCATGAGTATTTTTTTTTTCAAAAGAATTCTTTAATATTAGTTGGGGAGTGATTAAGTGGCGGTGGGGGCTGTGATTGAATAAGTTCCTTGATATATCAATGATTTATATGCCTTAGAAAGCAATTTACAAATATTTTTTTTGTGTTCCTTTCTCATAAATAGTTAATTATGTGTAGGTTTTCTTTTTTGGTTGTAATCGCTTTCCTGTCACATAAAAATCTGCAAATTGTTAAAGAAATAAAAGAAATTTAACTTAAATGAAAGAAAATTAACATTAAATGCATCGGTAGCATTTAACAACATGTACAATTGTTTGTTGTGGCCTTTCCTCGCTGGATGGAGTCTCCATATATATGTTCTGTATGCTTCATTTCCTTTTATTGTGCTTGGCTTTTAAATCTATTATGATTTGTATTCTTACTTAAAGAAGTTGGAAACTTATTTTTGGGGGAAGGAAAACCAACCATTCATGAATTTATTGAAATGAAGTAGGAAGCGAACCACACAACAATACTCGTATACGAGATGTTCTTCACTTACGTGATGGACTAAGTAATCTCTCTCTTTTTTAACAATGCATCAAAATATTTGAAGAAACCTATCTAATACAAAATACCAAGGTTATCAAGAATGTAGGAGAGAGAGAGTGTGTGTGACGATAGCAGTCCTTTATTAAGCATCGGGAAAGTACCTCACATTTTGCCGATAAAAAAAATCGTTCCATTTTTTTGTTTTAATTTTTAGCAAATGATTTTAATTAAAATTACAATATTTAATTAATCAATCCATTTAAATTTTAAAAAACAATAATTGTTAACTTTACCTCCATTTGAAGCAAATACATACATTTAAAAATTTAATTGTGTCAATGAAAGAAAAAATTAAGTTTTTAGTTATACTTTTAATCAATTAAATTTTTTAACAAACTTTTAAAACTATTGAAATTAAAATAACTATAATCTTAATAAAATTTATTCTTACTTGTTAAAGTTCAGAGCAATGGAAGTGCTAATTAATTCTCAAGAGCGCACTTTCAGAGACGACTAACTCACAAAGGGGTATATATTAAATATTAAACGACAATTGAGTAAACTTGGTCATCTCGGCCAATGACTTCAAAAACAGGAGGACGTTAACCAATCCGTCTGTTTTTTTTTTTTTGCTTTCATAACTCGGACCGATTGTAAAAACTCTTTTCTGTTTGAGAAAGCATAGTTTCCATTTGGTCCAATGGTCAAAAAAGTGGGCGGAAACACTCCCACTAAATTTTTCTTTAATTTTATAATATTTTACTGGTCCGATTGCTAGAAAAATTAGCAAGCACCTTAGATTATTGTAATGGCTAAATTTTGAAAAGTTGAAAAAATGGGCGGAGGTACGCCCATTAAAATTTATTATCATATCTCCGTGCTTATATTTGACTGATTTTAACTCAAATTAGCACACACGCTGAGCTCTAAGATAAAGGCACAATATTGCTTTGAAAAAAGTGGGAGGACCACGCCCATCAAATTTTAATATTATATTACACGTGCTTCTACTTTATCGATTTTTAAGTAAATGCCAAGTTACCTTGCGCTCTTGAAAATACTTTATTTTAGGTTCAGTAGGCGGGACCACGCCCATGAAAAGTTAGTACATATTTAATTATTTGTACTTCTATTTATCCGATTCCCACGAAACTTGGCAAAGAGTCTCGTCTCTTAGAATGACATAATTTTGTGCTAAAAACAGTGGGCGGGGGGGGGGACATGCCCATTAAAGATTAATACTATATTTCACGTGCTTCTACCTGACCAATTTTTATGAAACTTGGCATACACCTTGAGCTCTGAAAGTGACACGATGTTGTATTTATAAAAGTTAAAATATAAAATGGGCACTAAAAACTAAAAAATAAAATCTAAACCAAATAAATCGGCTTCAAAAATACGAACGAAAAAGTTAAAAATAATTTAGATTCAGCTATAAACGATTATATACAGGGTGCTTTTTTTAGAGGTATAGAACTTCGAATTGAAATAAAACACAAGAAAATCGTTTTAATGTCCATCAATTTGGCTTTATTGGAAGGATAATTTTATGCCATTAACGTTTAAATATGATTTCGGGCATGTGGCCGCCGCAGCTGGCTCGAATAAAGCCAATTCTACAGGTCCAATTTTCAACCACTTTTTCGAGCATATGGGGCCGTATGTTGGCAATAACGCCACGAATGTTGGCTTCCAAGTCCCCTAACGTTTCTGGTTTGTTGGCGTAGACGAGCGACTTCAGCGGATGCGTATTATCACATAGAGTAAACGTAGTGCGAAAACGATCCATGGTTAACCGAATTAATTGCTCTGATGGACGATTATGTCGACCATAAAATGGACGGAGCTTGCGGTAAACTTCGCGAACTGAACCATTATTTTCGAAATAAATTTGCACGATTTGCAAGCGTTGTTCTTTTGTCAACCTGTTCATGATGAAATGGCAAACCAAACTAAATATTAATCACTTGACAGCTGACAAAATGGCCGCCAGTTAAAAAAGTGATGCCAACTTAAAGTTCTATACCTCAATAAAAAACACCCAATATTTAGATTTGTGTTTCCTATAATTCTATTCAAAGTCGGTGACAATAACAATGATAACCAAATGCATAAATAAGTATATATAGAATTTGATTACCTAATTGGCAGCGACTTTGAATAGCATTTTAGGTAACACATATAATTTTTTTTTATTTATTTGAATCGAATGCTGATTTTTGAAGCCGTTTGTTTTGTTGGAAGCCGGACTAATTTTTTATTTTAAGTTTTATTTTTTCAAGTTAGACCAACTGCGATAACTGTTACTAGTCATACTATTCGACTCTTTGCGAAATTCCAAGTAATGTGGCACATATTAAATTTAATTGAAGGCCAAATTTTGTAAATACAGAAGATTTTTTCGTTTTGAAATTTTGTATGGCAAAAATAATTTTTTGAAACGAATGTTCGTTTTCTTTTTATACAAATTTGAAACGTTCAGAAACGAAATTTTTTACCAAATCTGCTTATGAACTAGAGTTAATTTTAATCAGGAATAATTTCTTAGTCGGGCTTAAGCTCAATTATTATTCAATGAAATTTTTTTAATTAGTCAATCTGATTTTGGAAAGAAGAGAATAAAAAATATTTCATTCAATAAGAATTGAAAATACTGAACTTAAGATCGATTAAGGAATTATTTCTGATTAGAATTCCAGGTAATTTTCAAGATCCACAAACCTATGAGTGCCTCTGCAAAAGTTGGCCAACTATAATTGACGTGTGTGAACCCAGCATAATAAATGTAGACTGCAAATAGTTGCTTGGTCAGCACAATGTAACATACGTTTTCCTACTGCTTTCGCTTTACTTTATATGCAAGCTGTAGTTTTAGACTAAGCTGAACTATATTTCTCTCAAGGATACCCTTTCTCTTGGAACAATAATAAATACTAACAAAAAAGTATACCACAAATAAAAAGAAATACATATGTACATGTAACTTAAATAAATTACAAATGTAAAGTAAAGTTTATCTCTTTTTCATTTACTTTGAGCCAGGTTAGTATTATGTACTCGTATATTAATTTGATTAGTTGTATATTGTTTTATTGGACAATACATAAATTGTTTTGTCATTTGAGGAACTATAAAACAAAATGTTTCAGTTTCGTACAGGCTAAAGTAGTGTTACAAATAAAACAAAGAAGCAAAAAGAAAAACCACCCCCAAAAGTTACCTTGCTTCTTCAAGTTTGCACCATAAATCTCACCTCCTTTGATACATTTATTAACAGAGGAAAAGTTTCTTTTGAAATTTTCCCCTCCATCAACGTTATTAGAAAAGTTTTAATTAATGAAATTTCTACTTCATTGTTTGCCATTAACTTGAGCTTGTAGAAGTATATTTTTGTCTCGCTTACCTTGACTATTTCACTTACAGGATGGCAGAAAATTCACGAAATTCTAAACTATCCTCCAAAGACGATGAATGTACATTTTCATGGAAATTATTTACGGGCTGGGATTTTATGATTGGTAAGTTTCAGTCTTAGTGAATTAAAAAAAAAAATGTATAAATAACGCGTATTCCCTCATTTCCACTTACCATTATGACAGGTCATGCGGAAACAGCGCATAATAGGATTGCATCCGTTGTAGTGGGTTTCAAAGAAGCTTTGTTAGAAGAAGCCGAAAAGAAAAAGGATAAACGCAAGTAATTTCCTGACTATTTTCTCTTCTACAACGACACTAAATTTTTATGGGAAATTCAACTTTCCTTTACATTATTTTCTTTAACATTTTGTTGCTTCTTTACATGGATATTATGATATGGTGCATTGCTGCTTGGTGGTTTAAGTTGGCGCATTATTTTACAACGGATTTTAGTTAATATTTTAGTGATGACATTGTTGGCTGCTTCCGGTTATACTGTAGTGGCACTGGTAAACAAGTAAGTAGATAAATAAAAAAGAGCAAATTTTTTTTCCAGTGAGTTAATTTTCTTAAGAGCTGAAGCTAATTTTTAAATAGTTTATTTTTATTTTTTATAACTAGTATGGGAAGTCTAAATGCTTTATATGCAATTAAAATCAGTATTATTATCTACTCTTTTTTTTTGATTCCCAACTTAAGGTGGTGAAATAGTGAGAATTAAATTATTCAAAAATTATTCAAAAATTTTACGAAATTATTAAAATATACTGATAGCTTACAATATATTTTATCGCTAGGGAGATAATTATATGACAGGCATTATAAATATACGAGGTTTCTTCCAAACGTATCGCGAGTTTTGAATTTTCGCGGGTTACGTATATTCGAATATTGATTTTTTTTTTGTGGCGTTATGTTGGTACTTATGTCTCTCACTTATGCCGACAATTTCGGACATTTTGAACCTTTAGTTAATTGTTGACAGCTGCTTTGCTTGCACGTGTTTGGTGGGAATCGAACCCACGACCTCTGGACTGGATCGTTAACACTCAGCCACAGGGGCACCATGGCAAAACTCTATGAATTATAATTGCTCCCGCACTTGCTGTATTCTTTAGCCCCTAATGGTTGTTTTTTGTTCCCAGCCAGAAGAAATGACACGGTGGAAAGATATTTGACTCCAACGATGAAACCATCTCACAATTGGATACATACTTATTTTGACAATATAAGTATATATTTCGGAAGGAATAAAAGAATTGTCGTTTTTTATTCCAAAACCTGCGTTTCATTCAAAAAGTCATGAGTTTGCACGGCCACACAGCAAAAACTATTGTTTCGCTAAAGCATATTTGAAAGCGAGATTTTGGGGTCTCCTGATATATGTTTGTGATACCCCATTCAGAATTGTGTCTATAATTTTTTTTACACGAAATTGCTTTTCTTTTGGAACATCAAAAACGCATTATAATTAATCAGAGATGAACATCAAACTCGTTTCCATCTGTTTCAATCTGTTTTGGTATACAAAATGTCTGTCGAAAGTATAGCTCAATTCACAACCTATTGTCGAAAGCGTAGGCAAACCAATTGAAATTTATTTCAACCCATAATTGACCCAGAAAGAGAAATTTTGAGTTTAATGTATTAAAAACTGTCGAGAAACTCGACAACGGTAATGAAATCCACTTTATATTTTCTAATTATATTTTTAGCTTTGAATAAATAAAAATAAATTTTACTTTGATGTAAAGAAAAAATATTTATCGAACATTTAATATTCCCTAACAGATCCGAAGAGCTGGCACGTCAAGACAACTGGATCAGTCGTAATGCTGTTAACGTCACCATGACTCTGCTCTCATTCTTCCTGCCGATGATTTTTGAAGCACTGGGACTCTTTGAAAATTGGCATCCTCGCAAACAATTAAGACTTCAGTTGGCAAGGTAAAGTTTCCTTAGAATTGCCGCTACAATGGTCTACTCCTTCCACTCACCTTAAGATATTGATTTCATTTACAGAATTATGATTTTAAATTTGTTGAATTTATATTCGTTGATGTTTTCATTCATATACAAAATTAATAGTAAAGAACAACCCTTAAGTGATTTAAAAATAAAAAATGACACAGCCGCCATGGAATATGATAAATTAAATGAATTTTGGCGGGCATTTACAGCAACGACCACAATGGCGCCAAATGAAATTTCATTTTCAACCGAAGACTTTTCAACTACACCAACTACAACGACTGATGCAATTACCGATGCAGTGATAACAACGACCACGGCGGCCTTGATGAAAGTAAGATGTTACAACATCACCGTTAAATGCTCAAAGCCATGGCGAGTAACAACGACTTTGCCCTCGACTACAACACTGGCGGCCACAACGACTTTGCTGCTATTGAATTTAACAACTACCATGATGCCGCCAACTACTTTGACACAAGCACCAACAACAACGACCACAGAACAGCTGACGACCACTACATGGACACCATCAACAACCACAACTGAGCTCACAACTGCGCAAACCACTGAATTGACAATGCCGACTACAACCAATACATTTGAAACGACCACCCAGTATGTGACCGATGCAAGGTATGATTATGAGGATACCTCCTTTTCTACCACAGACGAGCAGCCGGAGCTTTATAGTTCTTCTCCATATACTGTACTAAGCTCATCAACAACTGAAATCCCCAGCAATGATTCACAGTTTGCATATTACGACTATTTTGCCGGTTTCGATATGAACGATCCAAGTTTGATGGACTTTAATGAAGGCGATGACATAAGCAGTCGTAAAAAGAGAGATGTAGGCAGTATACAATATCAGGAAACTGTATATGAGGAGTCATCTAAGGAAAACAATGTTTACAAGAACCATAATGACTCGAAGAGGAAAAACCGTAAGACTATAGACACTGTGAGAAAACCACCAGTATTGGTCAAGGGACCCGATCCAATTTCCTTACAACTTTTAAGAACATCCAAGTATAGTAGACGAGATCGTTATTCCACTCCAACTACAATAACACCAGTTCCACTGACCACTTCCACTGCACCAATCATTACGACTACACTCAAAACCTCTATACCAGCAGCTTCAACCATACGCCCAAACACTAATGAATTCACAACCAGCAATTATTTGTCATCATCATGGCCTACAACACAATTTGAAAGGGATACAACAACTGAGGGAAAAGAATTATTATGGGAACGCAATAAACTACTGCAAAAAGTTGCTGAATTCTTCATTACCTCAACACGGAAGCCCAACGATGAAGAGACAACCACTCTACCACCGTCAGTAGCAGCGACCACGACAACAGTAGCTACCACCACAATATTGCCAAAGCAACAGGAGGATGAGATAATTGAAAGCAATTCTGCAGCTCTTGACGGAATGTCTAACGTTGCCACTACACCCTTTTACATTGCAAATCAGGACATTGGACAGACGGCATTCTATGAATGGAATGAAATTGATGATGGCAATTTCGAAACTTGCATACGCACCGTGTGTGATGATGATTTTATAACAATGCCATCAACTACGGATTTGGATGCCACGACAATGGCAACCATAACAACAACTGAATTGTCAATACATCAGCAGTACGTCAAGAACGTAACTAATATTGAGAATATATTTAAAGAGATTGAGCAAAATTTGACAACAATGTGTTGGGAGACGTCGCTCGGACAAGAATTATCAAAAGTTATTGTGTTTGATGGGGTAAGTAAGTGGGATTTTTCAAATTCAAATAAATCAAGAGAGGGAAATAATTATGTCTTATTGATGACGGTGTCATTTAAAAATCGTTTTAAACATAAATTAGCCATCACTTCCCACTGTGGGTGTTAAGAGAATAATTGTAGTCATTAATAAGTCATGCTGTTAATCATTCGTGAAGGGTTTTGCAGTAAGGATAAATGGATTTCATAAGATTAACAAAAAATTTCTCTTTCATTTTCCAACGGATAATTATGACGTTTTTTCTTGAAAAACTGCAACATGTTTTTTCCTTCTTTAATCAAGAAACTTTTTAAGCGGTATCACTTGAGAAATTATATGATCTTAAACTATTGAGTACCAATTTCTAAGAAATCTTCACTTCTTATTAATTTTCTAGATATTCTGAAATCTTTTCCTTCTCATCGAAAGAATAGAAAATATTGGCATTATTTTTTAAAGGGAAATGTTATTACAGAATTGCAGAGATTTGAATTATCTTTGGTTGCGGAGCAGAACTTCGGCTGCATTCAAAGTATGACGTCGGTTTTTTTGCTTTTGGGGTCAATGCGCAGATTGTCCATTATCATATTTGACATATCGCATATGTCCTTATTATTCAACTCAGTCTAAAATAAGTTGCTTAAACACTGAACAACACAGTTAAAAATTTCAAAGTTCAAATCGTTGTTTATTATAACAACAAATATACGCGTGTATCAAAATTTTTAAAAGACTTCGTTTGTTGTCTTTATACAAAACATAAATAAAAAAACTAAAATATTTCCGCTTCACTTTTGTAAATAAGAGTACGGTGTCTTTTTTTCTCAAAGGGCAATTACACTTGCCCAAAAGTAAACAGATTTCAGTTAAAATCGTTATGAAAATCTATACCGTTTACACCAACTTTTTTTTACATTTATCAAGATTTTTTATCCAAAACAAAACCCATTAACTGAAAATGTTCCAAAACTTGAACCAAACAACTGCAATTTAGCTACTTCACACACCTTTTTATGTAGACAGGTTGACTTTTTAGTACAAATTTGAAGAAGAAAAAATAGTTGCATCACTAAGTTGTACTACATTTTAAGTAGATTTAAAAAAAGCTAGTACTAATTATAGCTAGATTTTAATTATTGTTTTTTGTGGGAATTGTTACAATTTAAGTTTAAAATTTCTTAACGCACTAGTAATCACAAATTATTATTTTACTTTTTAAGTAAAATATTTTTTTAATAAAAATATATTGAAATTGATTATTGAGGGGTCCTATGCGCATTTCACTGTTGCCAATGCAGATCTTCAGGGAGCCTTTACCCAAAAGTTTCTTAGAACAACTAGAGTTAATATGTTAAACTTTCATTTAAGCAAATGAGAAGCACAACAAATAACAAAGAACTCAATAATCAACATGTTTTTTATTTTCTTACTTTATCATGGATTTTGTTTCGTATGGGAAATCTACTAAATTTTGCTTAAAATCTCATAAGTTCAGGTTGGTAAATTTCATAAAGAATTTCAGTTTGCTAGTACGGACTGTCAAAAATATTACACGGAATTTCGGAAATTTATTATCTATTTTAGGGAAGTTATAACTATAAGTGGAGAATTTTTTCATTCAACTGAAACAAAAATTAATGTTCATGCAATTGTTTAATCACGGAATTCTTAATCGTTCCTATTTCTAGCAAATTGTAATTAATTTTTAGTATTTTTGTGTAATGTATATTAAAAAATTAATGAAATTGTGTGTATGCAAACATAATTTTACACAAAAGTATACACGATTATTTTTGCGTAAACAAATGTTAATTTAATACCTGTCCAAAATGGACCTGGACCTGAACAACTTTCGACTTGTCGCACACTTTCATTTGAAATAAAATCAACATTTGAAAATTTATTTTTGTTTTGAATGTAAGTGTGCAACAAGTCGAACGTTGTCGACATCGTGGGATATGCCCTTACAAACATGAAATTCCGTAAGAGCTTCGTGCCAGGATTTAGAACACACAATTTTACTATTCTTTCAGAAAATAAAACCTTCGATGATAATAAACGTTAAATATATTTGCTGCATACTTTTGAGAGCAACAAACAAATATTAAGGCCAAATTTTGTAAAACGAAAACGTTAAGCATTTATATTTTTCCACATAAAATTCATTTCATCGTTTAACGTTTTGTTTTACAAAATTTGGCCGTGAGTTTATAGTATATGAGAACTTCATACAAAAACATTTTTATTAAAGCATATGAATATGAAAGCAACCCAAAATGCGAAACATTTTAATAAAGACTTGAATAACTAGTCTTCACTTTTATACAAATTTAATTCACATCTTTTTCAAACATCTTAGGTATTTTCGTGAAGTAAATATTTGTATATTTCAACTGCTTTAAGCCATTATTGCGACCATAAAAATCTTTCAAAAAATATCGTAGCTACGCATTTAATATTTACATACAACCTCTGAAGGTTGCAGATATGTATTCCTGTAAATATTTATACAAATACTTCCGCTTATCTTTCTTTATTTTAGTATGATTGCTTTCATATACCGATACAAATGTATACACATAAATACTATGTATATGTGTATTGTATGTGCACATATTTACATACATATTTATGTAAAACGAGCTGTCACAAAAATGGTGCAGACAAATCGTTAGAATCTTCATCAACTTTAATCTAATTTTATCTTCTTTCTGCAGCAACAATCAGTAAAAGTATATTGCCTTAAGGTTTTACGCCTTTAATGCCACTCAATATTTGTTTAAAATTTGCTTCCCTAAAATATGCTACACAAATGCGATAAGAAACAGCATCAATATATGCTACAAAATTGAGTTTATAAAAATATAGGGTTCGAATAACCAAATAAAAATTTTGTTGCATACTTGCGATAACACAATTAGGACAAGTGGCAACAACGTGATGAACAAAATAACAACAACAACAATCGATGTTATGAGAAAAATTTTAAATTTATTTTCTTTACTTTAAGCCAGAAATAATGCTAGAAATAGTTTTTTACGCCTTGTTTTTCAAGAAGAAAATTTATGATTGACTCTATCATTTATGGAAACATCAACCACTCAGTGTGACAAGATATGAAATGCTACAAAATGAAATATGTAAAATATATTAATGAGTTTCTATATAAATTTTAAATGAATTGTTTATGCACACAACACATTCATTTAAAGTGGAAGCACTTCATATAAGGTACTTGCAAAACTTTGTTCCATTTTACTTCAGAACGAACTGGGTATAGAAAAAAGTTCACATATTTCTCATTTGGGAAGTACGACTTCGTCGTATTATAAACAGAACAGAATCGCAATTTATTTTTTCTCGTAACTCAAAAATGTATCACTATCTGTATATTTTTAATTGCTCTCTTAAATTAATCGAAAGTATGTTTTGTTACTTTCTTGGAATTGAGGAAAGTATTTACTCCGATTGTAATGAAATTCCCTTATAAGGAACAAAATTTCCAGGTCCCAGGAAGTTGGTTATCACCAAATTACATAAAATTACATCCATATGCATGCCCACAATACAGTTTAGAAAAAAAAAATTTTAAGTTTCTAGAAGTTTTTTAATATTGGCACAAACGAGCACCACTGTATTGTTGTATTTTTAGTACTTTTGAAATTACGAGTTTTCAGTGTTTGCATATCAAATTAAGGCTTTATCTTTAGCCATAAAAGTACTCCACAAATTACATATGTTGTATTACCACGTTGGCAAAATCAATTTTCTTTGCATCGCTTGCACACATTGTGCGTTAATTGTTAATATTTTTTTGTTTCAAATTTTTTATAATATTATTTATACAATTTTCAACTTTCGCTATGGCTGCAGCAGATTTATTTTATATTCTAACCATGTAGTTATTACATATTTTTAGAAAGAAAAAGAGAACTCACTCATTAAAGTTTCAACCACATTGCACGCATAAACCGCAGTGCAAGTGTAATGAAAGGGAATAAAGAAATTCTTGTAGCAAACATCTCAGTTAACAGGAACAAGTCGACTATTTATTCCAGTTTTTGTATAAACATATTAAATATATTGATATTGTTTTGACATGCACCACAGCACGATTTTACTAGTCTGCAACGTATTTGTCAATGATCCACTTGCAATTTGTCTAACTTATTTATTTACTGAATCATATAGTTCCATTAATTATATTTGCCATTGTCAGCACTAGATATACTCAAGAGTCTCAATTTGTGCCATTTTACAGCTTTATTTGTATCATGCATTTTTTCATTTTTAATATGCAATTTCTTATGAAAGATTTGTATAAATTTTCTAAAAATTTATGCAACTCAGGCGTTCTAAAAAGACGCACAAATAAGGTGCCAGTTATCAGGTCTCTGAAAGCATATATATTTCAATTCCTAGCATTATGGTGTTATTTCTTGTCCTTTTATTTTATCACAGTTTTATATTTTTTGAAAACATTTACTTATTCACGTTTGAAATTTCAAATAAAAAAAATACATATATATACAAGAGATTTATTATGCGACATATTGTCATAATTATATTATAAGTGAAATTTATTTGCTGGTGGTTAAGCGATGTCTATATGCATTTCATTGTTGCTTTAACAAATCGTCAGTAGACTTCAACTGTGACTGTTCAAAATTTGTGGTTGAAGTCTACTGACGATTTGTTAAAGCAACAATGAAATGCATATAGACATCGCTTAACCACCAGCAAATAAATTTCACTTATAATACATATATATAGTTTTTTTTTTTGTAATTACACAAGACTTCTCGAAAATTTGGATAACAAATTCAAAGGCCTCTTTCAACTGTTGTCTTTAGACTGTTTGTATGCAAATTCATCTTGTTGGTTCCTATGGTTGTATACTTCTTATAAGACATGTTTTCCAAGCCAACATTAACATTTATAGGGCATTTGCACCTGCACAAAGTCTAGCAGATTTCAATTAAAATCCTTATGAAAATCTATAGTAGTCGTTGACGTCTGAGCTAAATCTAGTTCTTACGAGATTTCAGGCAAAATCTAGTAGATTACTCATGCAAAACCAAATCTACTTCGTCACTAGATTTTGTCGAAATCTACATAAAATCTAATAGAACATATACTACGTTTATACGCGCACTATTTGCAAATAAAAATATTTGCAAATAAATTAACTTACTTTCTATACGGCATTGTAAATGTATAAAAACTTGGTAGCACTTCTGTAGAAAAGTTGCTTATCTTTACAAAAATATTGTGTAAATGTATAAAGTAATAAATATTCATTTGATTTTATTGCCATTATTTTCTTCTATCAATGGTTTTTTGTGCAATATTTATCAATTTTTTGTTTCTTATTAGCAAACATTTGTAAGTGTGGCAACCTCAAACATTTTATTTGCAAATAGTGCGTTAATCGTGAATAGTTTTCTGAATTAGTAAGTCGCAATAAAAACAATAATATGGCAACAATTTACAGTTTTATTTGCAAATAAGCCCTGCGTATAAACGTAGTAATAGTAATGCAACTATGGTTTGTTTCAAAATTGTACTAAAAAGTAAGCCTCTGTACTTAAAAAGGTGTATGAATTAGCTAAATTGAAGTTGTTTGGTTGTAGCTTAGAAAAATTTTCAGTCAATGGGTTTTGTTTTGGATAAAAAATCTTGATAAATGTCAAAAAAAAACTTGGTGCAAAAGGTAGAGATTTTAATAATGGTTTTAATTAAAATCTGCTAGATTTCTTGCAGGTGTAAATGTTATATTACGTTTATACCAATTTTTTTTTTTACATTTATCAATATGTATTTTTTATCCAAAACAAGGCTCATTAACTGAAAATTATCCAAAATTAAGACCAAACAACTATAATGTAACCAATTCACGCATTTTTTTTTTAGATTTTGCTTTGTATTATAGTGCATTTACATTGTCTAGTATTTAAGCGATTTTGAGCTAAATCTAGTTGTGTTTTACTAGATTCCTCATACAAAACGAAATCTACTTTGTCAGTAGATTTGTAGGAAATCTGCTCAAAATCTAATGTTTTTATTTATTTTTACTACCCTGTACAACGTATTTATATGAAAGGTGAGTGAATTAGCTACGCTGTTGTTTATTGAAGGTGGGTGCGAATGATCTAAGTCGGCACTTTTTGGGTAACAAGTTTTAGACGATTGTCAAAAAAGCTTAGTGTAAACGATAGAGATTTCAGAAAAAATTTCAAATCAAGTCTGCTAGTTTTCGAAACAACATAAATGCAGTAATACTGCAGTAATACTAGATTTATGTTGTCTCGAAATCTAGTAAATTTGATTTGAAATCTTGTCACTCCTGAAAGTGTGCTCAATATATTCTTTGTTTATTTCAATATTTTACAGTGAACTTAAAAATGCAAAATGTTTAATTTCTTATTTTTTCTAAGAAGCTAAAACGATTTGTTTTCCTGATTTGTGTATAAATTTTAAAAATATCAACTCTAAGGTTTACCTTATACAAATTTTTCTTAATCAGCCAAATCATAAACAAAAATTACGCACGACTTTTCTCACTTTTCCCTTTTCTCTTATATGAACTTGTTTTTCCCCCATTTTTTTACCAAATGCTGGAATAAAAAAACTCCCCGGGAAAAAAGTATTTATTATGAACGCAGTTGAACTTGCGTTTTTCACTAAAAATCTTTCCCTCGCAAAACAGAAGGGAGTTTCAATAAAAACAAAGTTAATAATCCATTAAAATAAAATTTATGTACATAAACTTGTATTTTATAGTTCTTTTATTTGGAAAAACACAAATAATACCCAAATAAATCATTTACAAACTTTTTTCTACATATT
The DNA here is from genome assembly GCA_936439885.1 of Nowickia ferox. Classification (NCBI taxonomy): domain Eukaryota; kingdom Metazoa; phylum Arthropoda; class Insecta; order Diptera; family Tachinidae; genus Nowickia; species Nowickia ferox. The sequence continues at coordinate 82,717,753 of OW387024.1, forward strand.
TTTTCAAGTTGGTGAATATTGATAATTTTGTTTACTCTCTCACTCCAAAAAAAATGGGGAGAAACAAAATATCAACAAACAAGCAAAACAACTGGCTTCGTAATACGGTGATGCCACGTATTACTCTTTTTCTTCCCAAGGAATTTATGATTGGAGCAATATTTTCTCGAAAAAATTATTTTCCGTGAGAATTAAATTCCGTGGGAATATTTATGATTGGCCTGAATTTCTCATATACATGCATACATATCTTATGAAGAATCAAGTATACCAACTCTTTATGCTAGATAATATGGAAATACTTAAGTACGTTGTACGACTACTAATAAACATAAATATGATTCAGCATGATTTGCAGAATTTGCAATTCATATTTTTGACATCAAAAAAAAAAGAAGTGTTGAACAAATGTATACACGAGTAAACATACGTCTACCAGCCAAGTATCTGCTGTGTAATGAGAAATCATAGACTACTTTTAGGCGGATTAAGAAAATCATGTAGCTTCTACTGAATCGCTTGACTTATATTTGGCGAAATTAATTTACGCACGAGCACGTACTGTTTGTTGTCTTTTTGCTACATACTCGTACATATACATACATACACACATACTTTTTTTACTGACTGTCAACTGACTCAAACTAGGTTTGTATATTTATTTTACAACAATTGTGTAACAAATAGAATTTTAATGTGTCATGCATATAAAATGAGTTTATAATTTTATTTACTACAAACTTCTTACTTCGTAGAAGAAACTTGTTAATTTATATGCAAATTTATTTGAAAGACAAAAGTATGTATTTCTTTTTTGCTACAAAATGTTGAATATTTTACTAACTTTAATAATAAGCAGATGGGTTACATATTTTTTTTTTTTAACAATTGCCAAAATATTTGAACAGCAGCTTTCGTCCTTAGATTTTCCTTCCTTTACGAGAGTCGTAGCATAAATTTTCAAAAGAAAAACTTTTACACCCTGTTTCGACAAGTCAGTCAGCCGACTCGTCTAAAGAAATTGTACGAAAATCACTCAAACAAGTGATTGTTTTCACTTCCCAGAGGTCAGTGAAAATATTTTCGTTGTTTTCCGTCCAAAGGATACTTTTTCTGGAATATATTTTTTTTTATAATTATTGCCGCTGCATCTATTTTTAAGTTGAAAATGTATCAATTGGTATCTATTCTTTTTCACTGGCATAAACATTATCAACTGCTTACGGTCATTCTAACTTGGCAGCACTGAATTTAGCACAGCAAAAACAAGGTGTTGCATTCCATAAAACCAACTCAAAACCAATTCAAAAATGGTTTTAAGTTGGTTTTAACAAAAACAAATTTGTATGGTAAAACAGTTGGTTTTAACGTTAAAACCAACTTTTATTAAAACCATGTCAGTGTGAAAACACTATAAGCTACTTGTATGTTGGAAAAAAAAGCTTTTATTATGTTTTACACTTGAACTTTTTTTTTTTTTTTGTAAGTATGCCAACTTCCTTTACATGTTGCTGTTCACTAAGAACTTTTATTAACACATGAAGATTAAGTTTCGATTTGTCTGGACAACTACGAAAACTTATATTTTACTCTGGCTATGGACACAAAAAAGAGATCAAATTTCCATAGAAAAAAATAATAGTTTTTATTTTTTTCATATTTACGTTAAAGGAAAAGTTTTATGGAAAAAGTTTAAGGCAGCTGTGCTTGTATTTGTTAAGTACGTGGGTGCTCGCATCAATAAAAAAATTTTAACAAAAAACTATACGCCTGTAAAATTATACAAAAAGAGCTCCCGAAACAAATATATCCAGAGAAATACCTTCATAAATTAGCGTATAAAGCCTGATACTCTGTTCAACATTGCACGTGAAATGCTGTCAAAATACATATAAAAAAATTGCCATGAATTGTTCATGGAAAAATGTTGCAGAAATAGTACTCTGTTTATCTTGGGAAAAACGTATGAAATGTATCTTCAACATTTTAAGTTTTCATGCGAAAAAAGGTAGGTGGCACTTATTTCGTGTGGAATTTACAACAAACACATGGGGCGTTTTTTAAAACTTAAGAAATCGTAGCATAGTTTCAGGGCTAGTTAATATTATTTACATGTCAAATTTTTCGTATGTAATAATGAATGTTGCTCAACATTTTTCACAAATTTCAACAGAGTACTATGCTTAAGGCAGGGTTTACATCTGCGTGCCATGTGTCACACATGCGTAAAAAAAGCGCAACTACTAATTACTAATGAAAACTGTTTGATTCAGACACGTATTTATTAAGTTAAACAGTTTCATACATAACTAATAGACAATTTTATAGATTAAAACAAGATTGAAAACAGTTTAAATCAATAAATACATGTGTGAATCAAACAGTTTTTCATTAGTAATTAGTGGTTACGTTTTTTTTGGGCACATGGTGCACAAGAAATGCCAGTCGTAAGCTCAGCCTAAATTGTTTTGTTTTCACACAAAATTGTTCGCAATATTTCATTAAATTCACACAAATACAAGCTTCTTGTTCTCATCAGTTTGTACCATAAATATTTTTAAAGGCCTATGTTGCTAAAGCTCTTTTGCTTTATTAATAATAATATATTATAAGTAAATAATACTTAAAGTATTTGTGGTATAAGCAGTTGCAAATGAGTATTTGCATATTATTATTTTTTTAATCTGAATTTTCCTGTGCAAAAGAGAAATTCTGTGTTTGTATTTGCTTTTTGATTTTATGTATATTTAAATGTTTAGGTATACACTTATTTGCCAATATAAATTCGATGCAATACGAACTTATCGCAGGAAAATGGTTATTCGTTTCATAAATAAAAACGGTGAATTTTGTTTAATAACAAATTTTTTACATTTATGCAGTTTTGTTTTTGTTTTCTATATAAGTTTCACCACGTCGACCCATTTTCCACAAAAAACCCCAATATATTGTTTTTTAAAAATTATATTTTCCTTTTTAATTTAATGCTTTTTGGCATAAGAACTCTCGTATTCTATATCAATTTAAAAGCATGTACATATATAAAGCTAAAGTTGACAATAATTTAAACCATTAAACCAACTCAGTGCATTGATTTTGGGAAATATGACGATGAAGATGTAGCGACCATTCTACTAGTATTTTGGGCAAATAATTAAAATTTTCTTTGATATATTAATAATTTCACAATAAATTTGCTTTCTTGTATCAATTAATACAATAGAGTTAAAAAAAATAAATATACAACTCATTATTCGGTCCTCTGGTATCATTGCTTTAAATTTTCAAGTTTAGGGCTAGGGACTACCTTCTCCCATTCATGTCACCTTCTTGCTGGGTTAGGTGTTTGAGCAGGCCATAGTAAAGCGAGTATATTACTATCATGCTCTCTTTATCTGTTCACATCCAATCTACTACAGAGGATAATGATACCAAGTTCTAATTAAAAAACTGACTTAACTAAAAGTACCTGGATTTGTTCAATAATGTGGAAGTGTGAATGTCTTTAAATACAAACCCAAAACATTTTTGTAAAAATTCTAATAAAAGATATACTCGTATGTATGAGTATATATTTTTTCATATTTTGTATATTGCAATTAGTTGGTTTTTACAAATATAAGAAACTTCATCGAGAAAAAAAATATGCTGAGAGTATGAAAAACTTTTTGTTTGTGAACTTCAACGAGTAATTGTTGGAATAGTGCCAAAGGTACTGTTTGAGTGTAATAAGTACTCACAAAACTAAAACTAATAGGAGTTATTCATGTGTAGCCAATTTATTTGTTTAGACAGCTTGTTTCGGAGAACAACAAGTGGCACTTCAATGCCCGATAATTTAATATATTCAGTTCTTGTACAATAGACATTCTCTGAAGTAGTTTTTTAATGCACAAAAAGGAGAATGTAAATACATTTACAAACATAAAACTTAATACACCAACACACAAACGTATAAGATGGTGTTGGTGCTAATAAAGCATTCAAACCAAAGTTAAAATTTTAGTGTTAAGACATACATATATACACGAGTATATATGATGTACATATATGTATGTACAACCACACAAACACATAAGCCAATACAGTCGGCATCTATACACAGAGAACAACAAATACAATGCTGCTAGGCAAGCTCCTAATAGTAAATGAATTAAATGCCACTGAATGTGCTGAAATTTTCTAGATGTTGCTAACATTCTTTTGGAAACTTTGTGTTAAGCATAAAAAGGATGATGTACCAGCTGACATATCAGCTGATAATAAAAATAAAATAAGAAAATTTCCAGCAATTTTCAATTTAAAAACATATTTATACTAGACCCTCAATTATTTTTTTAACTACAAATTCCTCCATACAGTGGTCACTTGTTGGGTCAAAAACTAAATGAAAACCTACCCGGTATTGATCCGAACCTGAGTTGAAAACTTTAGCTCCACAGGTCTTATAGTTCAATAAATCATGCGTTAGTAACAAACACACACTGCGATTTTATATACATATATAGAAAATATTTCTATAAAAATAACAAAAAAGTGTGTGTGTGTGTCTTGAAATGCCTCAAGAAATCCAAAAAAGCAAGAAGTTGTTGTTTACTAGCACAGCTTAAGTTTACGAGTCAAAATTATTGGGCAAACTTAACAGGTTTGTGTAAATAAATTTCTATACAATTTTTGACATTTTATTTACGAGAGTGTAAAAATGCACAATTGCCCAGTTTGCGAGACTTTTGAACATTCTCATGAATACCCCTAATAATTTGGGATTATTATTGCTTTAACAAATGTTAAACTTTAAGTTTAACAATTCCCAAAAAAAAACTAATTATCTTGCCTGGACACCGTCAAATTACTTGTGTGGCAACACTCTATTCTTGAATAGCTGTTGTTGTTTTTTACATTCGTCTTCCATAAATTAAAATGTGGTCATGTTGTTTTTTCTTGCTCTTATGCAGTGGTAAGCAAATATGCTAAGTCCAGAAAAAATAAAAAATAAACATTTATAAGTCCGGCGGAATACGAGTACAATCTGCATCTAGTGTACTTGCATTTAGTTAACAAATAACTTTTTTGTGTTAATTTAAAATAACAAAATTAATGGTTTCGTTGTCCTTGCACACATTTAGTTTCAATAAATTTAGACAGTATTTTGTCCCTCCTAAAAAAATAAAAAAAGGACTTAACGACTAAGCCAACGATTACATATCGTAATGTAATTTCCACATTCTTTGTGCATTTTCCTTTCCAAATCACAGATTATGTCAATAGTGGCACCGTTGTGCATAGACTTTTTACGTGCCCTATTTGTTCGTTACGTCAATCAGAAATGGTGCTGGGATATGGAGAAAACCTTTCCACAGGTAAATCAAACAATCACTTTACCTCTGCTAACTTCTACACTCAGGGAAAAGCTCCAACTTAAAAATAAGAACGCGTCACATTAATTCAGTAATTTTCAATATATGTAATAGAAAATGTATATTGAGGTACTTAAAAATAAATAAATTTAATAAATTAATACAGTAAATTAATATTTTTCCATATTGAAATAAGAAATTTCAACATGACTATACTTTCTTTAATGTTTCTTATTAATTCGATATTGTTTTTATTGATTTTAAGCTGTTTTTTCTCTGGGTGTAACAAATGCTTCTGAGTTTATTACTCTTGCTTGCATCATGAAAACTTAAACTGAATATTTTTCTATCCATTATCCTTGCATCCTTGTATCATGTTTTCTCTTTAGTACGGTGATTTCAAGATAGCTGAAAACATTCTGACTTTGATTAACAACCAGGGGCAAGTGTGGATGGGTATATTCTTTTCACCTGGTTTGGTGCTTATCAATCTGGTAAAACTTGTTATTATGATGTACTTTAGATCCTGGATTGTTCTAACATGCAATGTACCACATGAAGTAGTATTCAAGTAAGTGTTCAATTATTTTCATGTTTGTTTTCATTTTATGTCTATTCAACGAGTACCACAGCTTGAACAATTAATTTTTGTTTTATTACGATTGTACATACAATCATATATATGTTTATATATTTCTTTCTTCTTTTCTTCTCATTTCACTTGCATTCACAATTTTTGTATGTTACTTTGATGCAACCTTTATTGCTTGTGTGACTCAAAAAAACAACAAATCTGAAGAGCTTCGAAATCCAACAACTTCTACCTTTCCTTACTGCTGACCATGCTGTTTCTTTGTGTTTTACCTGTGGGCTACGCAATCGTATGGTTGCGTCCATCATGGCACTGTGGTCCTTTCTCTGACTATAATCGGATTTCGGAGTTCATTACAAATACAACCAGAGATGCTTTACCCAAGTGAGTATATGAAATTCTAAAAGATTTTGCATTGTGAGACTTTAATTTTGTCCATTGGAAATTTACCACAGGCAATTACATGATCCTCTTAACTATTTGACTTCATCGAGTACAGTCATACCTTTACTAGTGCTTTTGATACTAATCATTTACTATTTGGTGTCGTTGACTGGAGCTTTAAGAGAAGCCAATCAAGACTTAAGAACGCAACTGCAAAAAGAGCGAGAAGAAGAGCGCAAAAAAATCTTCAAAGTACCCGAAATAAAACCACCCGAAAATACCTCTGCTAACCTGACAAATAGATGGCGCAAAGTACTGGAAGCCTCATCACCGGTAACGCCCACTCAAGCGCCTGATTTTGAAAGTGAAGAATATAAAAACCAAGCCAGGAAAGGTAATTTTATATACAAGCATATACATATTAAAAATAAGACTTTGCTATAATAACACTTTTGTTGTAGAGCTCATATCTCGCATCATGAAAAAAGCTTTGCGCAAAAGCTCAGCCTCGGATGAAGATTCACTTGCACGCCAAGGACGAGATGATGATGATACGGACACTGAACATCATGATTCACTGCCGCACGATGAAGAAGGCAAAGAAAAACGTTTCGGAGTCTCAAAGTTACAACAAATACGCAAAACTCGTAAGCCTTCTCTAGTGGACATAGTGCAAATTGCCAAAAGCGAACTGGAAAAGGAGAGAGCTGAGCAACATCACTTGCCCAACATCACTAAGGAGACTCATCCCAGAGGAAGATTTAGAATAGAAAGGCTAGAGAAAAAAGAAGACAAAGATAAGGAAAAAGAAAAGGAGACAGAAAAAGAAAATGATAATAATAGAGATAAAGAAAATGTTAAGGGCTCCGAAGACCCAAATAATGATCCCGATGTCAATACAAGAATTATAAATGAAAGACGACAAAGTATGTTGCGTAAATATAGTGAAAACGAAAACAAAGTAAAAGACAGAAATAAACAGTTTTCTCCCACGGACTATAAAAGAAGATTTTACGAAAGTTTAAAGAGAAGAAAACGTGATGACAAAGACACAGCAATTACAGCAAACACAGAAAAGCATGGCGAAACGCCAAGCGAAGTCTCTCTTTTACAAAAACTCAAAAATGCAGACAGAAGAATATCTTTTAGAAGACGAGACAGATCACCAGCTTTTGAAGAAAAACCAAAGGATGATGAAACTGATGCAAGGAGTTCTTTTAAGGTTGTAGATGAAAAGCATTTGTCATGTTCTTCCGAGAACAAAATTTCTCCAGCTGCCAGGGATCATTTTCATAATTTGAGCGGCAAGTTTAAGTTTAAACGGCATAAAGATAAAATTTCTGCAGAACCAGAAATTTTCAAATTTGAGTCTGAAAAATTTAAATCAGGTAACAGTTCCGATATTGCAACCACGCCTACTTGGGAGCATACAGAAACTGAAATGCAATCACCCACTTTTAATGAGGAAGCAACAACTCCCACCTCCGTGCACCATCTTAATTTAGGAGGAGATAAGTTTGCCACTTTGTCCAGGCAGAGCAGGAAGAAAATTGGCAACCTCTTGACTTTGGTAAAAGAATATGCCAAAAAATTGGATCAAGATCCGCAAAGCGATGAAAGTCCTACAAAATTGCCAGAAACAACCATAGATATACCGGCTACTCCTGAAAGGGAACTAGGGAACACGGCTCCTACAAACGTTGCATTTGTATTGCCCTCTGTTACACCAATTTCTACTGTCAGCACTATTCCATCTTATATAATGCCCAAAGCTCCTTTAGAGTCACCCGAAGAACTGGAACCTCCCAGTTATCAAAATTACATGGCTACGGCTACTGAACCTTCTAATCAAAACGAAGAGCATGATCTACCGGGCCCCATTAAATTTCCACAACGCAGCAGCATTATTCAACGTCGAAGTCCAACAGATCGCCCCTTAGCTGCCAGACAAGATTCTACTACATCAACTAGATCTGATATAATACCAACAATTACTATTAGTACTACGCCAGATGTAGGGGATCAGTCATCAGCTAAAGACGATGATGTGACTTCTAGTCCAGGATCTCTGGTTAAAATGATCAAAATTAATATAGAAAGTGATAATTGAATCGAAGTAATATTCATATTGTAACCAATGTGGTGCCTTTATCTGCATATGACTTTGTGAAACAAAGCATTTATACTATTTATGTAATTGTTGGCATTTGAAAAAATGAAATTCAAATTTTATTACTTCGTTCTAATAAAATAATAATGGGGGCTATTCTGGAAAACGCGTCGAAGAAGTGAAACTTTACATTAAAACAAAAAAAATTTCAAAAATTGTTTTTGTTTGCCATACATTTCTAAAATGAAATAAACGTGAGAATTTCAACGCGTTTCTCTCTCTTTTAAAAACGGTTAATTTTGTATGAGAAACAAAAACAATTTTTTACATTTACACAGTTTTGTTTTTGTTTTGCATGTAACTTTCACCCCCCAATGTTTTTGAAAATAGACGAAAATTCAAAGATTAATATCACATGTGTATGCTTTATTTAAATTTGGCTTAAGTTTCACTACAAAATTTTTTTATTTAAAAGAACTGAGGGCGAATTACGGCACTCGTTATCGAACGCAATTACGAAATATTTCAATAGAGTTTATATGGAAATATTATTAAATTTCGAATCGTATCGAATGCCGTAATTTGCCCCCTGTTTACAAAAATTAAAACGAATTGAGGACATTTGGGCTGCTAAAAAAATTCAAAGTATTTTTAATGAAAAAGTTATTTATTTGTTATTGAAGTTCGTTTTATAATTTTTGTGGAAAAAATATTATTTTAAACGAATTCTCGTTATTTTTCATAGAAATTTTAAACGTTTAGAAACGAAATTTTTTACAAACTACCTATTATTTAATATTTTCTACAAAGTGTTCTACAAAATATTCTTTCCACATTTTAGAAAACGTTATAAGAATTTTTGCCCAAGATATTTCATAAGCAAGGACATGTAATTAATTGTAACTGTGAATGTGAATTGAAGCAAATGCCTTCAAGGTAAATTACAATAACGCGATTACGTTTGGCTAGAATAAAGGAAAATTAAGTTTAGCAGTTTGTAGCAAGACACTTTGTTAGTAAAGACAAGCACTTAATTGGGATTGTGAATCAAATGAAATGCTTTCAAAGTAATTACAATAATGCGGTTACAATTGACTTGACTAAGGGAAATTTGAGTATAGCAGTTCTTAGCAACTTTAGCCAAGACATTTTGTTAGTAAGGACAAGCATTAAAATGATTGTGGTTCAAAAAAAATGCTTCCAAGCAAATTACAATAATGCAACTATATTGGGCTGGACTAAGGGAAATTTAGGTCTAGTAAAGACAAGTATTTAATTGTGATTGTGAATTAATTGAAATGCTAGCACTGAGGGAAATTTAGTTATGGCAAGTCTTGGCAAGCAAATGAGTTATGGCTTGTGACTTTGCTAGGGATTTTTTATTTAGTAATTATAAAAGCTTTCGGTTTGTGTTACTCACAGTGTGACCAGATCACACAAATATTTATGTTAATGGCGCCACGCTTCATAACGCGAAAAAATTTTAATACATACTTACATGAAATTGCATCTCCTGGACTCATAATCTGATTAAAAATTATCTGTGCTAAACTTTTGGAAAGCTATAACACAAGCTAAAAAGCAGGATGCCAAAACTTGGATTATAAAATCATTCCTAGCTTGCCCCTCTTACAACTGTCAACATCGTTTCAAGAAGTTTAACTAAAAAGAGTCGAAAGATAAAAGAAAATTATAAGATTTAGAGAAATTAAATATTTTTTTAACTTCGTCTCTCTAAAAAGAATGAGATTTTGGAGAAAATTGTTCCCTATGACAAAAATATGGATAAATCATAAAAAGGAACTAAGTTACCTATTAAGTGATATGTATCAAATATGTCCATATATTTTAATCATAATAATATAATAGAAGCCTGCTGTGTGGTAAACTTTCTAAGAAAAAAATAGTTCTCATTTATCCGAATAATGAGGGTGTTCATATTCGGTGTAAGTTTTTTTTATTATAATTTGAGTAGGTAAGCTTAATATTGGCGGCGGACTAGCAGGAGGAGAGTAATATTCGTTGTAAGACAATTTTTTGTTTTATTATATTTTTAGAACCACAATTTTGGTTGTGTGCCATTTTAAATAAAGAAGTATTCCAACATAGTTTTTGTTACTTTGAAAGCAAAGGGCATACATTAAAAAAAACTCGCGGGATAGAGAAGTGTGCTGTAACGTTGCTTTTGATTAGTATTTAATAAAAAAGGATCCAACACAAAAAATCTCATGACGTCAGTATGCATATTTTTTACTTCAGAAAGTTAAAGAAGTACCTAAAAGTACTTTTTTTAGAGGTATAGAACTTCGAATTGAAATAAAACACAAGAAAATCGTTTTAATGTCCATCAATTTGGCTTTATTGGAAGGATAATTTTATGCCGTTAACGTTTAAATATGATTTCGGGCATGTTGCCGCCGAGGCTGGCTCGAATTAAGCCAATTCTACAGGTCCAATTTTCAACCACTTTTTCGAGCATATGGGGCCGTATGTTGGCAATAACGCCACGAATGTTGGCTTCCAAGTCCCCTAACGTTTCTGGTTTGTTGGCGTAGACGAGCGACTTCACATATCCAAAAAGAAAATAATCCAATGGTGTCAAATCACACGATCTTGGTGGCCAATTGACCGGTTAACCGAATTAATTGCTCTGATGGACGGTTATGTCGACCATAAAATGGACGGAGCTTACGGTAAACTTCGCGAACTGAACCATTATTTTCGAAATAAATTTGCACGATTTGCAAGCGTTGTTCTTTTGTCAACCTGTTCATGATGAAATGGCAAACCAAACTAAATATTAATCACTTGACAGCTGACAAAATGGCCGCCAGTTAAAAAAGTGATGCCAACTTAAAGTTCTATACCTCAATAAAAAACACCCTATATGAATAAAATATTTTATAATAATTCTCGAAACTACCTCCAATTTTACATTTAAAAATGGAATGGAACAGTCAAATGTTTTTGAGTTTATGATTTTTTCAAAGAAGCTAAATACTTCTTACTGGGTGATGCATCGCCACGCATACCGCCGCACGTTATTATTTGCATTAATTCTTATGGAGTATAACGCAGTAAGTACAAGCTGAACTAAATGACGTGACAGTACGTGACGAGCTTGGTCATCTAAGTGAAAACAAAAATCTTGTGCCGTTTTGCTTAATGGGATATGATTCATAAATTCAAATAATAGTGTATGATACAAGGGCGGATCAATAAGTCCGTGACTTTTTGAATGAAACACAGTTTTTTTTTTACAAAACAAAAATTTATTTTTCAACATAATCTACTTTTAACTCCATACACTTAGTCCAACGTTTTTCCAGTTTTTGTATCCCTTCTAATAAATTGGCATAATATTCGCCGTTTATTTTTTCCCCCTTTTGAAGGTAAACGCAAAGTAAATGACGACATTTGCTCAAAATTTGACAGTAGTCTATTAACAGGTGGTACTTGATGGGAACAGTGTTGCATTTCATACAACTACGAGGGAAGTTCGTATAAAACAAGGCAATTTTGAGAAATTTATATTTTAAATATAAAAAAATGTAATGAAAAATGTGTGTTGACATCCAACGTATATTCAAATTACAAGGGGGCGAAAATAGTCAGCTGATCTCTTGCGACCATCTAATACGGATTCGCCTTGATATAACAATTTTGTTGCTAAGCTGCACCTCACAAATATTGATTGTCCAATATTTCTTTCTTTGTAAGCTTTTAGGATGTACTTATAGTTCAAGATCTACATGCCAAACGTTTTCATGACAATCATTCAAATGAAAAAATGTTGTATACATACTTACATAAATACCTTCCATTGATTTCATAATTGATAGTTCTAAAAGAATACGCAGCAGAACAATGAACTTCTCTTATCAGTTTTAAGAAAAGAAGAAATTCATGTACTACTCGTACGAGTATATGAAATGCCCGATTGTGTTTCCCATTAAAATTACAAAATGTATAAAGAAATTTCCAAAAAATAATAATACCGCCGAAAACTAAAAATGTGTTCAAATAAGTTAAATTAAAATGAGTTTTTTTATAGACAAAGCCTATCAGAGAAAATAGCTCTTTAGGGGAACTGGGCAATAAACGTAAATTTCATTCATTCTTAAATGAACCTTGATAACCTTTTGTATCTTTGTGGCTTACAACTACTTAAAATAAATTATAATGATTATTTGAGACAACGTCTCTTATATTCTAAATTTCAGTTACTGGACTCTAGTTTTTGTTTCATTTTTTTATGCTTGTCGAAATAAGCTTTTGCAATACTTTGTGTATAAAATTTTTTTAAGAAACTTATAAAATATTAATTAAGCAAACTGTTTATCAACAAATAAGTTACGAGTATTATTTTCGCTGTTTTATTATTATTTGTTTGGATTTTAAGACTTATTTTTTTTTTGTATTTGTTTATCTAAAAGGCATCATTTAAAAGCACGGACCACATTACACACACATGAACACTAAACCACATTGAAATAAGGGAATTTTTTTTATTACGGTGAACTCTAGTGGCTAAACTGGTCACGCCAAGAAACCAGTATGTTCTGTGTATAGAATAGGTGCAAGATCTGGTCCAAAAGACCTGCACTGCGACACTTAATGAATATTTTGTAACATAGATTTGTAAATGAAATCAAGCTCTGTATGACTCGTCTTATGAAAATCAGCACAGAGATTTGAGAAGCCTGACTAATATCATCTGAACACAGAAACTAAGAATAAAAAAGACACCTTTCTCCTGTTACATAAGACGATACACTCGCATAGAATGTGTGACGTTGTCTCGTTATCTCGTAAGCATAAACGGCTTTTCCACAAGGGATAGTTTGGTTCAAAGTGACCAGAAAGAAAACCTGTAACAATCCGTGCCTGTTGACGTTCATCATGCTAATATAGTATATGAAAATGGCTCCGTCAATGCTTTGAACTGCCTTAAACCAGAAAAAGTCAGTCACATTTCCTTTGTGGTGGATGTGTCATTTTCTTTGATCAGATGTATTCTTTGTATTGGAAGTATTCCTTTAGGTCAATCCAATCATTACCCCCTAAGACATTTCAAGTCCGGTACATTATCCCTATGCAAAATTTGTCTCCTGGGCTAACAAATCGCTGGATCGTGGCGCATAATGTTACAATACTTCGCCCTTCTCCTCGCATGCTCAGTCCCATGCGAGCTAGATGAGACCTCATCACCGTGTGGCCGGTGATTATTTCAATCATCCTGGTTTTGAGTCTCTTAAAAGGTCTGATGTTCTTCAGTGTGATTTTATTGAAATATGATCATGTCCTGACAGTTCAATCATCCTCTTCGCTTCCTTTATTTCTTGATGTCCCAGTATACATTACATCTATAGATCTGTACAGTATGCCCGCGAGTTTATCTCATTTTCACATTAAACGACGTTCCGGGACTTAACTTCCTCCTTCATGAAGGCTTTTAACGGCAGCTTTACTATCCGTCAACATGCGTGCTTACAACTTCTTATCAATTTTCTTTAACCGTTTAATGCTTTTCGTAACGCTTATGATCTAGGTAAGCAAAATTGTGTGTTATGATTCGGCAGACGAAAGAATTTTCTTACGTTTCGACTCCCGCCATAGAGCATTGCATTCCATTCCGGCACTATGTTCATGCAGTTAATGTGTATTTACCTAATTGGGACTCTGTCAGACATTTCTGTGATGGCACTACGCCCATGGTAAGATGTCTACTGTGCTTTTTTGTATAGTTATACGATCTATTTCCACTCATTTTCCCATCACCATCAAAGCTGCCTCATATTTAACCTGAAGAACGATCAGCAATATCGATCAAATGTAATGTTCTGAATCGCCTTTGTTGATTTGGCTCTCATAGCGTCACAGATGCCAATGCACTGTAGGAAGCTTTAAAAAAATTATAGACTTACTGTAAGCTTTCTAACCATATGGCATAAAAAGTTGTATTATTTTTAGTGGTCTAGTCGTCCAACTTCGATTTTCATTCTCTTCCATCACTTTCCTCAGATGTAGAGCATAAATATTTTAAAATTAAACGAATCATGTGCCCTATTCCAATACCTTTTAGTTTGCTGCAGAACTCGTACATGCAAAAGTTAAACAATTTATAAGCTCAGTATTCTCTACGGTTTTACATGTATGTATGTATGTATGTATTTGTATACAAGCATAGCGAGTAAATATTAATTAATGAAAATATCTTAAAATTATGATCATCTTAATTACTTTGAATTTTGTTCATGCTTATGCCAGCTCATATTAAGAAGACAGTGACGGTTTTAAATACTCATGCCAGCAACAAATTGGCCGACTTTACACAAGCGTACTTATTGTACTCGTATTTATAAAAGATGCTATTCAGTTTCTAAGGTCAAAACTTTAAGCAGAAAGTCTAACACAAGGCTTTTTCACTTTGCTGAATTTCGAGTTGCATGTCACGCTGCTTTTGCTGCAACAAAAACTTGGCATTACACTGAGTATCAAAATGCAAAATGCATTTGTAGCAAATGGATTGTCGGCCACGTAAAATACTTACTTGAATTTGGATGAGAAAAACCTCTTGGCGATTTTATTTGCAGCTTTGGAGATTTTCTGCTATTTTTTAAACAATTATTTTACAAAAATTAGTACGAGTATTTAAAAGTGTTATATAAACACAAATTTATTATCAAATATATTTTAAGAAAAACTACATAAAATTGATTTTGGCGACTTTTGGAGATTTTTAAAATCAATTTGGCGAAATAAGTCGGAAAAATCTGACAACCCTGAACCTACAATTGGCTAGCTTCAATGGACTAGGACTCGGACTAATAGTAGCCCATAATTGTCGTGGTAGTCTATGAAGTATGTTTTCTTATAATTTTTTCCTCAACCTTAATGATTCCTGGAAAGTCAAAACTCTCCAAGTTAACTAAAAAATTGGGGAATTATATGATGACCACGAGGGTACATACAAATTTATTTACAGTTAACATCGACTATAGGTTACATAAATACATATCGTTGGCTTAGAGTGTAAACCTGCTAAATCCACTTTTTATAGCATATGACATTTTAATGCAATTGGAAAGAGCAAGAGACGCCTCATCGATTTGCTTAAATATACATATGTATATTTTAATTTGAAGCTATATATGTCGAAGAAACTTAATGTACCTATTAGGCTAATTTATTAAGCTTTGTATAGAAACCGTTAACAGTATTTTGTCCCTCCTTTACACTCTAAGCCGAGGATATGCATATTGCATTTTATTTATGTATATATATGAAACTGAGTTGTTTTTAAATTTTAAAGCATAGATAAATATTTCTTGCTGAAATAAAAGGATTCTACTAAAATAAAACGCATGATCCTATGACAACCTCGGCCAACGGCGCGTAACGGAGCAATGTGTACCTCATGAAAACTAAAAAAAAAATATTTTTACTACATACGAGCATACAAAAAAAAACTTACAAAAAGTATTATGAAGAAACTAACAACGGCAATAATATTAAACTACACACATGTTCGTTTCTGAGTGAGATCACAGGCCGGATGAGATGGAAAAAAAATTCACAAATACAAACATCCAAAAATATATTGAACCATGATACAATTATACAAGGTACTTGCACGACTACAACAAAATTACAGCACCAAAAAACACACGCATTTTGTTGGTAGAAACAAACGGATAATTGTCAGAAACACATGTCTTTTGTTTTTAAAAACAGCTATCACAGGGTAACTAAAGTACAATTGCAGATGCGGCATTCACGCATGATTATAGTCATTCAGTGTTGCCAATATGTGTGTAATACACGGAGTGTAATTTCTACTCTCATGTGTGGGCCATGTAATGAGATTCATGTATATATAACCTGTGTGTAATTGTACCTTGGGTTTTATTTTTATTTATTTTTGTTTTAATTTTAACCCACACAAAAGATGTGTAGTGTAATTTTCTTCAATGTGTAATTGGAGACACAGCCATATGCAAATTCATTGGCAACACTGTAATCATTTTATTCACACACATACACTAACATTTTTGCAGCTTGTAAACAAAGTTTGACAACTTTCTGCATTGTATACATAAACAGGCTGGGCTTGTGCAAGTACCTTGTATAATTGTATCATGTATTGAACATTAACTACAGTCAGTGATGCCAACTTTTTCAAAGCAAAAAGCACTGTTCGTTCATGAAAAAAGCAGTAAAAAGCACTAAATGCAATAACTTTCAATTTTCAATTCAAATTTTATTTTTACTCTTTTATATATTTTAACTTTTCCACACGCTAAGCTTACTTTGCAAAGCCTGAACTCAGCTGGGAGAAAGGCAGAAATAGCCTGTACTTAATTAAGACTTTGCAAACTCAACTTTGCGTGTGGAAAAGGGATGTATTAAATTAAATCATTCGGTTTAGTAGAAATATCAAAACACTTGAATAAAATTTAAGTGGAAATGTTTTAAAATTTTGGTCCTTAGTCAAATAATTATTTCCACCTCAGCATTGAGACAGTGTCAAAAACACTGCAGTCGAAATACCAAAAGTCCTAAAATTGTGCTATTTCTTGGACTTTTATTTTTTGACTGCCTAATCACAACCTGTTGCTCATACTTCTGCCATAGAAATTCAAAAAGTCGTTGTCGAAGTTAACACAATAAACGAATAGATATACGAGGTTTGCTCAAAAGGTATCGCGAATTTTGAATTATCGCGGGTTATGTATATTCGAATTTTTATTTTTTTGTGGCGTTATGCTGGTACTCATGTCTCTCACTTATGCCGACAATTTCGGCCATTTTGAATGTTCAGTTAATTGTTGACAGCTGCTTTGCTTGCACGTGTTTTGTGACACCTTTGAACAATACTAAGGTTACCTCAACCATATTTTTACTTTGCGTGTATGTATCTAAAAAGCAAACAGAATATTGTTATTATGTTTTTTTCAGTGTTTTTATAGGAAATTTGGAAACACCTTATTTATAGTCAAAGAAGCAAGTAAGTACAGTCATCTTGTTAGATTTTAATTGAGTATGTTTGTATGTGTTTAAATTTAGAGTTGCAAAAAAGTGGAAAATTCTCATTTCGCTTTTTTTTTATGAATCTACTAGACTATCACAAATTAATATTTAGTCTACTCGTAATTGCAAAGCGCACTGAAAGAACTAAAATCAAAAAGTTATAAAAGCATAAATTTAGTGCCTTTTCTAGAAAAGCACCAACTGTTATGACTTAAAAAGCACTAAGTCCAGTGCTAAATTCGCTAAATTGGCATCGCTGATTACAGTCTTCAAGAAACAGAAACATGATCACATACATACATGTGTATGGATGGATGTACATTGTACAATGTACATTATACATACAGACATAGATACACTTTATTAGGAGCATGAGTACATTGTACATATGGAACAACTGCAGTCCAACCAACTTAACTAACCCAACTATACCGAGGAGTATAATAAAAATACTGAATGACTGAACTGAATTGACTGATACGAACGTCGAGAGTGTGCACAAAAACAATCAGTTGAGTATTGGACGTCCTCGTTAGCGGTTGCTTAGAACAAAAACCGGGTACATATTTGAAAAAAAAAAATTATTATAGAGAGAGAGTAAAACATTTTGAATAGATATTCCAACGAGCAAAAATTGGTTAAACCAAATTATTACAGATTGTTCTGTTATTTCATGGATAATATATCTACACATGTAAAGTTTAAAGAAACTTTGAATTCTTTATTTTAATTAAATCATAAAAATACAAAAGTGCAATTTACTTGAAATATCTACGAAAGAAAAAAATATATGTATTTAAATAAAATTTAAAACTCAGCAAAGTATCAAGTAAAAAGTTAAGACATGTTTTCTTGGAATTAGAAAAAAAAGTGCAGCTTTTTTAAATAAAATAATAATAACTTCAAAATACAAACTTATCTAAAGAAGAAAAAATAAGAAACAAGTGAAAATAATCGGAAATAAGTGTGTGCTGGCTGCGGTTTTAACAACACAATGGCCCTCATCTGGTGCATAAAGAAAACCTACAACAACAAAAAGATATAAAATTTATACAATACTAAAGAAAAAAGAAACCTACTAAATAAAAATGTTTCTATCTTAAAGATTGTGTATCTTGTAACTTGAAAATGCATTTACTTGAACAATTTGATGTTGGACTTTTTTTATGTCTGCTTTTATCCATATTTTTGTTTTTTTTTGTTTGTTTTTTTTTTTGTTTTCCACATACATATTGCAACGATGCCAATTTAGCGCGTTTCGCGCTAGATTTAGCGCGTTTTAACTATGCCAAACGCGCTTTTTTTAGTCTTAGCGCGTTTACTAAAAAAAGCGCTAAATTAGCGCGTTTTGAATAATGTCAGTATCATTTCAGTTCAATATTTTTTTTTACTTTTTTTGCATAAATTTAACAATTTTCTAGTATTCAAAACTCATAAAATTTTTTAAATTGGATAATAATTCAGCTGTCGCAAATAAAATTCCCTTGACTGTGGTTAGAATTAAAAACGCATTTTAATACTGTAAATGGCAAATATTTTGAAATTTCATGAAAATTCGTGATCAAAAAAATTTATATAACTTATTAAGCATCTATTCTAGCTGAAGTATAGAAAGCATTTGAATCGCAAAGTTTGACATATAAAATAAAAATAAAAACTAAGGATTTCGATTATTTGGAAGGCAATTCTGATTCTGTATTAAATGATTTTAATTGTTTAGGATATAATTTCGAAGAAACAATATTATAAAATCTGAAAAGAGCTACTAAAAAATCAATTGTATTTACTAATACACATGTAAATATAGGGTGTTTTTTATTGAGGTATAGAACTTTAAGTTGGCATCACTTTTTTAACTGGCGGCCATTTTGTCAGCTGTCAAGTGATTAATATTTAGTTTGGTTTGCCATTTCATCACATGAACAGGTTGACAAAAGAACAACGCTTGCAAATCGTGCAAATTTATTTCGAAAATAATGGTTCAGTTCGCGAAGTTTACCGCAAGCTCCGTCCATTTTATGGTCGTCCATTTTATGGTCGACATAATCGTCCATCAGAGCAATTAATTCGGTTAACCATGGATTGGCCACCAAGATCGTGTGATTTGACACCATTGGATTATTTTCTTTGGGGATATGTGAAGTCGCTCGTCTACGCCAACAAACCAGAAACGTTAGGGGACTTGGAAGCCAACATTCGTGGCGTTATTGCCAACATGCGGCCCCATATGCTCGAAAAAGTGGTTGAAAATTGGACCTGTAGAATTGGCTTTATTCGAGCCAGCCGCGGCGGCCACATGCCCGAAATCATATTTAAACGTTAATGGCATAAAATTATCCTTCCAATAAAGCCAAATTGATGGACATTAAAACGATTTTCTTGTGTTTTATTTCAATTCGAAGTTATATACCTCTAAAAAACACCCTATACATCGAATTTTATTAAAATTTAATTTAGCGCGTAGGAAAATAGCGCGTTTTGGCAATAAATAGTTGACAATGCTGCAACTTAGCGCGTTCTAGCGCGTTTTGCGAAGGGGAATAGCGCGTTTGGGTTACAAATAGTTGGCATCGCTGACATATTGTATCTTTATTTGAGAGATACAAATATTTGAAAGAAGAGACAACTTCACTTTTGCGATCGTTCTCATTCTACCTGGCCATTTGATTTGAAATTTACATACAAAAGAGTGGAAACCAAAACACAAACAAAAATAACATACGATATTATTTTATACTCTTAGAGAAATAAAAATAACAATAAATTATCTTGTATAAACAATATAAATGGATAAAAGAAAAGAAGCGATAGAAAATAAATAAATAATAAATAACAAACAAATTTGCTTACAAACAGTTGTGCAACAAAAATAGCAAAATTACATACTCGTATACTTATGTACATGCATTAATACATGTATTTTAATGAAATCTAGTAAGAATTGTATATGATCTCCAATTATAAGTTCATTTACATACATACATATGTATGTATGTAGTATATTCATCATTAAAAATATCTTGTTAAAAAATTTCTTAAGATCATTTAATAGACTTTAAAATGGGACACGAAGGACCAATTTCATCCATTATATTTAAATACCAATTCATTCATATATTTCATTTTTTAAAACGAAAAACAATTTTTAAATATGAATTGATAGGTATTTAAATATAATTGGTGAAATTGGGCCTAAGTAATTAAGTTTCAGTTGAGCCCCTATGTTCCTTGGAGGAATAAATGGAAAATATATAGATAAAACATTTATTTGTGTTACAGTCCAGTGCTGTTGGAACTCGAAGCCCAGGAATTTGATAACTTGTCACCGCGACTTAAACAGCACAGCCGGTAACAACTACGACTTTTGGCTTTTATAAGGAACAAAAGGCGACCAAGTTTTTTGAAGCAAAATTTTTTTTCTTTCTTTCTTTGCATATATGAAAAAAAGCAAGGGTTTACTTGAACAAATCAAATGTTTGCCTTATTTTCCTCGATAAGAGGGATTATTTAAAAAAAATTTAAAGCACATTTCATTTTACTGCGAGCTTCTGAAAATCGTTAAATTTAATTTAGACCTATTTTAAAATTTTTTGGTGCCTGCTTTCAGGATAGACAATTTTAATTCCTACTGAACGAAAATCAGGAGAAATGTCAGAAAAAAACAATTTTTTGAGTGGCTACACAGAACAGTGCAAGTTCATTTTTGAAATGTTGTCAACAAGTAAAATTCTACCAAAATGGCGTTACTTCAATTGTAAGCGCAGTGTTGCCAATTAGCCAATATTGAACTTTTATTGTATTGTTAATATATTTATTTTATTAAAACATGAAATTTATGTTCAAAATTATCTTTCAAATGAACCTTTGTGTCATATCTCAATATTCTTTTTATATATACCAAAATTCAGCTCTAATATTACTGTTTTTCGTTTTGTCACTTAAACGCTTGCTTAGGAATTTTTTTGATTCACTTATTTCACACTCCCTTCTATGAGAAGGGTGGAGAGAAGGAATAACATGTTTTCTTTTGTTTTTTTACCAAAGCAAAAGCAAAATCCATTAATTTGAAGGCCTTCTAGAATCTCTGGCGAAAGAACAGAAGGCCTACCCCGCAATGACAACGCGTGTAAAAAAGATATGAGTATGTAATGGAGCGAGCATGCCTTGTGCATTCAACTCCTTCTAGTTCCCGCTGGGTACTTGCGACAAGTGTAAATATTTACTTGCTTCATAATTTCATTCCAAGCTGACTAGCAAGTGGCACAAGTGTGGCTGTGTTAGTAAAAAAATATGATTGATGCCAAGCATTGACAAATTTTGTATATGTTAAGTTTTTATAATTTAAATGTTTTCTATATAAAATTTGTCAACGCTTAGTGTTGCGTTTTACAAAATTAAACAAAAGCGTCGTGTAAAAATCCAATTTGCATTTTTTTGAGGTTGGTGCTAAGTAGACCATCCAGTGTTTGGATCGTACACTTTTAAGAATCTTATGTTCCATCAATATCTATGAAACATATCGCTACGGTTCAAAAAGCATTTTACCGAAAATACCACAATTATTAATAAAATTCCGCGAGAAATTTCTTCATTTTCCAGTTAGAATTTCTTTTTGCTTTCCCTATTACTTGCTATTGTTTGAAATTGTTTCCCAGTAAAAATTTCTCGCTGAATTCTATTCATAATTGCTCTCAATATATTTTTTTGGAAATAAAAATATCCAAAAATATCAGAAGTTCCATGAACTCCACCACGGCAACACCGAAAATATAAAAATACCATGGAGGTTGAAAAGATATTTTTCTTGCATATATATATATATATATATATATATATATATATATATACATTTTTTTATATCTAAAAATCCCCAAAATCTCAGAGTATGCTTGTATAGCACCATGGCAAAACCAAAAACGTGAAAAAGCTACAGCGGTTTCTTCTAGAGCAATGTATGTACAGGGTGTTTTTTTAGAGGTATAGAACTTCGAATTGAAATAAAACACAAGAAAATCGTTTTAATGTCCATCAATTTGGCTTTATTGGAAGGATAATTTTATGCCATTAACGTTTAAATATGATTTCGGGCATGTGGCCGCCGCGGCTGGCTCGAATAAAGCCAATTCTACAGGTCCAATTTTCAACCACTTTTTCGAGCATATGGGGCCGTATGTTGGCAATAACGCCACGAATGTTGGCTTCCAAGTCCCCTAACGTTTCTGGTTTGTTGGCGTAGATGAGCGACTTCACATATCCCCAAAGAAAATAATCCAATGGTGTCAAATCACACGATCTTGGTGGCCAATTGACAGGTCCATTCCATAATTGCTCTGATGGATGATTATGTCGACCATAAAATGGACGGAGCTTGCGGTAAACTTCGCGAACTGAACCATTATTTTCGAAATAAATTTGCACGATTTGCAAGCGTTGTTCTTTTGTCAACCTGTTCATGATGAAATGGCAAACCAAACTAAATATTAATCACTTGACAGCTGACAAAATGGCCGCCAGTTAAAAAAGTGATGCCTACTTAAAGTTCTATACCTCAATAAAAAACACCCAATATATATATTTTAACCTAAAAATCCCTTAAGTCCCCAAAAATAATAGTCGACCTTTTCACGGCAACAGCAAAAACCTGAAAATACTACAGCGGTTCAAAGGTACAAGTATTTTCCTCTAGATATCGCACCCTAAATACAAAAGGGGCACAACTCAAAATACTAAAATTTTCAGGAGAGACAAAAAACTGTTTATGTAAAAATTATTATAATATTTAAAGAAAATATTGTTCCATTATGAAAAAATTCAATATTGAAGAAGGTTCTGCTATACTTTTTTCAATCTTATATTATGTTTGCGAAAATAAAGTAAAGTTTTGATTTATGACTCTTTAACTGAAATTTTTTTCGGCACATAAATAAATAATACTGTTAACTGAACTTACTTTTTCCAACTAAAGAGACAGAACTCAAAATAAAACTCTTTATGTGTAATAAAAGTAATCAGTTGTTCTTGAGCACATTAGTACAACTAAAAATAATTCTCTTTAGTTCATCGTGCAGAAGCAACACACTTAACATATATAATAGACATAACTGTATTTTTCCAGTTAAAGAAGATAGTGATGTGAAAGAAATTTTTGCAGTAGTTAGAGATGTGTGTTCTGAATTAATTTATGGAAAAAAGTCAGTTTTGGAAAATTTTGAGATGTGCCCCTTTTGTATTTAGGGTGCGATATGCACCATGTACACAAACGGCAATATCGAAAGCGTGAAAATACCATAGCGGCCTAAAAGGTATTTTTTTTTTCAAACATCCACAGAATTTATTTTTTTGCCTAAGACTCCAAGAATACCACAGCGGCAACACTGAATCTCAGATAGAAGTTGACAGGAGTTTCACCTTCAAAGCTACTACAGCTATTGTTTGTGCAGCGGAGTCTCAACAATCACACAAGTTGTATATTATATATAGGGTGTTTTTTATTGAGGTATAGAACTTTAAGTTGGCATCACTTTTTTAACTGGCGGCCATTTTGTCAGCTGTCAAGTGATTAATATTTAGTTTGGTTTGCCATTTCATCATGAACAGGTTGACAAAAGAACAACGCTTGCAAATCGTGCAAATTTATTTCGAAAATAATGGTTCAGTTCGCGAAGTTTACCGCAAGCTCCGTCCATTTTATGGTCGACATAATCGTCCATCAGAGCAATTAATTCGGTTAACCATGGATTGGCCACCAAGATCGTGTGATTTGACACCATTGGATTATTTTCTTTGGGGATATGTGAAGTCGCTCGTCTACGCCAACAAACCACAAAAGTTAGGGGACTTGGAAGCCAACATTCGTGGCGTTATTGCCAACATACGGCCCCATATGCTCGAAAAAGTGGTTGAAAATTGGACCTGTAGAATTGGCTTTATTCGAGCCAGCCGCGGCGGCCACATGCCCGAAATCATATTTAAACGTTAATGGCATAAAATTATCCTTCCAATAAAGCCAAATTGATGGACATTAAAACGATTTTCTTGTGTTTTATTTCAATTCGAAGTTCTATACCTCTAAAAAACACCCTATACATACAACCGCACTATTTGGTCGAAATTCTACCAGCCGGCAATCCTGGTAAATGTAAAAACGATGTGCGGAAACTCAGATTTATAAATTTTCCAAGTAACTTTTCGCTTCACGGTAAGTAATAGCTTCAAATGAAAAGTACACGGATTATTTTGGCATTCATTTGCTGACAGCAAAATCTGGCATTAGCAGTTCTATTTATAAGAGCACACATTTACGTAAAAGGGGACCTCTTCAGTAGAAGTATATGTAAGATTATTTCAAATTTTAATGGGAGTGGCCTCGAAGACGCGAGATTGTGTCATTATAAGATCACAAACATTTTGCAAAGTATCTATCCTTACAATCTCTTGGATAAAAATATTAAACAATGGAAGATAATATATCAGTAATGGCGTATGAAAAAGTCATTCAGCGGTGATAATTTACATGATTAAATACTTTTAAAACTATCGATCTTATAGAATAAAACTTCAAACTTGTTAAGCCTCTTCAACTTTTTACATATTTCGTGGCATTTTTTAATATGTAGTCTTCTCTCATACTGTGTTCTTAATACAACATCATTCATTTGAAATCATTTCCACATGTTTAGACCTAAATTCTTATCTCAAAAGGAACAACATTTTTTCTTAAACAAGAATAAAAAGGCAAAAAATAAATATAAATAAAAAATCATTTCTCGACGGATGTTGTGTGCTGGAAATCTTTTAATTTTAAAAGAAATATATTAAAAAGTCAGTAATATATTATTTAATTAAACTACACAAACCGAAGATGGAATCGTGAGTAAACTGTCAACCACGATGATGCACGCTCAAGAGCAAAAATAAATTAAGTTTTTTCTACCTAAAAGTACATGAATGCAAAGAAAAATAAATAATATGCCTTACTACGAGTGTCATATTTCGACTACGACTTAGACGATTTTGTACTAGATTAAAGAAAAAATGTTGCAATGTTCTTTAGTGTAGTACAAAATAGTCGTAATGAGCCGAAAAACTTTTGTTCACGGAAAACAAATAAAAGATAAATATATAAGCGGAATTATTTAATATTTGTATAATAAGGCTTGATTGTTTATATATTCACTCCTATTGTTAATAATTGAAAAATTTTGCTCACATGAGAATTTAATTTTCCTCAAAGAGAAAGGCCCACTAATTGATTTTTGAATTACAAGTCATTTAGCTAATTGCCACTTAAATTAAAGTTGCACTTAAATGAAGTTTAATTTTTTCAGTGGTTAGTTAAAGTTCGTATTAAATTACGTTGAAAGTACTGCAGCAGTAAAAAAATTCCAAATATTATGGAATGCTTTCCAAACAACAGCTGTTTATTATAAATAAAAAACTGAGGTTATCAAAGTGTAAAAAATTTAAATTGCATAAAAACCCATTTTATGAAACAAAAAGAGCGTCAAAACGCATTTTTATATTTATCTTTTCCATAATATGAAAAGCATTTTTCTAATTATTTTTTCCATAATATGAAACTATGTATTGTATACGAGTATGTTATATATTTATGAAAATTAAACGAAACTCCTTTTAATATGACCCCATGATGTTCATGTACATGTTTTCAATAAACACACACAAGCACAATAGCATATGGTATGCTCGTAAAACTTAAGTAAATAGAATTTAAATACACAATGTTGAACATTTAAGCTTCATTTAAATGTCTCTCAACTTTGTACTGAAAAAATTAATTCGGTACTTAAGTTACATTTAAAGATAAATGACACTCAATTGAGTAGTCAATTATTGGGCCTGACTCTCCCGAGAAATTTTATTTTCGCTATCAGTTCTCAGTGAATGTAAAAAAACGCGAAGAAGATTTGTGAAGATTAAAAATTAATTGCAAATCATGTTAAGGGGAATCAAAAAAGGGGAAATATTTCTAGTGAAAAATTATTCACGATTTCAATTTTGGGGAAATATTTCGAGGGATTGTATTATTTATTAAAAATATTTCCTAGCAATTTGTCACATAACCAGCAATGTACATATCCCTCATTTACTTCAATAGTGTCATAACTCAAAAAAACGCATTTTTTGAGTTATGACACATGTTATATTTTATCTTGTGTAAAAATTTAATATAAATAGCTTTTACTACCACCTAGTGGGAGAAGAATGCTTTGTCATGTTTTCATTGAGGTGTATGTAAATTGAAAACCTCAAGCGCGTTTTCTCTAAAACTAGTTTTTTCTTGAGTTGTGACACTATTGAAGTAAATGAGCGATATGTATCACTTTAAATTGTACCTCAAAAATGTTATTCATGCTCACCCGCGCACTTCAAATGTTCTGCTACTGCTCACATAGTTGAAGAAATATTTACTCACGATCATGCATTAGTCACAACTATCACACGAGAGATGCCCATCTCTAACATAAACGCACCCAGTAACAATCTTTAGTACGTTTTACTTAAAACAAAAGTGCTCTTATCAGCAAAGAAGAATGAAAGAGGAAAAGAAATTAAAATCGGGGGATTTATGTCAACTCGTTCTTTATATCCACAAAGTTCATGATTTTGTTTCTTTAGATTTTTTTACTACGAAAAGTAATAAAGGAAATTGTTTTGAAAGAGAACAAAAACTACTTAATTGATTTCATGATAATGAAATTTTTGCGTTTGTTTTTGAAAAATTCTTTGCATCTTATTGAATTTTATAAAGCTTGTCTGTATTACACATTTCTTTTATTTTGTGTAACAGGAAGTAGTGCAAAAAGTATTTTACTCATCAAAGCAAAGCATTTGGAAAAAGTACAAAATCAGAATATACAAAAAGGTAAAGTACGTCTATGTTGTATTCATTCTTCATTCACTGTAGACGTGATTTTTCCTGAGCATATCATGTTTATTATTTTAATTAACACCTGTAACTTTAAGGTTCTTCGCACCGCTAGTTGCAAGTTCATAATGCACATTGCTGACGTTGACGACGCCATAAAAATATAGCAGAGTGGAATTAAATAGAGTAGAGTACAAAAAAGTAGAGTGCAGTCAATTAGAGTAGACACGAGTAGAATAGAGAAGAGCCCAGTTGAGTAGAGTATGATAGAATTGAGTAGAATAGGATTTAGTAAAGTACTCTATAACAAAAGAGTGTAGAGTAAAATACAATAGAGTAGAGCAGAGTAGACTAGAATAAAATAGAATAGTGCAGGGCAGTGTGGCGTAATAGAATATAGTAAGATAAAATATATTAAAGTAATGTACAGTAGAAGTAGAAGTAGAATGAAGTAGAGTATAGTAAAATAAATCAGAATAAAATTTAGTAGCATTTAGCACACTTTTTAACTGTCTCTTCGTTGCTTATTCTCTTCATCAGTATTTTTAGTCAAAACATTTGTAAGCGATACTTAACATAAAAAAACATTCTTAAGATTTGAATGTCATTTGAATAGACATTTTATGGGTACCAAAATGCATCTTAAGGCAAATAACAATATTCATACTGATACGAGTAATGATATCATTTTGCATTTTTACATTGTACAACAAAATTTTAGTAGAAACTTTAAACCAAATGATTTATGTATAAGAAGATTTATACATTCTTTGAAAAAAATCTAAATACAAAATTAATCTAAAATTATTGCGCTGCCTTGCACTAAAATGAGACTTAAATGCAACATCGTAAAAATTAAGATGAAAATTAATGTGACCGACGCTTCCATTATTATTTTTTTTTTCTCAGCAATGATATCATCATGTTTAAAGTTTTTAGCAGAAATTATAAACGAAATGTGAGTGAGACGTGTCAGGATGAAATACATACCGGTTGCTTGGCGAAAAACAACAAAAATATGTAAAAAAAAAATTATTTGCGCCTGGGCAAATAATAGCGTTGAAGAAATTTTAAGAAATCGTTAAAGATTTTATTTGAATTTATTTTGTGCTCAAGACAACAAACAATTTCAACTACACACATTATTTATTTCTAAAGTTCTAGTTCTACACAAATAATTTTTTTATAGTTTTTAACGCCAAAACGCACTCCAATTTTTTATGATTTTTTGTCGTAATAATTGTTTTGCTCAACTTTGTAGTTAAACTTCTTGTCTCCAATATATATGTATAAAGAAAATAGCCGGACATGCTTAAATGATTTCATTGATCAAACAAAAAATTAAAATAAACAAACAAAAAATTATATAATTGTGTGTGCATGTGTGTGCATGAATAATGTATTATTGCTGGGCTTTTATGAATTTTATGATCGTTCTTGTTTACACAAGTTTCTGAAATTATATTGCGGCTATTTTTTTCTACAAAAAAGAAAATTGAAATTTATATTAAACGAAAACAAATTAATTTCGTTCCCAAAAAATAACAAATTAATTATACTTGGGCAAATACCTATAATGTTTTCCAAAAACACACAGACAGTAAAAACACACATGTTGAAACAGTGAAATAAGAATACCTATAATAATATAATGCTAGAGCTTAAGAGTGATCACATACAGTTTGTGGGGAAAATCTTGGTCAAATAAAACTTTCAGTCCATACATTGCTTTTGATGATAAGCACGCAATGTTGTATATAATTTTTACTTAAAAAAGCTAGCTAGTAAAAGACAATTACCCTTTTGAAGAGGAGAGAGATTTCATCCCAGCAAATTAATTATATCCAATATCTTGGGAAATGCGACATTGAGAGTCTTCCAATATGTTTTTTTTTTTTTTTGTTACTTTATACCTTTTACTTCAACTTATTCTCGAGACGAGTCCATGAACTTTTGCTGTGGTTCATATTTGGATATAAAACACTAAAAACTTTGCTTTTACCAAATCGGAATTGAACATCAAAATTTTTTGAACTTAAGTGCAGGACTAGCAATTTTTTTTTCAAGTTGTTGGAAATTAGGTTTTTTTTTTATACGGATTTGGATTACTCAAAGTTTATTTTATATTTAAGAAATTTTTTATTTGACATATTGTCATACGTTTATTTTAATTGAAATTTATAGCTTTGACTATATATATTTCATTGTGCTTTGCCGAAACATCAGTAGACTTCAACCACATATTTTGAACAGTCACAAAACTCTTATCTTACGCACAGACTTTCAAAAACTATTTGAGAATTCACAAATAATAATATTTTTGAAAATCACAAAAGAAAAATAAGCATAGTAGGCCTTAACAAAACCCAGAAAATAATTTATATTCGATATGAATCCTCTTTATTTTTATACACCTTTATACAATTAGAAATCCATTGGATAACAATAAAAGTATTTATAAAGGCAAATGAAAAATAAAATCTAAATTTAATATTTGCGAAATTATTTGCAAAAAAAAATCAGATTATTTGACATTACAGTGTTGCAATAAATTGTTACCATATTAATCAAAAGCAATTAATACTTAATTCTTTTTTCAAATAATATTAAAAGAGTTATTTTTAACAGACATTTTCCTCAACATAATTTTTTTTTTCAATTTTGACGCCATAAAATTTTATAAATTAAGTATTTTTTCTTAGTTAAAAAATACGTTATTTGGGGTTTTCAATGAATAATTAATTACTATATTCCCCCTTACTAAACAAATACTATTATAATTCTCAGTCAGATGAAACATTTGCTTAATTTTTCTATCTTGCTAACAATTATTTGACAAACTGTACCTTACTATTTTACACACATATTGGTTGGAATTAATACTTTACTATTAAATACTCACATTTATTTGAAAATTCAATTGGAACAAACAAAATTCAATTGGAAGGTTAGCCGCGAATAACGTTGTAAGTGACGAAATAATAATTTTTCAGGAGAGGCAAAAAACGTATTTTAAGGCAAAATTGTTTTTTTTAGCTTATCGAAAATAATGATAATTATTATATAAAATTTTTTGTATCTCTGTTACATTTATCAATTATTTTTGACAATTTCGTTTGCATGATTTTGTTAGTTACTTACAAAGTTCTTCCACTTACTGACTTATCGCCGTCAAATGCATAATTTTGCATGCTTTGATGTTTGAACAACGCAAGAGAGTAATGTTAACGGTAACGGTGAAAAAACTGGCTTTGTAAAAATTGTCTTTTGCAACGTTATTCGCGGCTACGCTTCAATTGATTTGTCTACCATATGAAATTTTTTGTACAGACAGAAAATGTTACTACAAATTTTTAAATGGATCAAAAACATAAGTAACTGCATACGTTAAAACATGTATATTTAGTCACAATAATTATTGTTTTTCTCCACCTACTCCCTTCCAGTAACTTTTCTTTTCAGTGAAAATGTATTAAAATAGTTAAATAAAATATTTGCTGATTTGCAAACAAAGTTTTCTTGCACCGCAAACTGCTAATTGCAGTAATAAGATACATACTCTCCACCACTCTCTCTCTATCTCTCACTTGTCTAAGTAACACAAATAAACATAATTAATAAACGAACAAACATAAACAGAATACAAAAACAACAATGAAACGCAGTAAGTGGAGCTGCAGCTTCGCTAAACATTCTGCATTATTATGGTATCATCTGCTAATACTGCTGCTGCTTAATAATGGACCACAATTATCATACGGTCATGGTCCCACCACATTTATGCCAGCCTTGGAATGTTACGACAAATACAATAAGCCTCAGGTAAGTTAACAAAAATTTAATGTAAAATCATGGCATTTATAGTAAATTCCCCTCAGCAATTTGAGATGCGTTAATTTAAATCTCCTTAAAAGTTGAATTATACATGTATAAAAAATAACAAATTAGCCAAAATTTATTATGTTTAAATTTGTTCTATCCCACTCTTGAAGTTCTAATGTGAAACAAAATCTAACTTTTCCAACTGATTTTGGTAGAGGAGCAAACAAAAATTATATGTATCGGCGTTTTGAGAGTTATTTAAGATAGGGACAAAAAAGACCCATACGAAGAAGAGTTACAGGTTAAAATGTTTTACAAAAATAGTGCTTGTAGAATTTTACTCGTACATAAAATAAACAAACAAATTCTATACCTAAAATTCTAATTTATATACGTATATACTAGGATCTCCCGGTGGACGAAATTCGAAATAGCCCGCACATTGTTTTGTTTCAATATTGATGAAACATATTTTTATTAAAATATAAATTTTATATAACATGTTTTTTTTTTGCCTAAGGTTCCCGAAATCGCAAAAGTTATCCGAACGCTACTACGGCAACACCAAAAAAGTGAAAATATCATAGTGGCAACGCTCAATCTCAAACAGAGTTGACCTTTCTAAACTAACGGTACTTTTGGTTTCATAATGCTGGGAACACAATTGGGACGAACGACGAATTTTTCGCTGCGGACTTTCGTCACTAGCAATAAAACACATTTGTGCATATGAAAATGAACACAACACCGCCGTCGAACGAAATTCTTCGTGCGTGACGAATTTTATCTATCCAACCTGAAACAGAATTTTCAAATTTCCTTTAAATCTCATACCATTACTATACCCAGTACATTTTTTCTTCCACAGATTTATTTCTATTTTTACGCCGTAGAACGACGAACAAAACAATTTTCTCTCTCTCTCTCTCTCTCTCTTTGCACAAACAAAGACCAACTTTATCAATTATGAGAGCTTTTATTTATTCATAGTTGTTGTGCTTCACACGATAAATTTACGCAACGAATTCTTATCGACGAATTCGTCGACGTCGAAATGAAAGCGAAATTATGTTATGATGTGGTAGCAGAGGCGAATTAAATTGGCCTTATGGTGTGCAATGGATGTCAAAATACTTTTGCAAGTGTTTTTTAGTTTTGTTGACATTTTGCTTCATATTTTATATAGAGGTAGATATCCACATTGTCCATACATTCATATGTATATAAATATATGTACTATACATAAGTAAATAAATATATGAAGTTAATTTTTATGTTTTACCTCTAATTTTTGTATTGTGTTATAGCATTTACATGAACTGTTAACTCTTTTTTTTTAATAAAGCAATTTAAAATCGAAACTTATGTATAATAATTTTATTACTTAAAAAAACCGGTTGACCGGTTTTTCCTGAATTGTAAAAACCGAAACCGGGTTTTTCATAATTTCAAATATTCGAACTATTCGAAAACCGGTTTCTGGAAAAAGTCGAATAATCGATCACGCTAGTCTGTATATACAAATAGTGCGGTTGTCAATTTCTGTTTGAGATTCCGCGTTGTCGCTATGCTAGTTTCACGATTTCTATGTTACCGTGCTGGTGCTCGGGGAACTTCTGCGATTTTGTGGATAGTGAAATATAAGTTAAGTTGGGCCGTTTGATACGTTTTAATAAATCACGCTCGGCGTTTATTATCCTCAGGACTTTAGCACTGGGTAACACTACGTCTCAAAATCTTCGAGTCATAGTTCATAGTATTAATTTTTAGCGTCCAAATTTCTAATCCATACAAGAGTACAGATCAAACATAACATTTAATGACAATAAGCTGAAGACGTCAGCTAATTTCTCGGCTTAATAAACTTTTTTTATATATCGTATACGTTGATCCAACCATTTTTCGTACGTTTCTTTACTTCTTCATTGCTGTCCCAATATTCATGTAATATAGAATCCAGGGTATAAAGATCTAGGAACTCTTTCTCTAAATTGATTATTGATCGATTAAATGGCGAATGTTGAGATTTGCTGACACTTTCAATAACGAAAGACTCAAATCGAATATACATACATATATCCTCCCCCGGCCCCTCCCCCCCAACATAAACTAGTTTCCCTGTTCTAGCACAATGCAATGAGTACTACTGTTATTAAAAACAAAAATAAAAATTTAGCATTTTATTGAGAAAAGAATATTCCATAGATGAAATACAAACAGTTACAATCAGGGATGGAAAAGTTGATGCAATCGCAATTTTTTGTTACTATTTAATATTCAAAAGCACATTATTAACATACTAATGAGTTCTCTAGGCAAATATTTACACACTCTAATGGACATATAAACATACATATGTATGTATATACATGCATATTTATGTATGACTATCGGGAATAAGTACTTATGTCGACTTAAAATGAAACGGCATTATGATTTTTTAACTTGAAAATTTCAATATGCAATCCAATCAATTTAATAATGCCAATATTTTTGATAAGAGCGATTTCTTTGCATAAAAATGTTCATGCTTTGGAGATTATGAAACCTTGAACATGTACTTATATTAGAAGCTTATTTTTTTTACAAACATATACTTATTTATATAAATTTAACGAATAACTCACACCAATTAATTTAAATGAATTCTTTTGCTGAATGCAGACATTATTTAAAAATGCCAACAAATTCATTTAAATAGAAAAGTGACATCAACAAGTTACTTTTTTTTACTTTCATTAAACACACACAATTTGTGAATTATTATAGTTGTATTATTTACAAATACAGTAAGGTGCAAAACAATTAACATCGTTTTAGAAAAACTGGTGCCACGGACACATGTTTCTTACCCGACTGCGCGACGCAAATAAGGGTATTGTGTTTATCAGCCTGTGCATGTTTGTGTTCCTTTGCGGCACTGTATAAACCGAACACGTGTCTTGATTCTGGGAGTGTCACTAAAGATATGACAGCAGTCATAACTCAATATGACGGCCAACAGACACCATTTTGTAAACACGAAAAAACAATAGAAAGTCGGTGAACTATATCAAAATGGATATCATTCGATAGGTATTTTAAAATCATCTTTAGATCGCTGTCATGATTTTTCATTTCAAATGACCGTTTAGGATATTTAACGGTGCAAAGTTGGTCGCAGTCGGGTTTTTTATTTTTTTAATTACTACTTCTGTTTTCAAATTAGTTTTACTTTCCATATCTGAATCACGGTGATTGTAAATACAACACTGCGCTCGTTCGTGGCGCTAGACGTACAACGTTGCGCCAATGCTTTCAATAAGATAGTCAAAACCCAAGATTTGCAATGTTATACAGCCACAACTAGAGCGCAGAATGCTTTGCGGCAAAGACTTATCATACCATTTTTTCTGCCATTTATCCAGTGTTTCTTCAGCACTGCGGTTACACACTTTGCTTCAGCCCTTTAAAGATATGGACTGAAAATTTAACTCATAGTAGGGCGATTAAAAGCGGTCCCAGTCCTTTTAGTATTTCAAATTAATCTCAAATACTCGCCCTACTTAAAATCTTTGATTTAATCGTATTATTATAATTATTTTAGAAATGCATGCCGGAATTCATCAATGCTGCCTACCAGTTGCAAATCGAAGCCACGAACACTTGCGGCGAACAGGGTGAAAATCACTTTTGTGTACAAACAATGAACTCAAACTACAAGAATTGTGAATATTGCAGGTAAATAGCCAACTAGGAGTGAAAAACAAAAACTTTTACGACAACAATTTTTATATCTCTCCACAACAACAGATGGGAAGATCACAATCCATCGTTTTTAACTGATTTGCACGATCCACAAAATCCTTCATGGTGGCAATCGGAGACCATGTACGAGGGCATACAACATCCTAATCATGTTAACTTAACACTAAACCTGCGTAAGATTTTATTTTTTAACTCTTTTCTGCTAGAAATTTTTGTTATAAATTAATATTTTCAGTCAAATCGTTTGATATCACATACGTGCGTCTGTTGTTCCGTTCTCCCAGACCTGAATCGTTTGCCATTTACAAGCGTACCTGCGAGGCATGTCCTTGGATACCTTATCAATATTACAGTGCCACTTGTAGAGATACTTATGCTCTACCTGACTCGAGAGCCATACGCAAGGGGGAAGGTGAAGCCCATGCCCTGTGCACCAGTGAATACAGTGATATCTCGCCCTTAAGAGATGGTGAAATTGCCTTTTCCACATTGGAGGGTCGTCCAAGTGGTATTAATTTTGAACACAGCACTGAATTGCAGGTAAGTTTTTTTAGCGATAAAATATTTATATTCTTTTTTTTTAAAATTTAATATCACTTTAAGGAATGGGTAACAGCCACTGATATACGCATAACACTGGATCGTCTTAACACTTTCGGCGATGAACTGTTCGGTGATGCTCAAGTATTGAGATCATATTTTTATGCCATATCTGATATTGCTGTTGGTGCACGTTGCAAGTGTAATGGTCATGCTAGTAAATGTGTACCCAGTACTGGCATGAATGGTGAGCGCCGGCTGGTGTGTGAATGTCGTCATAATACGGATGGTCCAGATTGCGACAAATGTCTGCCTCTATACAATGACGTCAAATGGAAAAGGGCAACTTCTACAGAAGTTAACGAATGCAAAGGTAAACCAGTAAGCTTTTGCTTGTAGTGTTTATTCTAGTATTTTTTTTTCTTTCGCTTTCTACAAATTGTTAATGCGATATTTATTGATACCATTTGTTGTATGGATTTTAAGATGTCTTATCTTTAAATGGTAAAAACAAGAATGATGTTTCCTATTTGGTGTGGAAAAAGTTTTATGAGCCGTTAGTAGATAGATATTGTTAACTTGTGGCATTTGTGCATTTGGTTGTTAGTAAGTGAGTTAGTTTTCTGGAAATTCTCTTAGTGTTAAGGATGATTATTTCTTATTTGTTAATACTTTTATGTATTTGGGTGGCATCCACACATTGGGAGTATTCTTTGGAAACTAATAAGATAGATCCTCATCCAGTCACGTGGTATTTGATAAATAGTAAGTTTTTGTTTCAAGAATATAATGTACATCATTCTCTAAGCTCAGGGATTATTGGTTACAACCTACTGGTTGGTTGTAACAACAAGGTTCTTCCTTCTTATACGTGTGCAGCTATATTGAAGCGATATGTGTTTGCCACGTGTGTTGGAATATTATATTTTTCATGCTTTCATCTTGGCAGAAACTATTATAATGTTATGTTCTACTCGTTTGGCATAATGATATTATTATGCAAAATGTACCAGAGCTTCATAAAAAGTCGCTGTTTGTTGTCAGAGAGAAAATTTATAACATAGCACCAATTCATGTTTTTAACGACAATAAATTGGTTATCGCAACCTTAATGGATGAGGAAGTTTAATCTCAAAATATAAAAATAAGATTAATGCTCCTGGAGAGCAAGGATGTGACAATGCTCAGCAGTCCAGAGCAGATATTGAACTGAGTCTCCATCTTCTTAAAAATCCATGACATTTTAGCTGTCACAATGATCAGTAGGCAGTGGCACGTCTCTGAGATAGTAAAAATTTTTGGAAAAGCCATAGACTAAATGCTTGAACCTGCACTTTTTCAGGGTCAGCCAGTCGCAGAGAAGAAGTTTGATGTCATGAAAGCAACTCCACCAGTATCCATAATAGAAAAATCGCAAATCTGCCTACATGTGCCTACTCGGGGAATATTTCCTAATATAACAAGGATCTTCCTTCGCAAGGTTAAAAGCTCCTTAGTCCTGCTCTCGTACAGTAACGGCCGAAGGGTACTGGACAAACTATAAGCTGTAATTATTGACCACCTGAGTGTCATCTACTTCAAACCATATCGTTTGAAGTTCTTCGTTAATATTACCGCTTTTACACTCTGGCATTTTGATCCCATGGGAGCCTTTCTGCTCAGGCATCCACAATATCAAGGCAAGTTGTCGTTTAACAGAATCTGAGATTGAATACAAGTCAACATTACACCATTTCGATTCTTATTGTAACTTTTGTCAGGTCCCACCTTCTCTCTGGAATACGGTGCGGTTCTCACGTCGGGCAATCTAAAGAAAGACCAAAAAGTCAATATGTTCAGAGCAAAGCTCTTATATATCAATGCGACAATAAATACTTTTTCGCTGCTTAAAGGGACAAAAATCTTGAGAGTATTTTCCATTATTTTCATGTAAAGCTAACAAAATTTTGAAGGCGTAAAATTTAACTCCACTAACAGCATTAAGTCAACATTGGTTACTCCTCTTTTTCTACTTAATCTACCCTAACAAATAAGATCTAGTCACATGTCATACAGTGCGTCAAGTAATTGAGTTACATAAAGCGACATCTCTTGAATGCATCAGTTAACCATCAAGATGCTTTTGAATTATTTTCTCTACAATTTTGCAAAGCAGTATTAAAGGAATTGAAAGGCATACAGAGCCGAGATATGTTTCCAAATATGTATTTGAAAGGCTGGTCGGAAAATTAGACAATAGTCATTTGACGATTACGAATCTGGAGCTCTAACCTTTCTTATGTGCTTCATATTAAGTTTCGCTGCCTCTAATAGAAAAATATCAAGCTGGACTCACGTAGCTATCTCTTTCTCTCTCTCTTCCTTTCTCTCTCCCTCTTTTTCTGTCTCTCTTTCTCTCTATTGTGTGTGCGCGTCTGTGCTCTGAAAGGAGCAATTTCGCAGTATACACACCATTCGATATCTTTTGTGTTAAAAGTAAGCTTACACTTTGCTTTAAATCCATTTAAAAAATATTATGGTAAGATCAAACATTAAAAAATTGTAATAAAAAAACGGGAAACTTTTTCGGTATAATTGTCAGCAAAAAGAGACAGTCCATTTTTTAAAGTAGAATACCAGTAATTGCAGGAGCATAATTTTCTAAAATTATACATATTTTCATTTCTTTTATGCAGCTTGTAATTGTAACGGCTATGCGGACAAATGTTTCTTTGACTCACACCTCTACAATTTGACCGGTCATGGTGGTCACTGTTTGGATTGTCGGGATAACCGCGATGGTCCCAATTGTGAACGTTGCAAGGAGAACTTTTATATGCGCGAAGACAACTATTGTATACATTGTAACTGCGATCCGGTGGGTTCACGCTCATTACAGTGCAACAGCCAAGGCAGATGTCAGTGTAAGCCGGGTGTAACAGGAGATAAATGTGATCGTTGCGAGGCAAATTACTATCAATTCGGACCACATGGTTGCCAACCATGCGGTTGTGATCCACGCGGCTCGTTTGGCAATATGCCTTCCTGTGATCCAGAGACGGGTATATGCCATTGCAAGGATAATGTAGAGGGCAAACGATGCAACGAGTAAGTTTTATATTTATTTATAACTGAAACATATGTATTTATTTTTAATTAATTCTTTTATAGATGTAAGCCAGGTTTCTTTAATCTTGATTTAACCAATCGGTTTGGTTGCACACCCTGTTTCTGCTATGGCCATACATCCGAGTGTCAAACGGCTCCTGGTTATTCTGTTGTTTCCACCACATCTAACTTCAATAAGCATAAAGAACGCTGGAGTGCTGTTGATTTGTACAATCATGAAGTAGACATTAAGTACAATCAATACAGCCATAGTATTGGTACTACGGCCCATGGTAATGAATATGTATACTTCCAAGCGCCTGAGCGTTTCTTGGGTGATCAAAGAGCTTCCTATAACCGAGATTTCAAATTCAAGTTGCAATTAGTGGGCCAAATTGCTCCCAGCACCAGCGCCAGTGATATTATTTTCGAAGGTGCGGGCACTAAAATCTCTTTACCCATTTTTGCCCAAAATAACGGCATACCAGACAACGACGTGAAGGAATACACTTTTCGATTGCATGAACATCGTGACTATCAATGGCAACCTAGCCAATCGGCTAGAGGTTTCCTCTCCATACTCTCCAATCTGACGGGTATTAAAATTCGTGGCACTTACTCCAAGCAAGGAGAAGCTATTTTGGATGATGTTGAATTGCAAACTGCTCATAGAGGTGCCGCTGGTCACCCTGCCACTTGGATTGAACAATGTACTTGCCCTGAGGGCTATTTGGGTCAATTTTGTGAATCTTGTGCCCCCGGCTATCGTCATAGCCCGGCTAGAGGAGGCCCGTTTATGCCTTGTATTCCTTGTGATTGCAATGGTCATGCTGAAATTTGCGACTCCGAAACTGGTAGTTGTATTTGTCAACACAATACCACGGGCGATAATTGTGATCAGTGTGCCAAGGGCTACTACGGCAATGCTTTAGGTAGCACTCCGTATGATTGTAAGCGCTGTCCCTGTCCTAACGATGGTGCCTGTATGCAAATCAATGGCGATACTGTTATTTGTACCGAGTGCCCCGTTGGATACTTTGGAGCCCGTTGCGAACAGTGTTCAGATGGCTTTTATGG
The DNA here is from genome assembly GCA_936439885.1 of Nowickia ferox. Classification (NCBI taxonomy): domain Eukaryota; kingdom Metazoa; phylum Arthropoda; class Insecta; order Diptera; family Tachinidae; genus Nowickia; species Nowickia ferox. The sequence goes on from OW387024.1 coordinate 82,757,391, forward strand.
TGATCCTACTGGTTTATATGGCGAGGTACATACTTGTAAATCATGCGATTGTAATGGCAATGTGGATCCAAATGCTGTTGGCAACTGCAACCGCACTTCTGGTGAATGTTTAAAATGCATACACAATACAGCCGGCAAATATTGTGATGAATGTTTACCAGGTCATTTCGGTGATCCGTTGGCTTTGCCGCACGGGCAATGTGATCGATGCAGTTGTTATCCCCCTGGCACTGAACAAAACAATGATGGCATTTCGCAATGTGACCAAGTAACAGGCCAGTGTCACTGTAAACCTAATGTTATTGGACGCGATTGTGGCGAATGTCAACCAGGCTATTTCAATATTGTGTCTGGCAACGGTTGTGAGAATTGCATGTGCGACCCTGTTGGATCGTATAATTCCACTTGTGATCGTTCTACTGGCCAATGCTTCTGCAAACCTGGAGTTGTAGGCTTGCACTGTGATCAGTGTGATGTTTATTATTATGGCTTTTCTTCGGAAGGTTGTAAGCCTTGCGAGTGTGATGAGAGCGGCTCTAAGGGCTTCCAGTGTGACCAATACGGTCAATGTCCTTGTAACGACAACGTGGAAGGCAGACGTTGCGATCGCTGCAAAGAGAACAAGTACGATCGTCACTTGGGCTGTATCGATTGTCCCGATTGTTACAATTTGGTGCAAGATGCTGCTGATGAGCACAGAGTGAAGCTAAAGAATTTAAGCTCTACTCTAGATGAAATTGCTCGCACTCCTGTGACAAACGATGGTGAGTTTGAGGCTAAACTAAAAACTGTGCAGGAAAAAGTTGATATTTTATTAAACGATGCTAAATATGGAGCCGGTGATAGTGGCAAAACTTATGTTGAAGTTTTAAATGAATTAAACAAACGTCTCCAAAGCATTAACAATCATTTAGATGACGCTGATACTCTGCAGGACTCAGCAAATGATGAAATTGAAAAGGCAAAACATAATCATACTATTGCCCAGGATATTATACAAGCAGCCAAGACTGATCTTAAAAATGCTTTGGATTTGCTACATGACGAAGGCGAACAAGCATTGGCAAAGGCACAAAATAAATCTGTTGAATTTGGCGAACAGTCTGATCAAATTTCAGACATTTCTCGTGAAGCCAGAGCCTTAGCCGATCGCTTGGAATCCGAAGCTCAATTTGATTTAAAGAATGCCAAGGACGCCAATGACGCAGTGGAAAAAGCTTATGAATTGGCCAAGAGCGCTATTAACTTGCAACAGAAGGTTAGCGATGAATTGAGGACAGAAGTACGTTTGGAATTGGAAACAGTTAAACAAGGTTTGGGCACTGCTACCCAGACAACCAAAGAAGCTTTACGCAAAGCAAATGAAGTTTATGACGCCGCTTTAAGTTTATTGAATGATGTTTCTGGTCTAACGGCACCAGAAATCGATATTAGAAAGTTCAAAGAAGAAGCTTTGGAGGCCAATGAACAGGCTGACGAGCTTTTGCAACAAGTTAACGATATATCCAATAGTAATGGCGAACTCTTTGGAGACTTTGAAGAGGAAATTAGTTTGGCCGATATTATGTTAGAAAGGTATTCAGATAGGCTTTGTATTAGTGAAATGTAACAAGTAATTATTATATGTATTCTCAGAGCTAATCAACAGAAAATGGATGATATCGAACTGTTGAAAAGGGCTGAAGATGCTTTCGAAAAGGCTACCAAAGCTGTGGAACAAGGTGACAATACCTTAAAGGAAGCTAATAATACTTATCACACTTTAGCTGGTAAGTCTCCATTTTCTAGAAATAAGCTAAGCTTGCAATAATTTGCCAACAAATTTTAGGCTTCCAATCGGATGTACAAAAATCTTCTGAGAAGGCCGATTTGGCCTTACAAACTGTACCCAGCATAGAACAAGAAATAGAAAAGGCCGAAACCTTAATTAGACAAGCAGAAGAAGCGCTTGAGGGGGCCAATAAAAATGCCAACGAAGCTAAAATAAATGCCCAAGAAGCCCAACAAAAATATGCCGAACAAGCTTCCAGAGTACGTTTAGTATTTCTTTTTTTGCTGAAAAAAAAAACAAATTGATTTCTTTCTCCCTCAGGATGCAGAATTTATACGCAAACGTGCAAATGAAACTAAAGTATATGCTCGAAAATTAAGAGACGAAGCCGATCAGTTGAATCATCGCGTTAAGATAACCGAAATCGATATTGGAAAGCTCGAAGAATCTTCTAGCAAAGATGACAATTTGGTAGATGACGCTAAGCGAAAGGTAAGAAAGATGTTAATACAGGGTGTTTTTTCAGGAGTGTGCAGCCTTAAATGGAAATAATAAAAGGCTATTATAAATTTAAATAAGATAGTACATTCAGGAAGTCCAATTTTTTATTACTTTTTAATCAATTTATTGGCGTAAGCCTACGATTTTACGTAATCTCAGAGAAAACAAACAAAAGGATTTATAACATACGACATTAAAGCCTTGCTTAAGTCAGGAAAGTATTCATTTTAAAGCAAGTCAATCATACCCACATATTCTGCATTGATGCACCCTTTCACAAAGCATATTCCATGTTACAATACCAGCTAAGCCCCAAGATAACAAAGTTGACCCATTAGCGTTACAAAAACATTTCAAGGCTTGTAACTCTTAAAAATGTGAACTGAATTAAAAACTATTCAATTTGTAAAAATAAGGCGTTTTTAAATGATTATTCCATAACCCAAAGTGATCAAGCTTGACAACCGCAGCCAGAACACGCTGCCGCTTTGTAATCTAAAGCGCCACTATTATCTCTCGCAATTGATGGTAATGTTATAGTTCATTTCACTCTTAAATCAATAAGAACCAAGGCTTCCACCGATTTATAAAGCCAACTAACCAGATACTTTTTATGGACTTAGACCAGTGAACCGCACGACATACCACAATTGTGGACGAGAAAATCACACACATGCTTATGCTCTTTCATTTAGTCGTCACTGAGCAAGCGACGAATGAAGTTGTGCACGCATTTACGAATTTTTCCCTGTTTTTTTTTGCTTAGTTTTTTGAGCACACGGGACGAAATTAAAGTTCAAATTTAATAAATTTGTACAGCAAAAGAAATAAACAATAATTATTGAAGCTAAAAAATATTTCGTCATACAAAATGCTTTTGTCAGTATGCAATAAATACATTTTATGCTATGAAACATTAAAAAATTATAGGGAAGATAGTATAAAAAGATATTTTAATAGTTTTCACAGATCTGTGAATAAATTTAATTTGGAATTTATACACTTATTTCGTAAATTTTTATTAAATTGTTTGTTTACAACAAATATTCGAACAATTATTAACCACAGAATGTATTCTAAATTACAAAACTTTTCTGCAAGTATAACTTTATTTTACTCTCATTTTTCTCACCAATACAAACATGTTTTATTTTGCGGACCACTGATTTAGACCAGTGATGTCAAAAATAAAACTATAGTTGTATGTGTGAGAAAAGTTGTCTCAATCGTCTTTGAAGTACACAGAAAAAATAAATATTTGCAACTAATGCAGTTTAGTGCAGCACCTCCAAAAAATATAAAAAGTGCTTATGTGATAGAAAATTAAAAATAAGAAGAAACAAAATTCGATAAAAAAGTTGGCGGTGACCCACATTTTCCGAGCTCTGAACTTTTCATAGGAAACTGTGATGAATCTCCAAAAAAAAATTAAATAGTTTATCTGATAGAAAATTTAAAATTAAAAAAAAAAATATTTATATAAAAAAATTGGCTGCGACCCATACTTCCCGATTTATTGTCTTTAGCGTTTTGAAAGAAAATGCAGTTTATTGAAACAGCTCCAAAAAATCTTAATTTCCTTTTTACATATTAATTTCTTTCCTTAAAAATTTTGTAACATAAAGCACATTGAATGAATGTCCAAAAAAAAATTGGTGATCATAAAATATTTTTCGCATACCACTTGTTTTCTTTCAGTACATCGTTATCTCATTGACGATTAAATGAAAGAGAATAATAATGTGTGTGATTTAATGATTTAGACTAACTTGGCAAGTCGCTAGTGGATTTTCCTCACTCCTAATGCGGCATTTTTAGTGTTATCAAAAAATGATGTGAACATAATATTGTGTTAAAAAAAGGTTCCCGAACTGAGCCACGATTTTCGAAATAAGTTTTCACAATTCGCAGTTGTTGTCGGGAATAAGAGAAGGCTAATTTTGTTGACGTGAATAAAAAATTGTGAACAAAATTAGAAAATAGTACACGGACAAAACAACAATGCAAAACATTGGCAATCAAAATTTCACGTGACCTTTTATTCCCGATAAGGGTGAATAAAAGACTGAGCCCAACCGATCACATACATATGATAATCGAGTTGCCAGATTTGACAACCAAGTGACATCTGATATGGCACCTTTGAAAAGACATCCTGTACAATTATTTTCTAAGATGCTTAGCAAAATATTTTTTCTTTGTTGTTAAGGTGGGCCAAGCTAAAGCTGATACTGAAGAAGCTAAGAAGCAAATCGATAAAGCTGTCAATGAACTGGATGATATCAAGGAAGAGTTAATCAATCTTAAAGATATTAATACAGCTGACTTAGATAAATTAGGTGAGTAGTAGCAAATAATAATTGTCATTCATTTGTACACATGTCTTATTCAATCTATGAAGTTTACCCTAGCTCAATAATTTCGTATAGGCACATAATAGGCAAACATTACAATTACAAATTTATGTTTTTTCTCAACATTTTATAGAAAAGCGTTTGGACGCAGTTGAGGAAGATGTAAATCGCGCCAACTTAACTGGTCGCCTTGAGAAATTCCGTGAAATGCGCAATATTCAAAAGAAAACAGTTGATAAGTACGAGAAAGAACTACTGGACTTGCAGCAAGAAGTTCTCAATGTGCGTTTGATATCGGAAGCTTTGCCAGCCAATTGTTTTTCCCGAAGTAGGCTCGAACCTTAAAAATGTAGTTCAGCATTAACCGATAACTACTTAGAACCACCTAAACATCAAAGCAAATTAAAATGCAATTTTTAAAGAAGAGAACAGAACAAACGTTTTAAATTTTAGTTTTAAAAATAAAATATTTTTTATTTAGTTAAAATCATTATTAAGCTTTATTAAGAAATAGTAACTGGAGTGTGAAAAAAAAACAATAACGAAATAAAGTGCTTTGCAAAAAGAATTCTTTATGCATGATCCTTTTGAAAAATTTTCAACTTACTGCCCTTTCCGAATTCAATAGATTTATTTGTCATTAAATATGTATTTTCTTTAAAACGCCATATTTTTTCATTTTTTTTTCTTTTCGAATAAATTTAAGTTTAATTTCAAATATTTTCTATATTTTTATTCGTTACCTTCACTCAATGCATTATTATTAAATATTTTAAGCTTGTAAAAGTGTATGGACATGCGTGTTTTTGTTTATTTTTTAATGTACGTCTACATATGTGCCAATATTTAAAATTTATTGTAATAATTTGAAAAGGTTTCCTTTGAACTTTGTTAAGCACATTCAAGGGAAATTTATCGTTTAAGTATGACAAAATATTTATAATAAAAGTTTTAATAAATTTTTTAAATAAAATTCAGAAATTATTTCCTCCACTCCCCCAAGAGGTCGCACTTCTCGTTCATTTCCATTAATAATAAAAAAAAGTTGCTGCGCATTATCTGAAAACAAAAAACAGAAAGAAAACTTTTAATACCAGAAAAAGTTTTGACCATGTGTTCTTACTCCCAAAAAAGTCACCCTCGACATTGTGGTGAAACCCGCCACTTCCATAACAAAAATGCGATCGGTTCTCATGATCATCATACGTCTTATTAATTTAAATTCTGTACTTTCCTCGTGCCATTTGGTAGTGTAAATAGCCGTGGATAACTTTTCACACTACACAGTAAAAATTAAGAAATTTTTTTAATTACCAAAATGTTTGAATCAATCAAAAATTTTGTTTAATTTTGCACCTATTCTCAAAATGATGTGTGTATGTATATCATACATACATATATAAGTAAATATTTACTAGATATGTGTAAATTTCGTGATTTTATAGTGTCATGCGTGAATCACGCGTGATCGTGAACAAATTTGTAATCAATCACGAGTGAGTGCGTGACTGTGACTTAAAAAAAATGACTTGTGCGTGATCGTGCGTGAGTTTTTTCAAGAATCACGCACGAATTCTCACGCTCTCACGAGATAACACTCCTGCGTGGGTATATAACTGTATTGAAAATTTTAAATTTTCTTATAAGAAATACTACAATCTATGTCTGAGCTGCACAAAGTAGCACCAGAGTGCCGAACATCAATCGGCTTCTTATACAAATGAATACACATACGCGAATACATTACTCTCGTGTTTTTCTCGGTGGCCAGCTCTGATATATGTACATACACTTGTATATATGTATATACATATCCTGTCGGAAATTCAGTTAACTTTAAACTAACTTTAAGCTAACTATTTTGCAACTGGTACTGACATTAATATGTATATACATACATATAGGTAGAATGAGCCTGCAAACATAATACATACATACTCGTACATACGTATGTATAAACATACATATGTACATATATGTAAGAACCTATTTTTCAACCAACAAAGAACAAACATAAAAAATTAATTATATATTTTTCGTAAGCGTGCGTGATCGTGATAAGTTGTACACCCCTCGAGCGTGATTAAGAATATTTTATACGTGAGCGTGCGTGATCGTGAACATTTTCAAAATCATTCGTGCGTGAAAGTGCGTGAGTAAAATATTTTTCTCCGTGAGCGTGCGTGTCGTGAGTCAAAAACCGCTCACGTGCACATCTCTAGTTATTTGTATTTGTAACTTCTTTAGCCAAGCCAGACACATTATACTGTAAACTTATTTCTAAAAATTTTTATTTTCTTGGAAAGATTAGGAGCAATTAGTGCAAAATTTGTGATATGTACAGTAGAGTAATTCGAAAAAAATTTGAGGCGGTCACTACCCAGAATTAAAGATTAGTTAAATCCTTTTGAATTTTTTCTACTATTTTTGTCATGTCTTTAGATACCGCCTTTTAAGTTTTTTTTTGTACACTTCATCGCCATTTGCAGTTTGCATTTCTCTCTTTAATAATTCTGTGCCAAAAAGGAACAAGCGCTTAAATCGAGATAAGCTGATTTTGAGTTAATGGCACGTCCATAATCTGTATATTCGAAAGTACCCCCAGTCAAAATCTCAATTAATTTGTGTGACTTTTCAGGAAGTTATAGCACTATGACTTGCGACTTATCTTTTTAAGACTTCTAATCTCATTTGTAATAATAGCTTAATTCAGGTTATACTTTGGTAAATTTCAACTTAAATGTGTTACTTATAGTGTGTAGAACGATGGTTGTTCAAAACAAACTAAGGTTAACAGAGAATTTCTCAATTTAACTGTAAAAGACTTGAACGCTTAAAAGTGCTCTCCTGCAAAACAGTAAAATATGACTTAAGCACTTTTTCCTTATTGCCACAGAATTTTTGACCTCAAAGTCAAATTTCTGAAATAATTTTAGTATACGGAATGCAGGGAAAACTAGTGCTACAAAAATCTCGGCACTATTTATTTCCGAATACTATCGTTTCGTTCATATTATGGCAGTACTTAAACTTTTAGCACTTTAATATATTTCACGTTACTGTGCGCTGCAGTTTACTTCAGTATTTGCAATAGTTTCGTTTCCTATATATGTATTCAAAAAATTGCAACATCATTTTCAATTAATAGACAATCGCAATCGCAAATGGTATCTAATACATAAAAATATATTTATGAAAATATATGTATATGTACTCGTATATGTATACTTTCGCAAAACTTTTTATGGATTTGTCTATTTCAACTAACTCATGGCAGTTGAGTAATAAGAATACACATAAGGAATTATTAATGGGTTTTTTTTAATTTAGTCAATTATCAAATTTAGTAGGCGTTTTCTTTTACTAACACCATGTCACTGATGGTGTAAAAATTAAAGTTTCTTTAGTATAAAAGCCTTAAGATTTCCCTAAGAGACCGTTAGTGAAAGAATAAAGTTCCCAAAATGTCAACAGAGCTGAATAAAATACTGTACAAAATGAGTTGGGTGGAGCTCAATATTTTTCGACTGTAGACTTGGCGAAAGGTTTCCATCACATACTTGTCAGGGAGGAGGATAAGAAGAAAACTGCGTTTTCCACTCCATTTGGGCATTTCGAGTTCGTCAGAATTCCTTTTGGTCTACGGAATGCACCTTCGACCTTTCAGAGATTGATGAACACTGTGCTTAGAAACCATATTAACAAAACCTGTGTCGTTTATATGGATGATATCGTTATATTTAGTACTTCGTTGACAGAACATGTTAGCAATATCAGGGACATATTTAAAACTTTAAGAAAGGCAAAACTAAAGATTCAAATTGACAAATGCGAATTCATACGAAAGGAAACTCAGTTTTTGGGTCATGTCTTAACGACTAATGGAATCAAACCAGACCCGAGTAAAATTTCAATTATACAAAAACTTAAGCTTCCAACTACCAAAAAAACAAATAAAATCATTATTAGGAATGACCGGTTTTTACCGAAAATTTATCCACAATTACGCTAAAATTGTTTACCCAATGACAAGATATCTAAGAAAAAACGAAAAAATAGAAACAAATGATCCCGGCTATATTACAGCCTTTGAAAAACTCAAAGAACTCATTACAAATTCGCCCATATTAAGATACCCAAATTTCAATACACATTTCAAAATTGTTACAGATGCAAGTAACAACGCAATTGGAGCTGTCTTAATACAAGATGGTCACCCAGTAGCATATGCATCACGAACGTTAAATAGACACGAAACCAACTATGCAACAATTGAGAAAGAATTGCTAGCAATAGTATGGGGTGTAAAATATTTTAGGCCTTATATCTATGGGAAAGAATTTGATTTAGAAAGTGACCACCAGCCCTTAAAGTGGCTCATGAGCAAATATTCTGGGAGAGATATAAGCCCAAGGTTGCAAAGATATCTTATCGATTTGGGAGAATATCAATTTAAAATAGAGTATATTAAAGGAAAGTGCAACTACATTGCCGATTTCCTAAGTAGAATTGATGTCGATACAAATGAAATAAATACATTGAAACCAATTCGAGAAGATTTTATACATCGTGGAGAAACAAATAATGAAACAGAATCTTTGGAAGTGCAAACGAGGCACTCACAGGAAGAAGACTTCGATGATGGTATAGGGATTTTGGATACTGTCGTCAATCGCTTTAAAGTTCAAATCATTGTTGTCGGCGAAAAAGAGACTAATATTTAAAGAATTTTTGGCAACAATCGAATTTTTATAGATAGAAATGACATTGAACAGCAAAATGTGCCCAATATTTTGAGGAGAGAAATCCCTAAAGGCAAAATCGGAGTATATTCTGAATTAAGCGACCATGAGTATAATAAAGTACAATCATGTTTGATAAGAGAATTCCCTGATAGAAATACATACAAAATAGTCAAATGTTCTTACTTTGCTAGAGACATAGAGGACGAGAATGATGAATGAATATTGGCTACTTATGAAAATATCAGGCACAAATTTAAAATTTGCAATACATAAGGTAATAAATAATTGTCACATTTGTTCATCAGGAAAGTATGACAGAAATCCAAAAGAAGTTCCAAAGAACTGAAACACCTGCATCTATAAACGAAATAGTACATGTAGATACATACATATGTAAATAGCAAACAGTCGTTTATGATTTTTATTGATAAATTTTCAAAACATGCTGTCTGTTTTCACATGCCAGATAGAAATAGTACAACTATAGTACAAAAACTTAGAGAATTTTTGGCAATTAAAGGTAAAACGAAAAAATTCATATTTGACAACGAATTCAATTCCAATAATGTTAAAAATTTTTTAGATGCAGAAAGAATTGACTTCCATATAATAATAATCATACCGGGAATTCCGACGTAGAAAGGTTAAATAATACCATAACTGAGAAAATAAGAGCATTAAATCTTGAAGAACAATTACCAATAGAAACACAAATAATAAAAGCTATAAATTTTTATAACAATAGCTACCACAGTACGATAAAATGTACCCCTTTTGATGTGGTTAATAACAAAATAAATTTTGAAATAATAAAGAAAAGAATGGAGAAGTATAAGGACAAATTGAATGAAAAAAAAATCTAAATAGGGAAAATTATGAAGAGAATAGAGAGGAACGCTATATAAAAAATTACAGGGCTTTACGACACAAAGAACAGCCAAAATATGGGAAACATCTCTTAAGAAATGTTCATGAAACAAACATTAAAATACCTCTTAAATTTTCAGACCCTGGTAACCGCCATGGTATTCCTTCTACTAGTGGTTCGGACTGAAGGATTTTTACAAATCAGCCAGCTACCAGAGAACAACGGCTATATCGATATAAAGATGGGTGAAGTGGAAATAGTTAATACTACTTGCACAGTAGTACAGATCGTAAATATTTTAGAAATGGTGGAAATTCTTAATATTTTAGAGGAAAATATTAAAACTGTAGATACAAGTAATAGGGAAATCCTTTTGCAAAAGATACAGAGTATACATGAAAAAATTTTAACAATAAAACCAAAACAACAAAGGGAAAAGAGGAGATGTTTAATAAATATCATCGGCACAGCACAAAAATGGCTGTACGGAACAATGGACGATGACGATAGGACAGAAATTATGGATCATATCTCCACAGTTGAAGAAAATAATAGGAACATCATTAGGACAGTAAACAATCAAATTATTATCAATGATTCGCTTAATAAATCACTTACTAGTTTAAAAAACTCTATAGATCATGATAGAAATAGTATAAAATCTGCTTTTGAACAAATGAGAAAAAGTAATAATAAAATAATGAGACGTTACCTATACTTAGACCAGTTGTCTAAATTAAATATACTGGAAGAAAAAATAGAGAAAATACAGGATAATATCGCATCCGCCAAGAACAGTTTTATTCACCCCATCATATTTACTAAAACAGAAATAGAAAACTTCGACATTGATTTTTATAAATTAAAACTAATTAAAATCGGAGTGATGACGTTCAAGGACAATTCTCTAATAATAGCCATACAGATCCCTGACAAATTCGTTACTACACAATTGAGATTACTCGCCGCTGTACCGAACACAAATTTTATGGAAATTGATGAAATTAACGAAAATATTGTTGAAATAAATAATGTTATTTTACACTATAAGGAACATGTAATCCTTAAACATCTTCAAAAAAGCAACCATTGTTCAATTAGAAATAACTGTAAATACATATTTAATAACAAAACAGAAACAATAGAGTTGGATGAAGCAACTATTTTGTTGAAAAATGCTAGAAAAATTAAAATTAAGCAAACTTGTGACAACAGACAACTGTAGAATTACGATCGATGATAAAATTTTTGAAAACAAACAACATATAATACATGAAAAATTCTTTTTTCCACCAACATCAATTATTAATGTAACAAACCCTAATTAGAATTTCAAAACATTACATTACAACATGTAAAAAATATAGAATAAATTAAGGAATTGAAAGTTCATAGTAAGGTCTCACATGGACTGAACGTAACATTGATAATTGCTATAACTATTTTATAATAAAGAAGAAAAAGACGGGTACAAATAAAACCCAAGTCGTAATGATATCTCAGAGTGCTTCTGACATTGAGGATATCATAAATAAGTATAGACCGAATAATTAATAATTTTTTCTTATAAATGAACTTCAAGTTATAACGGTCAATTATATTTAATCTTATAAATTTTCTTAATAAGAGAAGAAATATACAAAACAAATATAAAAATATGTATATGCATGTATGTATATACTGATTTCTCATATCTGGGGTCCCACAACTACGCCTTCCTTCGATTTGGTCTCACTTACAAGTGGAAATATTTTTTCACGTGTTTGAATGCCTCTCCATCTCTGTTCATAGCTTCTACCGAATCATTTATGAAGCCTAATTTGGTGCACACTGCTGGCAAATATATTTTTGAGACAATTTTTAAATTGTTAGTTAAACTATAGTGAATTTTAATCAGAAATAATTTCTTAGTCAGGCTTAAGTTCAGTAATTTCAATTCTTGTTGAATGAAATATTTTTATTAATTAATCTGAGTTTCTAAAGAAGAGAAGAAAAATTAAATTAGACTTTATTAGCTGGGGGAAATACCGATATTTTTCGCACCCCAGTCTATCTACTGGGATAGAGATTGTTATTATTACTTGGGTGCTGATGAAGTGCGTGGCTGCACAGAAAAATATCGGTATTTCCACCAGCTAACAAAGTCTAATTTAATTTTTCTTCTCTTCTTTAGAAACTCACATTAATTAATAAAAATATTTCATTCAACAAGAATTGAAATTACTGAACTTAAGACCGACTAAGAAAAAATATTTTTGCCTGTCAACTAAAGGCTCATTTGCAGTGTTTTTGATTCCCGGAATCGCATGTGATCTTAAGAACCAATTCACATAAAAGCAACAATATTTTCAATATGCTCCTAGCATAGTCACTTTTTTTTTAAAATTCACATATATTCCACAAATGGAGATCGTACTAAACTCCTTTGAGCAGTAATTTCTTGATTTCGTAGGTCTCTTTAATAGTTTTTGCATGAGCTAAGGGTACGAACGGATATTGATTTCCATTATGTAGCCACACTGCTTTCCGAGCCATTGGATACATATATTCCTATTATTACTAATTTTTTTAATTCCAGGAACCATACAAAAAATTATCCTTTACTTGGTATGGCCTTGCGATTGACAAAGTAGGATATCTGCTTTAAATATGAATAAAATCAAAATTTTTGTAAGGATTTTTTTTACTTATAGCTTTTTTTTATTCCCAGCAAATACCTCCTAGACTTCCGAAAAATAGCAAAAATGTAAAATATTTGCGGTTATAATTTTTTTTTATAAAGTTTTGAAAACAAATAAAAATAATCAATTTTGCATTAAAAATATTTTTTATCGCCACTAATTTCGGAATAACTCCGAAACCGTTGAAAATCGAAAAAAACTATCAGAATTTAATTTAAAGATAATTTTATTTTGCATCTTAAAATCGAACAAACCGTTATCGAGTTATATTGTTTATGGGTTAAGATTTATTAGCCACGCCCATTGAAAAAAAATCTGTACGTCATAGACAAAAACTGAAAACGAATTTTATTTTGGGGCACGAGTGTCTATATATATATAACACATATTTTTATTTAAAACAAATTTTTTTGCAGAACAGTGTTATTAGACTTCTTCAATAATTAAAATCAGATCATTTTCATAATTTTATTAATCGACCGTATTGCTACGTAAATGCACTGTGAACATACCTAAAGTTTTTAGGGTTACGTACACCAAAAGTGATAAGAACGTCCGTCTGTCTGCCTGACTGTCTGTCTGTCACAGGGGGTTTCTCGAGAACCGTAAAAGCTACGGACTTGGAATTATCACAAAATGTGTAGAGCTTTGGCCGCTATAACAATAAATATATGACTGTTGAAAATTACTGGGTCTTCTAAAGCGAGCAATGTAACACGTTGAAATCCTATGTAGTATACAGACACTTGAAATTAGTATATTTTTAAGAAGACTACGCCAATTAACACTGAAATTTAAAAAAAAATCAAAATTAATCAAAATTATGTAATTCTGACAACCTGCTGTGACTTGAAAACCGTAAGAGGCGAATTCATAAAATTTTCAAAAACGCTGAAACTAAAAAATCCAAAATTAAAATAAAAATGCCCAAACGAAACATCGCCGCCATAATGAAAAAAAAGCGCTGAAATGGAAAATTTTGAGCACAAATAAAGTAAATCGCTATAATGCAAAAACAAATCACCAAAAGCATTTTTACTCCAAATAACTAAAAAACATCGCCAAGAAACGAAAAAATCGCTAAAACACATTCATGTTAATTAGAAGGTGTTTTTTAGAGTGTCACAATTTGAGTTGGCATCACTGCTTTATTTGAGCACCCATTTAACAGCTGATAGTTGCTTTTTGTTTAGTTTGCTTTGAAAGTTCATTATGAATCGACTAACACCAGAACAACGCGTGCAAATTGTTGAAATTTTTAATCAAAATAATTGTTCTATTCGTCAAACTCATTGTGCACTTCTTCCATTCATAATTTTATTTTACAATGAAGGCCATTTCTGGTTGAAATAAGCAGAATTGTTGCATTTGGAGTGAAGAAAGTCCACAAGCTTTTGTCGAAACACCATTACATCCACAGAAAATGACTGTTTGGTGCGCTTTATGGACTGGCGGAGCCATTGTCCCATATGTCTTCCAAAAAATTCAAACATAAATTTCATAAAATTTTCTTTCCAATAAAGTCCGTTTCATTGATATTAAAAATATATTTTCTGGTTTTATTATGATTTAAACTTGTGCCACTCTATAAAAAAAAACACTTTTTATAACAGCAGTAATTATTGTGTAGAGAATAGCGAAGTTAACAACGTGGTATTCCAGCAGTGAACAATTTATCACTGTGTGATTAAAAGCTGTTAATGACAGATTTGAGTAAATTCAATGTTCTGATTATATAAATCTCGTACTTCTTGGTGACTTTTTATTAAATTGAGAATCCCGAATAGCAATATTTTTTTTCTTTTACAATCGTTTCACTTAAAATTAAAGTATTACCGCTTGTTTCCATAAGGCAAACAGTCTAGAAATTTTTTATGAAAATCACTTTAAAAAAAATTTGTGCTTTTCATATAATTGTCCACTCAAATGGACCGTTTGAGTTGTGGAAACAGCAGTATAGAAATAAAAAATTAGTCGAAATATTTTAATAAACTTGCAATATTTTACTTTATTGCCGATTGTACATTTTTGTGCATCTAATTGACATAAATAATTGAAAAACTTCTGCTGGGTGCGTTTAAAATTGTTTTGATATGCTCGTATGTATTTGAAAGTTGAGTTGTCGCCTGATTTGCTTTCGTAAGCTCCAACTTATTTATCTATCATTCATTTCACTCAATAATAGGAAAAAGGAAAAGCTGGTACGCATTATCTGCAATAAGAAAATTTAATTTATATCTAGAAAAGAAAACGTTTAAAGAAATCTCTTTTAAAATACTTACCCCCAAATATGTTACACGAGACATTGTTGTGAAACCTGCCACTTCCATAGCAAACTTGCGATCGGTTCTCATGATCATCATGCGTGTTATTAATTTGTATTCGTTGCTTTCCTCATACCATTTAGTATTATAAATATCGACAGATAACTTTTCACTCTGTAACGGAACTCGGATATTGTTTAAAAGGGACACACAAGAATTTAAGAAAGTTCAGGTTTAAAATTTGCATAAGATATGTGAAAAGAAAGCAAGCATACTTGTAGTCACAAAAAATTCAAAATCGTACTTTTGATTGATATGATATAATTAACGAAAATCCATTCACTTAAGTTCTTAAGTTTTTTTTATCCGAGTAAGTCCAAAAATATAAACTTTATTAATTAAAGTCAAAAGACTACTGAGAGCTAAACACACTAAAACTTATAAAGATTTTTCCTTCTCCTGTAAAATGCTTTAAATGAAACACAATTTGCGAGGTTAATTCCTAAAAAAATATCGTCTGAGTGTAGACCCTTGGAACTCATTTAATTGACTAGTAAGATATTTTTCTTTTAAAACCGCCATGGAAGACTGTTTATTGGTGAGATAACCCCATAGATAGCACTGTTGGGAGGCCAATTTATGTCACATATTTTCCAAGGATTTCAAGCCTCTTTGTGTAAAGATTGGACTGATAAATTCTTTGCAATTTTTGCATTTCTTAATGATCTTTTTGACCAAGGTTTTCGTCTTAACCTTCAGAATCTTCTAGGCGTTGCAGTCGCCGAATCGCCTTTTTTAATTTTTACAAGCACAATGCGCAGTCTGTTCAGGATAAAAGCGCCATAGAACCCGAATTCCTAAGAGTCGCGCTAGCGACTTGTCTATACGCTATCAAAATCAAACTCACAATGAATACTTGACGCGTCATCCCGCATGTTTATATCAAAACATACACAGCAAACGTATACGAATTTGACATCAAGCATTTTTATCATGTCTAGGCCTTTTAAGCCCTACATGTCCATTACATTTAATGCGTTCATACAGTAATCTAAGTAAATATACACTTTTTTGTAGACACCCTTTAGTTTCAAATAGAGAGTGCGAAATGTCAAATGTACCAAAAAGATGGATTTCTCAAATAAAATTCAGGGCCATTTAGGCAACATGATGATGAAAATTTTCTATATTTTGCGTTTAAAACTAGAGATGTGCAAATGTCGTGATTTTATCGTGTCACGCGTTATCGTGATCAAATTTAGAATTAATCACGCGTAAGTGCGTGACCGTGACTTAAAAAAAAATTAATCGTGCGTGAGTTTGTTTTGTTTGTTTTTAACTGTATTGAAAATTTTAAATTTTCTTATAATAAATACTACAATCTATGTCTGAGCTGCCCAAAGTAGCACCAGAGTGCCGAACATCAATCGGCTTCTTATACAAATGAATACACATACGCGAATACATTACTCTCGTGTTTCTCTCGGTGGCCAGCTCTGATCTATGTACATACACATGTATATATATACATACCCTGTCGGAAATTCAGTTAACTTTAAACTAACTTTAAGCTAACTATTTTGCAACTGGTACTGACTGACACTTGGATTACTTTTCAATGTAATCAACTGACTATTTTAACATTGCGATGTCCTAGGCGGTAGTCAATTGTCTCACTCTGCATTACTTTTCAACTAACTTAAAGTTGGTGTTTTTAAATCACCTGGTAGTCAGTAAATTTAAAAAATTTGTCTGGGGTTCGAACATGTATCATCACACGTTGTGTACTCAATGCGCTAACTACCCAGCCAATATACCATATAAAATAATAACAGCAAAATGTTAATATAAAACTGAAATCAGTTTCAAAGTAGCCGAGAATAAATTTGTTGGCCCTCACCAAATTCGATTACGTACTCAACTTAAGAATTAATTTTGGATTTGTTCTGGATGACATTGCAGTTAGCTTTTAGTCAGTCTAAGAAAAGTTAACTATGTATAAGTTAACTACTTTTGTAGTCAACCACACATTCTCCGATCCTATAGGTAGAATGATCCTGCAAACATAATGCATACATACATACGTATGTATGTACATATGTATATGTAAGAACCTATTTTTGAACCAACAAACATAAAAAATTAATTATATATTTTTAGTAAGAGAGCGTGATCGTGATAAGTTGTACACCCCTCGTGCTTGATTAAGAATATTTTATACGTGAGCGTGCGTGATCGTGAAAATTTTCAAAATCATTCGTGCGTGAAACTGCGTGAGTAAAATATTTTTCTGCGTGAGCGTGCGTGTCGTGAGTCAAAAACCGCTCACGTGCACATCTCTACTTAAAACTTAAAATACATATGTACATAAACTATTGATGATATTTTTCCCTAAAATCGCAAATATATTTGTCATTTGTTTTCCAACAAATCAGAGGACAAATTACGGCATTCGATATCTTTCAAAATGTCCATACAAACGCAATTGTTCGATGTCGAATGACGTAATTTGCCACCAGGCCTTTACCTCCGATGTTAAGCGTTGACCATTAATACAAAACATAAAGACTTCAAAACCAGCAGCCGATAGATAAAGAAGCATTTTGATAACCACATTTATGTCGGTGCCCTAAATAATAGAAGAAAATTATAGAATTGAACTACAAAAATTAGAATCTTCTAAGCAAAGTTAACCCACCAAACCAACACTACCCTGAAATATTAACAAACATATTACCAGCATACTGACAAGAAAAAGTGGGGCACTTTGCACATAATACAACATATTAATCTCATGATAATATCTGCAAAAGAACAATTAATAATAATTAAATAATTGATTGCATACCATAGAATGCACTTGATATCTCACTCGTATATCTTTTGATATAATCTACTCCAGGCCAATATATACTTGACACGTTCCTCGGGCAAAACATTTTCGCTGGTTGAGTTCTCAATAAACAGGCGTAAAATTCTTAGTAATGCCAAGGCATGCAACAAGGTTATAATATATAAGCCCACAAATGTAATAGCAGCTGTCAGAAAGTAGAGCAACTCGAAAGTCAAAATTTAGACTACTTGCAAGATGTACACAGAAAAAAATCTTGTGGAACGGAATATTTTAAATTAAAAAATTAAAAAAAGTCAATCAACTAATCCTTTAATTGATTTAGATTCATTTAAATCAGAACAAGTCAATTGGTATTTATTAGTTTGATTACTACATTGATATTACAAAATTGTAATCAAATTTTTTTCGGTGTATGTATGTACGCATGTATGTATTTACTTACAAAATCCAGATATATGAGTCTCAGAGGCACTAAATATATAAAGTATAAAATAGTAGGGAAATTTAAAGCCCTTATCGCGCCAAATCGGATAAGAGGCCTGGAAAGCTATTTGCATATTAAAAGAAACATTTTATAAATTCTTAATTTTGAATTGGAAAAAAAACTTACGAAATAAAAGATCAAATTCCTTAGGATCGATGTAAGTATGATAGTAGTTTATAGCCAAAGAGCTGAAATAATACCAACCCAAGATGCTGCACACACATGTGATATAAATATATATTTGACGTCTAATATCCAACCAAGAATGGTCAATAATCTTTGAAATCTCTTGCGTCAATTGCTTTTTATTACAAATATCTACATACAAACATATAAAAATGCGTAAGCTCAATTCTGCTTCTTAGTCTGCAAATTACACTGTAGAGAAAAATTAAACTTTTCTCAAAATAACAAGGTACTAACGACTGATTTGTTCAAGGTCTTATTTAAACAGGGTTGAAGTTTTCCGGCCGCTTTGTCAGATTCTTCTTTTCAATCGATATCGACAAACATGTATCTCTTGTAATTCAGGCATAATATTCTGCACTTTTATGAAAAATTTTGCAAAAGGTCTTTGGATATAAAGGACCGCTGAAATTAAGTGGAGGTTCACAAATCAGCAGTTGCTGACAATCAGCGGGTGTTTGCCATATGACTAACACTGACAAGGTGAGCGTACCTCCGCTACGTTACCTCGTTTACTGTAGTTTATGTTCGGCTGATTGGTACAAGCAGATGTCTGTCCGCTATAAAACTACGTGCAAAAAGTGTGTCTGAAGGCTTAGCTGCCAGCCGGATCCTCAGTCTAGGATGCAGTAGACTATTTTAACGGGCAAACTTTTCTCCGTATGGTTCTGTTTAGTGCCTCCAAACGGTGACATCAAAAATTTCTACAAAAAAAATTCGCCATAAAACTCTTCTATAAGTCTCTGAATATAACAGAGCAAATTATCAGCGAAGTAAAATAAATAATAAAATGGCTACTAAAATTTAATACGCTTCATTGACACCAGAGGCGCTGCAACACTGCATTATTAAAAAAACGTAAAAAAGCAAAGTTATAAAAGAATCAATCCTTTATCTATCTCTTCCTTCACCATCAGTCTTCTCTATCACTATCCCTTTCCTAAACAAGGTAACACCTAGTAATAGTAGTAGGCATTCATTGCCTGAGTGTTACTTCTCTTTCTAAATAAAAAAAAAGTAGAGGTACACAGCGATCATAATTTTGTGCAATGCTGATAACAAAGGTGCGCCGAGTACAATACATCTCGGAATGCTGCAAGGCTTATAAAATATGCCTATATTTTGAGAATATCTCACAGAAATGAGCCGCTGGAAAAAATTTCAGACTACCTATGGCATCTGCATTGTGAAAAATTACAATTCTGACCATTAGCTTCAGATCCTAAATATTAGAATTTCAAAGAGATTGCTAGGTCATGACTCACATGCTTTAATTAATTTTGCTTCAAGTCTGATTTTATAGCAGAACGAGAGAGAGAGAGAGCGAAAATAAGAGGTCCTTTTTGCTTTTCCATTCCCTGAAGGGAGGTTGAACGAACAAACTGTCTGTGGGTAAACAATCTGTCAGTTTAAAAATAAAATTTAAGTAATTTGCCTCAAGACAAATTTAATTTATAAAACCTGACTATTTAACTCGTTATCTGCTATAGAGATCGCCGAGGAAAAATTTTTACTTATTACTTAAAGTTGATAGCAACCCTTTGGATTTTAAGAGTTGGCAGATGGATTTCAACAAAAAGAAAAATATTCGTACTTAGTTCAAACAACTCTAAGTCCTGTAAAATTTCCGAGTTTTTTGCCATACGCAAAAGTTTTTGAAAGCGGTGCAGAGTTACAGCAAAATGAGACAATTTACTAAACGAAATCAAAGTTTGAAAGGAGGTACAAACAGCCTGAAAATATAAATAAGAACATTCGATTAAAAAAAAGTCAAAATAAAGTCTCTTCCGCAATTCTAATGGTTTACATTAAGTAATTTTTAAGTTGGAATTGCAGAATAGGCTTATGAGTCTCTTCAAATTCTTACATCGGTATATACGAAAAATGATTTGGAACGGTTCTCCCAAATAGCATGATATTGACCTCCCAAGCCAAGAAAAGCTAACATGGACAAGAAGAAGCTGAGTCTTTAAGAAAAACATTGGGAGTAATCAAAAACAACTCAAAAATATGAATGTATGTATGTACATGTATGCACGTACATATGTATATGGATGTATATGTGTATACATCCATACATATTTATTAGTATAATTTAGAGAAAGTTTTTAAGCTGACCTTGAATTTTCTCTCAACTTACAGTTTTACTGGGTCCCTGGGTTCAGTTTCATGCCTTATATTCACACCAACACTCATTGCGATCCAAATTAAAGGCCTCAACATTTTGTCAATTTTGTTTACTTTTCTATTCAATACTTTGTTGAGATTTTCCGACATTCTTAAGCCGTTTCTCTAATAACAATAAATTTTTGCAGGAAATTTTAAAGCTTTTATTTAAAAAAAAAATCATTTAAATTTTTTTTGAAAGCATCACATATGAAAGTACATATACACGTGCATACGTACCCTTCAGTTTTAAAAGTAGAAATTGACTCAAAATCGTTAGGTATTTCCCTAACGAAAAATCGACTACCTACTACAGTAGCCACAAGTAATGCAAGAGTTCGCCTTTTGACTCTCTCACTGATGGATTTTATGCGAGTGGAAAAAAATTGTGCTTTAATTAATAATTATTTTGATTTTGTGTTGGCGTCAGTTACAATTGGAAGTTCGTGGTCAGTGAACGTGTAATTTTTAGTGAAAAAAGTGCTTTTCTTTCAGAAAGTTAAAATGAGCAGCAGAATTCAATTAAAACTTTGCATAAAAAAAAAGAAAAAGGGCAAAAAAATTTAAAAATGTATTAATCACCCTTATCGGGAATAAAAGTTCATGTGAAATGTGTTTGCTTTCCCTAAAATTGTGATCGCCAATGTTTGGGTTGTTGGATTGTTGTGCCAGTATACTATTCCTTAATTTTGTTCACCATTTTTTGTTCACGCAAAATATTTCACGTGAACAAAATGTTCGCCTTTTATTCACGATTAGGGTAAATAATTAATTGTTTTATCAATAGAAAAATTAGTTTGTATTGATTAGTGAAATCACTGACGAATGGTTATGCAGTTGGCGGCAATTGACTACCATCAATGTCATCCCCATGTTAAAATCATCAGTCGTGTGCATGGCTAGTAGTTAGGCTGGTAGTTAATGGTAACGATTGGTAGTTAACTAAATAGCTAGACATTCGCTAGCTACGCCGACTGCAGGGTATGCACATACATATATGTACATGTGTGTACATATACTATACATAGTTATCACATGTAATTTGTGGTTAAACAAAAATACGCCCAAATAGTTAATTTTATGACAACATTTGTCCTTAATTGATTAAATTCACATTTAAGGTTTTCATGGTATCAAATACCAAAGCAACTATTAAAGGGATTCAGATAGAAAATATATTCTCGAAATTACTTATTGATAATGAAATCCATTTTTAACTTCATTTTTACTTTATTTTAATTTGTAGATTTGAGTTTTGTTTTTACTTCTTTCTTCTCTTTTGAGTTTTGTTTGTACTTCTGTACCTGAAAAAAAGGAAAACTTTTCGACTTTACTTTCCAGTAACATATTTTAAGGGGATTCGCTGTCGGTTGAAGTAAAAAAAGTAAAATCATAAACCAATGCCGAGTACACATCTGGCACATATATGTGTCCAAAAAAGCGTAACCACTCATTACTTATGAAAAACTGGGGGCAAATTACGGCATTCGATTCGACTCGTAATTTAAAAATATTTCAATAGAGTTTATATGGCAATATATTTAAATTACGAGTCGTATCGAATACCATAATATGCCCTCTCTGTTTGATTCAGACATGTACGAGTATGTCTTTATTGATTTTGTGACGATAAAAGTCGGCAGGTTCGTTTTTAACATCAAGGAGTGAAGTTTTTATTTATTTTTTGCTAAAATATAGTATATTAAAATGAAGTTTTTGTATGATTTTCGACACCATTGGAATTATTTTTATTTTTTACGTACAAATGAATTACATAAAAGTATTCCAATCACGACTTAAACTAACTCTATAAAAGCAGCAGCTGGGATGAATAAAACACAAAGTAGACCAGAGTTGTAGACAGTGACTTATGAAAAAGGCTTAAATCCCCTGATTTTATCACTGTTAAAAAGGGACAAATATAGTGTGTTTGTTATTGAATATTTTCAGTACAATAATCAAAACAAACAACAGAAAATTTATACTTAGTGAAATGAACAATTGAGCATTTTTACAAAATTAAATGAAAGATTTTGTAGTGTTGAACTAAAAAAACAATATGTAAAACATTATTAATTTTAAAAATTTTCCTACAAAAATATTAATTTTTAACTTCAACTTACAAAAAGCCGACAACGAATTAGACCACAACGCATTAAATGAAAATACATTTGAGCACATGAACAATTGCACAAAATTAAATGGAGAAACTTGAGGTGTTGAATTAAAGAGAACAATGCGAAAAAGATTTCATTTTCGTTCACAAATATTAATTTTTACCATTTATTTAAAAAAAAATTAGGCAGCGAATGAGACCATAAGGTATAAAATGGAATTACGTTAAAATAATACCACGCGAAAGAAAAAGTAAAGAGGATTTGATGACTGTGAGCGAGCCGTCCGAAAACACAATTATCTTAAGTCTCGTGACACCTCTGGTATACTTTATTTAATAAAAGTTAGTCTGTACGGAGGAGTCAACTAGGTAGGATCATTGATACGCATTGTAGTTATATAGGGAAGTATTACAGGTTGTCTTACTACTTGTAATAATTGACTAACATCAGAAGATAAAGACGTGTGAGAGAAGGGAATTATTACGGCTGGCTTTACTATGTGTAATAATTACATAGTGACGGTAGCGAGGGAGGATTCAAAATAGATTTATTACGGGTGGCCTTACTACTTGTAATAATTGCATAGTGACAATAGAGAGTGAATATTAAAAAGAGATTTATGGGAGCACAGGTATTCAGGGAATTATTACGGGTAGTCTTACTACTGGTAATAATTGCATAGTAACAGTAGAGAGTAGATATTAAGAGAAGATTTGCATTAGAGCAGGAATTATTGCTGGTGGTCTTACTACTTGTAATAATTACATAGTGACAGTAGTGAGTGCAGATTAAAAGAGAATTATTACGGGTGGTCTTACTACTTGTAACAATTACATAATTACAATAGAGAATAGATATTAAAAAGAGAGTTATTAGAAATTTACACGGGGGTAGGAAGCATTATAGTAGGATAATATATTAATGAAAAAAGCAGTGAAAAAGACTAATAAATAAAGAGAATATCCTGAAATAGAATATCTTATGAAATATTAAGATGTGTTGCATTCCTTTCTTTGTGGTCCACAAAAATAAATTTTTGTGACACGACGTTGGAATCCGGTGAGTACATACCCCAGTCGACGAATCATCGTTACAATTTAAACAGTTTACAATCTATAAAATTGTCTATTAGTTATGTATGAAACTGTTTAACTTAATAAATATGAGTACTTGCCTGAATCAAACAGTTTTTCATTAGTAACTAGTGGTTACGCTCTTTTGGGCACATGTGTGCCAGATGTGTAGTCAGCATCACACTTATTTATTTTCTTTTTAATTCTGCTTTGTGCTTTTCTCTTATTTGGACATTTTATTTGCGGAGATGAAACACCATAAAGAATTTAATAGCGGTAATAACACAGCCGTACACTATCGTAAAAAATTAAATTACAGAATGACAATATCGATAAATATTAAAGGTATTCACGTCAACTCTTGCAGCTGTGTTAAATGCATAATTACACTTTATGTCATGAGCGACCAATTGTGTTTAGTTGTCTATAAAGTCAAATACAATGGGGGTATTCAAACGGGTGTCTTATGGAATTGAAATAAATATTTTAGCAAGTCAATGAGGCGTCTCTTTCTCTTTCGAACTGCATTAAAATGTCATATGTTATAAAAAGTGGATTTAGCAGGTTTACACTTTAGGCCGCCGATATGTATCTCTTTAATTTTATGTACGAAGATAGCAAATTTTTTTATTTCAAGAATTTAGCAAACGGAGCTACGCACATACGTGAAAATACATACATACATACGGTAAACTTGTTTATTGCAATTTTGAATTGTAAAAAAAGGTAACTAAAACAATTCGTGAGAAATCGCCATCATATTTTGACACCACAAAGAACTAAATATTTTTTATATTTCAGGTCTTTAATTAAGTCCCAATTGCATATTAAACATTTAAATAAAAATTTATATAAAAAGTGAAATTTTATTTAAGAAAGCGCTGAATGCAAGTTTAACTCTCAACGTAGGAAAATTGAAATTTCTTGAAAAGTAAAATATAAATTTAAAAAAATGTCTCAAACTCTGAAAGACATTTTGGAATGGCAAGAAAAACGAAATAAGCAAGCTTTAAGTTATTTTTATAAAACATCATTCATGACGGGAGTTAATCTGAAGTACAAGACAAATTTTAAGGATCCCATAAAATTGTAAGCTAATCAAAATACGTACGTACATACATACATACATACATACATATGTACATACTCGTACATACATACATATACGAATATATTTATAAAAGAAATTAACAAGTTTCCATTTTTTTATGCTGCAGAATTAATGCTTTATTGGTATCGGTATCTCTAGTGGGGTTATGCGCCCAATACTGTCTGGTATGGTACAAACGTGAAGAATCTTTTGTGGAACTGGCCGATGTTAGTGTTTGGTAAGATTTAGGTTTCTTACTTTGAAATTATACTTTCCTCGTTACAGGCCATTTGCACGGCCAATCAAGTTTGGATTTCAGTTCTGAAACTAATTTATTTGGCATTCGTACAACATGAGTGTTATGAGCTTTTGCACAGCGCCATCCATAGTTCTATACTGTATGATTTGGGCATATTTGATTTGGGTAAGAGGCGGAGGTATATTATGAAATAAATATTATTAATACTCTTTCTTTTAGCTATAAATTGCAAGCAAAAACTGTTAAAAGAAATCAAAGAAATCTTGATAGAGTCTTGGTCCACTATTAAACATCAATTAAATTTGTTTGCCTTTCTTTGCATGATGGTCTGTGGATCGTATATGTTCTCTTGTATATTTGCAAATTACTATTTTACGCATTTAAACCCACAAAACTTTACTTTACAATTACGTAAGTTGTACAATATGTGTAGCAAAACTTTTTTGCATTTTGTGAATCAAATTTTTTTGTATTGGATTTTCAGCAATGCCTGCATTATTTCCCATGTGGCATGATTATGGCATGACATCACTATACTATCCCATTCAATATATAATTACTGGTACAGAAAATTATATATGTGGCATGAGTAAGTAGTACAAGGTTGTTTTTTGGTTTTTTGTTATTTTTTTTTTTGGGTTCTGTCCACCAAATGTGAAAAGGAACCCTAAGGTTTTCGCTACGACGCACAGAGGAGTATTTGAGCCAAAAGGTTGGCCAAAAAGGCGAAAATGAATTTAAAGAAATCTTAAGAACTAAGTACACAGCTTGATACACAACAAAATTTAACATCATATTGCAAATTTTGAAGCTCTGAGATACTGCTAAAGTCAGGAAAGTGAAGAAAATTACATGAGTTTTTAATGTTTTTTTTCGGTTTCAACATGTTTATAAAGGTATTACGATGATTTATTTATTTATTTTTTTCACTGAAAGACTTGATCGAAAGCTATTGTTATTATTAAAACAAACAAAAATATCCTGAATATTAATGCTGAAACAATTCGTTTAAAAATTTAAATAAAAACTATACACTTTTTTGCAAACTAAAACAAGAAGAATGCATTATGTTTTATACCACAATAAAATTTAAAATCTCTAATTTAAGACTCAAGAAAAAAGTTTGGGCAAATTTGCGCCATTTTTTGGTGATTTTTTTGAAAATTTCACCTTTTTTCTGTTTTTGCTCACTTGGCATAAGTAAATATGAGTAAGAAATCATTTTGACAGTCATAAAATGTTTTGCTTTGAGGGGAGAGATACTTTCCCCTGCCCATACAAGGTCAAAAGTTTAATTTTTATGATATTAAGACATAAGTAGTAAATTTGTTTAATATTTACATTACTTTTGCAAATATTATTTTTGTCACCGCCCACAAAATGAAGCAGGGACGAAAATAGCATCTTACAGTCTTCTAGGTCCAAGTTTAGGGTTCGCCAACGTTAAAAGTTACATTTGCTAAGCAAAAGCATGCGAAAAGTTAAGAAAAAAATTAAATTTTTCAGAGGTAGGATTAGTTCCTCTGAGGGAAACTTTTTCCCCTTTATCCTATATATCTGATTTCCAAGGTTCATCCGTCTATCACTATAAAACATATTTATGCCAAGTTTCATTGATCTAGGGGCGGGCACTCAGCAACTTTTCACAAGCAATATAAACTAAATAAAAGTAATGGCAAGCTTTTTGGCTCAAATACTCCTCTGTGCGACGTCCGTCCCCATGTTTGTCAGTCACAGACTGTTTTCACGAGAACCGTGAGAGGTTCGAACCTGAAATTTTCAGAAAATATGTAAAACTTTGTTCGCTACA
Organism: Nowickia ferox; assembly: GCA_936439885.1. Lineage (NCBI taxonomy): Eukaryota > Metazoa > Arthropoda > Insecta > Diptera > Tachinidae > Nowickia > Nowickia ferox. The sequence goes on from OW387024.1 coordinate 82,784,614, forward strand.
ACAACAAATATATGACAGTTAAAAGTTAAAGGGTGTTGTAAAGAGAGTAACGAAACATGTTGAAGTCGTAATGTAATTAATATACAGACACTTCAAAGATGTTGTATTCTTCTGCAGACTACACCAATTAACACTGAAATTAAAAAAATTAAAATTAAAGGGTATTCTATAAGTTAATGTAATTTGAGTCTGCAAGTTTGGCAACTTACTGTATCTCTTGTAAGAGGCTAACTCTTGAAATTTTCAAAAACGCTAAAACTGAAAAACCCCAAATTATAAAAATGACGAAACGAAAAATCGCCAAGTAAAAAAGAAGCGCTTGAACGAAAAATGTCACCAAAAATAAAATTACTCGCTAAAATGTTAAAAAAAACTCGCCATAAGTAAAAAGGTCGCCAAAAAACTAAAAAAAATCGCCAATAACCGAAACAGTCGCCAAAACGAACAAACATCGGCAAGAAAAAAGTGTGGCGTAACAATTTTTTAAAAACCGAAAAAAATGCTAAAAATTAAAAAACACTAGAACCAAAAAAAAATCGCTAAAACTAAAAACCAACCGAAAAATTTTTTCAAAAACCGAACAAATTAAAAAACTAAAAAAATCGCTAAAACTAAAATAAGCGGCAAAAACCGAAAAAAATCGTCAGAGCAAAAAAGCGCTAAAACTAAAAAAACGTATAAACAAACAAAAAATTAAAAAAAAATATCTACATCGATTTGATTATACTTGTATGTGATAAAGTTCTTATAGTATTAAATATGAATGTATGTATCGTCCGTACGGAAGCCTTCGTGTGTGAGTCAAAATCGCACTTTACAGAACTTTTTTTATTTTTTTTAAATACAAACTTTTAAGTAATATTAAGGATATTTTCGCACTAAGTTATTCATATTGATTCTGGATATAAGACAGTAAAGTCAAACAGACATACATCCAAGTGGCGAAGCCTCATTTCAGGTCACCGTCATAACAGATTAAGATTTAGTTAAACAAAAACTAAATTAAAAAAAAATTGTGTTTCATATAAATTCTTCGTGGATTGAAAAAATATCTTAGTGCTAACCTGAACATAAATAAAACCGAAAACGAAAAAGAACAATTATACTTACTTGCAAATGCATTTACCGATGGTAAGTCAATAAAATCATTTCCCATATTCCATTTCATTAAAATCTCAGGTTGAATAAAATAATCGAACGGATGATCCGATTTTATTGGTAATTCTGCAGTAGTGTGTTTGTTTTTACGAGTACGAGTACGAGTACATACATACTGCAAGCCACTGGTATTGACATCTGCATGTATTTATTACCATTCCAGCTGCTGTTTGTTTCGATGGACTATTCATAATTATAGTAGTGCACTGTTCAGCTTTATTTGAAATTCTGCATAAACTTTTGGAATATGCCACAGATGAGGAAATACCACAAACCGAACGAGTAAAATATCTGATCTGCTGTGTGCGTTTGCATGAACTGATTTATGGGTATGAAAATTAAACCTAAAAATAGCCTGCACTAACTTAAATTTAGCTTTTGTAAAACAAATTATCTGATTTCAACAGTTGCCACTAAACAGGTAAAAATAACTTAGATTCAGTTAATGAAAACATTAGTGGAAACTACTCCTCGTTGCATACCTGGAACTGTAAGACAAAGTGTGCACTTAATTCCCTGTAGGAAGTTTCAACAGTAAAACAGTACTGATTCACTATTGATTTTTAATTATACCCCAGACAATGATTTTTGCTATAGACATTGAACATGTGCGTGTCATTTAAAATCTACTATTGACGTTGGTACTATTGACTAGTTAGTTCTTTTGGCAGCATATGTAGATAATTGAAATTTTAGTATCTCTAGTCTGCACTGCAGACGTTGGTACTATTGACTAGGTGAACACAATAGAAAAATACTCTTTGGATAAAAAGAATATGCCGCCGACAAATTATCACTCAAAGCGTGTATTTGTTTCCACTCATTAAAGGCAATGTCATCAAAATAGTCGCCAAAGTGGTGACGTGGAGACTTAACCCCAATCTTCGTACATGATTTTTGCGTCAAAGCGTGAGTTTTGTTTTTAAACGTTGAACAAACTTATTGTAACAGCTGACTTTTTGAACATCGAGCCCCCGCTAAAATATTTACTTATTTTATTAAAATTTATGTACAACTAATAGAATTGCAATTTAAATTTTAACCTTTTATAAACTTTAGCATTTTTCAATGAACATTCTCATATGTACATAAAACTTTTATCTGACGGCAGTTTTAGTGGATGCGCTTTCGCCTTGAAACTTTACCAGCGCGGTAGTTTAGTTGTTTTAATTTTATAAAAAAAAAAAAACTTTAAAACAAACAGCTGTTTTAGCATTGCAAACGGTTGCACTTGTTTGTTATTTTTTGTGTTACTGATATGAATTAGTGTAAGAAATTTAAATTTTATATGTAGCAGAACGTAGCGTATATATCAGATTTGCTCTATCTGCAATATTTGTACGAGCATTTTGCCACGAAGAGTGATTTCCGCTATTAACCTTTCCTACTGATATTCAAAGTCAATGGTAACTAAGCGTATGAATACAGGGTCTTTCATTAAGCTCGCTTTCTATCTTTAAATTTAAATAAAACAAAGTGTCATTCGTAAAGCAGGTCTGGGCTGAACAACAGCTTATTATGTTTTAAGTGTGGCCAGGCTTTTGTTTGTTGCCTGGCCTTCGATAGTTTTTCATCTCGCTTGCACTGGTTGATTGATTTAACTCAAACAACTGTATAGTTTTGCGATTCTTTAGTGAAATTTCGTTGTCAACCACATCGCTACTTCCTATGTGAAGGCATACTTGAGTCGTTCATAGTAAAGTCACACTTGGCAAACATTTGCCCAAAAAGACATAATCACTAAATAAAAAAGAAAAAGGTTTTGGATCAGACATCGTTTAACAGTATTTTGTTTGTAGCAGTTGTGTTATTTTGAGAAATACTAATAAGAACAGTGGTAGTGAAAATTAAACAGTGATCGTGATCACAGTTAAACACATTTCAGCAGTTCTGCTTTAAAAGTGTGTATTAGTGTTTTGAAGTACTAAAAAGAAGAGATACAAGAACAAAAAAATTAGTAATCAACCACTTCCAAATATTGAATATTGTCGTAAAAGAGGCAAAGAGAAAAATCCGAGAGCTATACGGGTACATAGTTGCCACAAAAGAGGATTTGACGCAAAGCTGAAGGTATAAAAAAATTAATGTGGTAACTTTATTTACTGTAAAGTAAGCATACAAGAACATTCACAGTTTGTATGAAAGAACTGTATTTCGAAAACATGTTACTTGAGAAATTCAGTCACAGCTGTGATTAGTGATTTTTCAATCGCTGTGAAAAAGTAACAGGTATGGAAATATCGCTCATCTCTAATTCGAATACCTCTATATCCAAAATAATGGGAATTTAAAATCTCCAATTTTCTTTGGAACATTTTGAAAGATTTTTTACTGACTTAACACTTTCCCATCATCATTTTTTTTGGCAACAGAAATTCCGCTACCCTATTCATAGTTAAAAATTTAATCCATGTATGAGACTGTATTTTCTTGTTTTAATACTTTAGATATTATGAAAGAATCAATGCTTTGTATCGTCATCCCAGTTTGCTTCAGTGCATTTTAAGCATGTTGGTTTTATGTGTGGTCATGTTTATGGCGAATGTTGGCTTGGAGGAGGACATTATACTGTTTTGGAAAATGATGTGTTTTCTGTTTGCTGCTGGTTTTCAAATTGCCATATACTGCTATAATGGTCAGAAAATTAGCACACAGGTTGGTTGTAATTGCCCTCAAACATACAATAAATTAAAAGTTATTAAAATGTTATGAAAATTTAAATTATTCGATAGAGTGAAAAATCGCCGTCAATGTGGTACAGCTGCTGCTGGTACAACGAATCGAAACAATTCAAATACATCATAAATATGATGGTCTTAAGAGCCAATCGCACTTTATATTTGCAAGTATCGGGTTTCACTAACATGTCTCACATAACTTTGCTATCGGTAAGTTCTATAAATTGATTAGAACTCATTGATTATTGAATTTAATAAAATTTATTACAGATTGCCCAGTCAAGTAGTTCATATTATTTACTGTTGAAAAATCTGAGTGGCATGAATTAATTATGTATAACATTAATTAATGGAATGTATTTATTTGTGAAAGCAAATCAAATTATCATCAAAATTTTAATAATTAAACTCGGTAGTGCAAAACAAATATGCAGATATGTATGTGTGTACGTACATTAGATGGAAAACTTTTTTTAATACAATCTATCTTACAGAAATAATTTTTTTTACAGCTCCTCTTTAAAAGTTATTTTAAGTAGACTTTATAAAATGAGTTTATCTTAATTTAGGCACATTTAGGTAAGGAAGGATAGTGCCTAAGCACTTCCACTCGGAGGCCTATAAGTCCATTGTGAATCACTTCATAGTTTCCGCCCTTCCCTGACTCGATGAGAATAAAATTTCACATTACCTTTCATTGAGCCACGTGCTACATGTGCATGAAGAACCCGCTGATATCCTCGAGTTTACACTCCGTGATATCTGTTAGTTCCTCATGGAAACCTCTACTCAGTCACTTACTCGTAAGTCTGTGGCAATGAGACATAATGTGTTCCAGTGTTTTATTATCTTCGCATATCGTGAAAAAAATTGGGAGTGCCAATTTCCCGCTTGCTCCGTTTGCACTGTACTTTACCCAACAGTTACTTTCACTAGACGATACTTAATGGAATCAGGTTTTGTGATGAAAATCTTTGTACATTTTAGGAGATGCACTATAAGGAATTTCACCCATTTTGTGGCCATAATCAGTGTTTAAATAATTCTGCCAAAAAAATCGACTTCAATGCAAAGATCTACAAGAAAATTTTCGGAAAAAAATTAAAGGGATATAAAATTAAATTTTAATGCGCGTGCCTCCACCCATTTTTTAAATGCCAAATTTTGTGTTTTTTAGTTCTCACGGTATGTGTTAAATTTTATAAAAAAAAAGCGGTACAGTAGAACCACTTAAAATAAAACATTAAATTTTAATGGACGTAACCACGCCCATTTTTTCAAATGGAAGATGATGTCTATTTTTGAGCTCAAGGTGTGTGGTAAGTTTCGTAAAAATCGGTAAAGTAGAACCAGGTGAAATATAATAATGGATTTTAATGGGCGTAGCCCCGCCCATTTTTTCAACTTTAAAATTGTGTAATTATAAGAACCAAAGGTGTATGATAGGTTTCGCAGCAATCAAATAAGTAGTATATCATAAAAATAAATAAAAAATATGTGGGCGTGTTCCCGCCCAATTTTTTTTTTGCAATGAAACCAATGGGAAGCTATACCCTCTCAGACAATAAAAAAAATTTACAATCGGTCTAATATGAACCGAGTTATGAAGTAACACAACCAAAAAAAAAAAATGGACACGAATTGATAACATCCTCTTTTTTTGAAGTCGGTTAAAAATTGCAATGATTTTCATTTCATTTGATTTTGCTTATGCTTTCGCTTTTGAAAAATACAACAGTTTCAGTCAAAGCAAAATCACAAAACGATATATGAACAATTGCGCAGCACTTTCAACAGTCGACGCTTGTCCGAGAGAACTGTGATGGTGTTGTAACTGTCATCTGCTACTCACTTTTGACATTATTTTAGTATTTATAAACTCTTATCGTGCCACACAATATAAATGCTACGTTCAATTTGAAATATATCAAAATATGAAGATTGGCTTGTTTTGCATTTCGTTCCTGCTTTTGGAACTCATCAGTAGACTTCAACCCAAAAAATTTTTGAATTTAGTTAAGAAACTTCGTATGCTTATAGTAAGACTCGTAATACTATATTGAGAATCACAGTATACAAACATAATAAGTTTGAAAGCTTCAAACAAAAATCTTTACAAAACAAGCATCTTTATTCGATTGTGCATCTATTTTATTTTCCACCACAATCGAATAAAGATGCTTGTTTTGTAAAGATTTTTGTTTGAAGATTTTGCCCAGGGGTACTTTCGAGTATCAAGATTACAGAGATGCCATTAACTCGAAACCAGCTTATCTAGACTCAAGCACTTTTTCCTTTTTGCCACAGATATTATAACGTAATGGTAAAGCAACGTGACGGAAAATGTAAACAGAGACGTTTAATTTGTAATGTTGCAGATATATGTATTAGAAAAAAATAATTGCGCATTTTCAATTTGGAGTTTTTTTAGTTTTGGCCAAAATAAATAAAATAATTTTTCTGTTATTTTACTTTCTGGGAATGTAATTGTTAAAAAATTTTTATTAGGAGACAGGCGTAAAGCAGCTCTGGGCGAGTCAACATCAAGCATCGTTGGCAATTATCACTTAAGTGCAACTAGAACACTGTTGTTTATTGGCCTTCGAGAGTTTTGCGTCTCACTCGCACTGGTTGACTGATCTGCCACGGATAACCGTATATTCTTGCGGTTCTTCTGTGGAATTTCTTTAACAACCACGTTGCTACTTCCTATGTGAAGGCATAGGTCGTGTACAGTCAGTCACAAAAACCTTTTTAAAATACTGTTAATAACATCTTGGGCATATAGTCTAGTTACTCCGCCCATATTTGTGCAAGCATATTATGCAAATTTACTTTGTATAATATGTATAAATAAATAAATAAATATATTAGGAGACTTTCATATGTACATATACGTACATATGTATGAATATATGTTTTTGCTATTTGATCTTTTTAGACTCCATGTCTACTCTACTTTCAAAATAATTGACCCAAAAGAGTTACTGAACTAAGAGTTGGGGAAATTTGTAGTTTATTAGGCTTCTGGTTATTTGAGGCTGTGATAAATCATTATCACTCTTATTAATTATTTAATAACGTACATAGAAAACATTAGCTTTGCTGTAACTTGTTAATAAATGGTGAAAGGTGAGATGTGCAGTGTAAGCAAAATGAAGCAAAATAAAGCTTGAATGTTTTATATCTAAACAAAATTTATATTTTGCTGTTTTCTTTGATTTTTTTTTAATACTGTAACATCATTGCGATGATTCAAATGAAAGAAAAATGATTTTAATGGATGCTAAAAGAATATATATACAAGAGCTCAACAGATACTTTTCCTTTCCAAACTATTAACTGTGTAAACAACAGAATAATAGGATAATTAAAAATACAAGTGCTAAGAATTACTTACTTAAAATTAATAACGTTATAAAATATTGTATTTAGTCGGTAATGATAAAAAATTATCTGGCATTTTTTAATTCTGATGATTTTTTTTTTCATTTTCTGCACTTCTTTATTAACAAATAAATACATATGTGACGCGCAAAATAGAAAGGGACCTAAGGGTAAAAACCGGTTTTGTTCAGGAGAGCCATTTTAAAGATTTAAATACGTGTATCTTTGGTGTACCATCACCATCATAAAACGCGCATATCTCTGGGAGGGAACACTTTTGGGGCATGGAATCGGTCTCATTCGATGCTCAGATGTTGTCCACATCAAAAAAAAAAATGTGAAAATTGATTTTTTACCCTTAGGTCAATTTCTCTATGCGCTGTCACATATGTATGTGTATATAAATTGAAACGACCTTCAAAACGGACACTAAAAAAAGTTAAAATAGTTTAGTTTCAGTTAAATGAAAGATTTATTATATACGAGTGCAACTTATTTTGCAAAAAAAAATTTATTTCTCAAAATAGTCTCCTTAAAGATCGATACATTTATTCCAGCGTTTTTCTAGTGTAATAAACCTCCACACAATAAGATTTCTCAAGCCCCTCAAAATAAGCGCTTGTTTCAATGGTGATCACTTCGTTTGACCCAAATCTCTTACCAGCCATTTGTTCAAGTTTGGAAAGAGGAAATAGTTGCCAAAGGCTAAATCAGCAGAGTATGCTAAATGGTGTAGTTCGTAGCTGGATTCATGGCTTTTTACCATAGTGATCACATGCACAAGTGTGCATTCGTGCTACATTATTAAATGCCCTGGAGACATTTCAGTCAAATGACCCCGTCAATCAGTGCTTGTCGCTAACAAGATAACATACAAAAATCATGATTTGCAGGTTTTGGTAATGTTAAATAGAACGCAATATAAACGTATGTTCGTCTGCGCACTTCTCCAACATTAATTAGAATCACAAAGAAACTGAAGTTTCTTTCTTGCCAATCAGAGTTGGAGACGATCATCAGCCGTCAAATAAAAAACTCAAACAGTCTTCATCGACCATTGATGACAAACAGTACTGCACGCACACAATTATGTGATTGATGAGTTTAATGTATTTTTTCTTTTCTTTTAAAATCCCCGAAAAAGACTAATCCATCCACACCTTAGGTGCACGATTTATACCCGTACAGTTAATGGTGCTTAACATTCCAATTTTAAGGGTAGATCTCTTGAGTAAGCGCTTTGTGATGTGGTTGGTTTCATATTATGGAGGCTATTAAGGAGTCACCCTTTGTTCATGTCCCTTTATTTCTAATAGGAACCACACAACATAATAGGCCTTATCGGTAGGTTGGCGTATTTCGACTTCGACTAGATTAAAGAAAAAATGTTGCGGTGTTCTTTAATCTTTTACAAAAAACGTAGCAGACGAAGTCGAAGTACGGCAACCACGATAAGGGTGAATATATATACAGGGTGGGGCAAATGTAATCACACTATTGGAAAATCCTATAACTTTTGCAAATGGCGCCAAATGTCAATTCGGTTTTGACATTTGTGAAGCAAACAAACGCAGAATACAAATCGATAAGCCATGAGTCGGTTTGTTTACTCCTCAAAAATGTGGAATAATTGTTTCCATTTTTTTGTCGATTGTGTCGGCGGCGCAGCATGAATTTCGTCGCAAATTTCCTGGCCGTCCGACACCAACTCGGCAAGCACTGCAGCGTTCGGCCATTCGCCTTGATGAGACTGGGACAACATGAGATGTTCTCAAGGCTGGCCGAAGCAACCGTTCTGCTGAGAATATCGCTGCTGTTGCCCAAGATGTCGAAGATGAGCCCGAAACATCGATCAGACCGAATGACACACAACTGGGCATTATTTTGGTGAAAGATTTAAGGATGTTACCTTACAAAATGCAAAACCAAAATTACTGCAAAAGAACATCGGATGATTACCTTTGCCCACCCTTTATATTTGGCACGTTGAAGAAGTACTCAATGTGCAAGACTCCTAGTGGAGCGGATAATTTTCATTCTGTGTAAAGTTGTTTATGTTGCATAAACTACTTAATTTGTTATTACTTGCGTATTACACATTTTTAAAATTCCCAGTTCATCAAGACTTTCGTCATTGATATCGATTTCGAATATATCTCGAACATTTATCGTGTAAAACTATCGAGAGTGACTCTCGAAATTGAATCGAAAAAAGTTCAGCTGTCACTCAGTTTTGTCCCAAAAAACATTCGATTTCGAAGTTTCACTAGCAATATCAAAAGTGAGAGAATATCGAACTAATTTCGATATCGAAAAAAGGCAGCAGAAAAAGTAAAAAAGTAATTTTATTTTTTAATTTAATTATTTTATTTATTTATTTTTTTTAAATACCTTAACTTATGACGCAGGATTTGAACACGGTACCTCCATTTTAACAGACTAGACCAAAACACCTGCATGCAAAGCAGCTTTCAACAATTAACTGAACATTCAAAGTGGCCGAGTACCAACATAACGCCATAAAATCAAAATTCGAATATACGTAACCCGCGAAAATTCCAAATTCGCGATACTTTTTGAACACACCTCGTATGTGTTGGTTTTTTTTTTTTTACTTACAGTGCTGTCTTGATTTGAACTTGGTACCTCTAGACTAACAGACTAGCCCACACACACACACTCGGCTACCGTCACACATTCGAGAGACTATCGAGAGAAGTTCGAAGCTTTCTCGAACATTCCAATTTTGTTAGATTTGAGAACGAACAAATATCGAACAACTCTATTTCGAAACTTTTTCGCTTTAATGAGCATTCGTTTACAGCGAATCTCAGCTCAAGTGAGAAGAAGCCGATTGAAGTTCGGCACTCTAGTGCCACTTTGGCCAGTATGATGCACATAAACTCTAACTGAAATGGTTGAACAGTGCAGAAAATGTAAAAGAAAGCAATTTCGAAAATATATTTATTAACTTTTATTCAGTCAAGGGGTAGTGTGAATAAAAAAAAATCATTTGCTTTTTACTTAAAATTTTGTGTAAAAAAAACAAAAAACACATGCATACATGTTTGGGGTTTTACAAAAAATTTTAACTAAAAAGCAAATGCTTTTTTTGGTTTGACTTACACAAGTCTATTTAGTATTTACACCCATCGAATTATGAATTGTTTGCGCTTTACTTTTTCAAGTCATCAATCAATTTTTCAAGTTTTGTTTTTATTTGCACATCACACGCTCTGTGCCCTCCATTATATTTGCAATTGGGTGGCTTTACAAATATGTATCAATCAGTTAGTCGAGTATATTAGAAATAAAGGATATTAGATTTATTTTGTAATTGAATAGTGTTTAATAACTACGCCCAGGTACTCATGAGTACATTGTTTGTGTTGCTGTTGGTGTTTCCACAAATTAATTTGCCTTAAGTGGCCATGGCATATACTACATACCAAAATATATATATTTTTTTTTGCTGGAGGGGGGAGGGAAGAACATGCCGCATTAACTTTCATAAAATCTAGTTTTTAAAAATATGAATATTTGGGGCACAGTGATTAAAGGAATGAACCCCCTTGGGAGAGAAATAAATCATATGCATACATATTAGATTGTAATCAATTTATTAGCGACAAAGGATACATACACAGATGTACTACTTTGAATTTCAATATATTTGCAGTTTAAAACAATTTTGTAGATCATATTTTTATTTATGTCCTTCACCAAAAATGGTAAGGGTATACATAAGTCTGTCATTCCATGTGTAATTTTCACACTATTCATATACGACCCCATAAACTATGTGTATATATTCTGGATCCTTATGAATAGCAAAGTTTAATAAGCGATGTCTGTCTGTCCGTCTGTCTGTAAGTGAAATCGGTTTTGCGAAGCCCCCAAAAAAACTACAGCTTCAGTCTAGGAATTTGCTCTCAAATATATTGATATTGAAAATCAGTAAAATCAGAAAGATGCTTCCAGGACAGGATAATCTTAACTTTTTTTGAACATACATACTCGTATGTATGAAAGGAATTAACTAAAACTGTTTTTTTCGGTATTAATTAAATATATTTTATATTTTATACAGAAAAAGATTGATATTGAAAATCATAAAAATTAAAAAGATTTTTCCAGGGCTGGAAACTTAAACTTTTTTTGGTATGTAAAAGTAACTAAATTAAAATAAATTTTCTTCCTTTTTTAGTCAAACATATTGTGTGTTTTTTTTAGAAAGAAATAGATTGGTATCGAAAACCGGTAAAAACAAAGATGGTTCCAGGATTGGAAAGTTTAGATTTTTTTTTTTTGATATATCGAGCCATAACTGCCAAAAAAGCTTAACCGATACATTTTTTGGGCCGCTTCTTTTACGAAAATCGCAAATAATCGATTTGGTAAAAAAAAATTAAGTTAAAAAATTGTGTCGCTTAAACTTTTTTGGCGGTTAAGGCACGATACAAATGTAACTAACTAAAACTTATTTTCTTCTTTATAAGTTGAATATATTTTAGAAAGAAAAAAATTGGTGCCGGAAATTGGAAAAATCAAAAGGAGGCTTCCAAGGGTTGGAAAATTTAAATTATTTTTTTATACATAAAAGTAACTAACTAAAACTTAATTTTTTATTTTTTGTTTTTATTATTGACCTTTTTCTATTGGTTTTTATATATGAAGTTCTTTTTGAACTATTAATGGGCTTTTAAGGTCATTAAATTTTAAATAAAAGAATATTTTAAATTTGCAATGTCATCCGACGTTTCGTTGGAAAATCCCAACTTCTTCAGGGATGTTTTTGTTTTTTATTCAATATGTAATCTTAATTCATTTTTTTTTTTTTTTTTTTTTTTTATTAAATTTGTTTTTATATCTTTGTATTTTACATAAAACATTACATAAGACACAAATCGAAAAACAAACGTCCAAAACAATAAAAACAAATTTAATAAAAAAAAAAAAAAAAAAAAAAAAATGAATTAAGATTACATATTGAATAAAAAACAAAAACATCCCTGAAGAAGTTGGGATTTTCCAACGAAACGTCGGATGACATTGCAAATTTAAAATATTCTTTTATTTAAAATTTAATGACCTTAAAAGCCCATTAATAGTTCAAAAAGAACTTCATATATAACTTTTTATTATTTAAACATATTTTATATTTTATCAATTCGTCAAACTCATCGTGCATCGTTCCGAATAAGCAGAATTGTCGCATTTGGAGTGAGCAGAATCCACAAGCTTTTGTCGAAACAAAATTACATCCACAGAAACTTACTGTTTGGTGCACTTTATGGGCTGGCGGAGTCATTGGCCCATACGTATGTCTTCAAAAGCGATGATGGTCAGAATATTAAGTTGTTGAAAATTGGTGTTCCAGATTGCGCCTTCTATGCGCTAGCCGTGGCGGCCACATGGCAGAAATCATATTTAAACATTAATTTCATAAAATTTTCTTTCCAATAAAGCCCGTTTCATTGATATTACATACATACGTATGTATGTATGTATATGCATATGCATTTAATATATACTCGTATGTTTGTATGCATGTGCATACAAATACATTTTTATACTATATATCCAAATGCCGGCAGGAAATATTAAGTGGCACTATCGGAATGAATACATTTTTAAACTTCTTATTTTTTACACAAACTTCCCTGCTTATTTGAGCTCAACGCAAGCGCAAAGAGGAATTTTAAGAGAAGATTTTCATAGATGCACTGAAGTCGAAAAATGTTAAATTTTAAGAGAGTTGTTCTATTTAATTTTATTCGTGTAAATTAAATGTTAAAATTTCTTCTTGAAAGCTAAAATTTCCCATGGAATTATGTTATACTTTGGCGCTATTTAGATATTAAATGATTGGTATTAACAAACATACATACGAGTACATACGAGTACATATGTGTGTATGTACATATGGAAATCTATTTGAAGATTTGGTTCAAACTATGTTTGCTCTAAATTAAATCACTACAAATCACATCAAAAATTCAACAAGTGAGCTTGTTTTCTATTTCTATAGTATATTAGGTATTTAGCAATATAATTTTGTATTTATTTATAAAAATTATCAAGGCTTTTAAAAGCTTAATAAGAAACATTTTGTATTAAAATCTGTTTAAAAAACCTTTTATAAAGCCTTACTAATTTTTATAAATAAGGCTGATGATATTTAATGTATTCAATTATTAGTAACTAAGATAGTGTATAATTTTAAAAAGACGACAAAATATTATTTTGGTTGCATATATTAAATGTTTAACAAAACACAAGAATTTTTTATTCTGTACTGGGTTTTTTGATTTAAAAGTGCAGCTTTTAAAAGTAAATATGTATATTTTCTGAACTTAAGCTTCCAAATGCTTCTGTTTAAAATGAGACAACAAAGACGCATTTTTTAAAACAAACCAAAAACTTAATAAAAATATTCTAGTTTTTACCTAATTTTTCGACCTTTTTTTATCCGTTCAATTTACTATTTTTTCAAGCTTTAGGTCTGTTCAAATTTTTATTTTTTAGATCGATATTTCGTTAACTTTCGCTTAATGGATATTTAATTTTTAATTTTTTCTTTTGTCTTTTTTTTCTTTTCAATCACAAAAACGTATAAAAAAATATATAAATAAATATAACAAAAATTAAAAATTTGCGGCTTGGTCTATACATGGACTCGGACAGACACACACACATATACAAATACACAGACACACACTACAAACTTATAACACCCCTTTCTTTGGTTCGGGGGTTAAAAATATTAAACAACATTTTTTTGTGATTGAAAGAAAGAAAACAAAAGAAAAAATTAAATATCAAAAAAAAAAACAAAAAATAACAAATACTCTGAAGAAGTTAACCAAAGATTTTGCAAATATCAAACTAAAAAATAAAAATTTAAAAAGAGCTAAAGCTTGAAAAAATTGTTTGTTTAATTTAATTAACCTTAAGTTCATGTTTTGAGGAACCCAAATTACATGTGATCATTTTTAAAGAACTAAATGCGCTAAAGATAATTGTATATTATTCTAACAAACACCAGCAAAAAACCCCAAAAAGTCGCCTAAAAGAAACACGGGCCGTACGGGACCCTTCGTTTGTGAGTCAAAGTCGAACTTTACTAAATTTATTCTATAATAGTGTGGCACATACTCGTACAACGCCATTTTGAAGTGATTTTTTAAAGTCGGTCAGACTTCTGCAAGATTTTCCTGTGAACGAATCGTACGATCGTGTAGAATAGTTAATCAGGGCCTCTTGCTTAAGACAAACGTTTTGGTTTATTACGTTAAGTATAGATATACATATGTATACCACAAAAAAAAGAGCATCTTAGCATGATAAATAGTCCTATTTCAATAACGATTCTAAAAGTTCCACAACAAAATTCTGCCACGCCTTAAAATACAGCCCATGCAGTTTTTTTAAATAAAACTTATAACCACTACGGTTCCCGCTTTCAATTTATAAAATTTTTTCTGAACATTATTATGAAATAATATCATTAAATCTATAAAACATATTTAATTTTTCCTTTCCATATACAAATATTTATAAAACAGTAATTTAAAAAAGAAACACTAAACTCATTTTGCAATTTTGAGAACTCAAACTAGCAGCTTAATTTAGAAAAATAAATTCTCAAGTAAAATAATTAATAAGCACTTTGAAAACTAAAACATATTGCCAGGTAACAAAGGAATACGATGTTAACCCGTGGCACAACCGGATCATACACTGCGAATCACTTACGCTACATTTACACATGCAAGCACTTTCTTGAAATTTCTGTATACGTATTATGAATAAAAATTCTAATGAAATAAATGAGTTTCATGAAAATTTCTTGTTTCGTTTTCGTAGGAAAGTGAAAGTTCATTTTAAAAATGTCGTCGAAACATAAAGTTGCAAGAAATTGTTTTGCTTACTACTTAATTAGAGTTACCCAGAATATCAACTACACAAAATTTATTGGACAATAAGTTGGGAATAAGTACTTTTGTTAATGCATAAATTGTCTGCTTCATGTATATTTGAACATAAGATATTATAATTCTTTAAATATTTATACAAAATAAGCATAATTTATAACAACTATTTGCCACAACCCTGTATATTTGTACAAATCTTTAAAGTGGGTAACACTGTTAACCTCTTTTTTCATTTTACTTTCTGAAAACATAAAAAAATTACTTTCTTGAAATTTTCTGAAATCTGAGTGGAAATTAAAAACAATGTGAGTTGTGGTAGTGAAAAAATGTGAGTGTATTGCGATTTTCATTTGTAAATGGCAGGTTAAATAAGAAACTTTAATTTTTTTAAAAGGAGTAACACTCAGGCAATGATTGTTTACTATTACTGCCTTGTGTTATGTTCTTTAATCCGCTGATGAAGAAGGGCGATCTGATGTTACATTACGTGGGCGCGGCCACACGATCAAATTACGCCTTTCCATTATTTTCAATTTGCAATACACTCTTGTTTGCTGTCACACTTACATTTGTTAAATTAACCACTAGATTGCATACAATTTTACCATTCCATTATCCTGACAATTCTAACGTTACATTCAACTTTAACAGCTGATCACAAATTAGTTATTGTGCTCCCCTTTTGAAAATATATACAGGGTGTCTGGTGGCAAATTTATATTTTTAAATACGATTATTTCAAAAAGTAATAAGCGATACGGAGGGAGGGTGGCGCCGTTGGAATTATCGATTGTGCGGATTTGTTAGTCACGATGCCGCAGTGGTCGAGTGAGCATCGTGCATTCGCTGTGGAGACATTTTTTGAGAGTAATGATTCTTACGTAATTGCTCGTCGACAATTTTGTTCAAAGTTCGGAGTGTAAATTTAATTCGTTCGTGGGCGCAGAGATTCCGCGCAAATGCTTCGGCTATGAATGTCCCACGGCCAGGGCCCAGTCGATCTTCAAGGCCTCCCGAAAACATTGAACTGGTTGAAAGCAGTTTACGCGAAAATCCGCGACTTTTAATACGGAAAAGAGCAGCCTCACTGGGACTTCCAAGAGCGATTATTCATTAAATTTTAAAAAAGGATCTGAAGTTCCATCCTTTTAAAATTCAAGTCGTTCAAGAACTGAAAGAATGTGATTTTGATTTAGGCAAAAATTTTTGTGAAACAATGTTGGAGCGTTTTCGCACTGTAAATCCCATTTTTGGAGCGACGAGGCTCATTTTCACTGAAACGGCCACGTCAACAAGCAAAACTGATGTCACTGGTCTACAAGAACCCGCAACCCTCGATTGAAATATCAAAAACCATTGCATTGCCTCAGGGTAACTGTTTGGTGTGCCTTATCCACGCATGAGATAATTGTACCTTTTTTTCGAAAATTCTCGAGGCCAGGCGACGAATGTCTTTTGTCTTTTTGCCAAACCTGCGAGCTCATCCATCGTACTCGTACACACGTGGTTTCAACAGGATGGGGCGACTGCACGCACAGCCAGAGCTCCGATGAATTTGCTTCGGGAAAATTTCCCCCATACGCTGATCAGTCGCTTTGGTGACATCCCATGGCCACCGAAGTCGCCCGATCTAACTTCCATGGATTTTTTTTATGGGGCTACCTCAAAGAGAGGGTTTATAATGACAATCCCCAATCTCTTGTGGCTTTAAAGGAAAATATTCGTCGAGAAAACATTCAATTGAACCAATTTTACTGGATGACATACTCTTTAAAACATAAAATCCGCGTTTCCATTCTATCGTTCAATGCTCTTAATAAAACTTTGTGTCAATTATTGCGTTTTTTATTTAAGTTTGAAAATATAAATCTGCTACCAGACACTCTGTATATTGCGCCAAAAATAGTTGATCACTGAAAAAAGTATTTTATGCGCATTCAATATGCACTAAAACTCAAAAAATATGCTCTCAAGAAAATAAAATAAATTGGTTTATTTGAAAATAAAATAATAAAAAACAAAACATATTTTTAATTCAACAATTCAATAACATTTGCATATAAAATATAATATGACAATCAGGACCTGCAAAAGAAAATATCACTTTAACGCATCGGCTTTTTTCTCGAAAACTTAACTTTATAATGGTAGCAACATATTGATTGTACATGCTATTTCTTTCAGAAATATATTATGGCTTAATAAATAAGCCAAATGTATACAATATATATATACTAGATAGCTTGTAAGCATATTAAAATAATATAAAATCTATGAAGTATCCAAATACACCCTAAAACTGTCAAATATGCTCTAAAAACTCGAAAAAATGCTTAAAATATGCGTGTAAGACTGCAATATGCAAAAGCATGCTTTAAAGGGTAAAACATGCAAAAATATGCACTAACAAATCGATGCCAAAATTAATAAAAAGTTCTGAAACAGATAAATATCTTATCTCCGCATTAATATGTCACACAAGAAAAAACATGCAATTGCATATTTGCGGTTTCCCTGCTAATAACATTTTGGCAATTGGCAACGCAACTAAAGTTCGGTTGCCATGTACGAGTATGTACATACATATGTATGTATATATATCCACAATCATGGGTGAGTAAAATAAAGTTCATATCTCATGTAGCATTTTACAAATGCTGTGCTTTAAAGGGTTAAGAAACGAAATAAAATCTGCAAGTGCACACATACGAGTACGAGTACATACATACATAATAATAACAAATTAATTGCACATAAGAAAACAAAGAATATTGACAATATATTCCTTTGTTAGTAAAATTACCACACAGAATGCAAAACTATTCCAGATTTCATTTTAATGAAGTTAATTGAAATGCATTTTTTGGAAAATGTTTGCTTGTTTTTATTTAAATTGTGGGTATTTAAGTTGAATGCTGAGTGAATGGTACTCAAGAAATCCATTCATTCATGCTGCATCATTTCATTTTGCTGCTTGTATTGTAATGGCATTGTAATAACAGAGTGAGTCACAATGAATTGTATCATAGCAATTACATTTGCTATTGTTGTCGAATAGATGCATGGCAAAAGCAACGAAGTTATGAATTGTTAGCAATTGTGAATGGTTTTATTCTGTTCTCTGATCTGTATCATGGAAAACCACATTTTTCCTCATCATGCATTCAACTTATTTTATTTTTCATAATTTGTATTTCATTAAACAAAAACACGATACAAGCTTAATCATTTTTATGAAGTCCATATTTCTGTGGCAAAAAGGAAAAAGTGCTTAAGCACCTCCCTCCGTAAGTTGCATATTCGAAAGATTTCAATTAATTTGTGTAATTTTTCAGGAAGTTATAGCACTATGACTTGCGCCTTATCTTTTTTAGGCTTCTAATTTCATTTGGAATAAAAGCTTAATTTAGGCAATACTTTGGTATATTTCAACTTAAATGTATTACTTACAGTGTGTATAACGGATGTTTGCTTAAAATAATAACGGTTAACGGAGAATTTCCTATTTAACTGTTAAATAATTAAATTTCTGAAAACCGACTTGGAAGCTTAAAAGTGCTCTCCTGCAAAACAGTAAAATATAACTTAAGCACTTTTTCCTTATTGCCACAGATTTATAATCTACTTGTAACATGCAAATGAATTTAAGATTGTATTTTTGTATTTCCTTATAAAACTTATGAATTGGATATGTGTAAGACAATTTTTATCGTTTAAGATTTTGCACGTGCATATTTTAAATCAGGCATCTCCAAAATACTTCACACTCTTTTACTACTTTTAAATTTTACGCACAAAGTATATGTGAAATTGAGAACTTATATACTTATGTGTGTACATAATTCGATATCATACAAAATTCTTGCAACATTTTTTGTATCATATCATCTGATATTAAATAACTCTTAAGTCTATACAAATACATAAAATTTTAGTGCCTATTTGTACTGTCAAAATAACTTTTTACTTGATGTACACATGTATGTACATACTAGACTTGTATCGAACTCATTCGGTAGCTCGTTTTTTACACAAACCAATCAGCAAACCCATGTATTTTAAACTTTTGCTTTTCTGCTGTCAGTTTTTTGAACCCTGGTAATTTATTAGCCTGCAATTAAATATCACTCATACGTAGATCTTTAAACGAAAAATGTTGCATACTTCGTTGGATGCTGATATAAAGAGGTAGGGTAGCCATTTCCATTTTGGGAAAAAGAGGACAACAACCACAAAACACGAGGACATTTGGCCCAAAAAAGAGGACAATATTTTCATAAATCAATAGATTTATAAAAACACGTTTGGCAGCCATTGAATCGTTTCGACTTAAGACTAATTTTTCACGGTAAAATATTTTATGAAATTAGTTGCATTAAATTTTGTTTTGTTGATAAGAGGTGTAGATAATCAAAAGGGGTTGGAAAAAGGTCATGACTTAAACTTCTTGAAATTTTTTATAAAATCTTTGCACTGAATAATTATCGAAAAAAAAATTAAATTTGAGTTATAAATGAAAGAACTTTAATAGAGAATTTAAAACAAAATGCATGAAAAAATTTAGGCAAGTATACCGGTACTCAGAAAAAGTATCGACGATACCGATAGACTTACTGAATTTAAATTAAAGGTAAAATAAAAAACAGAAGTTGAGTTATTTTTTATTTATTTGTTGTTATCACACATCATTATAGGGATAGAAGTTATCAGAATTTAAGATCACTGACGCAAACTCATAGACCTGAACAAAGTTTACTTTAAAAATTTGAAGCCAGTATTATCATACAAAATATTGGCTGTAAACTCCTAAAGTACACTTTGTTTACACTATGATTATGCGCCAATATGAATACAATTTTTGTTTAAAAAACAAACCATTCTCAAATTTTTGGGAGGAAGAAGATTTCATAAATCAGTTTGAACAAATACTGCAGTAGTTTATGCATATGATGCCATAGCGCCAGAAAATAAGCGGCTGTGTATCTGTAGATGTACTAGAATTTCTCCACATCTTCTTTAGTCTGGACAAGGGCTGAAAGCCTACTATTTGTGGACTTAACAGAACTTCTATGAGGTGTAAGGCTGACAGTATTAGCAATACTTAGTTACAGAATATAAAGCTGCATTCAGGTCAACTAACTCAATAAGACCAATTTTTGATATAAAAGTACTAGAAGAAGAAAAAGACTGCCATTGAAATATTCGGTTTTTATTTATCGAAGATCAATTCAAGTAAATCTGTAAATTTTTGAGATTTTGATCTATGCTCCATTTCGAGGAGTTATGTGAATAGACTTTGTAGTCTTCAGTTTTAAGTTCTACTTTGCATTTTATACGAGGTAGATAACCTTGTGCTGCAACTCATTGTTATATAAAACTCCTCTCAGTTGTTATTAAAGAGAAAAATAAGCCTTCAAAATAATTAGGCAGCTTCAAAAACATAAGTGTCAAAAGTAGGACAAATCGGGACAATTACTAAAAAGAAGTAGGACCACCCCGGACGCCCTAAAAAAGAGTACGGTGTCCGGGGAAAAGAGGAGAGATGGCAACCCTATACAGAGGCAACTGCATGCAACTCAGAGCGTATGAGTAATAATGATGTAAATCAAATCGCCCAGTTTTTAAATGTACGTAGCATGAATAGAAAGACAGATAAAGACAACACGAATGCCAGCTATAGCATTGTATTAGTTTAGACTTTGGTGTAATTCTAACTGTGATATTAGAAGTTAAGGAAAGGCTGTGATATTTTATTTAATTTTATTTATATTTGCAATTATTTTTTACGTTATGTGTTTTATGTCGTACCTTTTATGTCATATTAAAATACATTTCAAAAATTTAAAAGTAAATTGGAATAAGGGATAAAATATGTAAGTCAAGTTTGATACTCTATTATCATTTATTGTATTTATATTCAAGTTTGCTCTTTTTAATTATTGCACATGAAGATGTTGGAAAATCCCAACGAAACGTCGGATACATTAAAAATTAAATAAAAAACGTCTTTTATTTACATTTTAAAGAAATTGAATGACCTCGAAAGCCTGAATACGTTGGTTTCAAAAACAGTAGCACCACGCAAAAATTCTTTGACATTCCTAGAATAGCGGTATATTAAAAATTATTTTTGTATGTAAGCATAAGATTTCATGCACAAAGGTTAATAGTTTATTTATAAAAGTCTAGAAAGAGAGAATCTTAACTTTGTTTGCAAAGTTGCTTTAATTGAGGTCTTGTTTTTGAAAAGTTGCGTTAACAGAGCCATCTATGTTAAGAACTTGTTGTGAATATCGAGGTGTTGCGCTTATCGATTGTTGCGTTAACCGAGTATGCACTGTATATATTAGATATTTTTAAATTTTAAGCTGAATTCACCAATTTGTTTGAAAAGATTTTTTTCTCACAAAACATTTTTTATATTATCTCTTTCTTTTTTAACTATGCGTAATAACACAACCCCTATTTGTCTGCCAGGTGCACTTGTCCTTGGTTATATTCAATTGTGTGCGTATGTATATATTTTTATATGTTGGAGCGGTACGTACATAAGCATTTAATTAAAAAATATGCAATAACAGCTTTAAGAGGTCATAAAAAAGTATGTGCGTTTATTTGAATATTAGAAAAACGCTTAAATTTTTACCTCTGCTGGTATATTTATGTTTTTACATTTATATTTTAAGATTGTTATAATACGTTATAGTACACCATTGAATAGGTAATTATATTTTCTATTGTTATTACATAAAAAAAAATAAAGAAACATATAAAGCAAAGAAAATCAATCCAATTAAAAATATAGACAAAATAAAAAAGGTTCGAATAATTTAATTTTATAATAAAAATTTTACTTTAAATATCTCGAAAAGTTTTGAAGTTAAAACAAAAACTTTATATTAAAAAAAAAATTGTATTATAAAAATGTGAACATTTTTTTCAAATCTCGTATGCCAAGAGTTTCTTACTAGTTGCTTAAAACAAAAAAAAATTACAAAAAGCAGCGTGCAATTTTTGTCAAAGAAATGCTTATTTGCTGGAAGTAGGGTGCACTTGAAAAAATCAATAATATTTCACAGTCTTTTAAGTTCTCAACTTTTAGAAACAATCAAAATTTTAATTAAAGGTTTGAAATTAATAAAAAAAACGTAAAAACCAAAAAGTACAACCGAACTTTTCAATTACAAATAATTAACAGTCAATTATAAATAATTAACGGTATCACAAATCAAGATATACTTATTAAAGTGTAATATACACAAATAGTGCATAAGCACATGCTTATGTATGTATGTATGTATGTATGTATGTATGTATGTGTGTGCATATATCACACACTAAAACATAAACATATACATACATATGCTGAGTAGTGGCAAACAACTGTTGATACTGTACAAATGACGCAAGTATGTAACACAAAAACAAGCATAAAGGTATTTTATATTCTCCAAGGAGGCTGTATTGCAAATGAATTTGCTGCAAGCGTTAGAGATTTGTTCAATTAACTTGTTTATAAAAAAACAAACAAAACCACTTTGATCATTTTGAGTTGTGACTGTTCACAATAAATTTAACACTATTCGTTTAAACAAGAATCGCATATATACATGCGTATGTACCTAACTTGTCTTCTTTTACGATGGTTGTAAATTATATCAAGTTCAAGCAACATAATTTAATTCATTGCCAACCACACCTGCCAGATCTAAATTATCTGGCCAAATTCGTATAAACTCAAAGAAAAAATTTTAAAAATTTTAATGTCAAATACCTTAAATGCTTTTTTGAAAAACTGGAAGTTCCTAAGCTTTTTTTATGTACAATAGTTTCAATTGACTCAATTCCTAATTCGATATCTTGTCTTTCTCATTCATCAAAAATATGAATCGTTAGAAACTTTTAAAAATATTTTCAAACTGGAATCTTGTCAATATTTAACCGCAAATTATTCATTCTGTTTTCCGATTGCGGAAATCATTTTTTGTGCGGAAATAAAATATTAAATTATTCACTGCGTTCCTGTGGTATCATTGGGCGCATTTATAAGACAGTTGTGAAACTGTTGGCAACTGTTGGCCCCAACAGTTAGTTACGTCTTAGAAACGGCTTGTTTATATCTTTATTTCTTTTATATATTTATCGCATTTGTAATGTAAAATTTAATAAATAATATACCTTAGCTCTATTCGATCAGCATTTCATGGTTGAGCACTACATGTTGACTATAGGTAGCGAAAAAATTTTGTGATGGATGCGGAACTACTCAACTATGCATTTCTCAGACAAACACTCAACGTTTAAGTAAGTAACAACAGCTACGTCTTCAGCGGCCCATCCATTATACTGTTATTATATTTTCAAAGAAAATATTAGCAAATTTTCCTGACAGTGAAAAATTAAACAACATTGAACAATGTTGCCACCACATTACACAATTGGCTTGATTGTACAATAAAAATCCAAAGTCTTTTGATATTTGCCAATATACGAATATGACATACACATTGGCGATATTATTGTACAATACGAAAAATTGCACAATTATATTGCAAGGCAAAGGCTATTTCATGGCCTTTCAGTAGTTTTTGCATTTCAATTTCTTAATTTTATATAACGCGTGTCAAAAATGAATACGAACTTAAAAAATTTATTTGTTGTGGTTAAGCATCTTTAGATAAATTTCGTTGCTGCTCAAGAACATCAAATCTGTAGCAATATGGAAAAAGTGGTTAAGCCATATTTTACTGTTTTGCAGAAGAGCACTTTTAAGCGTTCAGAAATTTATATCTTTTATAGTTAAGTTGGGAAATTATCTGTTAACCTTTATTTTTTTAAGCAAACATCGTTCTACAAAAAATTATATTACACCACAAATTTCTTTGAAAAATAAGCAATTATATTTACATTTGGTTATATTTTATGTTTTTCATACAACTGAAGAAATAAAGTAAAATAAAACGTCAAATACACCTACAAACATTTAATTATCAACTACGAATTTCAAAACAAAAGAGAATTGCAGAGCACATGAAACTGTGTACCCCTCCCCAATCTTCTCACCCCTCTCACCAATAAACTCAAGAATTGCTGCAACAAAAATTGCAAATCTGGACAGGGAACTAAGTTGAAATATACCAAAGTATAACCTAAATTAAGCAATATTCCAAATGAGATTAGAAGTCTCAAAAAGATAAGTCGCAAGTCATAGTGATATAAATTCCTGAAAAATCACACAAATCAATTGAGATTTCGACCAGGGGTACTTTCGAGTATGCAGATTACGGAGGTACCATTAACTCAAATTAGCTTATCTCGACTTAAGCACTTTTTCCTTTTCGCCACAGAAATATTATTTTTTTGTTTCTGAAAGAAATTATTAGCCTACTACGATTGTACTTTTGCAATTCTCAATAGTTTCTTGAGAGTTTCTCTATAAAAATTGCGGTTTTGTAATTTTTTTTGAATTACATGCATATATGGTTGAAATCAACTGATGAGTTGCTTGAGCAGCAACAAAATGCAACAATAAAAGCTTTTACATTTGTAAATCTTATATATCGATTATATTTCTTTTCATTGTTAAAATGAATGTTAAATTTTATCTGCGCATACTAACTTCTTTAAAATCGATTTAGCATAAAGTACATACTACAACAAGTATTAATTAAAAAAAATCAAAAAACTCGACTGCGACCAACTTTGAACCGTTCAATATCCTAAACGGTCATTCGAAATGAAAAATCATAAGAGAAGCCTAGAAATTATTTTAAAATACCTGTCGAATGATACCCATTTTGATATAGTTCGCCGACTTTTTAGTTTTTCAAACCTGCTAACTGTGTTACCAAAAAATGCAAATCTCATTTAACTGAAAATTAAAAACTTTTATGAAAAAGAAAACATTTAAAAGGAGGATATAAAATACATACGTTAAGTACACAAAATATTGAGTATGCTAGTCCCTCCCCCTGGAGCGTTTCGTAATACGTGAATAACTCATTAAACGAAAAAATAAAAGCAGAATGTACCATGCAATACTTATTCTACATACATACTTAGTTTATTTAATAATTATATTATTGTGTATAAGTAATGTGAACTGACGTGGAAGTTATCTTCCCGATAGTCCTTATAATCGGTTATAAATAATTTGCATGTTTCGTTTATAAAAAAAAAAACTTTATGTATATCTATGTATGTATATCAAAGCTTGCCATGTGTCCAAGCAAAAAAAAACAATTTATTGTATGTAATTAAAATTTACCGCATCACAAATTAATTAATTCCTGAAAATTTTACACATTCTTCAAAAAGAACAAATCATTTTGAATCCTGTTTTTGTAATTTGCATAAATTACGCTCAACTTATAAAACGAATAATTGTTATGTTTTGATTTGCACAGGTTTTTAAAGTTACTTCAATATTCAACTTGAAAGCTAACAAAATAGAACAAAATTAAGTTATTCATAATTTTACATTTTATTCTTTTGATATTATGCCTGACGTAAAAAAAAAGAATTGTTTTCTATGAGTTATTTAATAGGGACGAAATATTTAAAAATAATTAAACATTACATTCCAAATACACGCTTTGTAAGGTAAAAAAATAACATGCTGTTAAAGGGCCAAAGATGTCAACAATTTTCTTCACATATACAATAAAACACAATTAAAAACCTGGATAACTCGCCATAATAATAATAAATTATCAGTTCAGTAAATTCAATTAAATCCAAGTTAAAGCAAATATATGTTAAAGAATTTATAAATAAACTGGCGCCACTTCTAAAAATAAATACATAGTGAATCCACAAGAAAAATAACATGAAATTATATATACGAGTATGTACATACGTATGTACCATCATATCAAGTAATATATATGATACATAAAATATTTAAATTTACGAAACGTTTCATAATCAAATTTCCATACAAAATTCGTTTTGTAAACATTTTGTAAATTGCAATTATTTTTTATGAATACGCTGAAAGTCATTATGACACACTTTTTGTAAATAAAATGAAGCGGTAGTGATGAGTGTAGATTTATTTATGAAAAGTTTAGTTGCTTGAAGATTTGGTAGTATAAATTTAGCTCTGTCTGACCTCACTTCCGGCCGCAGTTTAAAACGTTGTCTTGATACCAAAAATATTTACATACAAACAAATGCTTCTTAACAATGTTTGTGATAATAATATACCAAAACGTTTCAATATATCAAAATAAGTTGATTTGCCCAATGATTAACATCAGAGTAGTAATTGTATGCCAAGTATAACATGTTATCTACCTACCGGCCAACTTTCCATGCGAGACAGACCATAGGGAATATTTGCATATACATTTCATATACATAATTTACGTTCTTAAACTCGATGCTTTGTGAGACCAACATAAACCATATTGGTAGATATTTGCGAAAACTAATTGCTTGTAATTTGTTTGAGCTTTTTTATTACATTTGTTACAGCCAATGCTCTCAATATGAAACCAACTAACTATTTATTCACTTAAGTTTCTGCTGTTGTTTTAAAAACGTAACACTTTTAGAACGCGATCAAACAAAACAAATTTTCGCATTCTATTTAACTTTTTATTAATTTATTTGCACTATTAAATTATGTTTAACTTCCAACAAACTTTCTAAGAAACTATTGCAACCCGTTTTGACATTTCGCGCCCGAAAAATAAGCCAAAAGATTAAACAAAATGAAATGAAACGGATAGAAAAGAAATGACCTGTTGCCAGATGTAAGAAGTAAAAATCTGCAAACAAAGCGAGTATTTTAAAATCAAAAAAAACGGATTAATAAAACAAATAAACAACTAAAGAAATCTATAAATTGTTTGTTGTAAATAATTATCAAATCTGATAAAGCATTGCATGTGTGCTCAATATAAAAAAAACACGTTTGTTTATAATTTCAATATGTAACACAGTGTGGCATCCCAGTTGATAATGTGGCATTTCAGTTGCACTGCCTTACCATCAACTGTTTTGTTTTCATTTTTATTCTGTAAAATGTTTGGCAGAACTTTCGTAAGAATTGTTAAGTTCTTGAATTTTATTTTACAATAAACAATTGTCAAGTTACTGGTCACTAAAATTTAAATTAAATAATGAAGAAGGAATTACTGCAGCCTACAAATCCTTCGAATCCCATAGTATTCCTGGATATCAACATTGGCCAAGAATTTGGTAAGAAGTATGGAAACTATTATTTATTTTTTTATGCATGGACATTTTTTATATTTTAGCGGGCCGTATTATAATTGAATTGCGCAAAGATGTAGTTCCTAAGACGGCCGAGAATTTTCGTTGCTTGTGTACAGGCGAAAAGGGTATGGGTACATTGGGCAAGCCCTTACATTACAAAGGCATTCGCTTTCACAAGGTTACACGAGTCTATGTGGCACAGAGTGGTGATGTGGTAAATAATGATGGCTCTTGTGGCGAAAGTATCTATGGTCCAATTTTCGAAGATGAAAATTTCGAACTAGATGTAAGTTGCATGCAGTTCTTCAGAATATGAATAAGTAAACTATATACATATGTATGTACATAAATATTATGCATGTGTATATAAAGATCGATTTTGCACAGGTTTATTGCGCTTTTAGAAACTGATTTATGGGGCCTTGAATTCGGCTCTCTATGTACAGAGCTTATTCTATTTTTATAATAACGTTAATGAAGGTAAATATTTAACAATGTAGATAAGTATGTTATTTCGTTCTAAACAAACAGTTCATAGATAGTTTGGTAGATGAAAGTATGTAGTTATGTGAACTAATAGCGTTTATATTAAAAATATGGTTTTGAAATAAAAATAAAGAAATGTTACTTAAACATGTAATGGCAGACATAATGTAAAATTTTTTAAGATTTCTTTATCTCTACCTACCTATTCTATAAATATAAAATTTTAACAGTCTTTAAGCAGCTCTGGGCTGAAGTAATTTTTTCTTAAGTGCGGTCAGGTTTGTGTGTGTTGTTTGGCCTTCGAGAGTTTTTCGTCTCACTCGCACTGGTTGACTGATCTGCCACGGATAACTGTATAATCTTGCGATTTTTTTGTGGAATTAAGTTGGCTACCATGTTGCTACTTCCTATGTGAAGGCACTGTTACTTTTAGTAACATCTTGGGCATATGGTCCAGTTACTCCGCCGATTTTTGCGAAACAATACTTTACAAATTTATTTTGTAAAGTATTTATGAAATAAATAAATAAAATTTTAAATGAACAAAAAAAATTTGATCCATTGCTTTCAGAGGAGAATAATAGCTCTTTGAATTATTAATGTTGGGTAACATAATGAAAAAATTTAATGAAAAGCAAAACTCATAATTTTAACAAAGTTTCTTTTATTACTTTCATTTTAGCATTCCGATGAGGGTTGTGTCAGCATGGCGAATTATGGTAAACCCAATACAAACAACTCGCAATTCATTATAACATCGGTAGCGTGCGATAATCTTAATAAAACCAATGTGGTGGTGGGAAAAGTACTTCGAGGATTAGGTATTCCTGGTGACATGGAACAAAATACTACTGATGATGGGGAACCGTCTGAAGTAGGCTTTATATCAAACAATCACCACACATGTGTAATTTGTTTCATGTTTTTTATATTAGGATATTGTTATAGTCAATTGTGGTGAAATACTACCCGGGCAAGACTGGGGTGTAAACGATGCTGATGAAACCGAAGAATCTTTACCGCCATATCCACAAGATTGGGAAGATAAACTTAAGGATTTTAAGGTACTTTTATTTTGGAAAAATGGCAAATTGTAAAAGTATACATATTTATGTATTTCAGTGTGAAGAATTGATAGACATTTTAACCAAAATACGTAATGCCGGCAACCATTTTTTTGATCAGGAAAAATATGTTGAAGCAAGACGCAAATATCGCAAGGCTAATCGTTATTATAATTTTCTAAGGAAACGTTATGACTGGCAGGAACAACCTGAAATTGCATGTTCCGAAGATGATCTAAAAAATTTAGATAAATTTTCTGTAGTGAATAATGTAAACATGGCAGCGGTTGAATTAAAATTGGAAAATTATGCCAGTGCTAAATATTATTGCACTGAAGCATTACGGCTGGATAAAAGCTACAGCAAAGCATATTTTAGACGTGGTCAAGCTCATATTGCCCTGAAAAACTACGAAGAAGCTATAGCCGATTTGAAAAAAGCCAATGAAATTATACCAAAGAACAAACATATTTTAAATGAACTCAATCGTGGAAAACAACTGTTGGCTGAATATAATCGAAATCAAATGAATAATTTGAAAGCTCTCTTCAATTGAATTTCAAATAAAAATATAAAGCTCAGGAATTTTAAGAAATAAAGAAACAAAAAACGTTTAAGTATCTACATAATTTACATAATGACTTTCTTTTTAACAGTTATGAAAATTACCAATTTGCAAAATACTAACAAAACTATTTGACTTAAAAAAAAAAATGCAAAAATTGCTTAAACTGTTGTTGATACAATCACTGACAGAATTTTTACTTTAAATACTCGTAGACATACAAAAAATTAATAAAAATCCGTTAGTGTTAATCGCATGTTCCAGAGCAGAATTCGAATCACCCAACATGAGGATAAAAACGTCTGACGCCTTGTGAAAAGAATAGTACCCTCTTATCGTGGTTGGCGTGTTTCAACTTCGACGTTTTTGTAATAGATTAAAGAGCTTTTCTTCAATCTATGGTCAAATTCACGTATTCGAAGTCGAAATGGGCCAACCACGATAAGGGCTAGTTTTGCCACAGCAGGAAAATTCCTTCAAAAGTATTTTATTAATTTGTATCAAAAGATTCTCTCATTCACTCATATGCAATGAATGCTATAGGACCTTAACTTTGCGAAATGCATGCATATGCTTTAAATTATAGTCGGCCAAAGTGGCGAACTTCAATCGACGTCTTATATAAATGAATACACATGCATACACGAAGACATTTCTCTCTGTGGCCAAAAGCGAAAATTTGCCCAACAATAAGAGAGGGTCAGCTGACATGGAAGGTTTCGAAATACGAAGAACGGTTCCGCAAAAGTAGCTGGTCGAACTTCAGAATATTTATTTTTTGGAGAAAATTCAAACGTTTTTAATGAGATTTATATTGGTGGAGACGACCATAAAAAATCGTGGAAACCTTTATTTACTATACGAAGGTATAGGTCGCTTGAAGCTTCCAAAGGAAGCTTCTACACTTGCAATATCCTGGCTCTTTGACTACATGCCATTACTAGTTTTTGGTTCCAGTCGGAACTCAGAATACAAAAAAACAACCACAAATTTTTCATTAACTTCACTGCGAATGCTACCGTTTGTCTCTTTTTAGATGATCTTCATACATATATGTATATACATACTTATGTACATATTATGCTGCCTGACCCGTTAGATGAGTTAGTTAATAGGTCCTGAACATGATTTTATTTGCTTTTTACACGCAACAACAAGCTTCTAAGGAACAATACAAAAACAAAATATGTAGTTTGCTTTACTTACAATTGCAATAATAAATCAATCTCCAAAGCACTTGGGTACAATAATATAAAATTTAAATTGAAAAACGACCGACCGAATTGATAAATTATATGCACACATACAACAGTTATTTAAACAAAACACTTTTTCACAATTTGGCAATTTGGCAATAAAAGAAACTTAAATTTTTGGCCTTTATTCTTAACAAACTTTTGATATTTCAAAAAACATACATACATGTGTATGTATGTATGTATGTGTATTATTTTCTTTTAGCACACAATCTACTTAAATTTTAATATGACACAGCCAAAGACCTTTAATTTTTGCCAATTTCCATTAATTTCTTTCTTCCCAATATTTGGTACTGATTGTCCAAATAATTTTACTTTTCTTCACACACATATGTACACATGTACAATACATGCATACACATATTTATCTACATCACTACAATCCTTTAGCAGGCGATCGCCACGATTAAAAAACTACAACTAAATAGACGAATTTCCTTTCAATGATGTTGAGCCCTTCAAAATAATTTCTTTCACACACTTTAATACAAGTCAAGTGCAATGTAAAAGTAGTGGAATTTAAAAACAATAACAAAACATCATTAAGCTCTTCTTTACAAAAACAAATGCATCTCTAAAGAGATGCAAAAAGTGATAAATAAAGAGGTACATACGTACATGCAGATGTGCTTGCATATGCGTGTGTATGTATGTGTGTGTTGGTATTTTATTCTGTGTGGTTAAGAGCTTTGAATTTGTGTTTTTTTTTTTCATAATGAAACTTTTTTCGCTTTTGCTATTTCTAGTTGATTGATTGAAAATAAAGATATTGTTTGCCTATTTTTTAAATAAATTAAAAATTTGTTAACGAAAATTCGTTTAATTTTTTCATATGTTTTACTTCATAAATACGTCATTTGTAAACCCATTTGAAGAATTCTATTTTTGAACCGGACTTAAGTTCATTGGGCAAATTACGGCACTCGTTATCGAACGAAATTACGAAATATTTCAATAGAGTTTATATGGAAATATTTTTAAATTTCGAATCGTATCGAATGCCGTAATTTGCCCCCAGTATTTTCAATTCATATAGAATGAAATATTATTGTTGACTCGTTCTCTAAAACAAGTTTGTGCTACTGGCAATCTACTTCTGTTTTCTAAGGTATAGAAAAAAGCATAAATCTGCCAACAGGAGTCAGTTGTTTTCGAAAAAGGGTACACAAACCCCAATTTTTTGGTATTGTGTTAATAAAGTGACGTCGATGTCGACAACTGGAATAAGGGTGATTTTTATTAATTAATTATTAAAAAGAAGAAAAATGTAACTAGAGTTTAGCTGGGAAAAATACCGAAATTTTTTTGTACCGCTACGCACTTCATCAGCGTAAATGCAATACGAACTTTAGCCTGATCAAATCATAAATATAGAAAACAAATGAAGTTCGAACAATAAGAATTAAAACTAGTTAAAAAGCATTGTAATTTTGTTTGAAAGTCTATGACTTTCATTTGGTCCCATTGGCAAAAATAAAAACAAAACTGGACGGGGCCACACCCACTAAACATTTTCTTTGATTTTATGTACTTTTACTTATCCTATTCCCATGAAACTTGGCACACATTGCGACCTTTTTTAATGACACAAACTCGTGCTCAAAAAAATGGGCCAGATTACGCCCATTAGAATTTAGTGTAATATGTAGTTCTACTCAACCTATTCCCACGAAATTTTGGTTGTCTCATTTTGTTCTCTTGAGTGCCTACTTTAAGAATATCTGAGACTGGCGTGGGGGTCCAAGAGTGCTCCTGGGAAAATTCATCCATGGTTTTTATTTTAATTCTCCCCTTTAATTTCCAAAATCGATGCTGGCTTGTTGATATATTTTTAAAAATACCCACCAACTTTCCCCCATTTTGTCCCAGTTTTAAATGCCAAAAATCTACGCTAATTCGCCGACGCTTTCTTGGCACACGTAAAATTTTACTAGTAATAATTTGTAAGAATTTTTTTTGTCTCTAAATTTTTTTCTCTCTTTTGACGCTCTCTCCTTGCAAACTTTTTGAGTTAATGAACACTTTCCAGTAACAATTGTCACAAATTCGTAACAATTTTTAGTAAATGAACAAACCTATTAACGTAAAATACAAATAATATACATAATTTCAAACAAACTATATACATACATATATACATATTAATATTCACTCTTATTCCTCTTAAAATGTAGTATGGACACTAAAAAAATTTAACCAATTTCGAAAATAACCACTAAAAGTTAAAAGTAATTTACATTTAATTAAATAAAACAGTTGCATTTGTCGACTTCAACAAACAGCACTGTAGGTATCACATATAAAAATGTTTTACTTAACTGCATCTAAATTCTTTTTAGCCAATGGCAAATAAATTTCAATTGAAATAATTTTATGACAAAATGTCCAATAATAAATTTTTTAAATTATTTTGAACTTTTAGGTGCTTATTTTGAAGTCGGTTAAAATATTACCTTCCGGGATGGGAAGGAAGTTCTATTTTTTATTCTTCCGTCGAATGCACAAAAAATTACTACTCTAAATTCCGAGAAACTGCCCTGGAATTTGACCAGTAAGAAAATGATTTCGAATAGTGCTGTTTAAATCTTTAAATAAAATTAATAATCAATGAACATAAATACAAACATATGTACATATGCACATGTATTTATTAATTTTAAAATAAATTTATTACTTACGATTTGGATGGCAAGGATAGCCCGTCGCTTTTACAGCGCATCTGTCATCGAATTCGCAGCAATACATACTCATCTTCATATTCTGATGAGGATAAATATGCCATCAATAGGTCTGTTGCAGATGCATAACAAAACATAATGAACTTGTACAAAGTTATCCAAAAGCGTTCCAAATAGCAATTTTTGTGCAATTTTGAGAGCGAATGAGAGAGCAATTTTTTTCATTTCCTGTACAAACTAGTACGAGCTTTTTCTTCTGGGTAAGTTCGGACAAGAATTAAATAATCAGCTGTTTCTTGTTTACATATGAAACTGAAAAATTAATCAGAAATTTTGCAAATGTAGCAAAGTTTTTACACACAAAATTTATTTTACAAAAGCAAAATGGAAGGTTTTTTGAACAAAGTTGAAGTTGTAAGTACATTTTTGCATATTTCTACATTTCTTTAATATAAAAAATGTTTTTTTTTTTGGAACTTATCTTCATTCACTTTTTACAACTGTTGCCAATGATGCAAAATTTTGTTTTTATAATGTTATGCGTTTTAAGCGACTAAAATCACTTTTTAAATTAAATTTAATGTAAAAAGTAAGCAACATCAGTATATCAAGATGTGCGATTGGTTTTTTGCGTTCCAGCGAATTTTGGATAACTTTTGCATATTCAGAGAGTAATTTTCTTTTTTCTCTTATTAGTCCGAACTTGTACAAAATCTTATGGAACACACCACACCTAATAATTCATGATTCAGTTTCTATAAAACTTAATAATTCTTCTAATTTTTTTTTAACTCTTTTTAATTATATAATCATCTCTAATTTTATTAAGCTTAAGGTCTCTTGTTTTTATAAAAGAAATTTCTCTTTATATTTCGATATTTCGCCACTTATTTGTGTGGCTTCTTCAGAAAAATATTTTTTGTGTTTTTTTTTTTAATATTTTCCTGAAGTGGCTAAATATCAAAATATAAAGAGAAATTTTTTATAGCAAAACAAGAAACCTTATGAGTAATAAAATTAGAGGTTATTATTATACAATTTATTTAATTTAAAGTGATAAAAGCATAAGTCATTACTTACATTGCAGGTATATTTTGTTTTAGTTTTGTTTATAGTTTTCTGAATTTTATTTGGACGAGTTGCCGATAGCTTCTCAACATATGTACATACATATGTATGTTTGGGCTGCGAAACCAACTGTTTCGTGGGGGGTCCGGTCCACTCATATGCAAATACTGATTAAAAATTTATAAATGAATTTTATTCTATTTCAATATTCGTTTTATTATAAATACACACATGAACATGATTATTTTGTTAATGCTGTCGTAACTTCGTTA
This sequence comes from Nowickia ferox, assembly GCA_936439885.1. Lineage (NCBI taxonomy): Eukaryota > Metazoa > Arthropoda > Insecta > Diptera > Tachinidae > Nowickia > Nowickia ferox. The sequence goes on from OW387024.1 coordinate 82,819,391, forward strand.
TTTTTCGTTTTTGACGAAAATTTTAATATCTAAAGCATTTTTTTTTTTTTTTTTGTAATAACTATAAATTAATAAAAAAAAAAAATAGATAATTGATTTGATATTGTCAATATTCAGTTGCAAAAAATAATACAAATAAAACTATCTCTTACATAATTTTGTTCGGGATTTCTTCTTAATAAATTAATGAAGTTGTAAATACATATGAAAGTTTTGTTTATAACAAACAACACATTCTTAATAAATAAATTTCTAGTAAAAGTTTCATTCTCGTTTTGACTAATAACTATTTAAATATCTCAGAGATTTGTCACTATATCACTGGATTCGCCGCGAAATATATTGTGTGAAGAGCTTGATTGATGATGATTTTGACTATAACTTTTCATATTTATTTCCATTGTAGTTAAAGCACTTGAAACATGATATAGATTTTCCGACAGAATGGCATAAACTTCGAATAGCTCAGAGTCTGATTTGGATACAATAAATGCTTCTGAAAGAAAGAGATAATATTGAAATTGAAATTATAATTCAGAAATACTCATGTGCATGTTGTTTAATTTTACCACTTCACCTTGTCTATCCTTCATAATACTTTGTGCATATGAGTTCAATATAATTGTCATTTCATCATGTTTCAAGCGATTATCCAAATTTGTATACGAGAATATGGTCAAGTTTAAATTCGAACTGGTCATTTGTGTTACACGTTTGTATTGGCGTACATGCGTTATAGCCGTTGACCATTTTTGGGCATCTATAAGCTCTTGCAGTGTTGTTTCGAATTCCTCATTGGACATGGGTATGCCGGGCGATGGAGTGGGTGTGTGTTCGCCTTCTGTTGACGTCGATGTATCCAGTGTTTCTAATTCAGCTTCGCTAATGCTGCGCACTAAAGCATCACGTACTAAAGCGTATAAATCTGATATGTCATGCATCTGCAATAGAGGCAAATGAAAAACAATTTTGATATATTTATTTCATTTTTCTAAAACTATTTTGGCATACATTTCTAGACTTTACACATTCTGTCCTCGTATATTATAATATATATGAAGCTTTTTACGAGTTCTGTTCGATGTCACAATCTCTGGCTATCAGAACATCGAGTATCGAATTCAAGGTTTTGTATTATCAAAATTTTCGTTGAGCACCAAATCTAAATCTGAATCTTTAGCAACTTTTTTTCTTTTAACACAAAATTGTTAATTTTTTAAGCTCACAATGCTTAAAAATACTTTCCAATAAACGAGTGTTTCAAATATTTACTACCCTTTCCTAAAGCTTTTTTTTCCAAAAAAAAAAACCTCTTTGAAAGCAGATTCTTTAACGGAAAGTAGTCTCTCTCAAAAAAAAAACTTCCAGGGGCAAATTACGGCACTCGATACGATTCGAAGTTTAAAAATAATTTCATATAAACTCTATTAAAATATTTCGTAATTTCGTTCGATAACGAGTGCCGTAATTTGCCCCCAGTTCATCAAAAAGATTTTCCAAAAAGTACTTTTTTAGAAAAGTTATTTTTGTAAATTTTTTAAAAATTTTTGAAAATTTTTTTAAAATTGCTCCTTCACAACAAGTACATTTCGAAAAATAAGCTTTTGAAAAATTAAAGTACAAAAATTACTTTTCCGAAAAAGTCCGCTTTCTTAGAATAAAGAATTGCAAAAGTTAGTTTTTAAAATTTTATCATCTAATATGTATATGAAATACCGAAGTATATTTATTTGATATAAAGTCTTTATTTATTTATAATTTGAAGATTTGGCCTGTTTTTATGGTTAAGCAATTGTCTATATGCACTTCGTTCCCGCTTTTGGAACTCATCAGTAGGCTTCAACCAAAAAAAAGTTTAGAATTTAGCTAACAAACTTCGTATGTATGTTTGTTTGAGGCTTTCAAACTTATTATGTTTGTATATTGTGATCCTCAATAAAGGTTTAAGGGTCTTACTATAAACATAAGAAGTTTGTTAGCCAAATTGAAAAAATTTTTCGGTTTAAGTCTACTGATGAGTTCTAAAAGCGGGAATGAAATGCATATAGACAATTGCTTAACCATAAAAACAAGCCAAATCTTCAAATTGTATCTTCTCGAAATAATAATAATGTAATAGTGTGTATTTTGAATAATTGTGAATGTTCCAAGTACAGCATTCATATGAAGCACCTCTCAAGAATACGAGTACGTTCATTAAGTTTCAATGAATTTTCTCCGATTTTTGTACGATTTTGTTATTTTCCAGCGATTTTTTAAGACTGCGGCGATTTTTATTTAATTTGATATTTATTGTCATTTACTCCGTGTTGTAATATTTTTCAGCCTTGTCGATTTTTAATGCCGTTTTCTTTTCTAGAAACAGTTTTCAACTTTTTATTTAGAAAAATTAAATTTAGCGCTCGTTTAAAGTAAAAAAATTTACGCTCGTATGGGTGATACAATAAGTTCTAATAAAACCTCTATTTCAAACAACCATTTCTATAATTTTTGCTACTTTTGGTGACAACTTTTTTGGATTCAGCGAATTTTTCCGTTTCGGCGATTTTTCACTGTAGGCGATATTATTTCGTTTTTCAGATATTATCCGTTACGGTTTTGTTTTTCAATTTTTAAGCACTTTTCTTTCTAGCGATTTTTTTTCCTTTCGGCGGTTTTTCTTTTATTTTTGTTTTGACCTGCTGGCGTTTTTTAAAGATTCTTTCGTCGCGCCATAAAAATATATGGCGCTACGGGACATATCAGAACTTAAGTGAGCAGGACTCTCGTAGTTTTACAGTTTTCCAGAACCTGCAAAATTCACATTTATATCGTTTAGTCGATTTTAGTCGCCTCGGGGATTTTTTATGTGTTTTTTGTTTGTTTTAGCGGATTTTTGCTTTTGACTATTTTATATTCATTTATTCAGTGTTTTTTTATTTATTTAAAATTGTTTTCCCATGTTGCCGTTTATTTTTATAAGTTTAGCGATTTTTTTACAGTTTTGGAGATTTTTCATTCCAGCCAATTTCATTTATGGGCTGGAGAGCAGCGAAGTCAGGAATTGGTAAGAGAGCAATTTTAAATTTGAGATATAAAATATACGCAAAATTGGGAGCTAGTTGGAAGTTTGTTCTCGCTTGTTGTGCTTTGAGAAACAATGGTGTATATAAATGAGACAAATAGGGGCCCTATTTTAGAAACCCAGACAATTATCCATCAAGTTGTGTGATTGTAAATAACACATATTTTTGTCTACTTATGCAAATTTTAAAAAATTTTAGATAGAACGAACGATTTGTATTTTCTGTGATAACTTATTAAAGTTAATAAAAATTTTATAAATTGAACTTACGCTCTCATTTTGTCTAAAGTGATTCACAACATTCGAGCTTATTTTATGATTCGATTCAATTAGCAGCAAAAGTTGAAACATGAGTTTATATAAAGCTCTTCCCAAGTCCAATACAACTTCAGTGGAGGCAGGATCAAATGGCATATAGGGAATGTTGGAAGTAGAGGCCAAGTCCATGCCAGAAGCTGCCACATCGTTCTCATTAAACAACGATAATTTGCACGATGTTTTCACAGAGTCCAGGCACTGCAATTGCAAAAGAATGAATGTATGAAAATTATTTAAAACCTCCAAATATTACTTTTTCATTTATTCAGTTCATACCTCTAGTACTTGATCTTTACGATCGAAGAAGGTCTCCAAGTGCTCCTGAATTTCTAGCACATTAAAACGCAAAGTCTCGAATAATCTAGGAGTAGTTGTTTGCGTTTCACTACACCAAACACGCGGAGGGTCGGCTCTGGAGCTAAGCAGGTCCGTGAACAATGAAATCCTGTTGCCCAATTGTGAACCAATGCCGGTAAAGAATTTCTTTGCCTCCTTCGAAATGCTGATCGTTTTGAATGTCAACTCTTTGACCAGACGGTACAGCTGCATCAGTAACTCTGAGGTATGAGCCGAAGGCTGATTTATTAACATGGCCTGTAATTGCTTGCGCCAGTTTTCTTCGGCCTCATCGCGCACGGCGGCACCAAAACGTATGATGCCTGGTAAATGAGGCGAAGCATTACAGGGTGTTATGTCACCTAAATCGCCGGCACTGGAGCCACTAGTATCGCTGCGAGAAACTGAATTTCGTCTGCGTCTCTCACGTAAACTCAATGATGTAGGCGGTCCCACATTAAAAGTCGATTTATATGACTGACGATGATCTTCGTCGATGGGAGATTCCGATTCTGCTTCTTCGTCGGAAGAATCGTCTGCTGTTTGGCGCCTGCGTTTACTTAATATGGGTGTTTTATCACTAAAACTATCCTCCAAGGCGGAGGAATGACCGCCTTTAATTGAACCAGTGCCACCGCCGCCACCTCCCATTCCACTGCCACTTCCATAATTAAACATATCCTCTTCTCCCTCAAACAATTGGTGTCGTCTGACACCCCAATTGAAATTGTCCGTGGATTCACCAGCAATACTGTCCTCATATTCCAGAAAGTCGAAATCTTTGAAAACAGTGAAATCTGGCTGGCCATCATCTCTGCGTGAGCCACTGCTTAAATCTCCCTGCGGTCCCGAAGTCTCTTCGGTGGAGGAAGCAGCAGAAGACTGCCTTTCCATGAGATCGGAAGATTGACTGAATATTACCTAAAGATTTTTAAACAAAAACAGAAAGTGACAAAACCAAGTGATAAGTCTCATAAATTACTACTTTTTTTTATTGAACAATAAAAGCTTTATTTATCAGACATTTAGCTATAATTATTTTTTATATTTTTTTATTATTTTGCTTAGAAATATGTACATAGAATAATAAAAGGCTTACGCTTTGTCTGGTGATTATTGATCCAGTTAGAAGCGTAGGACTTAAAGACTGGAAATTTCAGCATGCAAAAAGTAAATTATAAATTCAATATTTTATAGAACCACAGAAGAAAGACTTTCGAAAAAAGAGTGATAGACAAGCATACATACATATGTGATACATACATGAAAGCGGATACAAAATAAACTACAAGAATTTATCTTATTTGTGTGAAACGGTTGGTTTGAGCACGGTTTGAGCACTCTTACGGAACTGTGGCATTTTCCAATTATATGTTTGGGTTTTATTTCCTCTTGAGGTTATTGTTCTATTCTTGCGGCACCACACAGTAGCGCGTAAAGGTTCAATCAGACGGGCCATAACAATAACCATAGAAAAGAAATTATTCGAATCAAACCTATTTGATTATAGGTGACTCGCCATAACGCCATAGCCATTGTCATAGAAACCAATTGAATTTTGGTTAATTTTAATTATTATTGTTCGAACTTCATTTGTTTCTATATTTATGATTTGATCATATCGCTTTTTAAGCCAAATTACATATGATAATTATTAATGAACAAATAAAAACCAAGGTAATTTTAAATATTCTGACAAACACATAGTAGAACGGAACAACCGGCTGTTTGCGATGGCCACTACACCTTCATCATCAGCGTTCCTTGTGTTTGGTCCACTGTGTGTAGATTTCTGCTTCATATACGCAACTTTTATTGCAAATGGAATATGTGAATTGTTTTGATTCATCGTATTACAATTTGCTGAAAGCTTTTTTATAATGAAAGCTCATTTTTACCATCTCTAAATTTACAACAGTGTTGCCATTGTCGCTTGTTCTTTACTAACTATGCACATGTTAGTTAATGTGCTTATTTTTGTTCTACTTAAGACAAACTTTTTTGGTTTGATACTATTAAGTATATTTTTATTTAGTTTTTTGCCACAGGCTATGGCACGTCTAATTTAGAGTCCAGCACGGTACGTATTTTCAGTACATTTAAACATATAAAATATTATTTAAATGTACAGAAAATAAGTACCCTGCTGGTAACGCAATGCTTGATACTCTAATTTAGGTTGGAATCTTAAGCTTAAGGCACAAATAATGCTAATGAATTTGGATATTCTGAACTATCAACCTTTTGATAAGTTGATGTAAGCAAAAAAAAAAAAATTTAAAGACTAGCGAAGCTTTCAGAAGCTGTGTTTGCCGGGCACGCTGTTACCATGCAGCTGAACTACAAGATGTTAAAATTGAGCATCTGGATTTATGAAACTATTTCTAAACTCGTGGCTCCTACACATCTAAATGAATTTTCAGAGCACACTTTTGTGGACTTAGTGCAGACTTCAATCAATAACATTTTGTCATACTGAATTATTCACCCCTATTCCAATTGTCAACATCATCGGTTCGTCAATACAATACGAAAAAAATGAGGCTTGTCTACCCGTTGGCGAAAACAAAATTGTCCTCGAGAGTGAGTAGACAGACAAGTTTCCAACTGGAATAATGGTGATTATTATTTCAGCAAAGCAACATATCTTATTCAAAAGCTGATTTAGTTTGAATGTGGAAAGCTTTTTAAAAAGGGAGCGCCCCAAATTACCCACAAATTCTTGGTAGTTTTATAGCTACAACAGTTCCAAAGAGTGTAAAGGACTTTTTTGTTCAGCAAAGTGATATTAAATATATGAGAGATTCTACCTTTTTTTTAGCTAAATTTAGTCTGTTTTTACATACAAATAATGATTATTACCTTGGAGCATATGGAGTTTATGAAATCATCCTAAATTACCAAAATATATGAACATATTAAGGAAGGAGGGCATATGCAAATGGAAGGAAAATTTTGAAATCAAATGAATTCATTATTTTAAAAATATGTACGTTTTAATTACAATAACAATATGTATACTTATGACATAAAAAACATGCAACTAAAAAAAGGAATAGGAGCAAACTGCTGTCTAATTTTGAAAGATAAATCTTGAACATATAAATCTGTATTAAATTATATATGTATTCAAATAAATAAGGATTTATTTCCATATACAAGTTGAATAGGAAATAAGAACTTACCGAGGGCGATTTGGGTAAACCAACTCTTTGGCCACAAGTTGTAAGTAAATTAACCAAACATTCTCGAACACGACTTTGACACATCCAAGGACGTTTCCAGCCACTTAACGGGGCCGTATCGGCAGGAGATAAACTGGCACTACGTCTGGGTGAGTTTGGAGTACCGACATTACTACTGTTGTGGGGAGCAGTTGCTTGCTGATGTAAGTGGGAGCCGTTGTTGTAGGTATTGGAACGCATTTGATTCTGTGCTGATGATTGATTTGCAGCGCTTGCTGCGGCCGCACTATTTGGATTTGTATTAGCGCCATTAGCATTATCTTCGGTCTTCAATAGTATGCGACGACCGATTAAGGGAGTTTGAGAAACATCGAAAGTAAATTCCATTGTGCGTCCGGCTAGTTCCTTTTTACAGAACACATCCGAATCCGGATATGTTCCATAGAAAGAGAACGAAAACCCAACGCTACCGCCTTCACTGGGCGGCACCACTTGCAACGAAGAACTGCGCGTTACAATAAGTTTTAATATTTTTAGGGAGTCCTTCCAATTTATGGTCTAAGAATGAAAATAATCTATTAAATAGAAATAATTTCTAAAAATATTATAAAATAGAAATTTCTTACCTCCAAATATTTGCCAATAGCTCTGAGTAAATCGGCATTAATCGTCTGAGCCTGAGGTGGTGTTAGGTCGACGTAGTGCAGCATACAGTGTATAACATTCAGTACCGGCACTTGGATTTGCTGAGGTCCCTTTTCCAAGATTTCTATTAGGAATGCCAACATATGGAGACCCATATGAGCGTAGGTGTCATGCAAATATTTAACCACGCATTTGGTCCATTGAAAAGATTCCTTGCAGAAAGTTTTACGACTGTATAAAGTCATAACTGTGCCAAGGTTTTCCAATTTAGCTCCTAGTTCCGAGGAAACTTGAGCTATATTCTCAGCGCTGCGTATACAAATTTCGTTGGCGTCTTCATAGTGCAGCAACATATATGGCAGAAGAGCTATGACGTTCATGGGGAAAGCACAACTCTGTGTGGGATCACAGACTGGTAAATTGAGCAAAGGGGCAAATTGAGAGAGCAGAGTAATGGTGGGTTCATACGTGGAGGTATGAGTACAGCCCTAGATAATTTAAATATGAAAATCGCAAATTAAAACATAAACGTATGAGAAATAAATTCAAAACCCACTTTTAGCAATAAAGCATGCACTCCCGGATAACCAGTCCATTTCAACTGCTGTTGTAATTTTTCTACCTTATCTCTGGCATCCGGTCTATCTAGCGGTAAACGATGCAGTACCCTTGTTAGCAGTCTTAAAGCGAGCAGGAATTCATGTTCGTAGTCGCTTTCCAATAGCGAGACAGATAGCCAAAACAGCTGGGCTAATATAGTCATTTTATCATCCTGAGTAGCTGTGTCACCCAACATTTTTAGGCTCTGAGCACTGCGAGAACGTGACAGTGCAGAACCGTTCACAATACCAAATTTGGCCATGTTGCGTTCCATGTCTATGCCAGTGGCACGATTGCGTAGTTCAACTTGTTTATCACTGGGTGAATTTGTAGATTTCCTGGCGCAATACGACACGGAATAACTTGTGCTGCGCGCATGACTTTGTACAGAAAAGTTCGGGGACTGTGGAGTCATGCCAGAAGGTGATTTTTTACCGCCCGATAAGATTGAATTCGGACCGCCGTCTTTGTTGTTAAGGTTGGGCGTACTCTTAAAAATATCCTTCATCACATCTAAGGGTCTAAAGTCCGAATCCAGGCTATCAACGGCTGCTTCCAAGGTGAGCAACAGTTCGGTAACATATCCCTGCATATCTTCACCTTGTTCGGCCACTGTTTCCACCAGACGTGACAGTATATCTGACAGCATTCGGGAGTTGATGGGTACATTAAGTGCTCTGAATATTTGTAGGCAACGTCCGGCATAATGTCGCGAGGAACATGAGAGTCCCAATTGTAAGGCAGTCTGGGCCCACCGTTCGGCAATACGCGCTTGTGGGTAACTGTCGGCAAATACTTTCACAATGTGCCGCAAGAAACAACTCAACTGCTCGGCTGATTTAATTGTCCAGACTAGAAGAAAGATATACAAGATTGGCCATTTAAAATTTTAAATTTGAACTACCGATTACTTTGACTTTGAGAGATAGAATAATATTCATTTTTATTTTCAGATTTATGTTTGAAATTTTAAAATTAAATTTCAAAGTAGTGAGTCTTTAACGCAAACTGTAAGAAATTTTCGTGGAAATTTTTCAAGAAGAGATCGGCCTTCAGTTCAGTTTGTGCGTCAATCTGTGGAGAGAGTTCATGAAAATGGATCGTTATTGGACAAATCAACCCTTGTACGTTCTCGTCCAGTGTGGCTGAGAATGTGCAAGAACATCTATCAACATCAACTCGTCATCGTTCTCACTTCTTTCAGAAGTTAGCCAACTGTAATTTTATTTATATGAAAAGTAGGTTACGTTACATTACATCTCTATAACCATTTTCATTACTTTTCACATAACAATATCAATCAGCTGTTTCCTACCGTTGCAGTTACATTACATTACAGTCGGCTAACTGAGCGAGCCATGAAGAGTCTGCACACAAATCGGACAAGAGAGTATTTTAATATATGTAAAATGAGTTTGGTAATTCCCGGAAGAACTGAATTTTGCTTGCACAGCGAAGAGTGTTTGTTGAAATGCAGAGCAAGGAAACAATTAAATTGCCGCTTCTATAAGAAGAGATTTGGGGATGATTAAACGTGAGCGAAATGCGGTTTTGGTATCTCGTAATCCTTTCAATAGAATTATTTAAATTAAAAAAGTTGAGCTAACAAGTCCATATCGATCAACGAAATTTGAAAGAATAGAAAACATCCATGGAAACTTCAGTTGAGAGAATTCTTTTATATTATGTAAATATATAAATGTACATAGAAATTTTCGACAAATAATAAAGAAATAGATAATTTGGAAGCCTTTCGTAGCACTCAACTGCAGTTCTATAAATCTTCTACTCTTTCATCAGTAACAGTGGTTGGTTCTATAGTTGATTTCTTATTTGTCGATTTAAGCACATCGGATCGGATGGTGATCGATCTCTTTGCTGCTATTATAATATTTCTCTCACTCGATCTTCTCTCGTCTGGCTTCTGCACCTATCATAATCTCAATATTTTTTTTTTTTGTCTATCAACTTTCAGGTAATACAAAAGACGGTGGCGTTGTCTGAAGTATGTAGTTAGCACGTTGACTACAAGACCGAAGGTCCTGGGTTCGATCCCGGTATTAGAAAGTTCATGTGATGAAGGCATAGTCACTGGTCACTGAACTATACCGACTTCAGCAGATATTAATCCTAATGTAACATAAGAGCGCCCTCCTTCGTCTGCACTGTGTAGCAGAATCATCGGCGAAGTAAAATAACCAACAAAAATGGCTGCTAATTACAGCTTCAAAAAATTTAAAACGCCTCATTTAACACCAGAGGCGCTGCAACAATGCATTATTAAAAAATTATGCAAAAACCAGAGTTGTAAAAGAATGAAGCTTTCGTATATCTCTTCCTTAACCACCTGTCTTCTCTAACACTATCCCTTTCCTAAAGAAGGTAACACCTAGTAATAGTAGTATGTATGTATTCATTCCCTGAGTGTTACTTCTCTTTAAAAATAAAAATAAAAATAAAAATAAAAAAAAAGATGATCATTATTATTGAACCCAAGTAAGATGATGAAAGCTTCTTTTTCTGTTATTTATGCCTTTTTTTTAATTTCTTGCAAAAAAAAAAAAAACCTTTATATATTAAAGTGCTTTTTCTGGAAGCTATGTATGTATAAGAAAAAACTGGGATGAAGTTAGCATAAGCGGAAAAGTTTAACATGATCTTAAAGAGTTTTGCCATAAGACTTCACATTGAAAATCATGTTAGGACTTAGTAGGTTTTTTATATCAAATTGTATGGTGGAACTCGTTAACACCTAATTCAATTTCGTCACTTGTGCTAACTTCATGCCAATTTTTTCTTATACATAAGGCCGTAAGTATTTATTGTTCATTAGAAAAGTAGTCACAAATTTTCTTCAGCACATCTTGCACTACATTTATATGGGCATGTGTAAACCAAAAATATACAAAATACCAAAAGACAATAAATACCTTTAGCTGTAATATCCTCGTAATTCCATAATGGTTGACATGAATCTTGTGACAGGAATTTAAGCAGACTTTTGATAACATGCGCTATTGGCATTGTTGGCCCAGGCTGAGGTGGTGCATTTTCGTCAGCAATTATTAAAGGAACTTCGGAATTTTCGGTGGTATTTGGATTAATTTGTAAATTTCCTGTACTAATAACAACTTGATTTTGCTGTTGTTGTGCCATTGATGCTGACGATGAGGTTGATGTTTGATTAATGGGTGGAGGTTGTTGCAAATTAGTATGTACTTCCTGTTGTTGGCCACTTGATGCTGTTAACATTTGATGTTGTTGCAAATGCTGTGGTGGTGGGTTATTTGCAAGTACGTGTTGATGATAAACAGGAATTTGATTGTTTTGCATGGACATTCCAGCATATTGTGTATAAATACCAGCTGATGTAGCAGCAACAGCACCTGAAAGTTGGGAGGTTGGTGCAGAGGTAGCCACAATGCAACAATTATTATAAAGATAGCTATCAAATTCTTGGTGAGATTCTGCAAAAAAAAACAACACAGGATGTAATAAGGCATTTAGCAAGTAATTTTTGAAGTTTGTGCAGAGGTGTAATAAGAAGTCATTGCATATGAAAATGTGTTTTTTTTTTTCATTGGTTAAGAGGAATTGTATTTATTTAATTCTAATTATGCAAAATAGGCATTATTTTTCAAGTTTTTTAATAAAAAATAAAACAAAATAAAATAAATTTAAATAAAACAAATTTGAACAGAATAAATTTAAATAAAATAAATTTAAATAAAATAAAATAAATTTAAATAAAACAAATTTGAACAGAATAAATTTAAATAAAATAAATTTAAATTAAATAAAATAAAATATAATAAATTTAAATAAAATTAAACAAAATAAAATAAAATAAATTTAAATAAATAAATTTAAATAAAATAAAATAAATTTAAATAAAATAAATTAAAAAGTAAAATTAAGTAAAGAAAATAAAATAAAATTAAATAAAGAAAATAATTTAAGACAAAATAAAATTGAATTAAAGCAATCGAAATAAAATAATATGAAGCAAAATAAAATTAAACAAAATAAAATAAAATAAAGCGTGTTTTTTTAGAGTGTCACAACTTTGAGTTTCTTTGAGTAACTCAATTGTAGCGCCCTCTGTGTGGCATGTGGCTCCGTTCTGTTGGAACACATATCAGCAAGATTAATGCCACGTAATTGAGGTACGAAAAAATTTCGATTCATGTTCCTATACCGTTCACCATTGACAGTAACATTCTCACCATCATCGTTTTTGAAGACACATGGGTCAATGACTCCGCCAGCCCATAAAGCGCACCAAACGGTAATTTTCTGTGGATGTAATCGTGTTTCGACAAAAGCTTGTGGATTCTCTCTCTTCACTCCAAATGCGACAATTCTACTTATTTACGTACCCATACCAGAAATGGGCTTCATCGGAAAATAAAATTTTGAATGGAAATTCAAAATCAATATCAATTTGTGCTTCAGCCCATTCGCCGAAAAATTTGCTCTGGTGTAAGTCGATTCATAATGAAATTTCAAAGCAAACTAAACAAAAAGCAACTATCAGCTGTTAAATGGTTGCTCAAATAAAGCAGTGATGCCAACTCAAAGTTGTGATACTCTAAAAAACACTCTATAGAACTAAATTAAATTAAATTATATTATGTATATTAAATTAAATACTATTAAAAAATAAATTAAATTAATTTAAATAGCATAAAATAAAAAAAAGCAAAATTTAATTTAATTTAATAAAATTAAATTTAATAAAATTAAATGAAATACGTACGATAAAATAAAATAAGATAAAACAAAATGAAGTGAAATAAAGTGAAATAAAAATAACAAATAAACTATGAATTGAAATAAGACAAAATAAAATAAAAATATAAAAGGAATAAAATTTAACAAAAATTAAAAATTTTAAAAACCCCCGAAATGTCAATGTGTAACATCTTCTACACGGCTGGACCAATTTTCTTCAAGTATAGCTAAGAATACTCTCGATCACATCAACTTTTAAACAAAGTAAATCAAAATCGGCCCATCCGTTCGGTCTGTACCTGGACTCGGACACACACAGATGCACAGATACACACTACAAACTTACAACACCCCTTTCTTTTGGACGGGTTTAAAAATAGAATTAAAAAAACTTAAATTAAATGAAATGAAATAAAATGAAGTGAAATAAAATTAAAATAAAAAAATTGCATTTTAATATTAAAAGGAAGTGATAAAATATTTTGAAAAGTTTAATTTTTAATTACATACTGACCTGTGAAATTATTGTCAATTACTGGCAACGAGGGAACCGACAAACCCAAATCGAGATTTGTCGTTTCACTGTTCAATAAAATACGAGCCACCGTCAGATGATCATTATGTTCAGCCAAAACAATCTACATATAAATATAAGTTTTAATTTTTGATGAAGATAAATTAAGTATGTACATTGTATATATAACATACCAATAAATTCATGCACAATTGTTTGCAATGTTCACGCACGATGACGCGTGTATGATCCAGACCCAAAAATAGTATGTGCAACATTAATGGCAAATGTAATGTCCAATCAATACCAGGTATTCCATCCACAACAATGTCCGTTAGCAACATAACAGCCACATTGCAACTAATTAAACGAGATGAAAAGAAAATGTTGTAAATTAAGTAAAATATCTATACTCCATCCATTCAATCAGTATTTATGCAAGTCGGTAGAATGAATACAAAAGGGTATAAGCTCACTTAAGTCCATCAAAAGGAAATAAAATATGATGAAATATGTAATTTTTCTGTAGCTTATTTATTTATAAATACATACATATATGTATGTACGAGTAGATGAAAAAATACTTACCGATGAAACCCGCTTATAGGCAAACTAACGTCTGGCAAGAATTCGGTAAGAGGTGCAAAATATCCACCGTATTCCGGCATTGGCAAAGGATGCGGCGCCATGGATGCTGACACTGTTTGGGCTGCATCAGACGAACGTAATTCAACATTTTCCTCTTGACGCAACTAAAGAAAAAATTAAGCAGTTTCTTTTATACATACTTATTTAACTGTCTTGCAGTAAGCATGCAATATTTGTTGAATAAAAATATTTTAAACCGACTTCAAAAAAGGAGGAGGTTATCAATTCGTCTCTATATTTTGGGCGGTGTTACTTCATAACTCGGTACATTTCAGACTGATTATAAAAATTATTTTTATCCCATTTGTTCCATTGCAAAAAAATGGGCGGGGACACGCCCACAATTTTTTTATTTATTTTTATGATATACTACTTATTTGATTGCTGCGAAACCTTTCATACACCTTTGGTTCTTATAATTATACAATTTTAAAGTTTAAAAAATGGGCAGGGCTACGCCCATTAAAATCTATTATTATATTTCACCTGGTTCTACTTTACCGATTTTTACGAAACTTACCACACACCTTGAGCTCTAAAATAAACACAATCCTCCATTTTAAAAAATGGACGGAGTCACGTCCATTAAAATTTAATATATTTTTTTAAGTGGTTCTACTGTACCGATTTTTACAAAACTTAACACACACCCTGATCTTTGAAAAATACAAAATCTTGCAGTGCAGTTAAAAAATAGGCGGAGGCATGCCCACTAAAAATTAATTATTTTATATCCCATAAATTTGTTTCGAAAATGTTCTATCAGATCTTTGCATTGAAGTCGGTTTTTTTTTTTTGCAGAATTATTTAAATATAATTGACTGTGCAGCTGGCTGCTCACATTGCTGTCCTTTGGGCATCTTGTGAGAACTTTAAAATTTCTTTCAATACATGGTATTAATTGCACTGAGATTTACATTTGTGCCCATAATTACGAAATTCAGCGCCGAGGTGAATACAGTTTCAGCCTTCTGCCATAAACTCTCGTTGGAAGTCTATTTGCTGAGCAATTAATAACAAGTTTGCTTTGGGTAGTTTTTTGTAAACCTCCATAAAAGCATAAAAACTGTAATAAAGCAACAAATACATAAAATTGCATTTGAATATTCTTAGTTATGTCTTCTTAAAGATATTGTTTGACCAGCGCTTTGTTAATGCGATCAAAAATGAATCTATATCTCTATTTATTTGATTTCCGTGTCAAGGGAATGTTTTAACAACAACGTTCAAACATTCAATTTTAAGGGGCGTGCCCTTCTTGCTCTTTTAAGCTCGAAATAGTGTCTTTGCAAGAGCCCACAGAGCAAGCCTACTTTGGCACTAATCGGTCGAGCTGAAGTACGTGAAATATAACCTTAAATTTCAGTAATAGGTAGGTTTGGTTGTGCGAACTTTCTGAATGTTATATTCTGTAAGCAAAACTTTTCTAAAAATCGGTCGCAAACTTTTTTAACACTGGGGAAAAAATACTAAGACGAATTGACAACACACTTCTTTTTGTGAATTTGGTTGAATTTGGTTTAAAATGGCAAAGCAAACTGAGCATAAATAAAATATTTGAGAAATTTATTATTTGACACATTGCCATAAGTTTATTTTAATTGAAAGTTATTTGCTGGTGTTTAAACATTGTCTATATATTTCATTGGTGCAAAAATATTATGTATTTGCCTTTCACTTTTTTGCATTTTTAATTCAACCTAAATCACTGCATTAAGCTGTGCGTAAATTGAAAACTTTAAACTCGTTTTCCTGACTAACAAGTTTTTTGACTTATGACGTTGTTTTAGTAAACAAGCGATATGTATGTATATCGTTACCTTAATAAAGAAAAGACCTAACTCATTATTTTTTTGAAATCGAGTTTTTTTTTGTATATTTCGATTGAAGAACATCAAATGTATCGGAAAATTAATGAGTTAGGGCCTTTCTATATTAAGGTAACGATATGTAGGTTGGAGTACTGTGCTAGTGGCATTTGCGCACACAGGGTTCCGTAACACTTGCCACTTTTTCTACGTTCAATTCTTCTTCTAAATCATTTCAAAGTCGCTTTAACACATAAAAATTATCATCTACGGCAAAAACCGGCAAATCGAAGAAAATCGCCAAAATTGCCAAAAATTTTAAAAGCTGGAAATCCAGTGTGGCTGTTAGTCTCAAAAGTATAAAGGCTATGTGTCCTTTTAGACACATATCAAATCTATGTTTTAAGTTGCTTGGATAGTTTCGGAGAGGCAGAAATTTCCCACCGGCCCCGTCATGGTGCATACTTGTTTAAAAATAAATGAATCCTGACTGCCCTCTTAGATGAATTTCATAAAAATCGGTTTGTAGAGGCAGAAATTCCCCCGCAATATTGGTCATAATTTTTTTTAAATATATAACCTATGTATGTAAATATGTATGTGTTGTTTTGAGCGCACATCTATCTATGTTTTAAATTTCATCAAAATAGTTTGAGCCGTTTAGTTGATAAAACGTAACAAACAAGCAAAGTTACTTTTGTATACTGACAGGCAACAGACGGGTGGACAGGAGGGCTGCCAGACAGGCCGGAGGCAGACAGACGGACTGGAGGGCAAACAGCGTACTCACGTTAAAATGGTGCTCCTTTCTTTTTGAGTGCGGACCCTTAAAAATGATTAATATGTACGTTGGGAGACTCCTTTCTACATTTTCTTGAAATAATTTTAGATATCGGACCACTCGTTGACAATCGCGAAATTTACCTTCATTTTTTGTGCAAAATTACAACAATTATTTTAAATTATTTTTAGCATTGCTTTAGGATTTTCCCCCTTTTATTTTTCTTTCTAAACCAATTCTGTATTAAAAGAAATCAATAGCTATAAAAATACCCCAAGCCGTTTCTTTTCTGAGTTTTAGCGAGACTAACGAACGGCGATTTATTTTTATATATAAATATTTATCAGAAGAATATTTTTATTCAACTTACCTCCGGGTCATTAATTAAAATGTCTTCTGGCCTTGGTAATATTGAGGGACCGGACGCCGCACGAATTTTGTCGGGACCCCGTGGTGGACGATTGTTTGTCGCTTGAGTAAATGCTCTTATACCGCTGTCAGATTTACAAGTCCTGTAATTACAAAATAAATATTTCTTCATTTACTATATATTTTTCTTTTTGTATGCTCGCCAATTTTGCACTTAAAAGTTATAAAGATATACAAAAAAAAATATTTTTATGTTATGGTAACTTTGTTAAAAAGTTTAAATGCTTGCTTATAAAACCTGTTAGGCCACGATTATCCGTAATGGTGTGGACCGAGAACATTCTGGATAATCGATTTAGGGGGTAACAGCTTTTATTTTATTTTTTTCCATATTTTTTATTCATATTTTTGTGCTTACTTATACATCTTTGTATATACCGCATATAATAAACGAAAAATTCATGGATTTCATGCTTGTGTTTAATCAAAAAATGCATAAATATGTACTATAACAAAACAAATATTTTGGCTGAAAACGGATAATAGAGGTAATCACGGTTGATCGATGCAAAAAAATAAAAATAAAATAAATAAAAGAATTACATACAATATTTCTTTCCCGGATAATCGACGTTACCGGTTAATCGAATCACGGATAACCGAGACCTTACTGTGTAAAGAAAACATTTGCAAAACGTTTTTTCTCTCCCAACTATTCTCATTATTTTACTCACTGCACAGAACCAACAAAATAAAAAGCAAACTCAAGACGAAGTCATATCTGCTAATTTGTCTGGTTTCAAATCAAGGAAAATCAAATATTACGCTAAAGGTACCCAAAAATTCGCAATATTATTGTGCAATAATTGATAATGTACAATAAAAGCATATTATTTTCACTGATGACAACTTTTTTGGTTCTAAAAGCACATCAAAACTTAAAAAAAGGCACTAAAAGCGTAATTTTGAGAACTAAAAAGCGTAAAAAGTACTAACGTGAAAAACGATCGAAGTTTAATAATGTTTAATATTTTCTAAGCTGTACTCTATTTAATGAAATATATCAGACGAAAAAGGTATTCTTTACACTGAAATTAATTTTAAGAAATACACAAATTTCTTAAAAGCCAAAACGCTCAAAATTTGGCATTTTGAGTCTTCAAAAAGCACTAAAAATAGTGCCAAAAGCACCAAGTTGGCACAATATATTGAACAAAATCAAAAGTATTTTGATTTATATTGCGCAACCAAAAGTTGTTGACATCTTTGTACAATAATCATTTCCAAGTACATCACTAAACATTATTTTTCAACTTTTTAAAATTACTTAACTACAAATTTTTTAATTTGTTTGTCAGAAAAAAACAATTTTAAAATTTCTTAAACTCACATGTGTGTGTAGCTTTTTTTTACTTTTACTGTATATTTGCACCATATATATTTTTTAATATTGTGCAATTTATTGAATACTCAATAATATTGCGTAGTCTATAAATGTTTTTTCTGCAGTGTTGCATTTCATTTCAAAATTAGTTCACCTGGTATGATTACGCCTTGAGCAAACATTTTTTCTCTCATTTATTTTCGTACTCTTGGTTAAATTAAACAACTGTGTATAGTCCCGTGGTCGGAGAATTAAGGGCGCCGCGCCTTTTAATATACTCTTCTATCAGGTATGTGTACACACGCATTGTTGAGAACAAGTTGTGCGTGTCGTATACTCTTAAAAATCAGCGTTGCCAGGGAAAAAAATTTTTTCCAACGATAAGAAAATATGTGTGATGGGAATTTACTAAAAAAATTTTTTTTTCAGAAAATGATTATGGCAAACCATAATCAACGTACGTTGTCATGTATGAAAAAATATGACATGCAAAGCCATTTTCAAGCATATATACTTATTTTCAACCATTTTAAGAAATTTTTTTACAAAACTATCTCTTTACTCACCATTACATTGATGTAGCTACAACAAAAGATTCCTTTCTTTATAAACAAAACTTGTGTGTTTCTTTTGACCATAATAAAATCAGGTTTGGTTTTGGAGATTTAAAATTTCGTCTCCAAAATTTGGTTTTGGAGACGAAAATTTCACTGGTAAGAGTATAACTCACACAGTTGTAAAGTGTAATGGTATAGGTTGCCGACGACGGGTATAGTCCCTTATTCACTTTATTGGAATAGAAGCTAAGAAACTATTGAATTTTAGGTACATGATGTGTTCAGCATTCCCATGTATGTAAAAACTGGCAACATTTTAATCCTCTAACTCTTCTCCCTTTTGATAAAGGAGCAACAAAATGCTACACTTACATATATTTTTTACAAAAATATACGTCATAAAATTCCACTGCAGCAGAGCTTGACATCTAACTTAAACGCCAGAAATTAACCAAAACTTTAAATGCCTTTAAGGATTAATTTCGTATTTATACACATTTTGATTTTGATATTTGAGGTCAATGGAAAGAACGTTGATAATCTATAAATTTATTTCTAATATTTATTTTTCTTCTTCCACTCTGTCTCTCTCTCTCTCTCTCTATCTCTTATTAAACAATATTTGTATAGATGAGCAACTATTTTTACTTACCCCGTTTTAATGGGATCTTCACCGCTGTGTCGTTTTGTGTGTATGGTGCCTTTTTCAACTGTGAGATCTTGAATGCGAGAATCATTAATACCACCAACAGGTTGACCTTTAAGTGAAAATAATAATGAAAAAAAAATATAAATTCATTACAATATAAAATACAGCAAAATGAAAGCAAATTAACTAGTTCAATAATTATGTAGTATATTATATTTCAAGCTAAGAAAATGTATAATAAACCTCATAGTAAAATAAAGAATAATTAATAATACTCGTATTTAAAATTTAGTGCCAGAAATCGAAAGAAAAGAAATTCATTTGTAGAAGAGCTGATTTCGTTTTTAATTAGCAGTAATAACTTCATTTAACAGAAGTGCAATTTATAAATATTTTTTGTGAAACTGTCGTAACAGAATCTGTGTCGGTTCTTAACTATTTATTGGTCATTTGCTGCCTCTCCTAGATAAACTTAGTCTTTTGTCAGTTGAGCACGTTCAGGAATCGAATACTTGTCAGCTCACCTTCGAATAAAGTTTTGGTAGTACTTAACTAATATGCCAACTTGGCTTATAAAATATTATATGTGCATATCTCCCCCTGGAAGTCGGTATCAGAGTAGGGTTACCTGAGTAAAACGAAAAGATTGTCATCTCCACATTCTTATTATTCGAATCAAGAGAACTTGTAATTAAAAGAAAATCTACAGTCGTTCTTAAAGACGGCAACTGTACATTTCATTTCAGGTAGAAAGGGATTCAACATTTGAAATTCATAAGAGTTGTTATGTGGTGTGTTTACCTCTTTAGACTTAAACCTCCTTCATTCAACATTGTAGACTTCATAAAAAAATAACGTAAGTTAATTACCCTATTGCGGTTGTTAGTTTTATAGTCAATGTAAATTATTGTGAACAAAATGTTGGCTGGTTGTTATTTTATTAAGAATGGTAATACGAGGGCGGATCAATAAGTCTGTGACTTTTCGAACTTTCCTCGTAGTTATATGAAATGAAACACTGTTCGCGTCAAGTACCACCTGTTAATAGACTACTGTCAAATTTTGAGCAAGTGTCGTCATTTACTTTGCGTTTAACAGCTGTTCAAAACATACAACCTCGTGTATTTTTCTAAAAATGGACAATAGTGAATTTCGAGTGCTCATTAAACATTATTTCTTGCGAAAAAAAAACCATCAATCAAACCAAGAAAAAGCTCGATAAATAATATGGGTCTCTGCACCATCGATTTTAATGGTAAAAAAAATGGTTTACTGACTTTCGTTGTGGTCGCACAAGTACAAATGACGCTGAACGTTCTGGACGGCCAATTGAGGTCAGTACACCCGAAAATGTCGAGATTTTTGAGATTTTTGATGCCATAGGCATTTCATATGGTAGTGTGGTTTCGATTTTAAGTGATCAGCTGGGTTTAAGAAAGTTGTCTGCAAGATGGGTGGCCGCGTGTGCTCTCTCAATTGACCATAAACGTAAACGTGTGACAACTTCAAAGGATTGTTTGGAGTTGTTTAACGGCAATCCGAATGAGTTTTTGCGGCGTTTTGTAACTGTGGATGAAACATGGATCCATTACTGTACTGCGGATACCAAGCAGCAGTCTAAACAATGGGTTTCTCCGGGTGAATCTGCTCCGAAGAAGGCCAAGGTAAGTTTGTCGGCCAATAAGGTGATGGCGCAACAGTTTTTTGGGATGCACGCGGGATAATCCACATTGATTACCTTCAAAAGGGAAAAACAATAAACGGCGAATATTATGCCAACTTATTAGACCGATTTAATGAGGATTTAAAAAGAAACCGACCCCATATGGCCAAGACGGGTGCATACGTGTACAGTCTCAATGGCAAAACTCTATGAATTGGGCTACGAATTGGTACCTCATCCGCCATATTCTCCGGATTTAGCCCCTAGTGACTACTCCCTATTTCCAAACCTAAAGAAATGGCTCGGTGGAAAGAGATTTAGCTCCAACGATAAAATCATTGACCAAACAAATGCCTATTTTAAGGACCTCGAAAAATCCTATTTTTTGAATGGGATACAAAAACTGGAGAAACGTTGGACTAAGTGTATTGAGTTAAAAGGAGATTATGTTGAAAAATAAATTTTTGTTTCCCAAAAAAACTACGAGGGAAGTTCGAAAAGTCATGGACTTATTGATCCGCCCTCGTAGCTATTGAGTCTCTCAAGCATTTTTGGCGACTTTTTTGATCTGATTTCCTTCTCTAGGTCTCCTATTGATGGATGAAAAAAATTTCTTGCAACTACCCAGCAAAAATTAAATGAATGAGTTCAAAATGAAATAGTGTTTCATGCTTTCTTGAGCATTTGTTTCTCCGAATGCATTCTGAAAGTTTACTTTGCAAAGTCTTGAATTTTGTTGTAGAGAGAGAAGGGAAAGGAGAATGTGGGTTAGTGCACACTTTGTTCTACTCACAATGTTGGTTTGTTCTTCGGTCGTTTCTTTCGTTTTTACCTTCGTTACTTATAGTTAGGAAAGGTTTGGTTGAAAAGAGGAGACTTTACGCTCATGTACGGGGACATACACAAAAGCCAGTATAGACCTGTTGTAAGCTCTCATGTAAATCAACAACGAACCCTACCTTTATAGGAACTCAGAATCATTCACGTAGTCCCTCAAACTTCTTCAGTCAATAGGTATTAGTCTAAAAGCTAAGTAATGTCCGGTAAGGTGTCATCCCCAAAATAACGAAATCCCCATCAAGAAAAAATTCTTTCTTGCAATTTTTTTATGTATCAACAACCTTAAGTATATTTAAATAAAGGCAGAAACATAAATTGACTTAACAAAAGTTTAAAATGTACTCAAATTGGTGATGGATTTGTTTGCATTATCCATTTGCCTGGAACAAGGAGTGTTGCGATTTCTTAATTTGCCAACCTTTCATTTCGTTCTTTTGTTTTTATTTTCAAATCATTATTCATTCTTTGTTTTCCATTCATTGTTGTTTGCATGTCAATTTCTATGCAGCAAGCAAATCACCCCAGTAATGAAACGGCATTTGTATGCTCATAATAATAAAAATTCTTTTTTTTCACACATGACAAGGTTTATATGTATGTACATATGTATGCATGTATGTATGTACATATGTGTATGTAAATATGTGAATTAAAAGAAAAACAAAGCTTCAAGGGTATAAATTACATGATTGGGTGCTTCATATTACACTTCGATAAATATTTGCTACGTAATGGGATTTTAATCTAATAACTATCAAGCCAATTGCAGGAATTTTTATCATTTTGCATACGTGTAGATATACATATGTATATCTATGTATACATACATACATATGTATGTTCGTATTTATGTACGAATCGCGTGTTGGAGACAGTAATTCCAATATTTTCATCGCAATGAAATAAACATGCTGTGTCGGAATGAGAATTCACTAGTTTTGGTTAATGTAATACGCAAAACGCAAATAAAAATTAATTATGATTTTTACACACATCCAGTTAATTGGGCAATTTTCATTCCACTTAAGTGGAAATAAAAATAAACTGAAATTCGATATATTGATAAAAAGCGTTATGCTCGCTGCTTTTTTAGCGGGTATTTTAGGGGAACTTGGTTGATCTTTAGTTTTACACTCATATATTATAGAGTTGCATGAACAATTCCATCCATGAAACTACTGAAATGTTTATTTACTAAAGTCCAACTTCGAATAAATATGTTAATGTTGAACAAACTGTTGCTTTTATCATACTGTTAACACAAAGAGATTGTTCATTGAAACGACTTTTGTTTCATGCTGCTTTCTCTCATCTCATCTTTTGTTATTAATACGCAATAGCAATGTTGCCAATATAGTGAAATCATCGAATTTTTTGTATGCTTCGCACATGTGTAATAGCACAGCACACAAAAAGGTAATCGGGTTTGGAATTAAGCATTTTTGGTGGAAGCTCTTCCCTACTGGATTACCAACTTAATGATTTTAACAAGGCGTGAGACTAAAATAATCGATTCTTGCGAACTTCTTACATTTTTTATTTGGCAACATATTTACGTAATCTATGAAATCTAAAAAATCATTCTTCTTACCAAACAACTTCTACTTTTTTAAATTTTATGTAATGTGTTTTGTAAGCGAGTAATGAAATTTTTTAACTCCCTTTTCGGCGATTATTCTAGTATTTTCCCTTTTCCTACAACTGGCAACACTGATCTTTAAAAGCATATTGTTTTTGCATGAACTTAATCGAGATTTACTCAACACATGTTCTGTTTCGCATTTGTAAATGTTAGTATGCTCTTGTATTAGTAAACAAACCAATATCATTTTACTGCGTTCTTAACTATTGAGTGTTCATTGTGCTTGTTTCATAGTTATTCATCTGTATCAAATAGAATGAAACGAATAAAAAAATTATAGCGAAAGTTTCATGAACATCATTATTTAGTTTCATGCATATGTTTATCATATATAGGGTCCGCCATCTAACGTTTTTTTTTCAACTAGTGCTTATTTCGTGAATGGTAACACTTAGCTCATGTCTGATTTGACAGATAATTAGTTTTATCCTTCCGCTGAACGAATATGGTTATGTATACGCTTGAACAACGCTGGGAAATATTGCGACATTACGACTTACAGAAGATGCCGATTTTGCCAAAAAAAAAATCATCTTTTCAGATGAAGCTCATTTTGATCTTGGCGGGTATGTAAACAAGCAAAATTGTCGCATTTGGGGCACAGAAAACCCGCACGCATACATTGAAAAGCCGACGCACCCAAAAAGAGTCACTGTTAGGTGCGGATTTTGGTCCAGAGGCATAATTGGGCCAATGAGCAAGGAGTGGCCGTTACAGTCAATGGCGATCGTTATCGGGCCATGTTGAACGAATTTTTGTTCACAAAAATGAAAGAGGAGGATATTGGCAACATTTGGTTTCAACAGGACGGCGCTACGTGCCACACAGCCGAGCCGAAGCTACACTCGATGTTTTGCGCCCTGTTTTCAAAAAAAAAAGTTATCTGGCGGACCCTATAGATAGTGTTAAAGTCAAAAAATGTGCACGCTATCTATAATTTATATTTTATAGTTAACTGGCACACTTTTTATGTTAATTCCTTAAAAATAATCGTCAAGCCCTCTTATTTGAGATCCATTCTGCCGCCGTATTCTGTGTATTGCTTATCAGGCAATGGTTTAAAAATCTAATCTAC
The DNA here is from genome assembly GCA_936439885.1 of Nowickia ferox. Taxonomy (NCBI): domain Eukaryota; kingdom Metazoa; phylum Arthropoda; class Insecta; order Diptera; family Tachinidae; genus Nowickia; species Nowickia ferox. The sequence continues at coordinate 82,844,203 of OW387024.1, forward strand.
CGAAATTTTAATGTTTTATGTCATCGTATTTGTTCAGTATTTTGGCGATCGAATTTAGCTTTAGCTTTAGCTTTAGCTTTAACGAGTTACAGAATATGGGCTGGTAAGTGGGATTTTCATTTCATCCCCCATCTTGTTGTTGTTGTGGTCACCAGCGAACAATTTCTTTCATTTCCGCATTTTTTGTACTTTTTTATGCTTTGGCAAAATTTTAATTTCGGTTCTTTTCGTGTTGAACTTTTTCCAAAAAGTACTTTTTCCAAAAGGTTCTTTTTCCAAAAAGTACCTTCTTCAAAAGGTTCTTTTTCGAAAAAGTAGTTTTTTCAAAAAGTTCTTTTTAAAGAAAGTACCATTTTCAAAAACCACTTTTAAAGAAAGTACTTTTTGAAAAAGTATCTTTCTTATCTGAAAAACACTTTTTTCAAAGAGGTTTTTGTTTAAAAGTAATAGCATTTTTCCCAAAAAGTTCCTTTTTCCTAAAGCACCTTTTTAAATAACTACCTTTTCTTAAAAGTACTTTATATCATAAAGTACCACTCAATAAGTTCCTTTTTCAAAACTTTTCATATCCCAAAATTACAGTTTCAAATATGTATTATATTCTTAAACATTATAATTTCAAAAAAGTGCCATTTGCAAAATGCCATTTCCCATAACAGCACCCGTTCAAAAAAAATTTGTTTCCAAAAAGTATCTTTTCCGAAAAGTATCAAATTAATATACAAAGTACCCCTTTAATGTCAATGTTCAAGAATACACTATATCAGTTAGTAATATTTAACTCAGATTTAAACTGTTTGAATTACATGAATTCTCCCGAATTTTAAATTTTTAGCACCGTTTTCCGTATTTACCCTTTTTGGTGCTTTTTTGGGCTCTTCGAAAAAAAATAAATTTTATTATTTCAGCTTCTACTGAGCGGTAGGAAGTCATAGTAAATTATTTTTACATGTATGTACATATGTATGTACTTTATCAATAAGAAAAAATTATCGAGAACGGGTACGATTTTACCCCCTATAAGTGCGAATTTTCAGAAGGTGCCAAAACTTATTCCAGATCCTGTATAGAAGAAAAGAACTCCCCAAAAAGCTTTCAATACTTTAGAAGATGTGTGGAGTGTAAAAAAGGTACCAAAATTCAGTTTTTACGCCCCCCCCCCTTTTAACCCTTAAAAGTACACATATTTAAAAAGTACAAAAACCAATTTATCGTAGTTTCCAAGTTATAAAAATAGCGATTTTGCCCCTTTTTTTGCGCTGGTTTACCCCCTTCACATTAGAATTTCCAATAATCCCTTCTTAGTGAATCTATACATTGGAAGGGCGACCTACACCCCAAATTTCATCTCTCTAGCTATAGTCGTTTGGGCTGCGCAATGATGAATCAGTCAGTCAGTCACTCAATAACGTTACTCTTTTATATATCGATGGTCTCAAGTAGAAAGACCCTAACTCCCTAACCCTAACTAAATTGAGTTTTTCAGTGATTCCAATATATTTCACACAAATACACCTCGTCACAAAAATGTATTGCAATAGGGTAAAAAATAACGCTTTTACCAACTGCTTGTAAAAGCGTTATTTTTTATACATAAAAAATTTTATTTTGAATATTACAGTTTCTATTATGCTTTTGCCTTCCACTGTAGTTACAATTATTTGAGATAGGGCCTCTCTACTTGAGACTAACGATGTATATATTTAAATATGTATTCAATTAAACTAATATGTATTGTTACGGAAATGGTCACGAACACAGTTAATGCAAACATTTTTATAAAGAAAGCATTTGGTAAACAAAAAGAAGTATCCAGAATCGTGCTAAAGAACTAAATACACAGGCGTACGCATATAAATGATTTAAATAAACATAAACAAGCTGTAGCAACAACAATATATATATATAACTAATTGCGCGATTGAAAACAAGCATTGGAAATGCTGCTGAGATTGTCTAGACGTTGCTATCACATTCTGGAAGCCTTGTTTGAAGTATAAAAAGGGGACGCATCTGTTGGCAGATCAGTCTATCATAAAGTCTACGAGTATCAAGAATTCAGTTCAGTCGATCATAAAGTTGTTTATTGTGAAGTATTGTTGTCTTAAGTGAAAAGTAAAGTGAACAACGCAGCCGATAGTCGTACATAAGTGTGTAAAAGTAGAGCCGTGAGTATGTGAGTGTGTGACGAACAGCAGAGAGAGGGGTATTGCTTCAATATCAGCGCAGCCAGTTGTTTGAGACGCGTGTATAGAAACTGCGGAGTAGACGTAGTGGCATCCAGTTGTGGTATATTTAAGTAATTTAAGTTGTGTGTGAGTATTTAAGCTCTAGATTAGTATTTGGTAAATAAGATAGTAACATTCTTAACGCTAATTGGTACACTGGGGTCTTCTATTCATTTGCAAATCTTCGAGTCCACGGAAAAACGTTTTTAAAGGGTAAAAACGTAACAGTATGCATTACGAAAAATTTATTTTACAATTTCTTAAACAGACATGTGTGTGTAGGTTTTGTTTACTTTTACATTTATTTTGTAAGAAAAAATTTGCATTATAAAAGGGTGTTTTTTATAGAGTGACACAAGTTTAAATCATAATAAAACAAGAAAATAAATTTTTAATATCAATGAAAGGGGCGTTATTGGAAAGAAAATTTTATGAAATTAATGTTTAAATATGATTTCTGCCATGTGGCCGCCACGGCTGGCGCGTAGAAGGCGCGATCTGGAACACCAATTTTTTTGAAGACATATGGGCCAATGCCTCCGCCAGCCCATAAAGCGCATCGAACAGTAATTTTCTGTGGATGTAATGGTGTTTCGACAAAAGCTTGTGGATTCTCCTCACTCCAAATGCGGCAATTCTGCTTCTTTACGTAACCATTCATCCAAAATGGAAGAAGTGCACGATGAGTTTGACGAATAGAACAATTATTTTGATTAAAAATGTCAACAATTTGCACGCGTTGCTCTAGTGTTAGTCGATGAATAATGAAATTTCAATGCAAACTAAATAAAAAGCAACTATCAGCTGTTAAATGAGTGCTCAAATAAAGCAGAGATGTCAACTCAGAGTTGTGACACTCTGAAAAAACACCCTATATAAATATTTTGTATAAAGTGTGCAACTCATTTGAATAGTGTACATCAAAGCCACAATAATATTGGCATTAAAGTACGCTATAATATTGTGTAGTGCCTTTTAAGAAAATTATAAAATTAGCAAATAATGTACATATATGCTCTTTTTATTGATTTGAATATTTTATCTAAAAATAATTTGTTCTTAAGAACTTCTTGATCACAATGGACCCAACAAGGCCTCAAGAACTTTTTATTTAAACACATGCATTTTGTATGTAAATTGAAAATGTTAAACTTATTTTCTGCAAAACTAGCTTTTTGAGTTATGACTATGTTGCAATAAAGAGCACATACATATGTATGTGCGTAGTGTTTGTGTTTTACATATTAATTAATAAACATGAGATAAGAATATACAAATAAAAAATAAATAAAAACTTACCATCTGCCGAATGACTTGATGCCTTTCGCATACTGGTTAAACGATAAAAAGGTGGCGTCTCGGTGCGTTCAATTAAACAATTAAGCGTTTCCACGGTTTGCAGTTCAGCCATCAATTCATCAAGCAAACGATCGGGACAGGTTCGAGCCAAATAAAGAGCAACTCTTTTTGCCTTAAATAAATCATGTAATCATTAAATTAGCAATTGGCAATAAATATCAAACAACGTGTTTGATACGCAAACAAAAAAACGATTACTAGAAATTTAATGTATACACATAATTAACTGCCTGTTTTGAATTTTTTTTTATTACTGTTTTAATATAAATTCCCACAGGAAAACTTTTATTTTATTTTAAAAAAACACACACACAAGAAGATAAGATACTTACGTATGGTAAAAGTTCATTGGGAGCCATGCCGCTCATTATGACCAAATAACGCAAAATAACTTTTAAATTGTTGGGCCAAAATTGGCACAGAGTACCCCATAATTCTTCAATATCACGTGGGTGGGTATCAGAAAACTTTAAATGAAAATTTATAGTTTGAAGGTAAATACTTTAATATGGTTTATTTTTCCTCTCAGTAACAAGTTGAAAGAGCTAATTAACTTACCTTGGCGGTTATATAAAACAAATTATTTAGTATCATTTCAGTAGCTTCCGTGGAACCAGTGCCCTCTCTGCGACCACGCGTGCCAGAGTCGGGAAAGTACTAAATAAATGAGTTATTAAATTTATTTTACATAAAATTATTTTAACATTTCTGATTTAGATAAAATATTATTTTTTTTTTCATAAATTATTTGCTGTTGAAAAGTTCTGAATTTTAAAATGAAATCAACTAAATATACATATGTTTGATTTAAAATCGTATGGGAGGTACACACTTTGCGACATGTTTATGCATTCAAGCAGATTTCATTGTTGGTTGCATAGTTTCATTTCGTGTTGAATTCAAGGTTTCAAAAATATCAGTATCAGCCCTATTCTAATTAATAATTCCTCGGGAGTTTCTTCGTTATCATTTTTCCCCTATTTTAAAAATAACATTTGAAATCTTTCAGATAAAATAAAACTACTGGAAAGAAAACAGCTGACTGATAAAATTCTAAATTCTCTCTCACTTTATTTCTCTCTTAGCATAGGAGGATATTTTTCTATAATATTTATAGTTGGGCTATATACTTTGATATTTTAAGATTGCCTTGATGGTTTAATTGTAGATTGCAGTTTAATTGTAGATCGCCGTGGACGAAATTCGTCGTTCGTCCCAGCTGTGTTCCTAACACTATGTTGAATATTATTCTTGTTTGTTGTATTTTTATAATTCTCAATTTTTTTTTTTTTTCTGAGTCTATATGTAAAAATTGGAATTTTACAAGCTTTTGTACTTTTTCAAATAATGTGGTTGCAGATTTATTGATGAGATGGCTCAAGCACCAACAAATTGCGCACTTTTTTCATTCGTATTCATATTGTCTTGCGGTCAAATATAGATAAGAAGCTGAAAATTTTAATGAGTTTGAATACCGACCGCTAAGTAAATAAAATTTATTTTTGGTCCAGAGACAAAGAAAATTGTTTTGTTGCCTTAAATAAAGTTGCTATTCCCTCCTTTATTTGTGTAATTTAAAATATGACATATCTGACTTTTGCTAAACAAAAACAAGAAATTTCTTTTCTAACGTATGGTTCAATGTGTTCAAATGCTACATTCTCATTTAACTTAGTTTGATATTTTTATTTTATATGAAACGCTTACCATAATATAAGATAATGGAGTTGCTGGCGGTACAGTGGTTGCCACTAATTCCATATTATGCAACCACGGCTGTAAACATTGCAGCAATAGTGTACGTACATCTTCTCTGGCCGTTTGAAAACGATGGGTGATTTCTAATAAATAGTTTAATTGAATTCAAATTCAAATTAATAAAAAATCATTTTTTATTAAATTTATTTATTTATTCAATTAATTTCTCACCCGAAAACATAGACATGGTTAATTCCGGACGCAATTGAGCCAACTGTTTGGATAAAAATCTTTGTGAACGACAATATGCGCTGCTCAGCAACACGTCCAATGTGCCAACTTTGTCATCTTCTAAATAAGGAACACATAAGAAAATAAAACAAAGAATTGAAATTAAAAAATCAACAACGACAAACAAAACAAAAGCTTTTTAAGTTCGTAACAATACGTATTTAATACACAAAGCAATTACCACACATCATGAAAGGCAACAAAACATACGTAAATTTTTGAAATTGAAATGAACAACAATTTGCTTAAGCAAACTATTTAGTAAACACACTTCTTTGCTTGACGGAAGTTCGTCCAATACTAAACTCTCCACATGTAAACTGAAATTAATAATCCTTAAAAGAGAGCGCAGATGAAACATACGATTCCAAAGATTCTCTTAAGTTGACGTTCTCTTAAATTAACATAACTGTTAATATACAATTTATACTTAAATTAACATAATTTTTAAAATACAACGTTACACATATTGAGGAAGTGTCTCTTTTTAAATGCTAAAAAAATTAAATGTTTTAATAAAATTTTAATTTGTTTACACATACATATTTAAATGTGTTGTCTTGGGGTTACGTATGAGCAATATTTATTGATGAAAAATGCTCATACAACATGGCAAATTAGACCCCTGCAAAAGGCGATTTACATGAGGGAATTTTCAAATGCTTTACTGCAGCGAAGTTAATGATTTTTTTTTTTTTTTTTGTTAAACGTAAATAAATATATTATATAGTCGTAGGTGGCATTCGCAAGACAAAAAATTCAAATTAGTTTTCATCATTTTATTGCAAAAAAATATTAATATTATTTAATTGTTGCAATTTCTTCTTATTTGTGTCAAAATGAATACGAATTTAAAAAAGTTAGTTTGCTGTCTAGATACATTTCGTTGCTGCTCAGGCGGCTCATCAGTAGAGCTCAAACAGAATTGAAAAACAATTACAAAGCCCCAATGCTTATAGACAAACTCCCAATAAATTATTGAGCACTATTGGGATTTTGTGAGCTTTTTTTAATTGTGATTGAAGCCTATTAAGAAGTTGAGCAAGCAACAACGAAATGCATCCAGACGTGCTCAAGCAACAACAAACTTTTTTTAAATTAAATTATTATTTTAAAAATTTAAATTTTTAACAGTTTGCCTCTTCAAATCAAAGTGAACAATCGATATTAAAATGGCGATTAAATTCCCATGAAATGCGGGGGGTGGAATTTCTTGAATGTGGCATATTTTCACGTGAACAAAATTTAATAGTTATTTTGCGAAGAATTAACAAAACGCAAGGGAAACTTTATACACGATAAGGGTGATGTATGTATGGTGAATCGCCATAGGAAACCATAAAATTTTTGCATTTTACATTGAGAAAATGTTAAAACATTTTGATTAGAAATGTTACGAGTACCGTTTTTGTGGAACATTGTAGCCCTTTTACTTTTACCATTATGGGTCTTTTTATGCATTTCTTTTGTCAACAGGAGTCAAAAAAATACTTTAAACAGAAATATTGTTATGGATTAAAATGTTCTAAAAAAATATTCGCCGTATAACTATAGAAACTTGTGGTCTGGTCTCTGCATGCACCAAATGAAAAAGTGCATGCAGTATGACTGACTTCCATCTGGAATTGAATTGAATTTAGAGATTTGGCGTATTCGGGGACCTTTGATGGAATGTTTTGGCGAATGTTTTTGTATAACATTTTAAGCCGTTATATCCCTGTTTAAGGGTGTTTATTTGACCCCTTTTTTTTAAATAGGTAAAAAAAACAAGAACAAGTACGAAATTAACAATCAAACGAATTTCAAGTTTTAAGTGATTTCTGGGTTTAAATTTAGTTTCGAGCTTTGGTTCATTCAGTGGCTCACAGTAGAATTTGATGCGAATATGCCTCTGGAACATTTTAAACTATTATATGCCCGTGAAAGAGGAATCCTTTTTGGCCACTTTTTCGAAAAATTACATCTACAAAACTGTTCTTTGTAGAAATTTATATAAAAGTGCTGAACATATTTTATTTATTTAAAAACTATTTATAAGTCTCCAAAGCCAAGACCTAACATGGATTTTTATACCTCTTTCAAAAACAACTAGTTTAATTTTCATTCTACAATTTATTTTTAGTAGCATTTTTTTTGTCATTCTGCTTTTACACTTCCCTATAATAAATACTCAAACAAATATTAATTTACTTTTAAAAAGTGTTTATAACTAAACTAAGAAACCATGAACTTTAAATTTTAATAAAAAAAAATTGAACTTTAATTTAATATTGACTACAAGTAATTGAAAATAAATACATAATAAAAAATTTCACAAGGAATAAAATGCCACCTCAGTTTATAAATAACACCATAATAAAAGTGTCAATAGTGCGCAAATTTTTCAAATGGTGGTGGCGAAGAAAACGGAAACAAATGCACAAGTAATTCAAGGGCAATCAACATTGAAATCCAATACAATAAAAATTGCAGTACACAACCTTATATCACAACTTACATAGAGTACGTGTACATACCCTGCAGTTTTAAAAGTAGTAATTGTCTCAAAATCGTTAGATATTTCACTAACGAAAAAACGACTAACTACTATAGTTGCCACAAGTAATGCAAGAGTTCGCTTTTTGAATCTCTCACGCATGGATATGTTAATGCCTTTAACCTCAAACATTTTTTATTGCGAGTGGAAAAAACTGTGCTGTTATTCCAAAGAAAGTCAACAAGAAAAAAATTATTTTAAGTACATAATTATTTTGATTTTGTGTTGGCGTCAGTTACAATTGGAAGTTTCGTGGTCAGTGAACGTGTAATTTTTAGTGAAAAAAGAGCAGCAGAAGTCAATTAAAACGTTGCATAAAAAAAGAACAATTAATTGAAAAAGTTATTAATAACTAATTGTTTTATCAAAAAATTAATTGTTATGACTAACGAAATCACTGACGAAGGGTTATGTAGATGGTGGCAATTGACTACCGTCAATGTCATCTCTGTGTTAAAATCGTCAGTCGTGTGCATTGATAGTAGTTAGGTCGGTAGTTAGTGGTAACAAATGGTAGTTAACGAAATAGCTAGACATTCGCTAGCTACGCCGACTGCAGGGTATATGTATGTGCGTATGTGAGTGTGTGTACATTATTTTTCTTTAAATTTCTTATATTTATTAAGAGTTGTATGGGAGGAAGAGAGAGTTGTAAATGTATGCGTGTGTGTGTGTGTGTTATGAGTAGTGCAGTTATTTGTTTACAAATTGTTGCAATTATTTTTATGCAAAATATTTTATCTTATAACCAATTTTGATTAGGCAAGTGTGCGTGTGTGTATGTGAGAACCAGCGTTACCATTGGAAAATTTCACACAAGGCAAATATAGAAGAAACTTGAAAAATAAGAAAAATGAAAATATTAATGTTTATTTTATTTTTAAAAATAAAACTTAAAAAACATAACAAACCAAAACAAAGAAATAAATTGATTCGCTTTTATATGTTTATGTGACACACATATCGTCGCTGATTTAACTAACTGACCTAGCTAACATTTTGAAAATTTAACAGGAGAGCAGTTTTTGTGGTTGTTTTATACATTCATTCTTACGGCTGCGTGTGAAATCTTTTTATTTATATAAACATAACAGTAATGCTTACAGTCATGAAAATTGTAGACAAGGTGTATTATGACTTATAAAGTCTAGTAAAGCACTTAACTCATTTTTCAAAAAATGTCAGTTAGGTCGTTTAGTTAAAACAGCGACGCTATGTATATACTGGTATGTATGCAAGTACATTTTATATCACCAATTATCTATACGATTATATATAAAACGGAATGTGTGTTTGTTTATTTCTTTGTTTGTACCTTATACTCGTAGGAGACCAGACCTTTGGACCGATCTTCCTGAAATTTTCAAATTTAACTGGGAATATGGAATGACAGGCTACTTTTTTCAGTCACTGTGGCTGTGGCTGTGGCTGCCGATGTCGCTGAGAATGAAGGAACAGCAACCAGATGACAGCGAACGCCACACGATTTTGATAAGCGACTTTTTACTGAATGAATTGAATGAGCGGGAATTGGTTAACACGTGGTTTCAAGAAGACGTTGCGTAATCTAATAATATTGATGTAGAATTTTTTAGTAGTATAAGTGAAACCGATTATGGCCATAAGGCTAGGTTTTCTATCTTGGATGAATAAAAGAAATGAAATCTCTCGTTTTGGCGATTTGGCATGACCAGCAAGATCGCCTGACTTAACATTCCAGACTTTTTTCTTTGGGGCTACTGGAAGTCATGGAGTCATGGAAAATGCGATAAAACGGACAAAAATATGTATCAAAACTAGTGGGAAAATTTTAAAGCTCCAAATAAGATCAAAATGAAAAATCATAAGAGAAACATAAAGATGATTTTCGAATGATACCCATTTTGATATAGTTCGCCGTCTTCTTACTTTTTTCTTATTTACAAAATGGCGTCTGTTGGCCACCATATTGAATTTTTACTACTTTCATATCTTTAGTGACACTCCCAGGATTAAGACAAATCGAGTGATATAGGAATCATCAAAATCGGTCCATGCGTTCGGTTTATATAAGGCCGCAAAGGAACACACATACATATGTACAAACATATATACATACATAGGCTGATAAACACAATACCCTTCTTTGCGGCGCGTAGTCAGGTGAAAACAAGACTCAGTGATCAATTTTGCGCCAACCTGTATTTCAATATCAGTATCTGAATTCATTGCCTTTTTCGAACCGAAAATCGTAATATTTATTGATATATTTATTCGTTTATGCGTTAACAATAATGTGATTATGTAATTTCTTTTTTAAAGTAGTAGATATCAACTAACAACTACAACAAATATCGCTAAAATATGTTACTGAATAGCAAAGTCGATAAATTTTCGATATATGTATTTATTATAGCGACATGATTATCGTAATAAAAGTTGCAGAATCCAGGTACAATATAATTAAGTAGCTGACTGCACGGCGGCGGTAGAAGTCAACAGAATTTGTGTAGGTGTGTTGTTGTGTAGCCTGCTGTAGTCTGTCTGCCGTATTTATACAAATAAATTTATGTTTCCACACAAAGTTTATTTTGTAAACCTTTTTTTTTGTGTGTGTGTGTTTTGTAATTTAAATTTTTTCCATATAAAATTTGTCAACGCTTAGCGTTGCGTTTTGCACAATAAGGTCCTAAGGTTTCAGTAGTTTGTATATACTCGTATAATTTTTATTTTTTTATTTTTTTTTTCAAAAAGAGGCTAACGGGACACAAAATAATACAAAATGATACAAAAGGGGATTTAAGAAAAATGGTCACAAAAAGTCAGTCACTTAGTCGCACAAGGGTAACGCTGGTTGTAGCGCAGTGTTTTTTTAATGACAGCATGCAAACTTGCATACATATTTGTACATACATATGCACATTGACACATAAATCTTTATTTACATACATATGTATGTATTCAATATATAGTAAAATTCATTCATTCATGGTTAATTACGATTTTTGTGAATGAAAATAATTTACAAATTCTTTTGTTTCCTCATTATTTTATTGCCAGGCAAGCGCAAAGAGCGAGTGTTTAAGAGTAATTTCAACTGCAAGAGAATTATCCTGTTGAATGTTATTTGCAAGTTGGTTTATTTTTTATTTTGTTTTGTCTACAAAATTATCCTTAAAAGTGACTTTAAATTACAAAAATTTTTAGTCTTTGACGCGATGTCTGGCTGTTAACTCAAAAAAAAAATTAAATTAATATTTATATATAAACTAAGAAAAAACTTGTAAAAATTTATATAAAATGAATAAAAAAAATTAGAAAAACTAAAAAAAATTTAAGTATTTAATTAAAAAAAAATATATATATAAAAATTTGAAGGAAACTGTTTAAAAAATTATAAAATGTAAAAAAAAAATATTTAAAGAAAAATCAAATGGTTATGGTGCAAGCTCAATCGTTAAGATTACGTTGCAGTAACTAGACAAAAAAATAACTAATAAAAGATCTTAGGGTGCAATGTGTTTAATAAGGCCCCAGCGAAAAATTCTACAGAGTGCATTAGTTAAAATTTTGTGAATTAAAAAGAAAAATATATGTTTATGCACGCATATTTTCCAAAAAAAAAAACATAAGGAGTTTAAACATATTATTTAAAAATGTTTCATGAAAAGCAAGCTTTCAAATAAATTAACGCCAAAGATGTGTCTGCAAAAGTGAATTGAATTAAATAACGATTTTTTTTACACAGTTTTAAAATTTTTTGATAATGTATACGCCGCCTTTGGTCTACTCAAATTTATTTCTATTTTATAGTTGAATACAAATTGTATTTATTTGCATTGCTTTTAAGCTTAAAAACCTCTTCATGATTTGTTTCTTAGTTTTTAATCAAATTTCTTGCTGTTTTTTATTATATAAAAATAAACAGTTTACTTATTTGATTTATTTCCATATAATTGTTTTATTGTAGGATTTAGTTCCTAAAATAGTTGCTATTTTCTTGCTAAACATTTGCTAAACACGTACAACATTTATTCCAACATTTATGGAGAAGTTTTGTAGAAACGAGTAGGAAAAGCAAACGCTTTATTCAATTTACATATTTTTTTTTTTGTTTCTTATTATTTTTCATTGTTTGTGTGCAAAAATAAAAATTATTTCTTACACATATTGTAAAAATATAATAACAATTTTATGATTTGATTTCACAAAATTTTTCCTTGAAGAAGACACAAAAATTCGTGTCGAAATATGGTTGAAAAATAAATATTGTTTATTTTATTTAAAAGATCTCAAGCTTAATAAAATAGTTATTATATAAAAATAGAAGGCCAAATAAAAGTTCCAAGATTATTATAAAAATAATTAAATTTTTTTTAAATCTAACCTTATGAATTCCTTCAAGTTCAACTTGAAGAAAAATCTTTAAATTTGTTTAATATCATTAAAATTATAGCAAAGGACTCAGATTCAAAACACCACTTTTATAGAGAAAATAATAAGGGTTTTCATGAGAACTCTTAAAATTGACATTTGTGCAATTGGACAAACTTGCCCCCTTTGAACTTTTGCGCAAACAGTTTATGTAAATTTGAAACAAACTTAAAAAAGTTCATTTGTTAAAAATAACATAAGAAAATTTCAAGCAATTTTTAATTTAAAAATATATTTACATATTTCTATAAAAATAAAAAAGTGTATGTGTGTGTCTAAAAATGCCAAAAGAAATCAATATTATTGGGCAAAGTTAATAGGTTTGTGTAAATAAATTTCTATACAATTTTTTGACATTTTATTTACGAGCGTATAAAAGTGCACAATTGCACAGTTTGCGAGACTTTTGAACATTCTCATGAAAACCCTTAATAATTACTAAACAAATTTTAAATCTGGAAACCTAAAAAAAATTACTTACATCGACAAAATGGCGCAAATTCTCAACAAAATTTTTAAAAATAATTACAAACCTTAAAATTCATATAAAAAAGTATGGGATACGGTTGGCATTGCAGGCAAAGCGCTGGAAAATCCATATTTTTTGAGAAGTATATAAAAATTCGGCAACGATATCGATTTAGATCAAATTTGCGGAATTCGACGCAGTTTTTCAAGTCCAAAAAAGTGAAAGTGCTTTTAAAATAGATTTAGAGTTTTTAAAATAAACGATATCTTGCTTCTTATTTTTAGCTTATGAGTTAATTGGATTCTGCATTCCTTCGTTTTAAAACTTTAAAATTTATTTGAAAAAACTTTTTTTAAGTCATTATTTTCGAAAATTCTCAAAATCTACCAAACGGAATCGGTCCATTGCAACACAAAATCTAAGCAAGATCCAATGTCTTTTCAATTCTGTAAATTTAATACCTTTCTTTAACAATTGCTGAGTTATGAAAGGTTTACACGCACATACATATGTATGTATGTATACATATGGGCATTTCCACGAGAAATTTCACTTTTTTGTCGCGTGCGACAGCAAGCAATTAAGCTTATATTTCAGAACAATGTTACTCGATTTTGCTTAAAATTTTACCAAATGTAAAGCTGTTGACGCTCTATACAAATATATAAAGAAGTAAAAAAAAAGTTTAGTTTTCTTTGAAAAAAACAAACAAACAAATTTGTTTGGTGTCGCACGCTACAAAAAGTTGACATTTCATTCATTGCATACAATATGCATATTTATACAAAATTAAAGCAAACGTGAATAAGTAGCAATTTAGCACTTGAGTTAATTTTCGTACAGTATTTTGACCAGCACTTTCCTTTTTTTGAGAGTTTTTTTTGTTTTTTTTTTAATGGGACAAAATGTCTTATGTGTAGAAGAATCAGAGGGCTAGATGGGTCCACAAAAATGTTATTCGCAAAATTTTACATAATAACAATGAACACATCTTATATCGTTGGTCACTAGTACTAGAAAGGCCCTAACTCAAATGACTGTGACTTTGCAGGATGATAATAAACAGTACAAGTGCTTGTACAACAGGTTTGTAAAACTGCTTGTAAAAGCGTTAGTTTTTTACACTATTGCAATAAATTTTTGTGGCAAAGTGTATTTTCAATTTCGTGAAAATACGAGTTAGGGCCTTTCTACTTGTGACCATCGATATGTAAAATGCAACAATCACAAAATTTTCAACGTCAATTCAACGCAAAAAGCGGCAAAGCGCCTAACCTGATTCAACAATTCAGCTTTTCACATGTTTCTAGTTCGTTGCTCACCCAGGTGTACTTGTGTAGCAAATTTCAGCTCGCTACCGCAAAATATAGCTTTAAGTTTTTATAGGCGTGAACCCTACCGCCCACTTTTGAAACTCTAGATTTTGCCTTCGTGCCAGTGCTTAGAATTCATGAAGCGGCTAATGAGAAATACATAAATAATAGAATCACATCTACATAACAAATTTAAGGTGGAGAATAATTTATGGGTGTGGTCATGCCCACTTTTGAAAACGCATAAGAGCAATGTGTATGCAAGGTTTCATCAGAATTGCTTGTGTTTAAAATTTTTAATTTTAATTCTAGGCTTTGGCGGCGTAACCCTGCCCCTGGTTAAAAACTCGGAGTTTTCATGTTTTTTGCAATCAAATTCAAATTAATTATCAAATTTCAGCTCTCTAGCGCAAAATTTAATTTTAAATTTTTAAGGGCGTGAACCCGCCCACTTTTTTAAATTTAATATTTTGTTGCGGAAAGTACTTATTATTCGTAGGAAACGGCTAAAAGAGAAGTTTATAATAATATTATAAAATCTTTTAAGCCGAAGTACATGAAAATGCCCACTTTTAAAAAGAGAAAATTATAGCATTACAAAAGTGCAATGTTTGTGGAAAGTTTCAACGAAATCCCGTGAGTTAACGGCTTTTGCATATTTTAATTTTTAATTCTGATCTTTGAGAGCGTGGGCCACGACGACCTTTTATTTAAGTTGTAATTTCTCTGGCAAAAAATAAAAAAGAATAAGTAATTTAGCTTGCTTAAGCTAAAAACATTTTTCAATTCATAAGTAGCCCTGGACAACGATTTATTTTATTACGTTTATTTGGAATGAAGTTAAAAGTTGTTCAAAGTTCGTCCTTATTTAAGTGATTCGCAGTGTACGTTTGAAGCTGAAGCTAATTTTCCTAAGAAATGTTTTGTTGTTTGTTATTGTTTATTGCCACAATTAGTTTACACATTCAAAGTATTTCATTCACAACAGTCAAGTATGTGATGACTTTAAAACGATTCGTGTGATTAATTTCGAAAGACTTTACCCGATGATTTAAAGAACCTGAAGTTAAATTACAAACAATACAGCAAAAAAAAAATGCAAAAGCATTTAAAGAGAAACAGAAAAGTTTGTAAAATCCAATTATAAAATATGAAAAAGGCTGAATATAATAACACATGAAAACTTTTTCAATTTTAAATCAATTCGCTTTGAAAAGGCGATTTCCATCACATACGAGTACGAGTATCCAGCTGAATAAATGTGTATGTATGTTCCAGCTTAAGTTAATTTTCCCAGGAAATAAATGTTTTGAATTTGTTTTTATTTTTATTTTTTTGCAACAATTTGTTTACACCTTCACAACAGTTTATGCTTAAGCTAATTTTCCTAGAAAATATTTTCTCTTTTTTGCTACAGATTATTTACACATACAAAATATTTCAATTCATAATTTTTATACGCAGCTCAATTCAATGATTTTTAAATTTTATACCCGGCATAAAAATAATGAAACGTTTTTAGTCAATATAAAAGAATTACGAAGGATTTCAGGATATCAATCACATTTCTTTGTTTAAGAAAATTCTACTAAGGAGCCCAAAAATAATAATTGGAAAAAAGGGTGTTTTTTTATAGAGGTATAGAACTTTGAAATGGGATAAAACAAACATGAATTTTTTAAATTGACATGAAATTTACTTTATTCGAGAGATAACATTTTGGCATAATAATTTAAATATGACTTCTGGCATATGACCGCCACGGGTGGCTGGATCTGGATAACTTTTTCTAAAATTTGTGGCCGTATATTAGCAATAACGCGGCGAATGTTGTCCTCCAAGTAGTCAATCGTTTCGGGCTTATTGGCGTAGACTAGCGACTTCACATATCCCCACAGAAAATAGTCTAGCGGCGTTAAATCGCACCATCAGGGTCCGAAATGTGAAACTATGCGATTACCAAACGTTTCCTGCAATGAATTAATTGTGGCACGAGCTGTATGACATGTTGCGCCGTCTTGTTGAAATCACAGATCTACACAGCTCTTGTTGAAATCATTCCTCTACTCTATGCTCTACAGCAGCAATTACTTCTTCTGTACGCACTGTACGACGCGTCGCGACGTCTCTGTGGATGCGTTTTACCATTTAGAGTCAGTTAATCGAATTTATTGATCTGATGGGCGATTATAATGACCGTAAAATAGACGTAGTGCGCGATACGTAATTCGAACAGAATCATGATTTTCAAAATAAATTTGGAAGCATTGTTCATGTTGAAATGCCAAACAAAACTAAACCTAAATCACTTGAGAGCTGACAAAATGGCCGGCAGTTGAAAAAGTGTTGCCAACGTAAAGTTTTATACCTCTATATAAAACATCCTATACATATACATAATTTTAATACGTGTGCATTCCGACAAAATCAAAAAAGAGAACTTCCAAAGATGTCAATAAAATCTATTTACTTCAACAACGTCATAACACCTGAATGTTATATTCTACTCTTTTTTAGGCATTTTTATCCAAGAGTTATTTTTTATTTAAGCAAAAACAGATATTTACATTAACACACATTCTTATTATTAAATTCCTATTACTGAACTTTTGCGTTAGTGCAGAATAAAAAATGTAAACATTAAACAGCTGATCAAGATTTTACTCTCTCCCGTAGATATATATTTGCTTATTACCCGGCTGACAGGATTTTTTCCCGGGAACAAATGATAGGGAAGAGCAAAAAATCTCTGCGAAAACTCATAATTGGGCTGATTAATTGTTTCTTAAAAATACATTGTAAAAAAAATTTATTTTTTTTTTTTCAAATAAATTTTAACGAAATATTCTTTTTTATGCAATAAAGCTGATGTTTTAAAAAATTTATAAATACTCGTTCTAGAGATTGCCGCCTGCCAGGTCAACTGTTTTCCATATCCCTATTTTTATAATTTTTTTTTTCTACATGCTATTAGCCAAACAAATAAAATCTAAAAAGAAAAAATAAAATGAAAAACAAATTCGCTAAGTTACAACGAACTGCTAAATTGATTTAAAATATTAATAAAAAAAAAATGAGTCTGTTGGGCTGGCATAATCAAGCGAGAGTTTCACAAGACAAACCAATTCCATTGATTAAAAAATCTCAAATTAACAAAAATTATCATAAAACAATTGCAATTACTGTAAATGGACTTTTGTTATTAAATTGCAATAATACGAGTACACGTTTCAATGCTGAAAACTTTACAACGAAAGAAAATAGGAATGAATCAATTAAAGAAAACAATCACGGTAATGCATCAAAACAAACAACAAATGATATAAATGAAGTAAAAGCATTGCCAACAACAGAATTTTATTACCATTATTGGCAGCAATTTAAACCACAAGAACACGTACAACCAGCACAGCAACGACAACAATTTGCCGTTGATGTTAATTTAAGGGCGGCAAGTAAACGCAATAAAATTAATATCAGCAAAAATAACGCTGCTGTTATATCTGCAAATTTATTGTGTCAACAGCAACAGTTGACAACGACACACACTGACAACATGATGGCGACAACGAGCAACATAAAAACGAGTTGGGGTGGTGGCTCCACGACAAACACATCTGCTGATGTGACAACAATAACCAAGTTCATCCCTACTTCCATGCCAAATTGGTCCAGTATCTATGAAATTCCAAATAAAAATTCTTCTAACAACAACAGCATCAGCCACGCCATAGAAGACAACGAAAGCGAAATGTTACGTACAATAGAATACATTGGCACCGTCTTGAGTTTCTATTATGTTCCCATCATTGTGGGCACCGGCTCGATTGGCAACATACTCTCGGTTTTCGTTTTCTTCAAGACGAAATTGCGCAAGCTATCGTCAAGTTTTTATTTGGCCGCGCTGGCTGTAAGTGACACTTGCTTTCTGTTGGGTCTCTTTGCCCAGTGGCTGAATTTTGTTGATGTACACATTTACAATCGTGAATACTTTTGCCAGTTCTTTACATTCTTCAGTAATTTGGCATGTTTCTGTTCGGTCTGGTTTGTGGTGGCCTTTACAGTGGAACGTTTCATAGCGGTCATGTATCCCTTGAGGCGACAGACCATGTGCACCGTGCGCAGAGCTAAGATGGTTTTGATTGGTCTAACAATTTTGGGTTGTTTGCATTGCGCTCCATTTTGGATATTTTCGACGCCAATCTATTCGCCCAAACTGGAAACCACAATATGTGATATTAAAAAAGAATATAAGGTAAGATTTTATTTTTTGTTCTTTGTTTTTGTTTTTTTTTTTTCAAGAAATTTGGAGAAGCAATTTTAAATATTTTTGTATCACGAATAACGAATAAATTTATTATTTAAAAAAAATTGATTTGCATTAAAAAAAATTTCCTATAAATCATTTAAGCACCCCCATACACGTTTCAATTCAATTGGCAATTGAGTCTCTCAATTGAATTGATTCTTGGCCACACACTTCTTAAACAGAATTGAAAGATTTTTATTCAACTCAATTCAAATTAAAGACAATTTTAAAAATATTTAACTTTTTCTTTGCAAAAGAAAACTACAAAAATAAATGTTGACAGCTGATCCAGAGACTGGAACACACACAGCACAATCGCATTGAAAGACTAGTAAGTCAACTTGAAAAAATTCAAAATCTTTTGATTTTTCTTCAAAGAACTCGTAAACTGCCAAACTAATCAATTGACAGAGCCATACACTCCTTGATTTGGACAACAACCTACTCAGTTGCCAATTGCATTGAAACGTGTATGAGGTGCTTTACAAAGCAACAATATCCCAGCGAGCATTTTTTTTGCCAAATTCGGCCAGAAACTGTGCACAAGTTGCGACGACGGTATTTTTTTATGTTTGTTTACTAAGAAAGTGGACCTCTTTGTCTAAAGAAATTCATACGATATGTACATACGAGTATGTATGTCGGATAAATTTTTTTAATTAACTTCAGAAAATGTGGACACTTCAAAAATTGTCATCCAAAAAAATTCAGACAAGTAGCATATATGAGTATGTGTTTCGTACATATCGTTTTTCAAGACAATGGGTAGTGTGAATAAAAAAAGTATTTGCTTTTTAGAAGAAAGTGAAATTTCCTGCAAACAATGTGCAGACTAATCTTTTATTAATTGGATAATGTAACATAAAATGTGGGAAAATGGTGCACAGTGGGAAAATGGAATGAAAAAATAAAATGGAAATATGTCAATCTGAAATTTCACACAGCCATAGAAGAAGTATAGTCGAGATTTGGACAAGGAAAAGGTTCGCAATACTGACTGCGATGTTCTTGCAACAATACCCTCCCTCCCGCTCTCTCTCCCTCTCTTTCTCTGCCGTTCATCAAGCAAACATACTGCCTGCTTAGCGGACAATTAGCCCATTTTAAACTTAGCATAAACAGAACGTCATTGTTGTTGTTGTTTGTGTTTGGCCTCTGCATTAGCTTATACGAGGGCGGATCAATAAGTCCGTGATTTTTGTAACTTCCCTCGTAGTTATATGAAATGCAACACTGTTCCCATCAAGTACCACCTTTTAATAGACTACTGTAAAATTTTGAGCAAGTGTCGTCATTTACTTTGCGTTTAACAGCTGTTCATAATATACAACCTCGTGTATTTTTCTAAAAATTAAAAAAAAATTAATTTCGAGTGCTCATTAAACATTATTTTTTGCGAAAAGAAAACCGTCAATCAAACCAAGGAAAAGCTCGATAAATAATATGGGTCTCTGCACCATCGATTTTAATGGTAAAAAAAATGGTTTACTGACTTTCGTTGTGGTCGCACAAGTACAAATGACGCTGAACGTTCTGGACGGCCAATTGAGGTCAGTACACCCGAAAATGTCGAGATTTTTGAGATTTTTGATGCCATAGGCATTTCATATGGTAGTGTGGTTTCGATTTTAAGTGATCAGCTGGGTTTAAGAAAATTGTCTGCAATATGGGTGCCGCGTGTGCTCTCTCAATTGACCATAAACGTAAACGTGTGACAACTTCAAAGGATTGTTTTAAGTTGTTTAACCGCAATCCGAATGAGTTTTTGCGGCGTTTTGTAACTGTGGATGAAACATGGATCCATTACTGTACTGCGGATACCAAGCAGCAGTCTAAACAATGGGTTTCTCCGGGTGAACCTGCTCCGAAGAAGGCCAAGGTAAGTTTGTCGGCCAATAAGGTGATGGCGCAACAGTTTTTTGGGATGCACGCGGGATAATCCACATTGATTACCTTCAAAAGGGAAAAACAATAAACGGCGAATATTATGCCAACTTATTAGACCGATTTCATGAGGATTTAAAAGGAAACCGACCCCATATGGCCAAGAAAAAAGTTCTTTTTCATCAAGATAATGCACGGGTGCACACGTGTGCAGTCTCAATGGCAAAACTCTATAAATTGGCCTACCAATTGGTACCTCATCCGCCATATTCTCTGGATTTAGCCCCTAGTGACTACTCCCTATTTCCAAACCTAAAGAAATGGCTCGGTGGAAAAAGATTTAGCTCCAACGATAAAATCATTGACCAAACAAATGCCTATTTTAAGGACCTGGAAAAATTCTATTTTTTGGAAGGGATACAAAAACTGGAGAAACGTTGGACTAGGTGTATTGAGTTAAAAGGAGATTATGTTGAAATATAAATTTTTGTTTTGTAAAAAAAAACTATGAGGGAAGTTCGAAAAGTCACGGACTTATTGATCCGCCCTCGTATGTTTGTGTGTTTGTATATTTCCTAATAAGCCAAACGTATAACATTATTGTTGTTGTTATGTTGTCAACTTGTGATGAACATCGTCTTGTATGTTTACGGGATAGTGCATTATATTCTTGAGCTAATAATATCTGGATCATTCTTATTGTTTCATAAAAAATACTTCTACCAGGCGACTTGTTCACGTACATTTCCATAACAATAATAATAATAACAAAAATTAAACATTTTAAAACCCCCGACACAGTTGACGCGGTAGCATAACTTTAATAACTAATATTATTGCATACGAGTATACAGACAGAAGAGAGATCTTAACTTATTGATATTATCGATTTCTCAACAAGAACCATTTATAATAACTTCCAAACGGCTGGACTGATTTTCTTCAAGTATAGATTAGAAGATATTAGATCAAGTCACAAAAAACCCAATTAAAATCATTCTAGCCGTTTGGGAGCTACGGCGCACGGTGGCTCAGAATCAATTTTCATCGGCCATCAGAAAGGAAACATATCAAAACTAAGGTAGCCAAGAGATTTGGTCAAAATATTCTTAGTAGTGGGCGTGGCATGCTGCCAAAAACAACAAATTTGTGTTAATTTAAAAAAAAAAAAAAAAAATTCATATTTTAGCTGAAATAAATTACAATTCCTCGAAAACTATTATCGATAAAGGGCTGCGGTCTTTTTTGTTATGTTGGGTAAGCTGTTGTTTTTAAGAAATGGTATGTGCACACCCTGTAGAATTTGTAGTTAGAGTGCGATGTAAGAAATTTTAATCGCCCATATTTTCGTAAAACTTGAAGTTTAGTAGTGTATAACTTTTGAAGATCAAAAGGGATCAAAAAACCGTGACCCTCTAGAGAAAGACGAAAGTGTCTTCTTTAAGCGTATATATACTTTTGCACCCGCCACGATCCACCTGTGGAACACTTTCTTTATTTTAATGAAAATACTCAAAAATTATAAACAAAAATTTTTAGCCAAATTGCTAGAAAATCTACCTTAGAAATCATGTAAATGCAATTCTACCTGAACAAAATAAAAATAACAATAGCAAACTTATTTTTATTTACATAACTTTGAAATAAAATAAAAAATAGAGATTAATATTTAAAACCGAATACGCAAACTCCAAATAAACAATCATAAATACAAATCGCAGGTAGCAAAACGTATTGTTATGTTAATTGTTTTCCTGCAATTTTGTATAGTTAATTGGTTCTTTAACATTACGTTAGATAGACAGGTTGCTGGGAAAATATAGCTATAAACTCACGTTAAGTTCGAAGGTCTTTTCGTGCTTACCTGAAAGAAAATAAAGAAGGAGCGAGAGGGAGCGAGAGGAGTTAATTTTATTCAAAAATTGAGAATTTAAGTAGGTAACCTAGATTAGGTTTAAAAATTGCTTATTGAGTATAGTATATATATAAGGACAATAATTTGGAAATAAAAAATTAGTTTCATACAAATATTTGATTCTAAAAGATTGATAAATTTTTGCAAGTTTTACTTTATAGCGTTTTAGGAAACACGTTACTTTGATAGAAAATTAAACTTAAATTCTAACAGCAGTGAAACAGAATTGAACTTACCAAAAAAAGTATGTGCTTTTGTCAAAATTTTGAAGAAAAAAAACGCTACAAGAAAGCTGATTGAAGTAAAAGTTAATTCAATATGTGCTTTGCGAAATGGTTACAAGGTGAACTTGCGATCCAGAGGAATACAATACTGCCATCAGGCAATACCGCAAAAGGATTCTTTTTAGATCTCGAAACTACATCTAATATAACAGGTGTTGATATAGACCTTATTTGAAGATTTAAAACAATTATTGAAGTACTTGCGTGTAACGAGCAAATTAATGCTAGAAAATTTGGTGATTATGCCAAGAAAACCGAAAATATATATACGAGTACATCCAAATACCCATGGAGAATTGTGACTGCAACAGTGCACACTGTTCTTTATCAGTAAGCACCATA
Source organism: Nowickia ferox (assembly GCA_936439885.1). Classification (NCBI taxonomy): domain Eukaryota; kingdom Metazoa; phylum Arthropoda; class Insecta; order Diptera; family Tachinidae; genus Nowickia; species Nowickia ferox. Next base: position 82,867,244 of record OW387024.1, read on the forward strand.
TATTACCAATTGCAGATTTATCAGAGGAAGCCCAGGAAAAAAGAAATAAGGATTACAGATTTTACAGAGAACATAATACCAGAAAAAGTTCACGAAGCTCTACAAATGAAGATTTATTTAATATATTATTGGCAACGTCAGATCCCTTCGTCTCTACCATTCGAAATCTAAGGGCCTGCTACACGACAGAAGTAATACAGAACTGAATATGGAATATTTACAGGCAATATTCCAGCCAAATGATTAATAATTATAATTTGCATTTGCTATTATTTGAGTGAAATGAAGTATAAAAATATTAATATTTAATGAATGATATTAAAATAACGTGTTGCTAACGGGTTTTGTACATTTTATAAAAAGAGGTCACAATATAAATATCTATGGTATATCCATCGATTAACATTTCCTCAGGTAGTAATATTGGGTGTTTTTTATTGAGGTATAGAACTTTAAGTTGGCATCACTTTTTTAACTGGCGGCCATTTTGTCAGCTGTCAAGTGATTAATATTTAGTTTGGTTTGCCATTTCATCATGAACAGGTTGACAAAAGAACAACGCTTGCAAATCGTGCAAATTTATTTCGAAAATAATGGTTCAGTTCGCGAAGTTTACCGCAAGCTCCGTCCATTTTATGGTCGACATAATCGTCCATCAGAGCAATTAATTCGGTTAATCTGTCAATTGGCCACCAAGATCGTGTGATTTGACACCATTGGATTATTTTCTTTGGGGATATGTGAAGTCGCTCGTCTACGCCAACAAACCAGAAACGTTAGGGGACTTGGAAGCCAACATTCGTGGCGTTATTGCCAACATACGGCCCCATATGCTCGAAAAAGTGGTTGAAAACTGGACCTGTAGAATTGGCTTTATTCGAGCCAGCCGCGGCGGCCACATGCCCGAAATCATATTTAAACGTTAATGGCATAAAATTATCCTTCCAATAAAGCCAAATTGATGGACATTAAAACGATTTTCTTGTGTTTTATTTCAATTCGAAGTTCTATACCTTTAAAAAAACACCCTTTATTTAGTTTTGAGTTACGGTTAAAGTTTCTCATAAGTCCATCATAAAAAAATCTAATAGCCAGATTTTGGGAAAGATCCCTCATTATATAATACTCAGCGTAAGGGCTTTTTATGATACCTAATTATATTTATATTTTAAATATTAACAGGTAATTTCGATGGCTTCATTCCAGAGTACGCTAAGTCTAGAAAGTGAATTTTATAGGAGACGCGTTTAAAGTTTATTTGGAATTTCTCAAAGGCCGTATAAGATTGAAAATAAATTTTACAATTGTGAGCATAACTTTTGATAGGGTTGTCCGATTAATTCGAGCTTTTGACAGGACTCAAGTTACATCAATCCAAATTCAAATAAACAAACTCCTTCAAAACATGCTAAGTCGACTTAGCATACTCTGGAATTAAGGCATCCATTTGTGCTATAAGTGATACTTAATTATTTTAAACTAGTTCAATTAAAATATTTTTTTTAGCTTTAGTTCTATTTATATTATAATTTTATTAGTACGATATTTCGTTAACTTTTGGTTAACTTCTTCAGGATATTTTATCGTACTAATAAAATTATAATATAAATAGACCTAAAGCTCAAAAAAATAGTTTAATTGAATATATTGAAAAATTTCGAAAAATTAGATAAAAGAATTTGATTTTAAAATAGTGTTATGATTCTCATAAAAGTAGTGTTTAAGTAATTTTTTTAATTCAGTATCTTGCAGATATTCATCTAGTAAAGGGTCCGCCAGATAACTTTTTTTTTTTTTTTTTTTTTTGAAAACAGGGCGCAAAACATCGAGTGTAGCTTCGGCTGTGTGGCACGTAGCGCCGTCCTGTTGAAACCAAATGTTGCCAATATCCTCCTCTTTAATTTTTGTGAACAAAAATTTGTTCAACATGGCCCAATAATGATCGCCATTGACTGTAACGGCCACTCCTTGCTCATTGGCCCAATTATGCGTGTGGACCAAAATCCGCACCAAACAGTGACTCGTTTTGGGTGCGTCGGCTTTTCAATGTATGCGTGCGCGTTTTCTGTGCCCCAAATGCGACAATTTTGCTTGTTTACATACCCGCCAAGATCAAAATGAGCTTCATCTGAAAAGATGATTTTTTGGCAAAATCGGCATCTTCTGTAAGTCGATCGCAGGCAATATTTCCCAGCTTTGTTCAAGCGTATACACAACCATATTCGTTCAGCGGAAGGATAAAACTAATTATCTGTCAAATCAGACATGAGCTAAGTGTTACCATTCACGAAATAAGCACTAGTTGAAAAAAAAAAAACGTTAGATGGCGGATCCTACAGAAACGGTTCAGTTATTTATGTCTGCACATATCTTACATACTTATGTATGTATATTCAAATAACCAAGAGTCTATAAGCTATTTATGACTGAAAAAACTAGGCTTATGTATTAAATTTTCAAAAACTTACTTTGTTGTTTTATAAAAATGATTTAAGTTTCATTATAAGGCCTTATTTCAACAAAAATAAAAAATAAAAAGCTCGCATTTCTAAGCAAACTAAAACAAAAATGTTGAAAGTTCAACTTTAACTTTAAATTTCTCCACAACCACTGTATTGATTTTAATGAAACTAAAACTGAATAAAAGCTTACGATGTTATCTATCCACGAAAAAAAAATTACAAAAAAATCTTTAGTATTTCAAAAGTTACAGAGGTTTGGCCGATGAAAAACGATTCTGAGCCACTGTGAGGCGTCAAAGACACACAGATTTAACAACAACAATATATATCTAGAAAAGATGCGAGCTAAGAACACTCTCGATCAAGTGACCTTTCAAACAGAAAAAACTAAAAAATCAAAATCGGTGCAGCCACTACAAACTTAAAATATCCCTTCTTTGGTCGGGGGGGTTAAAAATTAGTGGAAAGAATAATTAATAAAAATTTGACAAGACGCACACAAAATAAAATTCAATCACTTGAGCACTTTCAGAGATCGTATGTAATAGATCCTGTGTTCGTTTTCATAAAATGTGACAAATGACAATTATTTTTTTTTTTTTTAAACAAATACAACCCGCAAAGCGATTACATTAATTAAACAATTAACATTAATTAAACAAATAACTGGGTAAATAAAAATTTCAATTAACTGCCTGGCTCAGAAAATTTGTTTTTGTTTTCAATATAAATAAGCGAAAGAAAATTTCTTGTCGACATCGTGAGCCCAGGCCGTAAATTAAGCATCGGAGCCCTTTCCATTAATAGGAGGAGTATTATTTTCTATTATTAGCTTTTCTAAATGCTTGTTTATTTAATATAAAATCTTTTCCTTTTTTTTTTGTGTATATAATTAAATAAATAAAAAATTTTTTTAGGACTATATAACCCTATTCAATTATTGGGATACTATTGTAGTATTTGCTGTGCCCTTTACCACGATTGCCGTCTTGAATACATTTACTGGCTGCACGGTATGGAAATTTGCCACTGTCAGAAGGACATTAACTATGCAAAAGATGTAAGTACTTTCAACATAATTAATACGAGTTGTACGAGTATTCTGTTCTTTTTCATACTCGTACATACATGCATACATACATATGTATGTATGTATGTGTGTATATAAAAACACAAGCAATTCACCATAAAAATGCTCAAATAATAATTATTTATGTATTGTGTATTGCACAGAAGAATGAATAAAAATCAAACAAGAGTTATTTAGAAACTTATTTATGACCCAGAGTTATTCATGTACAATAAATTAAAAAAAATATATTCGAATGGGATGCCAATCGGGACTGATTTTTACGATCCCGGGATAAGGGATTTCAAAAAATCAAATCCCGGGATTTCGGGATTTTTCGGAATTCCGAAATATTTTGAGATTCAGGAATTATTCGGGACTCTGGTTTTTTTGAACATTTAAAGACACATGCTTTTTATAGGTATTTACTAGAGATGTACAAATGTCGTGATTTTATCGTGTCACGCGTGATCGTGATCAAATTTATAATTAATCACGCGTGAGTGCGTGACCGTGACTTAAAAAAAAATTACTCGTGCGTGATCGTGCGTGAGCTCTTTTTAAGAATCACGCACGAATTCTCACGCTCTCACGAGATAACACTCTTGCGTGGGTATACAACTGTATTAAAAATTTTAAATTTTCTTATAATAAATACTACAATCTATATCTGAGCTGCACAAAGTAGCACCAGAGTGCCGAACATCAATCGGCTTCTTATACAAATAAATACACATACGCGAATACATTACTCTCGAGTTTTTCTCGGTGGCCAGATCTGATTTATGTACATTAATATGTATATACATACATATAGGTAGAATCAGCCTGCAAACATAATGCATATATATGTAAGAACCTATTTTTCAACTAACAAACATAAAAAATCGTGCGTGATCGTGATAAGTTGTACACCCCTCGTGCGTGATTAAGAATATTTTATACGTGAGCGTGCGTGATCGTGAAAATTTTCAAAATCATTCGTGCGTGAGTAAAATATTTTTATGCGTGAGCGTGCGTGCTCGTGAAAATTTTCAAAATCATTCGTGCGTGAAAGTGCGTGAGTAAAATATTTTTCAGCGTGAGCGTGCGTGTCGTGAGTCAAAAACCGCTCACGTGCACATCTCTAGTATTTACTAAGAAGAGGTTCACAAACAAAAGTTTTATAATTATTTCATATCACATAGTCAAAAACTATTTTAAAATTCACAAATAATAATATTTTTGAAAATCACAGAAGAAAAATAAGCGTAGCAGGCTTAGAAACTTTAACAAAACCCAGATTCATATCAAATATAAATTATTTGTTGGGGTTTGTTAAAGTTTCTAAGCCTGCTACGCTTATTTTTCTTTTCAGATTTTCAAAAATATTATTATTTGTGAATTCTTTGAAAGTTTTTGAAAGTCTGTGCATAAGATAAGAAGTTTGTGACTGTTCAAAATATGTGGTTGAAGAGTGCTAATGATTTGGCAAAGCATCAGTGAAATACATACATAGACAATGCTTAACCACCAGCAAATAAATTTCAATTATAAAAGATCAATATTGTGTTGCCACATCTTCATATGGGGGAAGGTCATGATGAAGTTATTTTTAAAAAACAAACAAAACTTTGTAAACAATTTCGGGATTGACTGAATCCCGAAAATCCCGGGATTAAAAAATTTAAATCCCGGGAAGCGAGATTCGCTGAATCCCGAAAATTCCGGGATTTTCGGGATTGGCATCCCTAGTACGTACAACATATTTTTACATTTGTATTTCCTATGGAATACAACGCTATTTTGTAACTACGAAAAAAATAAAAAGTCGGCGAACTATATCAAAATGGGTATCATGAGTTATTTTATCACTAGTTTTCTCTTATCTTTAGGTTTCTCTTATGATTTTTCACTTCGAGTGGCCATTTAGGGTATTTAACGGTTCAAAGTTGGCCGCACTCGGGTTTTTTAAATTTTTTAATTACTACTTGTTATAAATTCGCAAAAGAAAAATAAAATCATTCACCCCTATCGTGAATAACAAGTGGAATTTTTATTTACGTGAAATTTGCATTGCCCTCAAAGGGAAAAATGCTATCGTGAATCTCGCCTGAAATTTTTCCCCGCTTTCAGTCCCAGTGAATGTAAAAAAAGGGAAAAAGATTTATAAAGCTTAAAAATTAATTGAAAATTAGAAAAATTTAAGTTAAATAATAAGAAATACTCAAATGTTAGGTTCCAAATTAATTTTTTTTTTTAAACCTTAAAGTTGTGTTTTTAAATATTCTAGGTGCAGTGGAAAAAAATTCTTTAGTACACCCATGGTAAAATTATACAAGGTAGATGCACAAGCCCAGCCTGTTAATGTATACAATGCAGAAAGTTGTCAAACTTTGTTTACACATTAAAGAAAATTTACAATACACATATTTTGTGTGGGTTAAAATTAAAACAAAAATAAATAAAAATAGAACCCAAAGTAGAATTACACACAGATTATAAATGGATCTCATTACATGGCCTACACATGAGAGTAGAAATTATACACTGTGTATTACACACATATTGGCAACACTGAATGACTATAATCATGCATGAATGCCACGTCTGCAATTGTACTTTAGTTACCCTGTGATTGTTATTTTTAAAAACAAAAGACATCTGTTTTTGACAATTATTCGTTTGTTTCTACCAACAAAATGCGTGTGTTTTTTGGTGTTGTAATCTTGTTGCAGTCGTGCAAGTATCTTGTATAATTTTACCATGAGTACACCAACGCGGTTCACCACCATGAAATTTGCTGTGTGTGAACTAAAGAGATTCATACTCCATGAAAAAAGGTGTTGCAGGCAATTATTTTTTAGAATCATGAACTTTACTTACTAATCTTGTCTTAAAAATAAACATTTATAACTAATTTTAATTATTATTGTTCGAACTTTATTTGTTTCTATATTTATGATTTGATCAGGCTAAAGTTCGTGTCGCTTTTAATATATAATTCGAAGAAAATATTGAAATTATTCGATGCAATAATTCAGTTCGCCTGCAAAAATTAAGTGAACAAAAAGAAGGGAAAAGTGAAAAAATTCACGTGAAAAATATTATTCATAAGGGGATCAAAAATATTTCTGGGGAAAAATTATTCACGATTGCAATTTTGTTAAAAAGGGGAAAAATTTCGAGGGAAAAAATTTTCACGATAGGGGTGATTATATCAAGTAAAATTTATTTACTGTTGGTTAAGCATGTCTACATACATTTCATTGCTGCTCTGCCAAAACGTCAGTAGACTTCAACCACACATTTTGAACAGTCACAAACAGAAAATGTTGTAGTTGAAGTCTACTGACTGGTGACTGAAACTAAAATAAAATTATGACAATATGTCCGATAGTAAATTTCTTAAAATTATTAAAGTTATTTATTTGACTACAAGAGTTTTTCTTTTTTTAAAGTTGAGGGTGTACGAATATAAACTGTGTATGAGTATACTGTAGATCAGGGGCGGCCGAATTCTGCAACGAAGAGTTTTGAACGGTTCAACAATTTTAGTGTTCGCAACGCTGAGAATGAAAAGAATTTCTTCTTACAGTTACGTTTAATTATTATTGTTCGAACTTCATTTGCTTCTGTATTTATGATTTGATTAGGCTAAAGTTCGTTTCGATCTGTAGGCCAAATAACATGTGATAATTATTAATGAACAAATAACATTTAAGTTAATTGTAAATATTCTGACAAACACTAGCAGAACGGAACAACCAGCTGTTTTCGAAGGTCACTACACCTCCATCATCAGCGTTCTTTGTGTTTGATCCACTGTGTGTGGTGTCAGTTGATGTAGATTTCTGTTTTATATACTCAGCTTTTCAGTGCAAATGGTATATGTGAACTGTTTTGATTCATCGTATTACAATTTGCTAAAGGCAAAAATATTTTTTATGAAAAAATTTTAATTGATTCAATTAAATTTGTTTACTGGGTAAAATTTTAATTTTTCTTAGAACGTTATTCATTGTAATGCCACTTTTGCCAAAAGAAATCTAATTTATAAATTCTCCAAATGTTTCATAAAATTTTATCTTTGTAGGAAAACTCAACATCATTTAACACTCCATGAAACAATTTCATCGCATTCCTCCGCATTCTCGCTACGAGATAATACATCTGCGGCAACAGCAGCAGCAATATTGGCAAATACAGCAGGTGCAAAAGCAGTACGAACAATGTCCCAGCAACAAGAAATTTCAACATATCGTATCACAAATTCATCATTGAAACGACAAAAGTCAGCATCCTGTGCTAATTTAACGCACACGAATGGACAACATAATCATAATGTTAACCACCAACACCATCATCAGCTTCAAGTTAATAACCAACATCATCACCACCATTCGCACCATTCGCACCATTCACATCAGCCCGATAGTCAACTCATGCACTCACATCCTAATCGGGCGACCATCATAAAACAATCCTTAAGTAGCAACAGAGATTGTACTGACAAAATCTCAAGAAAAGCAAGTAAGTTGACATACGAGTATGCAACTTTTTTGTATTTAACTTTTCACATCACAATTTTTTTATATCTGGCTATGGATTAAAACTGAAAGACGCACATTATTATTACAAATGATTAAAGATGATTGCAAATATTGCAAAGTCCCAAGCAAAACTTCAGTTAATCCCAGAAAACAAAAATTAATCGGTTGTTTGTCAACAGTTTTTTCCCCATTTTATCACGAAAGTCAATCAATAGGTTTTACTTTTTAATTAAACTGTTTCCACTTAAATTCTCTGCTTACTTATGAACGAAGAACACTGACATAATCCCCCTTATTGAGAAGTTCTCGAAATCGACGTCACTTTAACACAACACCAAAAAATTGGGGCTTGTTTAAGAACAATTTTGTGCTACTGACAATCCACCTATTTCCGTTCCCTGAGGTCTAGAAAATAGCAAAAGCCTGTCGACAGGAGTCAGTTGTTTTCGACAACGGATACACAAGCCCCAATTTTTTGGTATTTGTGTTAAAGTGACGTCGATGGCGACAACTGGAATAAGGACGAATAACTCAAAGGACTTTGGTCTTATTAAGAGGAACGTAAGAATACATGACAGATACTTCACGGTTGAAAAGATAAAGGAAATGCTTTTCGTCTACAAACCAAAGGAAAGTTTGGTTTCTACAGGTATAATTGCCAAATCTAAAATTAAATAACTCGGAGTTATTTGATTATGAAATAAGTGCCCAACTTTTACGATTTATTTGATTTTTTTAATAAAAAATCATTTTATTTTTCAACGTGGTCTCTCTATGCCAGCGATCGGCAACCTATACTTTTACATTTTACCATTCTATGAGTAATACTTTCACCACGAACAGTGAAATTTCGGCTTATTTCCCTAATTTAAAATTTTAAAGCTCCAAAAGCAAACTTAATATTAATATGCTCGGAAGAAACACTCGACTTTTCTTTGAAATGAAAGACATCTATCTGGCTCGATTGTGGATGGCAACCGAACTTTAGTTGCGTTGCTGGTTGCCAAAATGGTATTACGGATGGCAACTCGCAACTAACAACTGTTAATTTCACTTGCTATATTGCCAACCACAAATTTTTAGTTACAGCATAGCTTTCAAAGCAAAAAGGGGATAAAACTAAAAAAATAAAAAAAATTAAATATAATATTTAAGCCGTTTCATAGATGCTACATTTGCTATTTCCTGCTCTTCATTGTAAAATATCACTGTGGAACAAATTCTGGTCAGCAAAAGTTGGGTCAATTCTGAGAGCGAGGGGTGAAAATAGAGGAATCAGGAGTTCGAATTTTTTTTTTAAACGCAAAGTTCGAAGGTCGATTAAAAAAAAAATTCGAACTAACATAAACAAACGCCGCGATACGGGTCTTTTAATTTACCCTCTATTTTCACCCCTCGCTCTCAGAATCGACCTAACTTTTGCTGACCTGAATTTGTTCCACAGTGTAATTCCAGAAATCATTTTTCTTAGCACAAATATTTCTTACATTTTGAAGTGTTGTTTACATTATTTGTAGTTGCGAATCTCATCATAATCATAATCGTATTTTCAATAACTTTTTGACAATTTTAATTTCATTTGCGTTGCCAGTCAACACGGCAACTGAAGTTCGGCTGCCATCCATAATCGATCGTCAATGTAATGGTGGGTAAAAAAAAAGATGGTTTTGTGCGACATTGTGGAGTCAAATCTCTTTCCTTCAAGCCATTCTTTCAGTTTTGGGAACCATAAATAAACACTCGGTTCTAAATCTGGAAAAATAGGGCTGATGAGAAAGCAATACACAGACAAATTCATGAATTTTTTTTAATGAAAACGGCGCATGTGTGCACTCTTCAATTGGCCTGATAGAGAATAACTTTTTTCTTTCGTTTTCTTTTTCAAATCATCATTAAATCGATTCAATAAGTTGGCGTAATATTTTGCATTGATTGTTGTGCTCTTTTGAAGGTAGTCAATGTGGATTATATCGCTTGCATCTCAAAAAAAAAAACCGCAAACGCTTTATTATTAACTCAGCAGTACCTGGATTCACTAACTTTTTGCGCAACGAAAATCGTAATACTTATCGATATATTTATTAATTAGCGGTAACGGTAATGCGATGCTGTAATTTCTTTTTTACGAAAGTGCACATCTGTGTTTTACTCGCATCCCTGTGGAATCCCTGCATACAAAATGTCAAAATAACCGAAAAGCACAAAGAAGAATTAAAGAAAAGCTAAATTAATTTGAGTTTGTTATTTCACTTTATTATTTTAAATATTGATTAAAATATGTTACTGAATAGCAAAGTCGATAAAATTTCGTTATATTTATTATAGCGATACGATTATCGTAATAAAAGTTACTGAATTCAGGTACAGTTCACCTTGATCTTTTTTGGCTCCAATTCACCCAGAAAAACCCCACTATTTTGACTACTTCTTGATATTATAGTGTATTGTGGTGGATCCACGTTTCATTATCGCTTGTGAAAAGGCTTCTAAGCTTAGACATAGTGCGTCTGAACAGCGTTTGTAGTCGATTGTGGAGCGGCATCCATCTTGCGGAAAGCTTTTCGATACCCAAGTGATCATTCAAAATTGAAATCACTGAGCCATTTGAGATGCCTACTCGTATATATGACTTGCGCAATCTCTCTCACTTTCAATCTCCCATCGTCCAACACCATCGGTTGAAACCAATCCACACCAGAACCTACAGACTCCATCCATACATCCTGAAAAGTTCACTGCTTTGGTTTGCGTTACACACTGGTGACATCATTGGACCTTATTTCTTTAATGTAGCTCTTTACCGAACTATGATGGTTTTTTGTTCGCAAATGTGGATGACATTGATGCGGACGAGATGTGGTTTCAACTGAGAGCTTTATTTCGAGAAATGGAACTGGCAATTGCGCTCCAAGGTCGTACGATTTCACACACACACAAACTAGCAACAATTGACGTTGTAGAGGCCAAAAGTGTTCGTGTCATTTCCCCGAAAAAGTGGCTCAAAATTGGACATCCAGAATGCGCTTCGTCAAGTACAGCAGCGATGGTCATATGCCCGATATTATTTTCACATCTTAATGTCATGTATTGAAGTTAAAATTTAATATTTCATATGTATAGTGGCTTTTGTAATGTAAGTGTCGGAACTTCGGTTTCTGTATCGGGCAAAAATTATTTAAACTGCCAATAATCCATGTACGGTATTATTAAGTTTGCAGGATTTTACTCTCGAAAACCCAATTGGGATTTCTTCAAGACTCGCACTAACTCCTGCTTGAATTTCACGTTCCCATAAGAATTGTATTTAAGGAAAAACATACGGAAATTCAGTTTGAAAGATTTCTCAAGCAACTTTCTGAACAATTAGGGCCTGACCCACGATATCGACAATGTCCGACGTCGGACACTTACCCAGCGGGAAATAGAAGGAGTAGGGATGCCTTCTAGAAGGCCTCTATACCCCTTTTTTTTTGGAGTCCATGTCATATCTTTTTTATACACGCTGTCATTGCGGGGTAGGCCTTCTGTTCTTGCTTCTTTTGCCAGATATTCTAGAAGGCCTTAAAATTAATGGATTTTGCTCTTTCTTTGGTAAAAAAAAACAAAACAACAAAATGTGAACAAAACATGTTACTCCTTCTTTTCTCCCTCCTCATAGAAGGGAGCGTTGAATGTGTAAATCAAAAAAAAATCCCTAAGCAGGCCTTTAATGAGGCCTGCACCAAAAAACCTTCTGAGTATTACCGCTGGATACATTTGCAGCAACAACAAAATATTAAAATTTGTTTTTTTTTTTAATGTAAGTGTGCGACAAGTCGAACGTTATCGATATCGTTTTAGTTTTCCCTCAAAATTAGGAACTGTAGCTGAGCTATTGGCATAAAAAAAATTACTTAAGGTCGCCCTGCTTTTCACTATTTCAATAGCTGGCTCGCCGCCAAGCGTTTGCCAACAATTACGCAAACAAAACTCTTTCTTTAAAATCTTACAGAAAGTCTTATTTTTATTTGCACTAAAAATAAACTGCTACTACGTGTTTTCTTATTCTTTAATTAGACATCAGCTCATCATTTCCATTAGAAACACATCCTTTAATGAGTAAATACTCGTACAAGTGTCTTTATTTTTTTTTTTCACGCTTAAATTAATTTGATTTCTTACTGCAAGATAAATAAATAAAATAAATATTAGGAGAGTAACAAAAGTAAGAAACAATATTTGTTTTTCTAATTCCCCGTCCATGATTTTATTTCCTAAATTACAGGAAGAAGAAAAGCTGCAAATTCATCACAGCTGAAGGTTACCAAAATGTTATTAATTGTCTCAACAGTCTTTGTGTGCTTGAATTTACCGAGTTTCATTATGAGAATGATTACGTACCTGGAGGTAAGAAAATATTTACTGTCTTCTCTCTACCCCTCTCTCTCTCTCTATCTCTTAAACTTTCCTTTTATATTTAGCAAATGTTACTAAAAATGAGGATATTAAAACTTTTTATAGCGTCCATCACATAAAAAGAATAATAAAGCAAACAAACAAAAAAAACACTCATTTGAAAATATCAATTAACATTTGAAGTGTTTTGCAAGAGGCCGCCAAAAGTCTGCCCAGATAATCTTAATGATGACATTGCGGAATTAACAGTCTGTAGTAAAGTTAAAATTAATAAAATGAAAAACTAATTAATAACCAAGTCAATTGGAATTGGAAGAATTGATGAGCAGAAACTTTCGACAAAAATTACTTCTTAGAAAGTTTTTAATAGAAACTTACTTACCCTCGTACCCGTGCATTGCATTAGTTTGTCGACGCAAAGAATTTAACAAACAACCAAATTAATGAACTGCGTACTGCTGCGTTAGCAAATTAATGCAATGCACGGCTACGAGGGTTGTTCAATTAAGGTTCACAACACTTTTTATTAAAATAAAAAAAAAACACTCTATATGAAAGGTGTCATTTACGAAGGAACTTTTTATAAGGACTACCTTTTATAAAACTTTCCTTTCACAAAGAAAAACTTTTATAAAAAAAGTACCTTTTAAAAATGGTTTTTGCAACAAGTACCTTTTACCAAAATTAGTTTTTATAAAAGGTACTTTTACAAAAATTGCCTTTTATTAAAAGTTACGAGTACATACATGTATTTATAAAAAGTACCTTTTATTAAAGTATTTTTTTTTTAACTTTTATAAAAGTTTTATAGAAAGTACTTTTACAAAAACCACTTTTTATAAAAAGTTCTAAGTATAAAAAGTACCATTTATAATAATTATTTTTTATAACAAGTAGCTATTATAAAAAGTAAATTTTTTTTAAAAAGTACCTTTTTAGGTCCTTTTTTTATGACCTATTGCCTGACCCTGCTATAAAAAGTAAAGCAAGAATAAATTTTATAAAAACCATCATCAATTAAAAGTTGTTTTAATTATCTTTTATAAAAAGTTTTTTAAGTACTTTTTACGAAAAGTGCATTTTACAAAAATAAAACAAAATCCTTTCATAAAGAGAGTACCTTTGATAAAAAGTGCCTTTGATACAATGTAACTTCGATACAAAGTACCTCCTCGTTACAAAGTACTTTCGATAAAAAAGTACCTTCGATAAAAAGTACTTTTTATAAAAAATACTTTTTATAAAACGTACATTTTGAAAAATAATTAAAAAAAAAAACTTTTACAAAAAGTACATTTGATCAAAAAATATCTTTGACACAAAGTACCTTCGTTAGAAAGTACTAAAAAGTACCTTTCCTCAAAAGTACTTTAAAAACAGTACCCATGTTCTGTAACTCCCGCGTCGAGAAAGTTTTCGCTTGAAATGTGTGAAATGAAACAAAAATGCAATAAATTGAAACAAACAGCTGCTTTTCTCACTAAACTGTGTCTGTAACTTTTTTTGGCGAGTAACAGCTGTCACGTAAAGAAATTATTCGCCAATTTACAGAAAAAGTGTGTCTGTAAAACTTTTGCGAGAAAAGTTCTCGCTTTCAACTGTCAAATTCACTCACAAATAAAAACTCGGTGAGAAATTATTTCATAAAAATAAAAGATATATTAAAAAAGCCAAGTGCGATGGATAATAACACGGAAAATTTTAGTATTTGGTTTTTCTAAAGTGATTTTTTCATTATTAAATATTTTTCTTTTATAATTTTAGAAAACTATGCGAATTTCTAAGCAACAAAAAGACAAATTGGTAGACTATATGTCTTCGCGAGAAGACAATTTCATGGCATTAACTCTTTATATGTACCACTTCAACAATTTTGTTTTAACAATCACTTAATTACACCACAAAGCTATTTTTATTTTTTGTATTATTGGAAAATATTTAGTAAACAATAAACATTAAAGTCGCACTATACATTATTTGGTACAGCCGTCTGTTATATTTTCGCCGGCCGTCGTTTAAAATTTTTAAATTTTAGTAAATTTTGGTCGCCGTCCACGAAATTTGTGATAAGCGTTCACAACGTCTGCGATGTCACGTCGGCTTCGACTATTATATTTGGACATTTCTAACGTAATAACGTAATCACTTTTGATAGTTTTCGACATGACTTACAGACACACTTTTTTCTCACTTTTCGAGAAACGATGAAATATTTCGTTTCACATTTTTTCGATGCGAGAAGTTCTCACCAAAGTTACAGAACATGGGCACAGGTTACCTTTCGCAACATTTACGTATATCTATTCGATAAGAAGTATATAAATAAGCAGTACTCGCGATAAAAAGTACCATAGACATGAGGTACTATGAATAAAAATCACCTTTTATAAAAAGTACCTCCGATAAAAAGTACCTTTTGTAGAAACTAACTTTTATAAGCATATGCCTTTTATGAAGAATGTACATTTCATAAAGAAATCTTTAAAAAAAAAATACCTTTTATAAAAAGTATCCTCTATAAAAAGATTATCTAGATAAAAAGTACTATCGATAAAAAGTGCCTTTTATAAAAATTACTCTTGATAAAAGGTACTATCCATTAAAAATAACTGTTTAAAAAGTACATTTGACAAAAAGGTTATTTGATAAAAAGTATATTTTATAAAGAGTACTTTTTATAAAAAGCAGCTTCCGTAAAAAGTACATTTTGTAAAAAGTACCTCTTCGTACAAAGTATATTTTTCTAAAAAGTACAAAGTACTTTTTGTACAAAGTAGCTTTTTGACAAAAGTAAAAAGTTTTTTTAAAAAAGTACCTTTTGTAAAAAGTTCATTTAGCAAAAAGTACCTTTTGTAAAAATTGCATTTTGCAAAAAAGTACTCTTTGTTAAAAGTAACTTTTGTAATAAGTACCTTTGTAAAAAAAACTTTTTGTGAAAGTGCCTTCTGTACAAAAGCACTTTTTGTTAAAATGCCTCTTGTAAAAAGTACTTTTTGTAAAATTACCTTTTGTAAAATTATTTTTTGTAAAAGAGCCTTTTGTAAAAGTACTTTTTGTAAAAGTACCTTTTGTAAAAAGTTCTTTTTGTAACAGTGCCTTCTGTAACAAGTACTTTTTGTTTAAGTGCCTGTTGTATAAAGTACTTTTTGTAAAAGTGTTTTTTGTAAAAAGTACTTTTTGTAAAAGTGCCTTTTATAAAAAGTACTTCTTGTAAAAGTACCTGTTGTAAAAGTATCTTTTTTAAAAATTACTTTTTGTACTAGTGCCTTCTGTAAAAAGTACTTTATGTAAAAGTACATTCTGTAAAAGACGGTGGCGTTGGCTGAAGTAGTTAGCACGTTGACTACAAAACCTAAGATCCCGGGTTCGAGCCCGGTCTCCGACAGTCATTAAAAATAATAACACCACGCATTTTTCTGATGTGCATTAGTGTCCTTTGAATCAGTTGTTGTGGGAAAAGTTGTAGTGATGCAGGCATAAGGACTGGTCACTAAAAACTACACCTGCATCATCAGATACTAATCCTAATGTAACATCAGAGTGCCCTCCTTCGTTGTGTAGCAGAATCATTGGCGAAGTAAAATAACTAATAAAATAGCTACTAAACACAGCTTCAAAATTTCATACGCCTCATTTAACACCAGAAGGCGCTGCAACACTGCATTATCAAAAAAAGCGTGCAAAAAAGCAGAGTTGTAAAAGAATGAAGCTTTCCTCCATCTTCCTTCACCACTTGTCTTCTCTATCACTATCCCATCCCTTCCCTATCACCCTCTCTGACTATCTTCTCTTCAACTAACAGGTAACACAAAGGGATCATTGTATTGGACCCAAGTGAGCTGGACTCTAAATTTCACCTTTCCTTACCAGCAGCCTGCTAACCTAACCTAACCTAACATTCTGTAAAAAAAGTGCCTTTTATAAAAAAAGTACATTTTATAAAAAGTATCTTCCACAAAAAGTACCTTCGATAAAAAGTGCCTTTTGTAAAAAGTACCTTCTATTAAAAGGACCTTCGACAAAAAGTTTTTCCCCAAAAAATACCTTCGACAAAAAGTACCTTCGGTAAAAGTTATCTTTTACAGAGAATATTTTTTTATTAAAATATATCTATATCTGTTTTTTTTAGAGGTATAGAACTTCGAATTGAAATAAAACACAAGAAAATCGTTTTAATGTCCATCAATTTGGCTTTATTGGAAGGATAATTTTATGCCATTAACGTTTAAATATGATTTCGGGCATTTGGCCGCCGCGGCTGGCTCGAATAAAGCCAATTCTACAGGTCCAATTTTCAACCACTTTTTCGAGCATATGGGGCCGTATGTTGGCAATAACGCCACGAATGTTGGCTTCCAAGTCTCCTAACGTTTCTGGTTTGTTGGCGTAGACGAGCGACTTCAGCGGATGCGTATTATCACATAGAGTAAACGTAGTGCGAAAACGATCCATGGTTAACCGAATTAATTGCTCTGTCGCGGTAAACTTCGCGAACTGAACCATTATTTTCGAAATAAATTTGCACGATTTGCAAGCGTTGTTCTTTTGTCAACCTGTTCATGATGAAATGGCAAACCAAACTAAATATTAATCACTTGACAGCTGACAAAATGGCCGCCAGTTAAAAAAGTGATGCCAACTTAAAGTTCTATACCTCAATAAAAAACACCTAAAAAATCTGCAAAGAGAAATCAGTTTTCTTATTTCATACATTACGAAATGAGCTTACACCCTGTTTCTACAACGCAGACGATTGAATTGAGTATAAAATTTGTATTGAAAGCACTCATATTTTTTAGTGATTTTCATACAAATTTCGCCTGCCTGACTTGTGGAAGCTGCACATTAAGTATCCTCTTAGTGGTCTCGATTGTGTAAAATGAATGGATGAATGAATGCATTGAATTAATCTATTCTCAAAAGCTTGAAAAGGATTACAGTTTTCAAGACAATTAAGTGTATTTATTCATTCATTCATTTACATATGTATGTATGATAAATGCTTTTTATTTTTGAAGATATTGAATAACTTTATTTTCTTTCAGTTTAAGAAATCAAATTTAAATTGCAATAAATAAAAAGTATACTTGTTAATTTCAATTTTGGGCAGCATTTTAAATTTAGTTTCTCGTTATTAAAAACATAACATATATGTACTTATGTATGGATGTGTGTACAAAAATATACACATACGCATGTACATATACATATTTATTAAAATGAACGTGCTTTTCATATCCGAATTACTTGGGTATTTGTATCTCTGGAATTGCACATGTGTGAGGTGGCACAACTAATCCAACTTATTTTAATAATTCAAATCTCGCTTATGTTGAAATTACAAAAAAAAAAGTAACTCAAAGACATTAAAGTAATAATCTCTGACGTTGTAACTAAGTACGAACGAATTACTATAGTTAACTTACGAATTACTAATTTTAAAAAAAGAGGATATGGTTTGATAAACATATGAATAAACTGCTAATTTATTATTTTTAATATTTAAAATTATATAAAACATATTTAAACTTTTAATTGCTTTTCTTACCATGACATTTACATATTTATGTATCTAAAGTGAAGCCACCAAGAAGATTAACATTCGAATAACTTTATCTGCTGTTGGCATAATGCAATTATGCATAATACGAATTTTAATAATACCAAAGAATATGTAATTACCTGAAAAAAAAGAAGAAAAAATAAATAAATAACAAATGAAACAAAAATTTAAGCTGCAGTTTCCACATTACAATTTAATTAATTTGTCTAGGAGATTTGTATAAAATTCGTTTAAAAAAATCAAGTAATTTTCATTAAAATTTCCCAGACAAATTTCCTGTTTCTATTGTGGAAACTACATATAAAGCATTGATTTAATAAAAAATATATTCGCGCGACTTCGTTCGCATTCAGAAAGAAACTGAAAAGACTTAAAATGGCTGTGCCCATTTTGTGACTTTGAAGACGAAGGTTTGTCTATTTATGTTCTAAATTTCATTAAAATCGGCTTGATTATTTCGGAGGCAAAAAGTTTGCCCCTTTCGCCCTCCTGGTCTTACTTTTGAAAAAAAAACCTAGCCGCTGCGCATTTTTAGACACACATCTATCTATGTTCTAAATTTCATTAAAATCTGTTCTAACGTTTCGAAGAGGCAGAAATTTCCCCCCTATCGCCCTCCTGGTCATAGCCTTAAAAATTTACATAATCTTTGTGACTTTTTAGATTTTAGATTTTAGAATTTAGAATTTCATTAAAATAGGTTTGATTGCTCCGGCGGGGCAGAAATTACCCCGTATCACCCTCCTGGTCCTAGTTTTTTAAATGTATGAAGAGATTTTTCTAACTTTCGATTTACGCTGTACTTCATTTACGCGATTTGGGTATAACGCTGATTAATAATTCAGCGATTTTAATATAATACGCTTAAAAAATGATGGCAACATACATTTTACATGAAATGCAGCACTGCGATTTATCAGTCGTAAAGCAGCTCTGGGTTGGGGAACAGCTCTCGCGTCATCGTAATTATTTCTTAAGTGCGGTCAGGCTTGTGTGTGTTGTTTTTTGCCTTCGAGAGTTTTGCGTCTCACTCGCACTTGTAAATGGATACCGCAACTAATTGTATCGTTTACAGATAGTTATTTTGTGGTATTTTTCATTATCAAATGCACACGTTTTTAATAAGATTTAATTGGTGGAGACCATAAAAAACTGTAGTAGTGGATTTTGGAAACTCCTACTTCCTAGACGAAGGTATAGGTCGTTCGCAGCAACCGAAGGAAGCTTCTACACGTGGAATACCCTGACTCTTTGGTTACGTGCCTTTGCCATTTTTTTTTTTTTTC
The DNA here is from genome assembly GCA_936439885.1 of Nowickia ferox. Classification (NCBI taxonomy): domain Eukaryota; kingdom Metazoa; phylum Arthropoda; class Insecta; order Diptera; family Tachinidae; genus Nowickia; species Nowickia ferox. The sequence continues at coordinate 82,886,551 of OW387024.1, forward strand.
AAACACAGAATACAACAACTGCGATTTATGATAAACCAAATATTTTTAGTTTCGTTATAAAAATGACACCAGCGAAAAAATTTATTACCAAACGTAATACATTATCATTATATGACAAAATTAAGATTTTGGATCGCTTGAAAAGTGGCCTACAGCCAAAACTAATTACTTTCGCGTAGAGTCACATAACTCATGAGCAAAAAACACGAAATTAATAACACTTGATCCTTTTTTCCGTTTTGGATTTTTTATGAATTTAAAAAAAAAAATTTAATTTTTAGGCAAAAAAATATTTTTTTGCCTCCACAAATTTATTTTTAACTTCGAAAGTGTTGCACATATAGGAAAACGGTATAGAAACAGATTAGAGAAATTGTAATTCTTAATTTTTCTAAATTTGTTTCATCAAAATCGGACAAGTGAAAAAGAAAACATTTAAAAGGTCATAAAAAAAAACTGACACATACGAACGCCAAACCCTTTGAGGGTTTTACTATACTGACCTAGTACCATCACCCTGACTTGGAATTTCTCACCCCCCAGATTGGCTGTTGTACTGTGTTATTAATCCTTTAAAGAGCGCTTGAGATAACTGCTATAAAAAAAGCGCTTTTGTGAGAAAAAAATGTAGTACTCCAAACCGGGAACTCGCCATACAAAAATCAGCAGCGATATCAGCAGGTTTGTCAGCTCTACTTTTGTTCTCTCATAGTAAAAACCTGCTTTATTTGAAGCAATTTTTTTGCTGGGTAGCTAACATGTGCTTCGTAACACTGATTAGCTTTTAATCAGACGGCCATCAAAAGTTAACTCATGCTTCAATGATTTTATAGAGTTTATAAAACCACAATATCCTTTCAGCATCTCTCAAGAATCAAATTTCCCCGCCAATTACATAAGTCTTTCCGTAGTATTTATGTATGTAGTATGTATGTCTATAGGATGAGACGTATGTACATACATACATATAGAACACACAAGGTTACATTTGAATTAGGTATTTACGAGTATAATGAAAATAATTTCTCAACGATAATTAATTTGAAATGACGATAATTAATTTGTTATTTCACATTCAGTTAATAGCTCGTGTTTTCTTTAGAGGTGCTGAACGTTAAGAGCCAACCTTTGGATCTAATATTACGCGTGTCTACTTGCACAAATCAAAAAATTTTATTTTAATCTATAATATTAATTAAAATACATGTTTCTGAGTGGGAGTAGTGCTTGCTCTTGGTTTAAACTTATTAGTATTGCCATACTGCAGAACAAACAAAATAGTGGCAACGTTTGTTTTATAATTGTCATAATGCTATCACTACAATTGGATTTTTCTTTTTTAGAGAAGAAGAAGAAACTGTTTATGTATTTTCACGAAATAGATAAATAAAACTCTCATTTATTGAGTTATGACACTATTGAAGTAAATGAGCGATATTGTTATTATATTCGACAATACCTACCAGAAAAATTTTAACACTTCACAGTATTTTTTTTTTGTCACACAAGGGTATTCAACTAAATTTGACGTGGATAAGGGAAAATCGTTCCAAATTAAAGTAAACCCCGACGGAAGAAAACTACATCACTATATATAATGTGTTTTAATGGATTCTTAAATATATTTTTATGTAAGCAGCTCCTTTACTTCTGTTTTGCAAGAGAAAGACTTTTATGCACATACTTGTCTTCCCGGTGAGTTTAATTCTTCCCACAATTGGTAAAAAAAGGGGGGGAAAACTAATAGCAGCAGAAAACATAAAAGTGAAAAAATTCGCTGATTGGGCTGAATGTTCATAGTTTTAATGTTCTTTTTATTGAACTTTAGCTAAAGAGCTTTAAGAGCTTTATACCGAGCTTTTTATGTACCTCTAAAAAAACGCCCTGTATGTTAATCAGTCTGGTGGCACGAATATTGGTTTGTGGTTAAGGGAAATTTTTATAAAGTACTTTTAGGTTTAAGGATTAGTTCCACTGGCGCGGCACTAAATCAATGTTGCAAAAACATTGCGGATTAAATGAGATTTATTCGCTTATGAAAGAAAAAGTTCTTGTTAACGAAAGTATGTCGACCTTTAGATTAAAATAAAAAACAAAAAATAACAAATTTCATGGGCTTGTTTATTTAATCACTAAATTAAATATAAATGGGCTTAAAAGCAAAATCACTTAACTACACTTTTTTCAATTTTATGGGAGAGTGAAAAAAAAAACTAAATAAAATATTCATTATTTTCATTTTTAACTCGGCTGATTTTTATGATAAAGGTTTTAAAAATTTTGTAGGGGTATTTGTTTTGATGTAATAATCAATTAATGTAATAATTGATGCAATAATTAATTAAAACTGCGATCTTGAGTTCTTTGTCAGTTAAATTAAAATTCTACAGTACGGAACATTTTTGATTAAATTTTATGTGCATATTTAAGTATGTGGATCCATGAACGGTTTAGATTTACAATTTGCCGAGATAGATGGCGCTGCAACCACTCTGCAATATGGCAGACAAATTATTTTTTTTATTAAAATCTATGATTTGGATTTTCTGAGCAAGCCATGTGTTAGATAATTTAATTATTGGATAAATAAATACTTGCAGAACCGAAAATGTTGTTTCCGAAGGACGCTATACAGTCCTTATCAGGCGTGATTAACGCATGATCATGCTAGTGATCGGCGCCCATGTCTGGTAACAAACATCCTCGACTACTATGCGGGCTGCGAGAAGTAATTACATATTTTTATTTTTCACATCTCATCAAGTTTGCTACCACTGCCATCATTTTAATGCTGTTCTATTTTTCAGTTTTGTCAATTAAACATAATTCGTTGTACCTCATAAACAAAATTTCCCGTCAACTGACACATTCAAATACTTCACGTTTAATAAAATGATAAACTAAATATACTTAAAATGAATATTTCCTATTATAAAAAAAAACATTCAACTGTTTTTATTAAAATGTAAATTACTGAATTTTTTCCACGTAAACTTATTTCATATTAAAAATTATTTTTCGCTTTCATATTTCTTTTAGACTCAGTCATCGACAAACGAAAAGGCCACCGTTGTGCTGCAGTACATTTTCCAATTGCTGTTTATAACAAATTTTGGCATTAATTTTGTTTTATATTGTGTTAGTGGTCAAAACTTTCGGTAAGTTTAAAACATGATTTTAAAAAGACCTTGACTAAAAAAAATTTAAAAATACAATAAAAATTTTAACAAACTTAAATGGAAAAACTTTAAAAACTCGAAGTAAAACAGAGATCATTTTTTAATATCTGCTATATATATAAAAGTTCTACACATTTGAAATTTTATAATTTTATTTACATCTAAAATGTCCTCATCAATTGATTGAGGGCCTGGTCAAAGAGAAAATCAAGAATAGTAGAATATACTTGGCAAAAGTGTTATAACTGCATGCAGAGTATTATAACTTGAAGCAGAAAAGAATAATTATTATTAAAATTTTATTTATTTACCCACGGCAAAGGAATAATTGCTTATGCCATAAAACAATAATTCTCGTATTCCAGTTCGTTGAAAAGTTCACGGGCAAAAAATAAAAATTATTTTAATCGCCAAATGAATTGAATCAATAAAAAAAAAATTATTTAATTTTGCACCTTTTACCAAAATGATGTTATCTATCAGTCATCAGAATAGTAAGCAATAAAACATTTCATTTTCAATTAATAAAATTTTGTATATTTTACCACGATCACTCGTGGTCGAAATTCGATCATCTTATACATCATCATCGTCGATTCAATCATCTTACATAAATGGAACACACAATGTCTTGCATATCGTTGAAAATCCCCAAAATCCCAAAAGTTCCCCGAACACGAACAAAAACGGCAACACAGAAAACATGAAAATTCCTCAGTGACAACGCTTAATACCAAACAGAAACCAAACCTTTCTGCCGGAATTTCTTTCATCTTCAAAGTAAAGGCAGCTTTTGATTTAAAAAAAATATGTCTGATTTTACTTGTGCTTTATGTTTTGAGTTGAATTCTTACAAAAATTAATAGAAAATAAATTAAAAATCAGTTACTGATCAAAATAACAAAGACAGGAAGCTAAAAAAAACCAAAACTATGCAACAAAATCCAGAACATGGCATGTGTTTCAGCCGAATTAATAGAATGATTGAATTAACTTCTATTTTAATTGAATATTATTTAAAAATCAATCAAACATTTCATTGAAAATAATATAATTTTTTTCCAAATAGCAAAATGATTGAATCAATCAATGACTTAATTAAATTTAATTATTAATTAATTAATTCAATAATATATCAAGCAATGCTGCGTGATCAAAAATTCAGCATTCCCTCTACCATTTGCCATATGGCTACGCTCCAGGCAAATAATATTGGGTGTTTTTTATTGAGGTATAGAACTTTAAGTTGGCATCACTTTTTTAACTGGCGGCCATTTTGTCAGCTGTCAAGTGATTAATATTTAGTTTGGTTTGCCATTTCATCATGAACAGGTTGACAAAATAACAACGCTTGCAAATCGTGCAAATTTATTTCGAAAATAATGGTTCAGTTCGCGAAGTTTACCGCAAGCTCCGTCCATTTTATGGTCGACATAATCGTCCATCAGAGCAATTAATTCGGTTAACCGGTCAATTGGCCACCAAGATCGTGTGATTTGACACCATTGGATTATTTTCTTTGGGGATATGTGAAGTCGCTCGTCTACGCCAACAAACCAGAAACGTTAGGGGACTTGGAAGCCAACATTCGTGGCGTTATTGCCAACATACGGCCCCATATGCTCGAAAAAGTGGTTGAAAATTGGACCTGTAGAATTGGCTTTATTCGAGCCAGCCGCGGCGGCCACATGCCCGAAATCATATTTAAACGTTAATGGCATAAAATTATCCTTCCAATAAAGCCAAATTGATGGACATTAAAACGATTTTCTTGTGTTTTATTTCAATTCGAAGTTCTATACCTCTAAAAAAAACACCCTGTATATTTCAACTATCAACAATGAAACTATTTTTTATTACTCACACTTTCTGTTTATTTATAAAATATTCATTACATTTTCCATTTACAACAAAATTTTGTTTCATTTATACGTAAACGTGCATTTCATATGCCAATTAAAACTAATTATTTTCCCATTTTCTTTCAATATCTTTAGGAAAGCTGTTCTAATCATGTTTCGCAAAGTTTCGACCACGCAAAGGGATGGAACAACACAAATTACAGGTAAAATTTAATAAAGAAATCGCATCAATTTTTGCAATGCTCAGGAGGATTGAATTGTTTAAATTGCAGTGAATTTAAATAAAATAAATTAAAAAGCAAAACCAAAATGTTAGTTTATTTTCTCTTCAATGTCTTCAACAAAATAAACGTATGTGTATGTTAATATGTATATATAAAAATGTATAGAATTAAGACTTTTCGAAAATATACAAATATTAACTTTTACCCGCGACTCCTTCCGAGTTCATTTGTTTAAAAAACACATAAAAACCGGTTTAAAACTGATTAAACAATCAAACCCGAATCGAAAATTACCTTCTAACCAGCTCAAAAATGTGTTTTTCGGAAAAAATCCGTAACAAATATAAAAAAAACCGGTTCCGAAACGGATAAAAAATATTTTATATTTGACGCTGGTAATGTACATAGCTTTCCACAGGTGAAAGAAACACACAAACCAAAAAACTCACTTTCATTTATAAATACAAATATAAATATTTTTCATAACAATTTTTTTTTTAATATGTTCTAGACTTGAACATATTTTTCATAGAAAAATTTTTTCTAGACTTGAACATATTTTTCATAGAAAAATTTGTTCTAGACTTGAACATATTTTTCATAGAAAAATTTGTTCTAGACTTGAACGTATTTTTCATAGAAAAATTTGTTCTAGACTTGAACATATTTTTCATAGAAAAATTTGTTCTAGACTGGAACATATTTTTCATAGAAAAATTTGTTCTAGACTTGAACATATTTTTCATAGAGAAATTTGTTCTAGACTTGATCATATTTTTCATAGAAAAATTTGTTCTAGACTGGAACATATTTTTCATAGAAAAATTTGTTCTAGACTTGAACATATTTTTCATAGAAAAATTTGTTCTAGACTGGAACATATTTTTCTTAGAAAAATTTTTTCTAGAGTTGAACATATTTTTCATAGAAAAATTTTTTCTAGACTTGAACATATTTTTCATAGAAAAAATTGTTCTAGACTTGAACATATTTTTCATAGAAAAATTTGTTCTAGACTTGAACATATTTTTCATAGAAAAATTTGTTCTAGACTTGAACATATTTTTCATAGAAAAGTTTGTTCTAGACTGAACATATTTTTCATAGAGAAATTTTTTAACATATTTTTCATAGAAAAATTTGTTCTAGACTTGAAGATATTTTTCGTAGAAATATTTGTTTCGTTTTCAAACACTTCTGTAAATCTATGACAAAACTTTTTTGAATGCTTTATGCTTTAAGTAAATGGCTGGTCATGTATGCAAATAGGATCTAATAAAACTTGCTTTTGCATAAAAAACATTTTTTTTCACCCCAGACTCTATTCCAGCATACATAATTGAAATATGTTAATGACAAGTTAATGTTTTTCCATTGTTGTGGTTTTTTTTTAAGAAGATAAACTTTCAAATGCCATTACACAAAGTTAAAGTGCAAAAGAAGTCATAATGTTACACAAGGAATAATTATGTTTTTTATTTCAAAAAAAATTTAATTTATTTGTAACTGTTGAGTGAACAATTCCTTGAACACTAAAGATAACAAAGTAGTTAAGTATGAGATTTTTAGGGACAAAGTTATTTCAATATTTCTAAGAAACATTGCAAGTTTTTCTTTAGTAATTATTATTTGGCTGACTTCGAGTGCAGCAGCCTTTCAGGAAGGTCGAGTGAACGAAAAATTCCATACCAGCGTTGTGTTATTTGAAATAAAATTATTCAATCGAATGTCTAAATTATTCAGTAATACTCGCACTTTTAAAAGGGAACTGCTTAAATCTCTGTTGTTTATACGAAAGCATTTCTTTTATATTACATACTTCCACGTTTTATTATTATTTGGTTATTTTATTTTAATGCCAATAATGTTGATAAATTTCGATACATTAAATATACATTTGTATATATGGGCATTTCCACAGAAAGTTCCACTTTTTGTCAGGTTACGTTACTTGAAAAACTTATAGCTTATATTTTTTTCGTGTTAGTGTAGCACGTAGTTAGATCTACATTTAATAAAAGAAAGGAACAAATCTAATAGCATAAGTCTGAATTGGTGATGTAACGTGACTGTGGAAATTGCCCATATGCATGGGAACCAGATGTTTATATTTCATGCAAAAAGGTGTTGCAGGGAATTATTGTTAACAAAATTTTGCGAAAAAATAACTATTTATAACATCTAATAATTCGTGGCATTTTTTGGAATATTATGTTTGAATGTTATGTCGCTTAAGCTGTTTTGGCGGTTGCGGCACGATTTAATTCAAAGGAATATACAGGGTGTTTTTTTAGAGGTATAGAACTTCGAATTGAAATAAAACACAAGAAAATCGTTTTAATGTCCATCAATTTGGCTTTATTGGAAGGATAATTTGATGCCATTAACGTTTAAATTTGATTTCGGGCATGTGGCCGCCGCGGCTGGCTCGAATAAAGCCAATTCTACAGGTCCAATTTTCAACCACTTTTTCGAGCATATGGGGCCGTATGTTGGCAATAACGCCACGAATGTTGGTTTCCAAGTCCCCTAACGTTTCTGGTTTGTTGGCGTAGACGAGCGACTTCACATATCCCCAAAGAAAATAATCCAATGGTGTCAAATCACACGATCTTGGTGGCCAATTGACAGGTCCATTCCGCGAAATTATGCGCTCATCGAACGTTTCCTTCAATAAATCGATTGTGACGTGCGCTGTGTGGCATGTAGCGCCGTCTTGTTGGAACCACAACTCATCCACATTCATGCCATCCAATTCGGGAACAAAATAGTTGGTTATTGCTGTGCACGGTGGCGAATCGATTCATTCGGGTCCTCTTCAACACTTTGCTCTACAGCGGCAATTGTTTCTTCGGTGCGCACTGTTCGACGTCTCTGCGGATGCGTATTATCACATAGAGTAAACGTAGTGCAAAAACGATCCATGGTTGACCGAATTAATTGCTCTGATGGACGATTATGTCGACCATAAAATGGACGGAGCTTGCGGTAAACTTCGCGAACTGAACCATTATTTTCGAAATAAATTTGCACGATTTGCAAGCGTTGTTCTTTTGTCAACCTGTTCATGATGAAATGGCAAACCAAACTAAATATTAATCACTTGACAGCTGACAAAATGGCCGCCAGTTAAAAAAGTGATGCCAACTTAAAGTTCTATACCTCAATAAAAAACACCCAATATTAAAATCACACTCGCCTGCAACAATAAAGTGAACAAAACCAAGGAAAAAGCAAAAAATATTAATTATGAAAAATATTATTCATGATAAGGGGAACTCAAACAGAGAAACATTTCCAGGGAAACATTATTTACGATCGCATTTATGGGAAAAGTGAAAATATTTAAAGGGAAAATCACCCTTATTCTATTTGGCAACATAACACGACGTCGTTTTTAATCTTGTTTGGCAAATCGATATTCCCGTTGATAGTATTGCCATTTATCGATGACAAGTCGATGAAGAAATATTGATTTTGTCGCCAGTGTTTTTGATATCGTGTTCTGAATTTGAAAAATAATTTAAATAGTAAAAAAGTGAAATATAAAAAATACCAAAATACCAAATACATACATACATATTTATTTGAAAAAATTTCTTTAAAAAAAGTGAAAAATTATATATAATTATGACATAACCTCGTGCTAACCCGAATATAAAAAATGAAAAAAACGGATAAATTAGGTAAATCAATAATTGTATACACAATATTTCTCATATTCCATTTCATTAAAAATTTGCGTTAGATAGCTGATGTTAATAACAATCTCTACCCCAGTAGATAGACTTGGGTGCTGATGAAGTGCGTTGCTGCACAGAAAAATATCGGTATTTCCCCCAGCTAATAAAGTATAATTTAATTTTTCTTCTCTTTAGAAACTCACATTAATTAATAAAAAATATTTCATTCAATAAGAATTGAAATTACTGAACTTAAGCCCGACTAAGAAATTATTTCTGATTAAAAAGTGAAAAATATAATATGGGCAAGCTTAAAATTATTAACCCCAACCAATTTGAAAAGCTTGTGGAAGAGTTGGAAAAGAATCTTTCTCCTGTTAGAGGATTCCGCAGGGGCAGTGTTTCTAATAATTTCAAGGAACAGTGGTCAAGTGTGTTGCGACTACACTTAATGCCCTCGGTCCACCAATTAGAACTAGTGGTGGTGGATGGCAAAAAGTAAGGCAAAGTGTACTGTTGGGAAAGTATACTGTATGATAGAATTATTTTTACAGATCTGGCAGGTCTTGAAAGCTGATTGGGAAGCAACAGGAGGCGGCGTATATAAACAATTAGTAGTGAGACCCTTTGCAGGAAGTTCCAATTTCCAATAAACGTCGATCTGATCGATTTTTTTTCCAAAATTAGGTTCTATTATATCCCATATTGCCTAAATGATGTTTTATTCAGCCGGAAATAACTTTAAAACATTAAAACGATTAACATTACGCATTATTTTCCAAATACGAGTATATGACTGAATTTATCAATTACTTTTTATCGGGGAACTGACAAATACATGAATTTTGTCTGAGAAATCTTCTTTTCACTATTGAATTTTTTTATTTTCTTCGTCCCAATCGGAAAGAAAAACATTTTATTTTAATTTATTTACAAAGATTTTACTTACTCAAAAGCACTTTTAGCAAAAATAGTAAGCGAAATGAGTCAGCCGACTCAAATACTAGATATGTGTATTGTATTTATCGATAAACAGGCAACGTCGTCATAACACTGTTAGGGAATACGAAGTTAGCATTGATGTTGTGTTAAAGTGATGTTGTTTCAAAATTGACGACGATGTTGCCGACGCCAAATAGAATAAGGGGGAGGAATATCTGCACAATGATGTGATTTATGAAAAAGTTCGAGAAAGCGGCCAAAGATCGATCGGTGATCACAGTACAAATTCACGGGAACCGTAAGTTTCTGCAATGATATCTACTTTTTCTAATTTTCTTTGAAAGTTGTGAGACTAAATTAGCTGTCAAATGATGAACTGTAATTAATTAAGATGTCAATACAGAGCTGGACATCGTATTCCATTAATGATTCCCATTTTTTAAGACAATTTGCTTAATGTCCTCAAATTTACTTCTATTTTTTATATAAAAGTTTATCTTTAATTTCAGTTTTCTTGCATAAAGCTTAAGACAAAATAATAATAATAATAATAATGTCTTGCGTTGCATAGAAATTCCCAACATAAAAAGTATGTACTATAAAAGATATTGTGAACAGTTTTTTCTTCCATGAAATGCGTTGAACAATGTGATTTTTTCCACCATTAATCAATAATAAGCATGTCATAAAGAACAAGTAAAACTAATGAATAAGAAAATTAAAGTGACATCATATTTAATTAAGTGACCTCTTCTTGCAAATTATAGGGGAGAAGCACCGAAATGAAATTGAACAAAAAGTGGAATAAAAAAAAGCAAAGTCCTTGTTGTTTTATATTTCTGATATCGTTTGGTAAAAGTTGAATGAATAATTTTATTTAATTGAAATGCATACTTTAACATAAATTTGTGTACCAAGCAGTAGTTCAGCTTTGAGTGCGCTTATGCTTATACAGTGGAGTTAGGCTAAAACGAACAGCGATTTCATAGGAAGTAATTCCTATGGCGTATAGCAAACTCCGATTATAACGAATTTTCTAAATCATGTGAGCCAAACTGCATTGAAATTCATACGCTTATAATAAACAAAAAAAAATCGCAAGTTATTGCCTGGTGTTTTATGAAACAGCTGTTCTCGTGGTTTAAAGATAAATATGCAAGTGCTTTTAAACTTTAAATTACTTTCTTAATGACCATTTTCACAACGATTAAAAGTATACTTTAAATTCTTAAAGTTTACTTTTGTATCGTTGTGAAAATGGCCCTAAATATTACAAAACTTTGTTTTGAAAAGATTTGTATTTTCGTTTAAGAAAATAATGCATTACAGCCAAGTCCCGGTAGTTGTTTTTAACTATTTTTTTTAATCATTATTATTGCAGACATGATGCAATAAAATAAAAAGAGTGATAGCAGTTTGTTTTCAAATAAGCTACCAAATAAAAAGTAATGGCACCACACTTTTTTATATAAGCTAATAAATGTTAGAAATATGTATCATTCGTTGTATCCAGTATCAAATTAATTAATAGTGTTTGCTCTTTAAGGTTGTTAATGTAAAAAATTTGCACGTTCATTACATCGGATTTTTGTTAGCACGAGATTCGTTACACCGAGGTTTGCCTGTATTTTGTTTATGTCTTATTAATTTTTTTTTGTAATTTAAGGAAACTATTTATTCCGCTTAAACGAACTTAGCCTATAATAAAATTGCTAAATTCCACAGAGTTCGTTAAAACCGAACTTCACTGCTTATATGGAACCATAGTCAGAATTGCAATTGCAAGCATTTCGCGAAAGTGCGGCATAACACATACAATAACAACAACTTTCCCGAATTTTGTAATCGTTTTGCATAAAAGCAGAACAAACAACTTTACAAGATTTCCTCTTTACATACCAGGCGGATCAACAGCCCGTGATTTTTTCCGCCTCTTAACTGAAAAATCAAGCCTGCTGCTGTCAACAGACGATTTTGTCGGTAGACTCCCCTAAAAAATTCCAAAAAGCTGCGTCTTTCAGTTTGTGTTTGACAGCCTTTGACAGCAGTTTTCAAACGATTACGTTTATGGTCGATTGTGAGCAAACGCTGCACCCATCGTGCGAAAAGCTTTCGCATGCCCAAATGGTCATTCAAAATTGAAACCATTAAGTCATGTGATATGCCGATGGCTTCCACAATATGGCGCACAACGCCATATCGTGAGTTTTTCCTGCTTGTATGGCTACAACGAAATTCATTAAACCACTTTTTTATCATTGAAAAGTGGTATGTTGATGAAGAGCCCCCATCAAGCCCCCACCACTTAAGCCAAGAGGTTAAGTGATAGTTTTTTTTGCAAAAAATTAACTTCTTTCAATTTTCTTCTTAAATTACGCGATAGTCTGGTATCAAAAACTAAAATTAAGCCTGATTTATGCGCTAGACTTTTAACAAATTAGGCATTTAAAATGCTCGCCATGAAGCGAAGGGGCGACGGACATTTCCCGTTGCTATATTCTATACTTAATGGCATCACTAGGACTTTCAAAATACAGAATAAAAATTGTCGATGATATCTCATGCACACTTTGCTTTATTTCGCTCTTAGCGAAATACTTATGCCCACCGTAGATGACATGTTTTTTACATTTGACTTGTCAAATTTGCCACTGTGAAACATGTAAATGTCGTGTGGTCTATTTTCTTTTGGCAAACCTTTTGACATCAGCTGTTTTTGTTATGAAAAATATGTGACCAAATATTATAAACCTACTGTCAAACAACAATGTTGGCAGACATGCAGAATTACATATGAGTTGAAAAAATTACATGTCAGATGTAAAAAACATGTCGTGTAAGACCTGCTTTAGTTGATTTGCGATACCAATTCATCACAGCAATTTTCAACTCTCCTTTAAATAAGCCCCAGAAATAAACCCTCAACACGGCCACACACATATTTTTTGCCTTTTTTTCTCTGCCAGAATCATTACTTAGAACTTTATTAATTTTATTTTTTTTTTTTTTGTATTGTACAACACTGTTAAAGTTTTATTACGCTCTCTATATAGAATTTAAGTTCAGCATAATATTTTCATATCGAATACTAAAATACATTTCAACATTATTTCTTTACAGTATCTGAATACTATCGCAATAGTGCAGGCTGTGGCACAAACACTTCAACGCGTAGACGCTTGATGAGTCAAAACTGTTGTAAAGAAATGCATGAATTGCAACGTTTAAAATAAAATTATTTCTAATTAGAAATTTGGTTTAACAACTTGATGATTTTATAATCTAAAATAGCTTTTAAATATGTGTACAGTATATTAAGTTTTTAATGTAAAAGCAGAGTAATCAACAAAATAATATGTATGTATATTTAAAATTGATTTGAAGTAAATGCCACCAATAAAAGTTTTTCAGCTGTTTAATTAAAAAATTAAAAAATTATTAATATTGTTATAACTTGAGGTGTGTCATTATGTAATTCGATCCGAGAAACAAAATCTTGGGAAAGCAATTTCCGATTGGAAAGTAAAGTAAGTATTGTTGAATTCGTTCGTACATGATACATAGTTGTATATAAAGGGTGGGCAAATTTGAGGTTGGGAAGTAAATTGACTTCCAAATGATGAAATGTCAAGAATTGAGCTGTCATCCTTTGACATTTATTCAGTAAAAAGTTAGGAACTTTTAATCATGGAACGCTATACTCTTGAACAAAGAATTTTCAATTGCGAATTGGCTGTTTGAAAAACCGAACGAAAACAAACAAAATTGTCACATATGGGCCTCACAAAATCCACAAATAGTCCTCGAAAATCCATTACATCCAAAGAAAGTGACCGTATGTATGGTGCGGTTTGTGGTGCGGTCTCATCATTCGCCCGTATTTTTTCGAAAATGAGCAAGCAAACGCCGTCACCGTGAATTCTCTGCGCTACTAAGCCATGATAAGCAATTTTTGGTGGCCACAATTGGCTAGTGTTGACATCAGTGACATTTGGTTTCAGCAAGACGGTGCCACAAGCCACACAGCCCGCCAAACAATTCAGTTATTGCATGAGAAATTTACCGGTCGCGTAATATTTTTTGTTCTGTCCCTTTTCTTTCCATTACAAATGGTTGCGATCGGCGAATCTCATGGCGAACATTGCTGCTCATCGACGTTAGAGCATGGACAAAACATGAACATGAGAGATGGTCTTCATTAGCCATTTGCGATGTCTGACATGATGCCCATATCAAGTTGATGCCCAGCAAAAATAAATTTGGTACAAATAAGCACTAAGGCAAAAAGAAGCGATACGAAAGCGCGGAAAAGCACACAGTGCAATAACGTAAGCGAATGACAAAATTTAACACAAACACTACGAAGTTGGTCGGCTATTTATACTCACATTCTCAAAGCTTTTTATAGTGCATCCTCACTCGCTTACCTGGATACAAATTTGGATGCGAATGAAATTTTTACTTCGAGTTTTGGTTTTTATTTTTTATTTTTTAATTGATTTTTGTACAAAATATGTGCTTCGGTAGTTCAGTGGGTAGTGTTCTACCCTAACATACGGATATGTTGGGATCGACTCCTGATTCAACGCGCGATCAAAAAGTATTTGATTTGATATTGTATTTAATATATAATAAATATAAAAAGAAAAAAGTATTGGAAGTTAATCTAAGAGTAGATATAAATTTATGATCTAAAGAGCAAATTTTTTAATTATATACGTTTGAAAAAGGCATGAAGTATGTGCTTCTTGCTGCACATCCTATATGCATTCAGGATCTCATACCTGGAGAGCTACCAAGTGGGACATCACGAACAAAAATCATGTGATGCCGAAGCAGGTTGGTAAACGAGAGTTATGCTCTCTCCCACTTACTAACCTGCTTCCAGGTAGACGAATATTTTTGCTGGGTGGCTAGTGGAAACCTCAATATTTCAGCCTGAAATATATTTGCATTATGGGGAAAACGGTACGATAGCTGCACGCCTGGATCACTTGAGACAACTCGAAAATCAACACCGCAGATCATTCACTTTTCCTCAGTGTATACTATGTATTCTCTTTTAAATAGGAAAAGGACTTTGAAAGTTCTATCAAAGTACGTTTTGGGTATCAAGTGATGAGAAGCTTTTATTAGGTCATGAGGTAGCCGACTTTTTGAGGATACGTTTAAGGATACTTTCTCTCTCTTCCTTATGAAAAGTACAATATATACCATACAAAGCAGAGTTAGAGTTTTAAAATATGCTTTAAAAATGTTCCTTACAAGATTTTACATAAAACTATTGAATACCATCATTACCTCAAATACATGATGACTCTCCGTAAAATTTTGCAAAAGAGCCGATGGGAACTTCAATTCCTTTTTATATTAGGTTCAGAAGTAAACTTTCAAAACTGCCACTATAGTCTTAGTAATATTTTCTTGGTTGAACAATGTAATAAATTTTCATATTTTCCCTCCATTTGGAAAAGAGCGGAAATTATAATGATCCAAAAACCGAACAAACCAGAGAACCAGATTTCATCCTACATACCAATAAGTCTACTAACTACATTTTCAAAGATATTCGAGAAGCTGTTTGTAACAAGGTTATTACCTATTTTAGAGAAAGAAAGAATAATACCTGATCACCAGTTTGGATTTCGTCAACACCATGGAACACCAGAACAGTGTCACAGAATAGTTAAAGTAATATCGGACTCACTAGAGAAAAAAATGTATTGCTCTGCAGCATTTCTTGACATAAAGCAGGCATTTGATAGAGTGTGGCACGAAGGACTGCTATTCAAACTTAAAAAAATTCTACCTGCCCCACATTTTTCATTGTTAAATTCATATATACGCAACCGAACTTTTTATGTGAAAGTTAACGACGAAGCATCAAGTATATATCAAATATTTAGCGGAGTCCCACAAGGCAGCGTTTTAGGTCCAATATTATATACTGTATATACTTCTGATATGCCTACATCCGATAATGTCGAAGTTGCGACTTATGCGGACGACACCGCCATAATCTCCACCAATAAATGCCAAATTGAAGCTTCATCTGTAATGCAAAGAGAGTTAAACACGCTGCAGCAGTGGTTAAACAATTGGAAAATCACTATAAATGTAGAAAAATGTAATCATGTTACATTTACCTTAAGGCAAGAAGAGTGCCCACCAATATATATAAATAATTTGCAATTACCGAAGTCTAACTGCGTGAAGTATTTAGGAATGTATATAGACAAACGTCTCACATGGAAAGACCACATCAAAAATAAGAAAAAGTACCTCAATATGAAAACAAAAAAAATGAACTGGTTACTTGGAAGCAAGTCCCAACTTAGTCTAGAGAACAAAATAAAATTATATAAAGTCATTTTAAAACCCATATGGACATATGGCATTGAGCTGTGGGGAACGGCCAGTACTTCAAATATTGAGATATTACAACGCTATCAGTCCAAAACATTAAGGCATGTCCCCGGCGCTCCATGGTTTATGACCAACATTCAAATTCATAGAGATCTAAAAGTACCCTTTATTTTAAGTGAAATAAACAGATTTAGTTCTAGGTATTTAAATAGGCTAAGCAACCACCAAAGCCCATTGGCGATTTCTTTATTAGATGAAACAAATGAAATTAGAAGACTGAATAGGATTCATGTATTAGATCTCCAATATAGAAAATGAAACACAAAATTAAGCGTTAAACACACTAAACTTTTTATGTATATTTAACAAACGTATGTATTGGGTGTATTTTATTGAGGTATAGAACTTTAAGTTGGCATCACTTTTTTAACTGGCGGCCATTTTGTCAGCTGTCAAGTGATTAATATTTAGTTTGGTTTGCCATTTCATCATGAACAGGTTGACAAAAGAACAACGCTTGCAAATCGTGCAAATTTATTTCGAAAATAATGGTTCAGTTCGCGAAGTTTACCGCAAGCTCCGTCCATTTTATGGTCGACATAATCGTCCATCAGAGCAATTAATTCGGTTAACCATGGATCGTTTTCGCACTACGTTTACTCTATGTGATAATACGCATCCGCAGAGACGTCGAACAGTGCGCACCGAAGAAACAATTGCCGCTGTAGAGCAAAGTGTTGAAGAGGACCCGAATGAATCGATTCGCCACCGTGCACAGCAATTGGAGCTTTGTCCATCAACTTTTTGGAAGATTTTGCGCAAAGATCTTGGCTTGCGACCTTACAAGATCCAGCTTGTGCAAGAATTAAAGCCGCGAGACCATGCAATGCGTCGTGATTTTGGTGTATGGGCCGAAAATGAGATTGATCTCGATGCTGATTTTCATCGCAAAATTTTGTTCAGTGATGAGGCTCATTTTTGGTTGAATGGCTACGTCAAGAAGCAAAATTGCCGCATTTGAAGTGAAGAGAATCCACATGAGACCCTTGAGACGCCATTACATCCACAAAAACTGACTGTTTGGTGTGCTCTATGGGCTGGTGGAGTCATTGGGCCATACTTCTTCCGAAATAATGCTGGAGAGTCAGTTACCATTAATGGAGACCGGTATAGAGCCATGATAACCGACTATTTTGTTCCCGAATTGGATGGCATGAATGCGGATGAGTTGTGGTTCCAACAAGACGGCGCTACATGCCACACAGAGCACGTCACAATCGATTTATTGAAGGAAACATTCGATGAGCGCATAATTTCGCGGAATGGACCTGTCAATTGGCCACCAAGATCGTGTGATTTGACACCATTGGATTATTTTCTTTGGGGATATGTGAAGTCGCTCGTCTACGCCAACAAACCAGAAGGCAACATTCGTGGCGTTATTGCCAACATACGGCCCCATATGCTCGAAAAAGTGGTTGAAAATTGGACCTGTAGAATTGGCTTTATTCGAGCCAGCCGCGGCGGCCACATGCCCGAAATCATATTTAAACGTTAATGGCATAAAATTATCCTTCCAATAAAGCCAAATTGATGGACATTAAAACGATTTTCTTGTGTTTTATTTCAATTCGAAGTTCTATACCTCTAACAAAAACACCCTGTATATATGTATATATAGTTTATTAACTTATTGTAGTTAATAACTCATGTGATATTTATTTTTATCGAATTTGCTAAATATTATAAAATAGATTGCAAATAAAAGTGGAATAAAAAAAAAAAAATGTTTCAACATTTTGTTATATTTAATTATTTTATCATGCGATTTTCGTGCAAATGATTTTATTACACAATCATTTTCATTGTAAGTAAGAAAAAATTTAAACATACAATTAAGATTAAGATTTTCTGTTTTAAATATAAATCTTGCGCATGATACGAGTATTAAGTGTCATTGAATGAATTTGCTTGCAGTTCGTATAATGGTTAATTTTAATTTAATATCGCTGCAGCAACATACCTTTTTCATTTTCTGCGTGCAGTGGTCCCACGCTGCCAAAGAAACGTTTGTCTAGTATTTGCAGCAACAATAGAGCTGTCGAATGAACTTCCACACGTGGACAACCTGTCATTAGCAGTGTGACAGTGATTACGGAGGTATAATGGTCGCAGGGATATTCTCTGTAAAGCAAAATAAGATAATTTTTATTTCAAAGCTTATAAAAGACTTGTGGAAACTGCTTGTTTTTAAAATGTACTAAAATACCTAATTTCTTATTTTTATTGTCTCGTGCACTTTGTAGTGAAAACTCATCAACTTGAGTATGAAATTATTACTTTGTATAAGCTTTAAAATTTTAGTGTGACATTAAAAAGTACAGAATGATAATACATTTTTTGCGTACAAAATGATATTTGTATAAATTTAATGCAGCATCTTTAGCACATTATGCCCGGTTTTACACGCCTCAGCTTTAAATGCTCAAGTTTTGAATTTGTATGAGAGAAAAAGTAATATAAAGTGTGTTTTTTTTTTAGAGTGTCACAACTTTGAGTTGGCATCACTGCTTTATTTGGGCACCCATTTAACAGCTGATAGTTGCTTTTTCGTTTAGTTTGCTTTGAAATTTCATTGTGAATTGACTTACACCAGCGCAACGCGTGGAAATTGTTGAATTTTTTTTTTCTATTATTTTATATATTTTTTTTTAATTTTTTTTAATTTTTTTCTTTCTTTTATTTTTTTTTTATTTTTTTTTATTTTTATTTTATTTTTTTTTAATTTTTTTTATTTTTTAAATTTTATTTTCCGATGAAGCCCATTTCTAGTTGAATGGTGAGGAGAATCCACCATTACATCCACATAAAATTACTGTTTGGTGCGCTTTATGGGCTGGCGGAGTCATTGGCCCATATGTCTTCAAAAACGATGATGGTCAGAATGTTACTGCCAATGGTGAACGGTATATGAACATGATTCGAAATTTGTTCGTACCTCAATTATGTGGCATTAATCTTGCTGATATGTGGTTCCAACAGAACGGAGCCACATGCCACACAGAGGGCGCTACAATTGATTTACTCAAAGGAACTTTTGATGAAAAAATAATTTCACGTAAGGGCCCAATTAATTGGCCACCAATATCTTGTGATTTAACCTCATTGGATTATTTTCTTTGGCGTTATGTTAAGTCACTTGTCTACGTCGATAAACCACAAACAATTGAATAACTGGAAATCAACATTCGAAGAGTTATCGGCGAAATACGGCCGTAAATGCTGTGAAAATTTGTTGAAAATTGGTGTTCCAGATTGCGCCTTCTACGCGCCAGTCGTGGCGACCACATGGCGGAAATCATATTTAAACATTAATTTCATAAAATTTTCTTTCCAATAAAGCCCGATTCATTGATATTAAAAATATATTTCTATGTTTTATTATGATTTAAACTTGTGTCACTCTATAAAAAAACACCCTTTGTATACCTTCATATCCCTTTCTCTGTCATTATTAAATCAAAATTTGAGCAACAAAAACTGTTGCGTGTAACACATACTACGAGTACGTGCGCAAAACTTAAAGTGCGAATATACTTATATTATTAAGGCATATTAGGGCCAATAAATCAGTGCGCGTTAGTTTAT
Organism: Nowickia ferox; assembly: GCA_936439885.1. Taxonomy (NCBI): domain Eukaryota; kingdom Metazoa; phylum Arthropoda; class Insecta; order Diptera; family Tachinidae; genus Nowickia; species Nowickia ferox. Next base: position 82,906,455 of record OW387024.1, read on the forward strand.
ATTTTTAGTTTAAACCGTGTAAATGTGTTTAAACCAGCAAACCAAACCAAAATCAGTTTAGTATTTAAATCACCTGCCACTAACCAAAATCCTTTTCCCAGAAATTGTGTTGTAATTTTCACAAAAACAAGATGTTGTAAGTTTCGACTATTTTACATTAATCTAGATACATCCAGCCCCCATATTCTGCAACTCGCTAAAGCTAAATCTCTATCGCTAAAAATGTATAAAGTCGATTTATCGATTTTCGGCTGCGAATGCAAGTTTCGAAAGTGTATTGGCAATGGCTTAAAATGTTATTCGCCGAAAGTCCAATGTTTTATGTCATGGCCAAAAAATTTTTAATTTTCTTTTTGTTCAGCATTTTAGCGATCGAATTTAACTTTAGATTTAGTGAATTACGGAATACGAGGGGCGGGAGTCTCCTCCAATATTATTTTTCTCCCCATCTCCAAAGGTTTTTGAAAAAAAAAATACAAAAATCCTTATCATGACTGTAGGTTAATATATAAAGGTATTAAATGTTATATCTAAATAAAGGAGGCCTAGAGAATAACTCGGCTTCAACTTTCTGGTTCGTTCTGCTTAAAAAATTGTGTATCAAGTGAAAGTTGTGAGAAAAAACTAATTTTTATTTAATTTTTAACTAAAAAAAATCTCTAAAACTAAAATAAATCGCCAAAATGAAAAAAGCGCCAAACTAAAAAAAATCTCTAAAACTAGAATAAATCGCCAAAAATCAAAAAAATCGCCAAAATGAAAAAAACGTCAAAACTAAAAGCAATGCTGTTTGTTTTTTTTTAAAGAAGAACTCAGTAGTTACAATATTATTTGTGATAATGATTATAAGAAAAATAAAATAGACTTAACAATTGGCGAAACCTGCCACCGAAAGATACATATATATGTAGATATGTATGTATGTATGTATGGTTGTATTGGGTGTTTTTTATTGAGGTATAGAACTTTAAGTTGGCATCACTTTTTTAACTGGCGGCCATTTTGTCAGCTGTCAAGTGATTAATATTTAGTTTGGTTTGCCATTTCATCATGAACAGGTTGACAAAAGAACAACGCTTGCAAATCGTGCAAATTTATTTCGAAAATAATGGTTCAGTTCGCGAAGTTTACCGCAAGCTCCGTCCATTTTATCGTCGACATAATCGTCCATCAGAGCAATTAATTCGGTTAACCATGGATTGGCCACCAAGATCGTGTGATTTGACACCATTGGATTATTTTCTTTGGGGATATGTGAAGTCGCTCGTCTACGCCAACAAACCAGAAACGTTAGGGGACTTGGAAGCCAACATTCGTGGCGTTATTGCCAACACACGGCCCCATATGCTCGAAAAAGTGGTTGAAAATTGGACCTGTAGAATTGGCTTTATTCGAGCCAGCCGCGGCGGCCACATGCCCGAAATCATATTTAAACGTTAATGGCATAAAATTATCCTTCCAATAAAGCCAAATTGATGGACATTAAAACGATTTTCTTGTGTTTTATTTCAATTCGAAGTTCTATACCTCTAAAAAACACCCTATACATATGTAGATATGTATGTATGTATGTATGTATGTATGGTTGTACATACCCTGCAGAAAACATGGGGTTAAGTGTCCCCAAGTCACCACTTTTGTCGACTATTTTGGTGACATTGTCAACAGAGCGTCTATTAATAATGGTTTTAATGCGTAGAAAACATTTTTTCAGATACACACAACTATGCTTCTTCTTAATGTTTTATTGGTTTGTGGAAAATAAACGTGACGTCAAGCAAAATTTAAATGTTTATAAAAATTATCTTAAGAAATAGAATTATAAGGTTAATATATATAAATGTATTTAACAATAATTAAAAACAAATAAAATAACAATCTACATTGTATAAAAATATAAAATGTGAAAATTGAAGAGTTTTAAGTGAAAGGTGCCAATTATGGAAATTTTTATTTGACACTGTGGAAGATTTTGTGCCATCAGGTAAAGATTTGTCACATTTTAAGATCCATACGTAAGTGTTTGACTTTACTAATTCAGCGAAACATACAATTTTTAATTTTAATATACATATGTATTTAATAGAAATGACAAACAATTTCCTGCAGGTGGTGACAGTATCTATAGTGAATCAGTACAGTTTTACTACGGACATCGAGCGAGGAAATATCGATATTGTAGACTAGAGCCCCTAAAATTTACTAGTGAATCTTTGGTGCCAATGTCTCCATGTGGTACCAAAAAAACTACTTAGTCAGTATTGCTAAAGTCTAGTGGTGGATTTTTAATGACAAGCTAATGTTAAATGTCAATAGACGATTACATTGGCTGGGGTACAACTGGTCAGTAGTGCTACTGACAATGTCACTAGTAAATCACTACATTTTCACTATTCGCATTTTCTGCAGGGTACATACGCATGGGGGCAATTTCTAACATTGTACAAAAAAATACACATTCACAATCTTTAATACGTGTTGGAAATTCTATTTTATTTCGCCGATTCATAACCTCATTTATCTGCCTATAAAAACTTAAAAAAAATTGTGCAAGTTCAAAAAATCCGTGTAAAAAAAGAGTTGGGTGTACTTTGTGTAATGAATATAAGACAGTAATCAAAATGAAACTGTCCCATAATATATTGATGCATATTTTATGGCTCTTGTGAAGGAATAATAAATTGAAGATATCGTTGTATATAAATAAATAAAATAATAAAGTGATGAAATAATATTTTTAGACTTTATTGGCTTATTGGCGCAAATAAATTTAACTGGTCGAAAGGATAATAGCAGATGACTTATTTTGACGTTTGATTTCGTTGAGTTGAACACACTTACGTTTTCTATTGACTTGCCGTTCGAATAAGTGTTCATTGTGAATGGGCACAAATCAGGTTTCAGTCGCTTTAAATGAATACGTAGTTTCGATGTTGCTGTTAGTTTCACTAGGGCACCACAACTACAGGGTGTTTTTTTAGAGGTATAGAACTTCAAATTGAAATAAAACACAAGAAAATCGTTTTAATGTCCATCAATTTGGCTTTATTGGAAGGATAATTTTATGCCATTAACGTTTAAATATGATTTCGGGCATGTGGCCGCCGCGGCTGGCTCGAATAAAGCCAATTATACAGGTCCAATTTTCAACCACTTTTTCGAGCATATGGGGCCGTATGTTGGCAATAACGCCACGAATGTTGGCTTCCAAGTACCCTAACGTTTCTGGTTTGTTGGCGTAGACGAGCGACTTCACATATCCCCAAAGAAAATAATCCAATGGTGTCAAATCACACGATCTTGGTGGCCAATCCATGGTTAACCGAATTAATTGCTCTGATGGACGATTATGTCGACCATAAAATGGACGGAGCTTGCGGTAAACTTCGCGAACTGAACCATTATTTTCGAAATAAATTTGCACGATTTGCAAGCGTTGTTCTTTTGTCAACCTGTTCATGATGAAATGGCGAACCAAACTAAATATTAATCAATTGACAGCTGACAAAATGGCCGCCAGTTAAAAAAGTGATGCCAACTTAAAGTTCTATACCTCAATAAAAAACACCCATTATTAGAGCCAACTTATTTAAATATCAATTCATATTTAAAAGTAATTTTTCCATGCAAAAATTAATGAAAAATGTTTAAATAGAGTTGGTGGAATTGGCCCTAAATCAGTATTTTCTAGAACAGAGCTCACGGTTTTTCAGTATAAGGGTTGTCAATTTTACGTATAAAATATATATAAAATTGATAGCTTCTCTCAACACTGCTATAATTCATTAAACACATTCGCCACATTACTATGCATAAATTTATGCATAGTCATAACTCAAAAGTATGAAACTACTTAAACTAATAATGATTCATAAATCTTACCTTGCACTAAAAATGGCAGCTAGAGCTAAAAAGCATGCATCGGCTTCGCGAGGTGACGACGTGTAGCAACGATCAATGACCCATTCCAATAACTGGCCCATATCTGGATTCGATTCCAAAAGTAACACTACCGTATCACGAGCTAATTGATAAATCTAAACAAAAACAATTAAATCATCAGTTATTTATTATGACATGGCGTTTTTTTTTCAGTAAATTATTACAGTTTAGCAATAAAGTTCCAGATAGTTAAACTTAAATTTAGCTAAAGTGGAAGATAAGGATGAACTTAAAATTTGTTCCACAATTATCAAATAAATTTCAGTTCAGTTTTTATATTATGGCAACACTGCAATGGATACCGACTACTTTTGGTTGTGAAAAAGTGTGCAGTGGCAACGAATTACAGACAGTTTGTACAAAATGACAAAACTCAAACGCGACCAGCCGATACATAGACGACTATACGGCTTAAGTTGCTTCGCGCGAATATCAAAAATTGTTTTTATTTATCTTGAAAAGTTTGCTTGTTTTTATGGTTAAGCATTGTCTATATGCATTTGGTTCCCGCTTTTCGGAAAGTTTAAGTGATGAAGGCATAAACACTGGTCACTAAACTAATACTCCTGCTTCAGCGAATACTGATCCTAATAAATATAACATCAGAGTGCCCTCCTGCGTCGGTATTGTGTAGCAGAATCAACGGCGAAGTAAAATGGCTGCTAATCACTTCAAAATCTTCAAAAATTTAATACGCCTCATTGACACCAGAGGCGCTGCAACACTGCATCTAAAAAAAATAAAATCCTGCAAAAAAGCAGAGTCGTAAAAGAATGAAGCTTTCCTCTATCTCTTCCTTCACCACCTGTCTCCTCCATCACTATCCCTTTCCTAAAGAAGGTAACACCTAGTAGTAGTAGTAAGCGTTCATTGCCTGAGTGTTACTTCTCCTAAAAAAAAAATGGTAATTACTGATTTGATGTAAGACGTTGCAATATGCCGCATATCGATTTAGTGAAAGAAACGTTCAGTGAGTGAATAATTAAATTTAATTTTGTGGCAATCCATGCCATTTATGCATGACTTTCATTTCAATTTAAAGTTCTATACCGTCAAAAAACGAACCTTTAATACAATTAATTAATAATTTCTTGTGAAATTCAAGTTCGAGTTTTTCAATTTCTCTTTAGGGAACGAACGTTTTGTTTTTTCAATTGACGTATTAGTTTTTACAGAAGACAAGAAAAGCTTATTTTCACTAGTATATATTTCTATTATAATCGATTACGAGTACATTAATTAGTTTACTCGAACGTGAATTTATTGAAAATATATAAGCCAAAAAATACATACGCACATATGTATGTACAGGGTGTTTTTTTAGAGGTATAGAACTTCGAATTGAAATAAAACACAAGAAAATCGTTTTAATGTCCATCAATTTGGCTTTATTGGAAGGATAATTTTATGCCATTAACGTTTAAATATGATTTCGGGCATGTGGCCGCCGCGGCTGGCTCGAATAAAGCCAATTCTACAGGTCTAATTTTCAACCACTTTTTCGAGCATATGGGGCCGTATGTTGGCAATAACGCCACGAATGTTGGCTTCCAAGTCCCCTAACGTTTCTGGTTTGTTGGCGTAGACGAGCGACTTCACATATCCCCAAAGAAAATAATCCAATGGTGTCAAATCACACGATCTTGGTGGCCAATCCATGGTTAACCGAATTAATTGCTCTGATGGACGATTATGTCGATCATAAAATGGACGGAGCTTGCGGTAAACTTCGCGAACTGAACCATTATTTTCGAAATAAATTTGCACGATTTGCAAGCGTTGTTCTTTTGTCAACCTGTTCATGATGAAATGGCAAACCAAACTAAATATTAATCACTTGACAGCTGACAAAATGGCCGCCAGTTAAAAAAGTGATGCCAACTTAAAGTTCTATACCTCAATAAAAAGCACCCTATACATACATACATACATATATGTATATACTTATAAACATACCTTTTCATCCTTGGAGGTTAAAAGCATGTCAAGCCATTTGTAAATTATGCCATCATCAGATAAATATGGTGTGTAAAAGACATGGCCGCAACATAAAAGAGCAGACATGGCCTGGTTAAATAAAAGATAAATCAGTTTCTGTGCTTCTGTTTTTTTTTTATTGCACATACGAGTGCGTAAATGAATTTCAATAAAATAAATCAAGACCTAATACACAATATTGCATGATGATATAAAACACACACCAAAATGTAGTGATGACTTTTACATACATACATACATACACACATGTCTACATACACACATGTCTACATAGTATATATGTATGTATGTATGTATGTATATGTTCTTTCAAAAAATTCATGAAAATTTTTAAAAACATTTTTGCAGCTTACTTGCAAAGCACTGAACTGTAATTTTTCCTCTTCAGCAGTTTGGCCAATTTGTGAAGCGATGCCCAGCGGCTTTGAAAATGTACCGCACCAAGTGGCAAATAAATTGAAGAGATTTCTTTTTAAATCACGAGTCAATAGAGTAGCACACGATTCCACTGGAAATAAAATTAAATAAAACATATGTTGTATGTAAGAAGTACAAAACGGAAGGAAGGAGATTAACTAAATAAAATGAAAGGGGTGTGTTGAGTTTGAGGGAAGCATTTGGGTTTTTATATGAAACTCGATTTGCATGATAAAGACTTCAAAATTTTTTTACGAAAATGTTGGAAATTCTAACTTCCTGCTTTTCTTATGCCAGAACAAACAAACATACATAAATATACATATGTACATACATACATATGTACATGTGTATGAAAATATTGTATCTCGTCCCATAATTGTATTTTTCGTTTGAATGCTTTTTGTAATTTTAATTTTTCAAAGGAAATTGAACTTTTTACTGAGAAAAAAACTAAATAAATTTAATTTACACAGCTAAAAAAAATGTATGGAGCATATGTATGTATTTATATGGTTTGGATCCGAAAAATGAGGGTATATGAGCATATATGATAATATACTCGTATATTCATACATTTTCATACATGTATGTGTAAATATTAACTATACAGTATGCAAAATTAATATTCATACACCCTTGATTCAAAAGAGCGCACTTCTTTGCACAGCAGTAAAATTAGATTGTTAAAATTACTTTTTTTTTAAGATCTTGAACAGGGAGATTCTATTTAATGAAACATTTGTTTTGGCAAATAATTTACAACCAACTTAAAGACATTTTTAGTTTATTTTAATTACGAGGCCAGATCAATAAGTCCTTGACTTTTTGAATAAAACACAGTTTTTTTTTGCAAAACAAAAATTTATATTCTCCTTTTAACTCAATACACTTAGTCCAACATTTCTCCAGTTTTTGTATCCCATTCAAAAAATAGAATTTTTCGAGGTCCTTAAAATAGGCATTTGTTTGGTCAATGATTTTATCGTTGGAGCTAAATCTCTTTCCACCGAGCCATTTCTTTAGGTTTGGAAATAGGGGGTAGTCACTAGGTAGGATGAGGTACCAATTGGTAGGCCAATTTATAGAGTTTTGCCATTGAGACTGCACACGTGTGCACCCGTGCATTATCTTGATGAAAAAGAACTTTTTTCTTGGCCATATGGGGTCGTTTTCTTTTTAAATCCTCATGAAATCGGTCTAATAAGTTGGCATAATATTCGCCGTTTATTGTTTTTCCCTTTTGAAGGTAATCGATGTGGATTATCCCGCGTGCATCCCAAAAAATTGTTGCCATCACCTTATTGGCCGACAAACTTACCTTGGCCTTCTTCGGAGCAGGTTCACCCGGAGAAACCCATTGTTTAGACTGCTGCTTGGTATCCGCAGTACAGTAATGGATCCATGTTTCATCCACAGTTACAAAACGCCGCAAAAACTCATTCGGATTGCGGTTAAACGCGGCACCCATCTTGCAGACAACTTTCTTAAACCCAGCTGATCACTTAAAATCGAAACCACACTGCCATATGAAATGCCTATGGCATCAAAAATCTCACGCACTTTTACTCTTCGATCGGCCAACACTATGTCGTGAATTTTTTCGATAATTTCGGGTGTACTGATGTCAATTGGCATTCCAGAACGTTCAGCGTCATTTGTACTTGTGCGACCACAACGAAAGTCAGTAAACCACTTTTATACCATTGAAATCGATGGTGCAGAGTCTCCATAGTATTTATCGAAGTTCGAAAAGTCACGGACTGATTGATCCGCCCTCATACATATATTTCTTTTTATTCTTTATTTTAATTAAATAAATGCATTTATTTTAAAGGTTAACTTTTGATGCTTTAATAAACCTTTTATTTGGTTTAAAATAAGCTTTTTAGTGAAAAATATGAATAGAAATTTTTACTCGGTTTTCGCAACAAACTCGGTTTTCGCAACAAACTCAGTTTTCGCAACAGCCCAAAATTTATATTGGTTGCGTTAACCGAATATTAAAAATATATGGAGCATACATATTTTTTTTTTATTCACCAGGTGAAATATTCGATAATATAAGCTAATGTTCGTATAGTATTACTTACACGTGTAGTGTCCATACGGAACGCTTCGTGTGCGAGCCAAACTCGCACTTTACTGAATTTATTTAAGTACATATGTATGTATGTTTGTACTTATATATTTTGTTACAATACTTTTTGTATACACAAAAGTAAAAATCACTTTTTTGCAAAAAAAAAAACAAAAACAGGTTTTATCAAAATAAATTTTTGTAAAAAATACATTATTTCGATAATCGTCTTTTTATGAAAAATTGTCTTAAATTTTTGTGATAAGGAGCTGGTCACGTATTACGTAACGCTCCCGGGGGGTTAAGGATTTGTTACGGTTTAGAAAATTTATACCGAAATTATAAGTAATATGTGGTTCCTTTTCATAAAAAGTAAATTTTTTTGAGTTCATTTGTATAAAAAGAATCTTATTTGAGAAAATTATTTATCAAGAATTAAAAGGAGCCTCCTGTCTGCCTGTAAAACATTTTTAATGTCATTAATAACAATGTTATTATAACGGGAAGGAAGGGAATGAGTTCTAAATAATTTTTTACCGTTATCGTTTGTATGTATATATATTACAGTAGAACTTACATGAAAAATTTTTTATCATTTTGCGTATAAAATTGCAAAAATGTGCCTTGACCTCGCGTATACTGATGTTGTCCTTGTCCGTTTCGGCAACTAAATATTGCATGGCACCATCGATGTACTCCACAAATGTTGGATGCAAAGACATCGTATCTCGTTCCAATACACAAGTACTGGAAACACAAATCAAATATGTATGTAAAAGTTAAATAGAATTATCAGTAAAAGCATTAAATATGAAATAAAATGTAAACATAAAATATGACACGCCATAAGATTTTAATATTTTAGAAGAAAATAAAATTGTTTTTTATTTTAATTTATTGCTCATTGTATGCTGCATGAAATAAAATAGGACAAATTATAATCCAAATGTTTTTCCAACAGATGTGTTTTCATTTTAAATGTAAGAGAGGAATTTGTATTCATTGTTCGTTCAAAGTATAGAATTTGTTATGGAATTCTATATTTTGAACAAGAATTGCTCGTTTTTGGTTATTAAATAAAATAACAGGAAAATAAATCCTAATGAAAATTAACAGAAAGAGCCAACGTGTTTAATTTAAACAAGTTTAATAAAACAAACAATTTTTTAAATAAAAATACGGGTATTTATGTCTTTTACGCACCTCCCTAGTTTTTTAAGCGACTTTTTTAAAATGTTTTTAAAAGTTAACCTCTTCAAAAGGTATTACATATCTATAAAAGGTACCATTCTCACAAGGCACTTTCAAAAGGTACTTTTTAAAAAATTACTTTGGCTGCATTCATAAGACGTAGCTGTTGCGCAACCGTTGAGTGTTTGTCTTAGAAACGCATAGTTTAGTAGTTCCGCTTCACTCAACAGTTGAGTAATTTTCCATGTAGTGCTCAGCCTGAACAGCTGATCGAATAGAGCTACACCTTTTATATGCTTTGTTAGGTGGCAGGAACAAATATTTGTTAAATTTTACATTAAAAATGCGATTAAGTAGCGAAATGAAGATATACAATTAAATTATATCCATCAAGCCGTTTGTTGGGGCCAACAGTTGCCAACAGTTTCACAACTGTTGAGTTCAACAGCTACGTCTTATGAATGCGCTCTTTTTTAAAAGGTACTTTTTTAAGTACACAACCACAAATTGGAAGCTTTTTTTGTCGATTTTATTCACAATAACGACGTTCTTTGTCGAATGCTCGTCTTAATACCAAACGAAAAATCGTTCGATCAGTGGAAATATCGAAAATTGCTCATAATGAGGGCCCATTAATGGTACTTTTCAAAAAGTACTGTTTTAAAATTGAACTTTCCCAAAAGTTAGTTTTCAAAAGTAGCTTTTCTCAAATGTTTATTTTGTTAACGGTGTATATGAGGGCAACTATGAATAAAATTTCGCGAGAAATTTTTCACTAAATTCCGCGAGAAATTTTTCCAACTAATGACAAGTAATAGGGAAAACAAAAAATTCTGATTGGAAAAATGAGAAATTTCTCGCAGAATTTTATTCATAATTGCCCTGTATATCTTTTAATTGTAATGTTTTTTTTATATATATATAAAAAAAAGTACGTCCTACAAGAGATATATTTCTAAAAGATTTGTTTAATCTAAAAGAATATCATTTATAAAAAGTAAATGGAAAAATATATGTTTTTTTCTGCGCCAAAGTACCTTCTTAAATTTACTTACCCTCCGTTGCCACATGCCAGTAATTACTTTCAAAACGTGTAATAAAACACAACAATTTTTTGAATGGCTACACAGCACAGTGCAAAAGTTAATTTTTGAAATGTTGTCAACAAGTAAAGTTAAAACCAAAAAGGAGTTACTTCAACTGTTAGTGCAGTGTTGCCAAGTATATTGACTACTTGAACTTTAATTGTATTGTTAATATTTATTTATTTATTTATACATATTATACAAAGTAAATTTGCATAATATGGTTGCACAAATATGGGCGGAGTAACTAGACCATATGCCCAAGATGTTATTAACAGTATTTTAAAAAGGTTTTGTGACTGACTGTACACGACCTGTTAAAGAAATTCCACAGAAGAACCGCAAGAATATACGGTTATCCGTGGCAGATCAGTCAACCAGTGCGAGTGAGACGCAAAACTCTCGAAGGCCAATAAACAACAGTGGCCTGGTTGCACTTAAGAGATAATTGCCAACGACGCTTGATGTTGACTCGCCCAGAGCTGCTTTACGACTGATATTGTTAATATATTTCCTTTATTGAAACATGAAATTTACGTTTATACTTGGCTCTAAAATGAGCTTTGGGGCCATCCACATATTACGTAACGCCATTTTGTCCGATTTTTGACCCCCCCCCCTCCCCCAGTAACATATCGTAACAATTCTTAGACCCCCCCCCACAATAACGTGACAAGAACTTTAAAAAAATTTAAATTGTTTTAAGTTTTTATTTAAAAAAAAAATTTAATTTAATTCATACACATGTATTTTTAAATAACTTTTTGTTTGAATTGAAATAAATTTCTTTATTTAGTTATTACAAACTAATATACAAATATTTTTATGGCATTTTCTTAAGTTTCGTTTAAGATTGATGCATTTATTTATTTTATTTATGGGAAAATGCAAGTAATTGAGAATGGACGAATATTCGGGAATTCGAATACTTTTGTTCCTTTATTTTTATTTTCTGTTAGACTAACACAGTGCGTAGACAAAAATCAAATAAGCTTGCAAAATATAAATAATAAAAATTATGTATTTATGTACATACATATGTATATGCATATATTTATATCTATTTAACACTCATGATTCTCGATTTATTATGTATTTCTTTGATAAATTAAATACATAAATAAATGAAAAATGAAAATTAAATACATAAATAAATGTAAATGTTTTTGTACGAAATTAGTAAAATTTCTGTTACGTAACAATTTTACAGACCCCCTTTTGTGCAATGGATGGCCCCTTTTGTGCAATATTTCAATATCATTTTTATAACTGTGGCAATAAATAATAATGGCTTAAATCGAAATTTCTAGTTTTGAGATATTAACGGTCTAATTCATAAAAAATATTTTAGGTTTATTACAGGTTTATTTGACAAATTTCCCATAAAAATACGTCAAATAAGCGCTTAATAAACCTGAAATATTTCTTATGAATAAGGCAGTAAGGGTTTTGTCATTTTTTTTTTTTTTTTGTTCAGTTTTTACATAAAATGTTTCCATGTACAGACCAAACGGCTGGCCGGATTTTGATTTAGTTTTTTCTGTTTGAAAGGTGACTTGATCGGTCCAACCGTTTAGAAGGTATCACATCTCTTCTAGATATATCGGGGGTTTTTAATATTTTAATTTTTGTTATTAATAATAACATTTTATAATTGAAATTTAACTGAGTGATAGATCTTGAAGAAGAGAATAAGAATATGTTATAAAATGAAAAAGCACTTATGTCAACTTAAGCCATTATTATTTATTGCCACAGATATTTACAAAAATTCAGCTCTAATATTAACCAAATTAATTAAATAGCCCTGTACTCGGCAACACTGTTTTTTAATTTGTCACTTTACCTGCGACAAGTGAAAAAATTTAGGGCCAATTTCACGATGTCGACAACGTTCGACTTGTCGCACACTTTCATTTTAAACAACAACAAAATATGAAAATTTGTTTTTGTTTTGAATGTAAGTGTGCGACAAGTCGAACGTTGTCGACATCGTGAAATTGGCCCTTACTTGTTTCATAATTTCATTGCAAGCTGACTCGCAAGTGGCAAATGTGTAACTGTGTAAGTAAAAAAATATGAGTGTTTGAGTTTTTTTTCACTTGCAATTGCACGTGGCAACGGGGGGTTAATGTGCACAAATTTAATTGAAAAGTCATATTTAATTTATTTGTTAAATTAGTTTAATTGTCAAATGATATTCATTAACATAATGAAAAAAAAATTTATTAAGATATCTGTCTCACTAAGTTACGGGTAGACGTTAATTAAAACGTAAGTGATAATCCTAAAATAACATTTAGAGCTCGTAATAAATTTTTATAAACCTTTTAATAGCATAATATGCACAGTTTCCCTTTTTCCCTTTTCCCTTTTTCCACTTACCTGACACCAAAAGTACCATTTTCCGCTATTTTCTCCAGCACACGCACCAGTTGCAAGCGCAAGGCATCTCGTCTTCTACGTCTTCGCATGTTTTCTTGTTTTCTATCAACTGCTTCACGTATGTAGACAACTAATTCCTCCATTAGATCCCTGTCAAGAGAAAAAACAAAGCATAAAAGTTAAGACACAATAACACACACACAGCATTTCATTAATATATAAAAAGTTCATCATAACACACACACACATAAAACACATGCTCATAAAATGAGAAATTTAATCCTATAATTTCCATCATGTGTATTCTCATGACCGTGTAAGCTTGTACTTCTTCTTATAATAAATTTGAATGTTTCTCATGAATTGCAAAGTATATACATAATATACATATGTACATACATATTGTATATGCTACTAGAGAAGTCACCACAATCATATGTGAAATTATATTTCATTCACAATCTCCGTGCCTCTGCATTATTTTAATGCTCAAGACATCAATTTGTTTGAGAAAAATTCTCAAGGCTAAACTAGCTGAGCTGCTAAAGCTGGCAAATTTTTTTAAGATAATTTTTTGTTTGTTTTGATAATCTTCTTAATAATTTTATAACTTTTATGAAATCAGAGAGCATGCTATTTATTTCACGACACAGGAGCAGGGGACGAAGCCGATCGGCTCAGAGCCGGCTTCGAGCCGCCGCCGATAAATATTGGGCACCATGTGCCGCCGCCGATGCATACGGCTTGCATCGACTAAAATTTTCAATCGACGGCACCGGCTGAGCCGATTCTTCACAGTAAGGGTGTCAGATTTTATAAAATCACTAAAAATTTGTGCATGTTAAATTTTTTTTCATTCTCTTACTTGTGCCTACACCTAACATAAAATGTCTAATTTGCGGTCTCCACCTGACATAAAATGACTAACTTTAACATTAACTGCAAGTTAATGCTTTTTTGAAGTTAAAACATTATTGTTAGTGCATTTGTTTTAACAACTCAGTTATAACTTCAAGTTACAGCAATATTTCATGTCAGGTGGAGACGTAGAGTAACTGTAATATTAACTTAAATTAATGATAAGTGTAGACTGCTCAAGTTAATGCATTGAAGTTATAACATCTTTGGATTTATCAAATTTATGTATTTGTTTTACGCTATAATTATACACGCCACTAGTGGCATACAATTGTTGTATGCGTATTATCAACGAAAAATTGTTCGAAGTAGTTGAATCCATTTGCTTTACTTTTTTTCACATGCAATTGCAAGTTAATTTTAAAAATGTTGCCGAAGAGTAAACTTTAGAATATTTATTTACCCAAGTAAAAAAAATGCTCCCTTTTTGTTTATAGAGCTATCGAGTTCAGAAGTTAATACAGTTACCCTAGAAAGTTTCAGTACGCCTTAAAATTTTGTAATAAATCTAACAACTAACATAATTAGACTAATCGAATCAATCTTTTTGTCTCATTAGCTTTTAGAGAATCATTTGTCTTCATATTAAAACTTGCTTTTAGAAGAAGAGATATTTAAAAAATATCATAACCATAAATTACGCCATAAAAATAATACGCACATCACCAGCAGCATTACATAAAATTACATTTGTTATGAAGATAAAGTATTCTTTAAAATGTACGTAGGCAAAAATATCGATTCGATTAGGCTAACTATGTTAGTTGTTAGCATTATTAAAAAATTAGAAGATTTACTGAAACTTTATTGTCCACTGTATATCCTATTTTGTAATTATATTTTTATGCTTTATCCATTTCAAACATTTGTTTTCGATTTTCAGAGCATATAATAAATAACTGAAATAAAAAAAATTGTACAAATTGAGAAATTTATATTTTTTTAACACTAAAAAGTATTATTAGTGCCTTAACAATTACTAAACTGAATTGTAACGAGTCCGAAAATAAAACACCAATTTAATATTTTGTTGCAAGAAAACGCTAATATCAAAATAATACATATTATTCATTACAAAAAATAAAACTTCAAATTAAAAAAACTACTAGAATATGTCATTACATTTTGATTTCATCTGTTCTATATGGGTAGAGTCACATTTACATATATACATAAGTATATATACATACATATGTATGTATGTACTATTTTGCTACATACATATTAATTTTTTTAATGCCGCCTTTTCAGCCGATTAAGCCGCCGCCGAAGTTTTTATTTCTTAGCCGACGTTTTTCGGCTTGAGTCGACTTTCAGCCGCCGCCGAAGATTATTTTGTTCAGCCGCCGCCGGTCAACAAACCAGGTAGGCTTCGTTCCCTGCACAGGAGCTAGGACGGGATTTTCGTAACAAAAATAATGGACACTATTACAGTTATAAATTTGTTTTTGTTTTGATTTCTTTGTACGAAAATAAACGAAACAAATTGTTTGATTTTGTTTTGTTTTGTTTCGTTCTTTGAAGTGAGTGAAACAAAAACAATGATAACTTTGGTGTTATTTGTTCATTAATAATTATCACATGTAATTTGGCTTAAAAAGCGATACGAACTTTAGCCTGATCAAATCATAAATATGGAAACAAATGAATTTCGAACAATAACAATTAAAATTAACTAAAATTAATAGACATGGGCCTGTGGCAAAAAAAAAAACTAAATAAAAATATACTTATAGCATCAAACCAAAAAAGTTTGTCTTAAGTAGAACAAAAATAAAGTATCTTTTGTAAAAAGTACCTTTTATAAAAACTACCTTGTACCTTTTGTAAAAAGTACCTTTTATAAAAAGGTACCCTTTATAAAAAGTACCTTTTGTAAAAAGTACCTTTTATAAAAACTACCTTTTGTAAAAATTACATTTTATAAAAAGGTACCCTTTATAAAAAGTACCTTTTATAAAAAAGTACCTTTTATAAAAACTACCTTTTGTAAAAATTACATTTTATAAAAAGGTACCCTTTATAAAAAGTACCTTTTATAAAAAAGTACCTTTTATAAAAAGTACCTTTTGTAAAAATTACCTTTTATAAAAAGGTACCCTTTATTAAAAGTACCTTTTAAAAAATGTACTTTTTATTTTTATAAAAGGTATCTTGCATAAAAAGTACATTTTATGAAAAATACCTTGCGTGAAAAAGTGGGTTTTTATCTTTTAAAAATAACTTTTATTAAAAGTACATTTCTGACATTTTACAAAAAAAAAAATTCTTATAAGCATTTTAAACTACAGTATAGCGCAAAATATTGAAAATGGAATCCAAAGGCTTTCGAGTTTTATCGTACTTTCAGCAATTGTTTTTCAGATGATATTGAGTTATATTTAAGATTAATTTTATTTTTTTTTGAAACCAATGAAATAAAATACATGACAACACTAATTTTATGTTGTGTACGAGTATATTTTTTAATATCATGCTGAAATTTTTTTGTTCGTTTATAACTTACTTGAGTGCATCATGATTTATCATTCCCAGGGCATTGACTGCCGCATCACGTACATCTGCCACCTCACAGCGCAACAAAGGAACTATCAATTTGTAAAGCGCTTGTGGAGAAGCCATACCCAAAGCAGATTTATCACTTCGATCCGCATTTAAGGAATCCGGTGACGAACTAGAAAAAACAAAACAAACATTAAACGAGTTCCACTTTAATAATCTGGCAAAAAAAAATGCTAAGGCAATCATTAAATACATACATTACAAAATAAAATAAGCAATCTAACAATTAACAAAATAAATAAATATCAGAAATTAGAATGTGGCTTTTGTATTTAAAATTAATATATAAAAGAGATTAATAAATTCTTTGAATGTGAATATTCACTTCAATATTGCCGGCCAATATTTTTTCCCATAATAAATTTCCATACAAATAGCAAGAGAAATAAAAAGAGAGAGAATTTAAAATTTTTCCTGGTCAGCTATTTTGTTTTCAGTAGTTTTACTTTTGCTCAAACTTTGGCAACTAAAAATAACCCAGATCATTTTTTTTTTTTGGTACTTAAACTTTTCAGCAGATTAAAGTCTATAGTACAACATGAACCAAATGAGAATTTTATCACACAATTACAAGGAACGAACTTCTCTTATTTCGATATTTGTGCCAATATGACTTTCTTGGAACACAAAAACTATGTAATTGTGGATGGATGCCTTAACAATTTCATTTCTGAAGGGTGGCTGCAATTTTTTTTAATGTTTAGTTGCAGAAAGCATTTAATATTCGTAGCTGAGAATACATCATTCTCATTTAATACGAATTCAGTTAAGAACACTAAAAACTACCATCAAGTCTAATTGAAACTTAAAATAATTTTATCAAAAAGAAAACTTAGTACGAAACGATTGGTTACATCGATTACGAGACCCTTAAACAAGTGACTGTGTGTAATTATCATCACGCAAACAGTCGCTTGATATTAATCTGATAAATTGTGTGCCGGGCATAGTCGGATTTAGGACATGAAAACTAAAACATTGGAAACACAGTTATGGGAAGTAGTCATATGTTAAGCAACAAATAAAAAAAAATATATCGCCGCTCTGATTTGAGATACAATCCTTCGCAGACGGTATTTAAAACGAAAAAGGCCACTGCGAAATAATAAAATTAGAAACAAAACTGAAAATAAAAATAAGTATATACATAAATAAAAAATAAAAAAAATAATAATTAATCGTATTTAGGTTTAATCTAAACTAATTTTATTTCCACTTAAATTGTTCTATGTAAACTACTCGTATTAAAAGAAACATTCAAATGCAATACTAATTATAACAATAGATAAGAAGCGTAACTAGGTATAATATAAGTAAAGTAATATTAAAATCTAGACATATATACAAGTACAGATTGTCACAAAACATTGTGGACTAATTTTATATGTTTGTTTTTTTTTATACTTATACTGTGAGCGTCAAAAGAAAGTGTACACCTGGTTCTCGTATATAAAAAATTGTATTTCGATATTAAAAAAAATTAACAAGTAAGGGCGACTTTTTGAGTTCAAGATTAAACATTAAATTAACCTTAACCTTCATTTGTGATTTTTGTGTAGTCGATTATATGGTTTTACTTGCTAGGTTAAGCTGCCAATCGTGGTGAAACATATACAGGGCAATCATGAATAAAATTCCGCGTGAAATCTTTCACGGAGAACAATTCCAACTAATAACAGGTAATAGGGAAAACAAAAAATTCTGATTGGAAAAGGGAGAAATTTCACGCGGATAATAAAATAACTCAAAAACACATAAATAAATTTATATAAAGGGTCCGCCATCTAACGTTTTTTTTCAACTAGTGCTTAATTCGTGAATGGTAACACTTAGCTCATCTCTGATTTGACAGATAATTAGTTTTATCCTTCCGCTGAACGAATATGGTTGTGTATACGCTTGAACAACGCTTCGCTAAGTGGGCCTGCGATCGACTTACGGCAGAAGCCGATTTTGCCAAAAAAAAATCATCTTTTCAGATGAAGCTCATTTTGATATTGGCGGGTATATAAACAAGCAAAATTATCGCATTTGGGGCACAGAAAACCCGCACGCATACATTGAAAAGCCGACGGATTTTGGTCCAGAGGCATAATTGGGCCAATGAGCAAGGAGTGGCCGTTACAGTCAATGGCGATCGTTATTATCGGGCCATGTTGAACGAATTTTTGTTCACAAAAATTAAAGAGGAGAATATTGGCAACATTTGGTTTCAACAGGACGGCGCTACGTGCCACACAGCCGAGCCGAAGCTACACTCGATGTCTTGCGCCCTGTTTTCAAAAAAAAAAAAAAAAGTTATCTGGCGGACCCTATATTTTATATTATTTATCTATTTCCTTTAACACGCGCAATATTTTCTTCTTCTTCCCCCAAAAAATCAAAGTGTGTTGATAACATGTATGACTTTTGCACAGAAAATGTTGCCACTATTTTGTTCCTCAGTATGGTAATACTTCACATAATAAGAAGTTTAAACTACCACTCAAAAACATCAAACTCAATTAAGAGAAATTAAGTTAATTTTCGGACTAGTTAATTAGAGAAATAAACTAATCTTAATCTCGAACCCAAAAAGTCGCCCTAAATAAATAAGAATGCAAAATACTTTAACAACAACAACAGTTGAAACAAAACCAAAAATACTCCGTATTTAGCATATCAAAACAATGTTTATAGTGTAAGAATATTTAAAAAAAAATAGCATAGATCTTCCTCCACAAACCTCTAAAATAGTTCGAGAATGGTTGTATCACACACCAAAACAATTGGTACATTGAACCCACGGTCGGGGGACATCTCTGGGAGCATTGAAGTGGATTAATTTGGTTACGGGTTTAACTGTTGTTGTTGTTGTTAAAGTATTTTAAATTATTATTTATTTATTTATTTTAGGAGCACTAGGTAATGTTTGTTAAATGACAATAAAGTTGGAAAAAAGTTAATTTTTTAACGCCGAAATAATATTTTTTTATATAATATTTTTATATAATATAATATTATTATAATATTTTTTTTATATTGATGACACTTTTACAAACATATGAAAATTAAATTCTAAAGACTAATTCCAGCAGCAGAAAGTACACAGAGATGTCACGAGACGGAAGATAATTGTGACTACGGACGGTCTCGGCCACCCCGATTCTGTGTCTTCTTTAATGCTTCTTTCGTAGTGCCATTAATTTAATGTATCTTAATTGTATACTTGTGTCCTCATTGGTTGTGCGACTTTTGTAATTAAAATGTTAAAATTAATACATATTTATGAATGAAAAAACTTAAAGTTAAATCAGGAATCATATGAAAACAAATCTTAATCACTTTTTTAATACCAATAATCATTTTCACATTCTGTTCTTTTAATTCGACACAACAAAATCTTTCATTTAATTTTGTAAAAATATTCTATTGTTCATTTCACAAATGTTTTAATTATATTGTTAACAACTTAGGGCCAATCCCACGATGTCGACAACGTTCTACTCATGGTAACATAATGCAGGTAACCTCAAAGAGCCAGCTGATAGAATTTTTTATTTGCTTGTTTGGTGATATGACCTACCAAATGTTGTTTATGTTTTACCAATCCACGCGCATAGTGCCTATTAAAGCTGTACTAATACAAACAAGCTTTGCAAAGCCAACAAAAAACGCAAGTACATTTCTCTTGTTTTCTCTTGGTTTTTTGACAGTTGTCAGCACAAAACAGCAATAAAAATCCCTGTTGTTTTATCTGTAGTACATTTGTGGTAGATTCGCGGGTAACTATATTATTGTATCATGTTTCGACTTGTCGCACACTTACATTCAAAACAAAAACAAATTTTAATATTTTGTTGTTGCTTCAAATGTAAGTGTGGGACAAGTCGAACATTGTCTACATCCTGGGATTGGCCCTTAATAACAAATATACTACAGTTGTCCCTCTCTCGCCGAACCTATGTCACAGCTGATTTTAGCTTCTTTCAACGCTCATTTTCTTTAACTCTGTGTACTTTGTGTCCAGCAGAGCAGAGCAAAAATATATATATGCAAGCGTTTACGTATAAGAGTGTTTTGAAAGATTACATTTGAGTCTTTATAAATATGAGGGGAAAGTTGAAGTTCCAACTTTATGATGCACTTTGTTTTACTTAATAGGCCTAGGAAACCTTGTAACCCTTTCATATGTATATTGTAGGTATAAGAAATATGTGTCCAAAAATTGTTAACAAAATCTTACGAGAAATATTTTTGTAGAATATTTTAAACCTCTGGCTCTTTTATTGAGGCATAGAACTTTAAGTTGGCATCACTTTTTTAACTGGCGGCCATTTTGTCAGCTGTCAAGTGATTAATATTTGGTTTGCCATTTCATCATGAACAGGTTGACAAAAGAACAACGCTTGCAAATCGTGCAAATTTATTTCGAAAATAATGGTTCAGTTCGCGAAGTTTACCGCAAGCTCCGTCCATTTTATGGTCGACATAATCGTCCATCAGAGCAATTAATTCGGTTAACCATGGATTGGCCACCAAGATCGTGTGATTTGACACCATTGGATTATTTTCTTTGGGGATATGTGAAGTCGCTCGTCTACGCCAACAAACCAGAAACGTTAGGGGACTTGGAAGCCAACATTCGTGGCGTTATTGCCAACATACGGCCCCATATGCTCGAAAAAGTGGTTGAAAATTGGACCTGTAGAATTGGCTTTATTCGAGCCAGCCGCGGCGGCCACATGCCCGAAATCATATTTAAACGTTAATGGCATAAAATTATCCTTCCAATAAAGCCAAATTGATGGACATTAAAACGATTTTCTTGTGTTTTATTTCAATTCGAAGTTCTATACCTCTAAAAAAACACCCTATATATTCCTTTCGCGAAAAATGGAACACAAAATACCCTAAAAAAATATTCGGTTTGGAATTGTACCAAAAACACTACCGATCAAATAATTACAAACGCTTAAATTTATATTTTTAGATATTTGGTAGACAACTAAAATTTTACTAATTTTACTAAGTTTTACTATATTTATTTATTTTATTTTACCAGAACAGAAATCGAATTATATTTCCTACCAAATTTAAACGTTTGCATACATAACGCTTTTTCCGGCGTATTTGGTTATTTTGTCTGATAACCTCTTAATTGTTTTTAAAATCTGAAATCTTGTTTTTTTTTTTCTTAAAACAAACATAAGAATTTACAATAAAATATTTGAGGGATTTACTTAACATATCATATAAAAATGTCTCACATGTTTTGTTTGCCACTGTATGTATCATGCTAAAAGCTTTCTACTAATAACAATTTACAATTTTAGCATAATTTATTTTTTTATTACAAATAAGGCTTACTCTACTCTATAAAACAAAAATAACTAAGTCCCCGATTGCCGTTCTCAACTCAACTCAGCGAGTTTAGTTATCTTAAGCCTGGATCACACTATCGGCACACTGTACCGATTTTCGTCAGCTCACTGAAATAAATTCATAAGTAATAAGCCAAATTTGCCCTTATGTCTCAAATAATTGAAATATAAGAACATAATTGCACCATATTGCATTGGCAATAAAACCATATAGACTTATTTCAGAATTAATGGAGTAATAATGCCATTTTTGTTTATTACTTATGACTTTATTGCAGTGAGCCGACGAAAATCGATTGATTCATTGTGCCGATAGTGTGATTCAGGCTTTAGAGTCAACCCAATTTTGCTTGAGTTCGTATTTGTCTTGTGCCATAACATTTGCAAGTAAAAACTTGTTGTGGGTTGTGTGAAAGTTGGTTTGACTCTCAGACGACCAAACTGAGTTGAGTTGAAAACGGCAATAGGTACATAAATTCAAAAGCTGTTTCCACAAGGCAGGCAGCCAACTTTTCTATATAAATCATATGAAAAACGTTGCTTTAGTGTTTGACTGAATTCTTAAGATTTTCTAGAAAAGTTGTTATTTTGCCCGCACTGTGGAAACCGCTCTTCATATTAAAACATTTCAACAAAAAAAAAAATATTGTAACATAATTTTGAATTATTTGCATATTTTTACCCCAAACGTTTTTGGCGCGCTTCTTTGCGACCATATGATAACGGCAGCGTAAAACGTGTCACAATCCCTTCCGGTCCAAATACATTTGAAGGTATATTATCCAAGGAATCGGATAGAGAACGTGAATCCGACTGATCTTGTAAACTAAAAACCGTGCGAGTGTTTTGAAATTAAATTTGTTTCAAAACGAAAGAAGAAATTTTATAACAGAAAATTAAGTGAATAAAAACATAAGAAACTTTACAAAATTATACAAAGGTAATGGAAGCAATGGAGATTTAACACAAGTAAGTAACATACATAAAGTTGTGAATGAAACGAATCAAAAATGACTGCTCGAGTATCAATTGAAATGGAGTTGGACACATAATGAATGGAGTTGGAAACACGTGTAAAAACAATTCATACAATTTTAGTTTACACAGGCACAAAACTTATGATACACGGTGCGTTTCCATTAAATATTTCGTGAACCATTTTACTTTCTGAAAATCGTATTATTCACCCTTATCGGGAATAAAAGGCGAACATTTTGTTCACGTGAAATATTTCCCGTGAACAAAGAAATGGTGAACAAAATTAGAAAGTAGTATACTGACACAAAAACAACGCAAACATTGGCGATCAAAAGTTTAGGGAAAGGGAACACTTTTCGCGTGAACTCTTATTACCGATAAGGGTGATTATTTTTAATTGGTTCAAATACACTTTTGCATCTAATTCACTGCATTTTATCAGCCACTGGAGTACCCAGAAAAACGCTTAATAAAGCAACGAAGTCAATTCAAAATATATTTTTATTTTCCCTCTCTGTGTAGCACAAATGTATGTATTTTGTTGATAAACGAAAAATTACAAATATTACACTTTTTTATATTAAATATTTTGTAAAAGCCGTGATACACTAGCCTACACGATCGTGCGATTTTTGAGAAAATACAGCCCTGCTATGATTTAGTCTATGAAATTTTTCAAAAGACAAAAACAATTAACAATAACAATAGATCGCGCGATTGTGTAGGATAGTGAATCATGGCCTTAAGTATGTACAATGTATGTGAAAAGTGAAAAATCTCAGTAATTTTTTGTTTGTGAAAACACCCCACAAATGCAAGTGAATTTGAAATAATGTTAAGTGAAATATTTTGTTATTTCGAATTCGAGTTCGATTTAATGAGTTTTAGCACTAAAATAAGATACATGAACATACTATCAATACTATAGTATACAAGAAATAAATGAACACACATACATACATTTTACACATAATTTAACAATTGATGTCTATAAATTTAGAAAAACAAAATACAACACTGCATAATGAACATCGTACAAAGTACCAGAGAGTCGAAATACATCGCCAGATGATCAGGTTGAAGGAAGAGTTGCATAACCATGCGCAAAACACGGAAAAACGAAGCGCTTTTTTTAAACGCGTTTTTCTCAATAACTTCTTTTCGGCGCAGAGGTCCCTTTTCGTGGAGCAGGTCACATATATTTATTTATTTAAGTGTTTTTTAATTATTTTATCATATAATTTTTACAAAAAGTTATATGTTTCACAAGTGTATGTTGTCAATATTTATGTAGGATTAAACCAGCACGACTGGGCGCTTAAGGTAGCAAGTAAAACCAAATAATCGACTACCCAAAAATCACAAATGAAAATTAAGGTTAATTTAATCTCTTAAGCCTGGTACTCTGTTCACAAATTCGTGCGAAATGCTGACAAACTACATATAAAAGTATTTGGTATGAAATATTTGCGAAATAAACTTGCAAAAGTAGTACTCTGTTTTTATTGGGAAAAACACGTAAAATATATCTGGCAGCATGTTTTTCCATGCAATATGACTCTGGCATCATTTTTTTCAGCTGCGAAAAAACATGAGCAGTACTTTTTTCGCACGAAATTTTAACAATGTTGCATACTTTCAAGCAATAAAAGCGAGAAATTTATTTAAAAACCCGTGAGTTGGGCTACATTTAGTACATGTCAAATTTTTCACGCCAAATAATCAATGTTGCTGAAATTTTTTCGCAGCTTCGAACTCAAAAAGTCGCCCTTAATA
Source organism: Nowickia ferox (assembly GCA_936439885.1). Taxonomy (NCBI): domain Eukaryota; kingdom Metazoa; phylum Arthropoda; class Insecta; order Diptera; family Tachinidae; genus Nowickia; species Nowickia ferox. Next base: position 82,931,150 of record OW387024.1, read on the forward strand.
GAACACTCTACTTATTTCACAAGATTAACAACAGCAGATGCTTATGTCTTTGGTCATTTGTCTATTATAAAAATTTTACAATTTCACACAATGATATTTGCAAAGCATAAAATGTTAAAAAAACCGCTCCAGTTCACTGAACAAAAAAAATTTAATACATTGTAGAAAACATATAATAGTAATAAAAAATCAATCAAATGATAAAATGAATATAAATTTTATGAAAGTGGCAAGGGTGCACTAATAAAAACACGAGCTGGAAATATTTTGAATGCACCACCCACTCGAATGGGCAATAAAAATTTATTAGGAAATAAAACAAAAAGGTGATTCCCTCTCTACTAAAACTGAGACACTGACTTCAAATGCTGTTGTCATGGTGATAATTAATTATATAACCTCTTCTATTTTAAAAGTCATAACTTTTATATTACCACAAACAAGCTCTTAGAAAACGTTTTACATAAACATGCTAAATTTAATAAGACATCATTAAAGCATTTTAAATAATGATTAATTGTCCTAGACTTACAAATGACATTGTGTAAGAATTTTTGTTATGTTTGGGCGTATGTTTAGTGTATTTTCGTTGCCCAAGAGCTGAATATAAAATGTGGTGGTGGAGTGGGTGGTGTTACCAAAAAGAAGAGAGGGAATTATTGCCAACTTTTTTAAAATGTTTATTTTAGCAACAGCTGTAGAGACTAGAGATGTGTGTGTGTCGTGTTATTTTTCGTGACACGGACACGCACGACTTAGCACGAAGTGTTCGTGATAAAAAATCAGATTTCATGCGTGTTCGGGTCGTTTCGTGCTGAGGAAAAGTGACACGATAAGCACGAAACGATTGTAGATGTAAAATATGTATGAATGAATTTGCAGTAGAGAAAAAATTTAATATTTTGTATCTTCAAATACACAACACCAGCATATTTGTTGATATTGTATTGTACTCTGAACCTTAAAGTTTTGTACGTAAACAGATAGTATCAGCTGTGGTGGCAGAGTGTATCAGCTGGCAGTGCCAACTCGGTGCCATATTTTGAAAAGCGAATCTTGAAAAAAATAAATAAAATTTTCTTATCTTCAATAATATACCAATAATATTTCGTGCGTGTTGTGCAGTATCGTGTTGATAAAATTTTTCGCGTGCGTGTTTCGTACGTGTTGAGCGGCTTGGTGTGTTCGTGTTCGTGTCGTGTCGTGTTGGAAAAATTCGACACGCGCCCATCTTTAGTAGAGACCAACAAGTTTTATGATGATTTGATTTATTTACCTGAAAAATAATCACCCTTATTCCAGTTGTCAACAACGACGTCACGTCAATATATTACCAAAAAATTGGAGCTTATCTACTAGCTCTTGAGAAAAATTGTTGGCTGTTAAGAGTCTATTTCTGTTCCCTAAGGTCTAGAAAATACCATGAGCCTGTGAATAGCAGTCAATTGTTTATGACAAATTGAGGACAAGCCTTTTTTTTTGGTATTGTATTGACGTGACGTCGATGTTGACAATTGGAAGGAATAAGGGTGAATGTAAATGCAAAATAAATTATTTAAATAAAATGTTCACTGAGAACATAGGGTGGGTAGGGTCTTTGTCTACTCCCCAGGTGGGGGGGGGGGGGGTAGTAAGAAGCGATTCCTCTGCCCTGAACTCCCAAGCATCTCACAACTTCCGGTCTTAGACCTGGTAATGCCATTCAGGCTCCCGTCTGATGGCAGCTAATGTGAGAAGACGTACAGTACTGAGTATCCAGAGTGCATGCTAACACCGACGCGTCTATGGTGAAACTTGGTGACAATCCAATAACAATTCGTCGCTGAAACTCAACTTTATTTAGCCGCCCTAGCGGTATGTTGGCAGCCCCAACTCTAGGGTCGGAAGCTTTGGCCTAATCAGTCAATCTTCCTTAAATTCAAACGATTGCAGAAACGTCAACAAATCTGAATTATGATGATTGCTCATTTGGAATATTAATTTTTGCAGCAATTTCGGCTTTTGGTAGCGATTTAAGGAATGTTCGCATTCGCTTTCGCATTCGTAAATTATTCGCTTACATTTGCTATTTACGCTATCGCTAAAATTTACGCGAATATTTAAAGCGAATTAAGCACACAAAAAACTTTTGCACCCCTTTTACGAAAATAGTTTACGATTAACAAACGTCACAAACACGAAAATAATTTTAAGCCAGCATAAGCATTCTAAACAAAGATTTAAAAGTTTAGCGGACAACTGTGCTATAAAAAATACCAGTGTCTATAGTGAATATCTACACATATCCCCTAGGGGAGTGCATACCTAGTCAGTAGTACCAGTGTCTATAGCGAATATCTGGCTTCAATGTCTACACATATCCCCTAGGGGAGTACTTGCTCCCATTATTTTTTCCCTTATCACCAACAAACTCAAACAACTTTGCAAAGTAAACTTTCATATAGATCACATTATATAAGCTTTAGTTTTCTACATACATATGTAGTGAAAATAAATTTGAGTAGAGTTTAATTGAATTGAAAAACTCTTTGGCGAAATATGCATCCCATACGTATTGCGAAATATGCATTGAATATGTTTATTAAGAACAAAAGAGTTCATTGATTGATTTAAAATTCGTTGTGCACCAGAAAATATTGGATGACAAGTCCAGAGCTGTAAATGAATCATTAATTTTTGAATTAATTCTCGAATCATTCATGCACTGATGAAGTAGCAAATTTTTAATTAATTCTTTTGACACAAAAAAGGAATTTTTTTGAAATTTGAGTCAATTCAAATGAATTTGGTAAAAAGTAATTGCAATTCATTTCCAATTCAAATGAATTTGTCAAATGACTTGCTATTCGATTCTAAGTCAAATGAATTTGTCAAAGTGAATTGTGCAATTCATTTCCAATTAATTTGAATTGAATTGATTTTGCATTAATTCAAATGAATTAGAAAAAATAATTAGCAAATTCATTACCAGCTTATTTGAATTGCATTGATTCATTGTTCTAATTCATTTGCATGAATTCAAAATCAATTCAATTCAAACTAATTGGAAATTAATTGCAATTCACTTTAACAAATACATTTGAATTGAAAACGAATTGCAACTCATTCTACAAATTCAATTTAATTGGAAACGAATTGAAATTCATTTCTGCCTAATTCGTTTGAATTGATTCAAATTGCATTCAATTCTTTTTTGTTGTGAAAAGAATTAATTCAAAATTTAGCTAATTCGTAACGAATTAAAATTAAAAGAAGAATGATTCATTTGCAGCTCTGGTATGTAGTATGTATGTATGTGTTTTGCTGGCATGGCATTCGACGGGGAAATTTGTATCAATTATTCCAGACGTGCTCGTCATATGACTTGGTACAAAAATTTAAAAATTATTTTATCGGCGAAAGGGTGTTTTTTTTAAGATGCCGAACTATAAATTGAAATAAAACTGGCATTGAACACCTCGGCTGGCTCATAGGAAATCCAATGTGGAAGTCCAATTTTCGATCACTTTTTGACGGAAATGGACAGTGTATTATCCCATTTATACGCACTTCTTACTTGCAAATATTATTATTGTAAGTTAATAACTCATGAAAACTATTTGCAAATATTTTTGTTTTATAAGAAATATAACACACAGATAACTACATATCAGATCAACCCAAATTACGACGCAAAGCGCAACGTAATTTAGCGCTTAGCTTTTACGCTGACATGAGTAACCTAAATTAGAGCGTTAACAGAAACAGTAATGTTCACTGACTTTGATTAATTAAAAACTCCAAATAGAAATAAGATATAAAAATTAAAACAGTAAATTGACGTGAAAGTAGCTAAAGTTGCATTACTTAACAAAAACAACAGTACTTTGGCAGCCAACTTCACTTCTTTACGCACTCTCAAAATTGGTTTTTCCAATTGCAAAGCGTTGACGCCGCGTTATTTTAGTTGGTCTCATGCATTTTGTATGGGCATGAGAAATTTTGACAGCCAGACAACGCTTTGCGTCGTAATTTAGGTTGGTCTGTATGTGTGGCAATATAATACACAGCTGGTAATGTATGCCATCTACGTATAAACGGTGAGTTCAGTGGGTAAATTACGGCATGCGATAGCGAACAAATTCTCATACAATTTTAATTATGTTTGTATGCAAATTTCGAACGATATCGAATGCCGTAATTTGCCAACACAGTATTTGCAAATAGTTTTATTTGCAAATAAGTTTTGCGTATAAACGAGGTATACATACATATGTATCCCACAATGTGTTTTTCAGAGCGACAATTTTCAGAGGCTTATCGGCGTAGACAGCCCTAACAAAAATATATTCCAGCGGTATTGAAATTTATAATGGTCGAGGTCAATTTGCGGAATCATTACCCGAAATTATTCGTTTACCGAAAGTTTATTTCAATTGAACAATTGTGGATGGCGTGCGCTGCAAGTCATATTGCACGGGGATTTTTTTTTCTAACCACAAATCCTTCACAATTATGGTACAATACAAAAAAGTGGATGGTGTAGACGGCTCTAATTACACTATGCAACCATTGAAGACTTTAGAAAAGCACACCGACTGGACAGTATAGGCTCGATTCAACTACCAAAGTGTAATGAAATCCTGTACTCAATTTAGCGATTTTGGTGACTAATTTTTTTTATGGGCCTGCAACAACTAATTCAAGAGACAATTTATGGCATTCGATATCGAACTAATTTTCATAAAATTTTAGTTGTGCTTTTATGGAAATTTCGATGGATATCGAATGCCGTAGTTTGCTCCCAGACTTGGTGATAGCGCTAAACTATATCGCTCAGTTACTCAAAGAACGTCATAACTCAAAAAAAAAACCAGTTTGCCACAAAACGAGTTTAAAGTTTTCAATTTACACACAACTTAATGGAGAAAAGAAAATTTAATTTTTCTCCCAAGGGTTGAATAAACAAGATATTCTTTTGAAATTTTTACACAATATGAAGGACGATATGAGGATTAATTCTGCATCATTAACCCAAAAATGCAATTTTTTGAGTTATGACTTTCATTGAGTAAATGAGCGATATACTCGTATGGCAATAATGTAGCATTATTTCCTTCCAGTTTTCAGATTCGCTTAAATCTCCTGTTTTAGGGTTCCGTACACCAAAAGTGAAAAGAAACCCTATTGTTTTCGCTACGTTATCCGTCTGTCTGTCAAAGGCTGTTTTCTGGAGAACCGTAGGACTTACGCACCTCAAATTTTCACAGAATATGTAAAACTTTGGCCGCTACAACATATAAATTATATGACAGCTAAAAATTAAAGGGTGTTCTAAAGCGAGCAACGAAACATGTTGAAATCCTCATGTATACAATACACTTGAAATTTTCCACAAAAAAAAAATTTAAATTTAAGGGTATTCTATCAGTTAATGTAATTTTGTCTATTTAATTTTGAGAACTTGCTGTATTTTGGAAACCGTAAGAGGCAAAGTCTTTAATTTTAAAAAACGCTAAAAATAAAAAATCCCGAAATTGAAAGAAAACGCCACAACGAAAAAAATCGCCAAAACGAAAACAAAACGCTGAAACCAAAAATATCTCTAAAGCTAAAATAAATCTCCAAAAACCAAAAAAAATTGCAAAACCGAAAAAAAACGCCGAAACTAGAACAAACCGCCAAAAACCGAAAAAAGTCAAAACTATGAAAAAGCGCCAAAACTAAAAAAAACCCCAATAACTGAAAAAAGTTTACCGGGTACATAAATTTTTTTATAAAATGTCTACCTCAGATAAGATATTCGATCATATAGGCTAAAGTTCGTATAGAATTATGTATCTGCTGGGATGTCGTAGGGCCCAGCCGTTGCTAAGCTTTGTAGACGGTGTAGGTGTAGATTTGGAGGTGTTTGGATTTCCGTTGGATTTTGAGAGCTCATTTGGAATGTCTTAAAATTAGTTGCGTATAAGCAGTTGTTCATAAAGGGTGTTTTTTATTGAGGTATAGAACTTTAAGTTGGCATCACTTTTTTAACTGGCGGCCATTTTGTCAGCTGTCAAGTGATTAATATTTAGTTTGGTTTGCCATTTCATCATGAACAGGTTGACAAAAGAACAACGCTTGCAAATCGTGCAAATTTATTTCGAAAATAATGGTTCAGTTCGCGAAGTTTACCGCAAGCTCCGTCCATTTTATGGTCGACATAATCGTCCATCAGAGCAATTAATTCGGTTAACCATGGATCGTTTTCGCACTACGTTTACTCTATGTGATAATACGCATCCGCTGAAGTCGCTCGTCTACGCCAACAAACCAGAAACGTTAGGGGACTTGGAAGCCAACATTCGTGGCGTTATTGCCAACATACGGCCCCATATGCTCGAAAAAGTGGTTGAAAATTGGACCTGTATAATTGGCTTTATTCGAGCCAGCCGCGGCGGCCACATGCCCGAAATCATATTTAAACGTTAATGGCATAAAATTATCCTTCCAATAAAGCCAAATTGATGGACATTAAAACGATTTTCTTGTGTTTTATTTCAATTCGAAGTTCTATACCTCTAAAAAAAACACCCTATACCATGTGGCATTTGCCATCGCTTCTAAATTATCGGATGTACAAGTATTTTAGGGTCAGAACTTAAACACTTTTTTTTTGGTAAAAGCAAAAATCTATACAATTTGCTGGGATTAATCAGCTGTCAAGAAAATCAAATAACAGCTGTTAAAATGCTGGCATATGAGGCAGTATTGCTAACTTAAAGTTTTAACCTCTAAAAAATCAAGCGTTTTAACTCACATGCCTATGCCGATAAACGATAAAATGCGATGAAATTGGCTTCTAATTAAAACCGAATTCATGGATGTTAAAATATATTTTCAGTGTTTTAATTCAATCTTAAGTTCGACGACTAAAAATGGAAGAAGCAAATAACTAGTGCCATTTTGCGTCTTTTTTAATGATCTCGTATTGTTTTCGTACATAATCAAATAGACAATGTTGGCTTATGACACTGACCATTTTGAAAAGATTTAATGAAATGCAATATGTAAGATGAATGAAATGTATGTACGAGTACATACATATGTCTGCGCTTGTAAAGCATACATAGTCTAAATGTATTCCACTCTGTTTGTGGTTTCTTGGTTATGCCCCATGACGTAAGTTTTAGTTAATTTGCATTTGGGCTATTTATTTTCACACACATCTGAATATGATTTATGCAAGAATACATACATATGTATGTAGTTTTATTTTAAGATACAGTCAATATTTATTATTTTAGAGCGTGTTAATTAGCTTTGATCTTTCAAACTTGTTTTCAACAGCCATATGACGGCTTTTCTTTATACATATGTATGTATTTCAATTAATGTGGAACGAACATTAGTTTATACTAATTCAAACAGGCTAATTTCAATCGCACACAAATCAGTAAATAAATCAGCTGCTTTGTAAATTAATGTTGACTTTTTATACAAATTGACTTTTGTACAGTTATGTGTAGCTAAATAGCACAAAGTAAAAAAGTGGATGTAAATAGTACAACTATGTAGGCATAACTAACTTTTAAAATTGTGGCAAAAAATATATAGAATTTACAGATTTATTTAAGGTCACATACCGACACACATTTTTTGGATCTCGTTTTTTTTTTTTTTTTTTTTTTTTTTTTTTTTTTTTTTTTGACGAAAATCGATTATTTACGATCGCAAATTATCTATTTTGGTAAAAAAAATTTAATTCGAAAATTATCTCGCTTAAGCTTTTTTGGCGGTTATGGCACGATATGGGTAAATCCGTTGTTGCGGGCGTTACATTAGCACGCACATATTTTCTGTAACATTGACTCCGTTAGCGTTCTGAATGAGGTATTTTCATATAACCTTCAGCAAGAACAATTATTTGGGAGTGCTTTTAAATGAAATTTATTTATTTAATTTACTTTTTTTTTTTTTTTTTTTTTGAGAGAGAAAAAATATTCTTGCCGAAAGTGCCGTTCCGGACATCAAACACTTTCGAACTACCCATATTTATCAATTGGATAATAAAACTTTCTCCAATGTCATTTTCTATCATAAGAAATGGAAAAAAATAATTTTTATGTCTAAAAAAAAGTGAAAACTCTAGAAAAATTCCAACTATATGCGATAATAACGCGCAATAAAAATTAATTTTTTAACGTAACAAAAATTATTTTAGTATGCGTATAAGCTTCATGAAACAATTCCAGGAAATCAGCTCATGGTTTTGTATGCCCTTCAGTTTTAAAAGAAATTGACTCAAAATCTAGGTATTTTGCTAATGAAAAATCGACTACCTACTACAGTAGCCACAAGTAATGCAAAAGTTCGCCTTTTGACTCTCTCACTCATGGATATGTTAATGCCTATAACCTCAAAAAAAAATTTTTGAGTGGAAAAAAAACAACAACAAAAAATTATTTTACGTACATAATTATTTTGAGTTTGTGTTGGCGTCAGTTACAATTGGAAGTTCGTAATTAATGAACGTGCAAAATTTTAGTGAAAAAAGTGATTTTCTTTTAGAAAGTTAAAATGAGCAGCAGAAGTCAATTAGAACGTTGCATAAAAAAGAAAAATAACAATTAATTGAAAAATGTATTATCGGGAATAAAAGTTCACGTGAAATGTGTTCCCTTTCCCCAAAATTGTGATCGCCAATATTTGCGTTGTTGTTGTGCCGGTATACTATTTTTTAATTTTGTTCATGGAAAATATTTCACGTGAACAAAATGTTCACCTTTTATTCCCGATAAGGGTGAATAATTAATTGTTTTATCAACAGAAAAATTAGTTGTATTGATTAGCGAAATCACTGACGAAGGAGTATGCATATGGTGGCTATTGACTACCGTCAATGTCATCCCCCTGTTAAAATCGTCAGTCGTGTGCATGGCTAGTAGTTAGGCTGGTAGTTAATGGTAACGATTGGTAGTTAACGAAATAGCTAGACATTCGCTAGCTACACCGACTGCAGGGTGGTTTAAAAAAGCTAAAGAAATTAACTAAAATCTACGATTATATACAAAAAAACGGAGCAAAGCAAAAATGATATTTTATAAACCTGATGTGCTAAACATAGATTTTTTTTCTTACAAGATTAACAACAATTAAATGAATTAACTACAAACAGGTTGTTCGCTTGAAAAGTAATAAATGATTAGAGAAAAATAAATTATTAAATGAAATGACCAAACATTTAATACAATTCATATAAAGTAAACTTACTTAGACATTAGTGGAAGCCGAAAGCTCTGTTTTCGGATTTTGAAGCCGAATGTATTAAACACATTCACTCCAGCAGGCTACCGACTTCACTACTATAAATGCCGCTAGCAACAATTGTAGCCATGCAGCCAGCAACTTAATTATTTTGAAAGCAGCAGCCGACATCATAAGCATCTGATAATGAAATACATGTATCGCATATTTCAGTGGTGCCACTTTCAAATACTTCACATTTATAAAAATAAAATTACGTATTTAAAATGTTCTTATATCGCGTAAAAGTATAAAAATTAATCAATGTATACCTTTATATGAGTTTTGAGATTTTCTTTCTGTTAAGTAATTTCAAGCTATATTTCATTTCACATTTTCTGTTGTATTGGCAGCACTGTATTTGCCCATGGTCGCCAACAAAAATTGCAATTAGTCTAAGTTGGCTGCAGCCACAAAATCGGTCGTGTAGTCGTGTAGCCGTGATGTCGTGAAAATAAACATTTTCATATACAGACATGTATTCTATTTTTGACAGGTTGTAGTCGATACCCCGCTGTGTTGAATGTGCTCAATACTGAATCCACAAATTTATGCTTGAATAAAACTATACATATCTCCAAAAGATATACAAACATATGTATCTACAAAATAACAAACAACAAGGCTATGTTCGACCACGTCCTACATCTTACATACAAATTTTTGGAAATACATACTTCGAAAGCTCGAGAAGATACAAATTGGTTTCAACTTTTTTTTTTTTGCTCAATCTTAATAAAATTAAATGCTCTTTAAAAATTTTTGCACCTTTGAATCTTATTTTAAACCAGAAGAATCCTTAAGCTCAATATTTTTGAAATTAAATAAATATTTTTTTATACATGCATTTTAAATTTAATTGAAGTAGAAATAATTTTAATCAACATTGAAAGTATGGGATTTTAATGCATTTCCGGTATCATGGTATCATGGTAAGTTGTTAAAAAAAATTTAAGTTAAGCTTAAGTTCAGTATTTTCAACTCTTATTGAAAGAAAAATCAAACTAGAGTTTTTAGCTGGGGGAAATCCCAACATTTTTCTGTGCAGCCACTTCATTAGCACCCATGTCTATCTACTTGGGTAGAGATCTCTACCCTAATTGAACTTAAGCCTTGATTAAGAAATTATTCCTGATTAAAATGAATTTTTTTTTTCTTCATTATTTTATTTTAAAAAATTTTTTAATAAAATTTTGCAACTGATGACCATTTTTTAAGCTATTCGAAATATTCGGAACAATAGTTTTAGCGATTTTTTATAATTTTGCAAAATTTCTTCTCTTATGGATTATTTTATATTCATTCCCGCCTTTTTGATGAATACCTTCAGCTTTTCCGAACATGCGGATTTATGTTCGTCCTCAGTTTTAAAAAAATGTTTTAATCATTTTTTATTTTTTGTATTTCCCGTCTTGGTTTTTTTAATTACTTTTTCTTTATTTTCGTCATATGAAAAATACCTTTTAAGCAGTTCGGAGTATTCGGAGTTATGTTATTTATTTAAGTTTTTTTTTTTTTAATTTTCCGCATCAAAAGTTTCTTATTAAACTTTGAAATATTTTTGCAGTGTTCGCTTAATATAATCGAAGAATTCGGTATTCCTTTTAGTATTTTGGCCATTTTCTGCTATTTTTCGCTTCACATGGTTTCTTTAGATTTTGAAATATTTTCGCAATGTGACAACTAAGCTATTCGTACTGTTCGGAGTTATTTTTTTTTTTTTTGACGTTAGCAATAAATTTGTTATATCATAGATTTGTCTACTAAATTTTAACGTTTGAAGACTTTATTTTTATATTTTAGTAGTATTCGGAGTTGTGTTATCTTTTCATTTTAGAATTTTTTCACCATTTTGTCATTTTTTCATGTTTTTTAATTAAAAAATTTTATGAAAAAATATGTTTTTTCACATTTAAATTTTCAAATATTTTCTTTATGTGGCGACTACATGAAACCGTTCGGAATATTCGGAGTAATGTTTTTTATCATATCAGAGATTTTTTATCCAACTTTCAAAAAAAAAACACTTCTGCAGTGTCACAACTTTCTTTTAAGCCATTCGGAATCATTCTCAAGTTGTGCTATTTTAGTTTTAGCTCTACTACAAAATGTTTTTACTTTGTCACAGATTTTGTTATTAATAAAATAGTTATTAATTGTTAATAAATATTTTTTAGACTCTTCGGATTTTTCGAAGTATTAATCTTTTGGAAAAAAGTGCGACATTAGTTGTGGGACATTAAACTTTGAAAAATGTTTGCTTGCTTTGTGATGACTTCTTTTAATATATTCGAAGTTATGTCAATTTTTAGTTTTAGCGCTACACGACTATATTGTAGTATATTTTCGCCATTTTTTTACGAAATTTTCAAGTAATTTCGCATTATAAAAATGACTTTTCAAGCCATTCGGAATACTCGGAGTAAAATTCTCTTTTGAAATTTTAAATTATTATGTATCATTTTTGAAGATTTGTAGATTTTTATTAAGCTGTGAAATATTTTTTTCGGATTATTCGGAAAACCATTTCATCATAGGACTTTTATTAAAATTTTAAACATTTTTGTAGTGCGACGGTTTTTTTTAGAATTTGACATATTAATTTTTTTTAATTTTGTTTTAACGAAATCTTTAAAGATTTCAAAATTTTTATTTTTTATTCTTATTTTTTTTTTATAAAAATTTAAAATTTTGATATACGTAATATATTAATGAAACTTGAGGTTTTTTGTAATATGTTTAGTTTTTAGCGAAATAATACTTTTTTTTTTTAATTTGAAATTAGAAAATTATTAAAATATATATTACAAAGACGTTGTGAGTTTAAGCAAAATTAACTCAGAATTTACTTTCAACATATAAATTTGTTATTTGAAAAATAGTATTATGTATTTTGCTTTTTGATGAATTTGGGATTGTTGGCTTAAATTTCGTAAGTCACCCTTTTAATATCATTTTACATTGCAGTCTCTTCGATTTGGAATAGAGTATTTATTACTTCTGCAGTGCCGAATATGAATAGAAAGAAGCTCAGTTAATCGATAGTTTATTAATTAGCATGAATCAACAATTAGAAAAATATATAAAAGATGCTGACAGAGATAAAGATGAAAACATTGTTACTGATTACGTTCGAAAGGTTGGTTGTTTGATGTTTGGCCAACAGACTTGACTATTACATTTTTTTAAACTAGTTTCGCTATAAAATCTTTTAATAATTCTTAACTTGAAAATCACACAAAGTTAAATTATTCAAATTATTCTTATTGCGTTTTAGCTAAAATGAAGTTGACTATTTTGATACTTCCCCTGTTTTGTGGTATGGTTTTGGGCCAATTTGGAGGCTTCGGTGGTTTAGGTAGCAAAGTGTCCAGCTCCTTTCAGAGAGGTGTCAGCAGTTTAGCCTCTCGGGTAGCAAGCGTGCCCTACGTAAATGATGCCAAAAACTTTGCTGACTATGCGGTGAGTGAGTGAAAGAGTACCAGTGTTTTAAGAAAACTTTAATAATTTTGTGATTTATTTCCAGGCACAAACTGGCAAAACGTATGCCAACGCTGCTGAGAAGACTTTGCGTGAAGGAATTTTTAATGCCAACAAAAAACTTGTGGATGCAAACAATTTAGCTTACGCTGCTGGCAAGTCATCTTATGAATTAGCAGCCAATGCTTTTGCTGATGTTTCCTTGGAAGAATTCGTGAAACATTTTACGGGCAATCGCAAATCTAGCCAAGGCGAGTAAGTATGGTTGGGAGTCAAATTTACTCAAGTTAATTCTTTACGGGTTACTTCTTTTAGAAACTTTGCTGCAAAACATCGTCAAAAAGCTGCTGTTGAGACCAAAGCTGGCATTCCTGACTCTTTCGATTGGCGCGAAAAGGGTGGTGTTACACCAGTTAAATTCCAAGGCGATTGTGGTTCCTGTTGGTCTTTTGCTACAACTGGTGCTATTGAAGGTCATGTCTTCCGCAAGACGGGCAAACTCGTCAATCTATCCGAACAAAATCTGGTCGATTGTGGCAAACTAGAACATGGTTTAGATGGTTGTGATGGCGGTTTCCAAGAATATGCTTTCGAATTTGTCACAACTCAAAACGGTATTGCCAACGGAGACAAATATCCTTATGTGGATAAAAAACAAACTTGCTCGTATAAAGAGAACATCAAAGGTGCAGCGATTACGGGTTTTGCTACCATTCAGCCCAATGATGAAGAATCCATGAAAAAAGTTGTTGCCACTTTGGGACCTCTGGCTTGTTCTGTGCATGGCCTTAAGAGTTTGCTGTTGTACAAACGTGGTATTTACGCTGATGAAGAGTGCAACAAGGGCGATGTTAATCACTCGATTTTAGTTGTGGGATATGGCAGTGAGAATGATCAGGACTATTGGATCGTGAAAAACTCTTGGGGCAAGGTTTGGGGTGAAGAGGGATATTTCCGTTTACCAAGGGGCAAAAACTTTTGCGGCATTGCCAAAGAATGTAGTTATCCTATTGTTTGAAACCTTCTACGTACTCATTCTTCACAGACTGCATGAAGTTATGATGAAAGAACATTAATTTTTTAAATAAATTTGTACTTTTATTTTTTTACCATAATTGGATAATTTTTTTTTTTTTATCAGTAATATTGATTTCATATTAATCACTTCTTCCGGTCGAATAGAAAACATCATGCATACATATTTATTATACAGTGCTCCAACCGAAGTCTAAGCACTGCTCCAAGAAATTCCGACGACATCAATTCTAAGATTCCAAAATAGTGTATTTTGCTTTTTTATTGCTTTGCTTAAGTTAATCGAAAATTATAAGGTCAAGTCTGTTCTGTGAAAGTGATTTGCAATTACAAAAAAAACTATTCTCCACTTCAAAAATTTTCAAGTCCCTTGATTTTAAATCATTTAATTCAACGACTTCTAATTCTCGCATTCCTGCAAATAATTTGTTGTGAACTTCGTAATGAATTGTTTCAACAAACAACCAAATTTATATTTTTGTCATTCAAATATTTTATATTAGAAAATAATATAAAAATTTTGCGCATTTTTAAAACACTTTGTTTTCTGTAAAAAATAAAAACTTTATGAAATTTTTTGTGACTTCGCAATTTTTTTTTTTAAGTTCTACATTTTCTTGAGCACATATACACACAGTTTCTGCACTTGCAAAGACACAACCTCTTATTTGAAAAAGTGGCCATACATATATATTTAATATCATAATTTTGTTCTGACGATTAACTGAGAGTAGGAAAGGGATAGTGCAAGTACGGGTGGTGAAGTAACAGACAGGTAGAGAAAAAAGTAGCTTATTTAATTTTTTCGTTTTTGCAACGAAAATGCTATAACATTGATATGAAATCGGGCTCTCGGGGACCGTTGTTTTAATTTATTTCATTTTATTTTATTTTAATCTAATTTATTTATTTTACTATTTTTGTTGTTATTATTAACCTTTTTCTATTATTTTGTGTATATATGAAGTTCTTTTTGAACTATTAATGGGCTTTTAAGGTCATTATTTTATTTTAATTTATTTAATTTAATTTAATTTTATATTTTATTTTATTTTATTTTATTTTATTTTATTTTATTTGATTTTATTTTATTTTATTTTATGTTATTTTATTTTATTTTATTTTATTTTATTTTATTTTATTTTATTTTACTTTATTTAATTTAATTTAATTTAATTTAATTTAATTTAATTTAATTTTATTTTATTTTATTTTATTTTATTTTATTTTATTTTATTTTATTTTATTTTATTTTATTTTGTTTTATTTTGTTTTATTTTATTTTATTTTATTTTATTTTATTTTATTTTATTTTATTTTATTTTATTTTATATTATATTATATTATATTTTATTTTATTTTATTTTATTTTATTTTATTTTATTTTATTTTATTTTATTTTATTTTATTTTATTTTATTTTATTTTATTTTATTTTATTTTATTTTATTTTATTTTATTTTATTTTATTTTATATTATATTTTATTTTATTTTATTTTATTTTATTTTATTTTATTTTATTTTATTTTATTTTATTTTATTTTATTTTATTTTACTTTATTTAATTTAATTTAATTTAATTTAATTTTATTTTACTTTATTTAATTTAATTTAATTTAATTTTATTTAATTTAATTTAATTTAATTTAATTTAATTTAATTTAATTTAATTTTATTTTATATTTTATGTTATGTTATGTTATATGTTATGTTATGTTATGTTATATGTTATGTTATGTTATGTTATGTTATGTTATGTTATGTTATGTTATGTTATGTTATGTTATGTTATGTTATGTTATGTTATGTTATGTTATGTTATGTTATGTTATGTTATGTTATGTTATGTTATGTTATTTTATTTTATTTTATTTTATTTTATTTTATTTTATTTTATTTTATGTTGCTACACAAACTTTTGCATTCAAACACAACAAACTTCGCAAGAGATTAAAATAAACTCATTTAATTTAAACATCCACCGTTTTATTGAGTGTGATTGATATTGATAGATATGTATGTTACGTCTGGAATCGATAGTTGTTTTTTAGGCGAAAGTTTGCTGATATATGATAAGGAAAATTATGCTTAAGGCTAGGACTCACTGTCCTACATAACCGCATGACTTTGGAAAAAATACAACCTTGATCGAATGAATTCTTGTTATCTTTTGAAAATTTTTATAGGTCGTACGATTGTGTAGAAGTGCATCAAAATAAGTGTACTGAAATTATATGTACGTGATTCCATTTAGAGAAAGAAAAATAAATAAACTTAAGCCTGATTAAAAAAAATGCCTTGGAAAATTAAATAAAATATTGTACAAAAATGCTTGTTCGGAGACAACACTATTGCGTCGAGTATTTCAATCCTATATGAAATTATAATACAAAAACGTACAATGATACTCAAAAAGTTTTAGTTTTTTTTTTTCTTTCTTAATACTTAATGAAATGAGTTAGTTAATTTGTTTACAAAAAGTACGAATAGAAACTTAAATACGATTATAACGAAAACCCATGAACTAAACACAAAAACGAAAATAAAATGAATTAAATGAAATTCGAAATAAAATCCTTGAATAGTTTTTTAAATACTTGAACAACTGTAGTGAGATTATGTGGAATATTTGTTAACGAAACCAAATAAAAAACAATAAATAACAAATCTTAAACCATAGAGCAATGTGAATGAAAATGCAAAAATATTAAATTAATAAAAATGCAAATAAAATTTGCTTACCTTAAACTTAAATCGGGCGACGCACAGCGTATAGCAATACTGGGTATTTGTGGCACCAAACGCATTGTCATGACAACTTGATTACGCCACAAACGCAGATAAAAATCCTTTTGACTTTCTGTTGGCACTTTCTTTGTAGGTGCCGATGAACGCAACAATGATGCTCGATTGTCACTTACAGGTCTGTTTGGGAATTTAATTTCAATTAAGATAATATTAAACAATAATAAAAATAAATCCATCATTTACTTCAACAACGTCATAAGTCAAAAAATGGAATTTTTAAGTTAATGATACAAACTCAACTCTTGTGGGAAATTTAAAATTGGAAACGTTAAGATCTTTTTCTGACAAACTACTTAGTTTTTTTTTTTTGAGTTATGACGTTGTTTTAGCAAATGTGCGAAATGTAAAAACTTACGTTGGATCTATGACGCTATAAAGGGTGGTCACTCTGGCGTAACTAATTGGCCATGCTTGAGCAACCGCTGAAGGACATTTTTGCAAGATACGATCCCTTTCGAGGAAACCAAACAAGCAGGCTGACCATGGGTCAAATTGTTGTTGGGGTATTGTGCTGGCTTGCGATAAATTAAGAGTGGACGTGGAGGACTTTGAGTTGTCTGTGAAAACGCATAATAAATAAAAGTTTCATGTAAGAATTTGTACCAAAGTCGTTTAGTTGTTTAGCTTTTAAAAGTTTCACACTTACCGTCTGTTAGACCACCCAACCACACCCCACTCGAACGTTCTGCTATCCATTGCAAATCGATTTGCGTGGCATTTAGTATAGCAGTTTTCTCTGTCTGTGGCAAATGTGGTAGACATTTTTCCAAGACCTGTTAAGGGAATAAATCATAATAAACAAAAGCCCATTCAAAATGTACATATTTGTAGATATAAAAAGAAGGAAAAAAATTATAGGTAATTTCTGAATTATGCATATACATATGTATGATGTACTTGTTTCAGACAAATGATACGAGTAGCTTAAAAGTGTTACACATACGAAGAAGAAAATTTACACTGAAAGTATTGGGTTGAATTTGTTCCGCAAACAATAAACGGCTTAAATGTTAAATTTGGATTTCATTTTTCATTTTGCCAATGGATTTCCAATTGTATAAAGGTGTAGAAAAATAAAATAGATTCATATCGAATACCAATTACTTGCTGTTCTCTAAGTCAGTCTACTACGCTTATTTTATTTTTTTGTGATTTCCAAAAATATTATTATTTGTGAATTCTCAAATGGTTTTGGAAAGTCTGTGCGTAAGACAAGAGGTTTGTGATTGTCCAAATGTGTGGTAAAAGTCTACTGATTATTTGGCAAAGCACTAATGAAATGCATATAGACATGCTTAAGCATTAGCAAATAAATTTCAATTATTATGACAACATGTCAAATAATAAGTTTCTTTAAAAAAATTTAATATAAACCTTTTAGCGCACTTTTTCCTAAAATTAATACACCTTATCATGGTTGGCGTATTTCGACTTCAACTACAACGCTTTTGTAATAGATTAAGGCAGAACAAAATATATATGTCGCAGTCGAAGCCGAAATACGTCAACCACAATAATTAGTTGTTTCTTAAGAATACACAGTGCAACAAGAAAATTTAGCCTCAATTACATACATACATACGAGTATATCTAAAAATATTAAATCCTAATTTTATTGCTTTATTTTTGGTTTCATGATTTAATTAAATACTTTTTATTTGTATTTATTTTCATTAAAATACGTTCTAAAATTATTTTTGAACTATATTGGGCATGGCCTGGCGCGCACTTATTTAAGTACAAAATTATGTCATTCTAAGAGCCGAAACTGTTTGCCAAGTTTCGTGGTATTTTTTTAAATACAAGATTGAGTATTTTTCAGAGCTTTAGTTGTGTGCCAAGTTTCGTAAAAATCGATGAACTAGAAGCACATAAAATATAATATTAAATTGTAATGGCTTAGCCCATATTTTAAACTTTGTGATTATATCGTTACGACAGGCCAAGATATGTGCACAGTTTCATAGCAATCGTATAAGAAAAAGATCATACAATCAAGGAAATACAAATTTTTGAACGCATTCCCGCCCACTTGACAATGAGACCAAATAGAAGCTATACCCTCGCAAACAAATTGATAACCTCCCACTTTTTTGAAGTCGGTTAAAAAGGCCCAACAAACTATATAAAAGATATTTCTTCTCTAAAACTTTAATACTAATTTTAATTCAACTTTAAATAAATAAAAAATATTAATAAATAAAAATTTATTTTTTTTTTTTAATAAGAATTTGTTTGAAAGTTTGTATAGTAAAATAAAAATGAGTTATCTATTTTGTAAAAAAAAAAACACACGAAAATCTATTTTTAAGCAATGGAAGACAATAATTAAAATTTATTTATGTAAAAATGCCATTTTAGTGTTTTACTAACTCACTTTTCTGGCTACACTGATGCTTAAAATACTTCTGTATATACTCATGTGTAGCCGAATAAATACTCAGATTATTTTTATACTTATGCAATAAACGGGTTATCTGGTTATCTCTTACAGAATGAATAATTAGGTTAATTAATTAATATCTTATATTTCGTAAGGAACCAATAGATGTAGAAAAAAAATTTAATTACGACAAACACTAGCCAAACAGTACAGTACATTATGCTGTTATCGAATACCACCACAATTTATTTGCACATCAGCATCTACGTACTTGAGCCGGCAGTTTGTGATGTTAGTTGATGTAAATTTAACTTTTGAAGACAAATTTTTCAAAGGTTTTGTAAATTTTTACTGTGTTGGCTTTAAAAATTTAAGAAATTTTTCTCATTTTTGATAACCAAGTTTCCTTGCCCTTAAATAATTTCAACTTGTGTTTAGCAATCTTACCTGGGGACAACATTTATCAATTACATCCAATAAAGGTGGTTCCGTTTCCGGTATGCCCAAGGCTTTCATTAAATTTTTTACTTCCTTCAATATCATGGCGGCCAATTTGCGCAAATATGGACGATAATTACACAGCAAGACCAAAGCATACCCTTCAACAAAATGTAATGTTGTTGTCAAAGGTATTTCGTTTTTCTTTCCAGCATCAGCCATATTGATGACAGTGGCCTGCGTTATGGTTGACATGCCACTCGAAGTAATGCTTGAAGTAGCACTCGAATTGGTGTTTATACTTTTGGCATTGCTGGCACTGGAAAGTTGGCTGGTAGCAGTATCTTTGCCAGCGATCCCAACGCCAACACCAGCAGCGGGCTGTATAATAGTTTGTGTATTAGTGGCCCCAGCATTGGTGGCAGGTCCGAGTGGGTTTGAAGTGGGAGTTTTCAAATTATTTGCACCAGAATTACCATTGCCGTTGACATTAATGGCACACCGCCAGATGTTAAGAAACACGAACAACATGCGAGTGCAATTTTCCAGTAACTGCGGATAAGTGTCGGTGACATCGCGCACCAGAAATTGTGTATAACCGTGCACGACATCCTGACGCCAATCCGGAAAATCTATGACCAAAGTCTGCAATGACTGATGCGTCAGCATGCGTAATTCTTCGTCCATATGTACGGTCAGGCGGGACAGCAAGTCTACCAATTCTTGCGGAGTCATTGTATCGGGAATCAAACGTGGCACAGCAGCCACACAAGTACGAAAGAGATCAATGCGTGGCTTCCGTTCACCTGACAGCATTTCATCGGGTTCCTTGTTTTGATTTTGTGTGTTTGTCATCATTAGCGGTCGGCCATAGTGCACGTCGAGGGCACGTAAAATATCCACAAACACACGACGTACGTGAGGAAAATACGTAGACATACCAATGCTACGAGCCGTATCATCGGTCAGCATTTTATTGATGTAGGTCTTTTTTACACGCAACGTATTGCCAGAGGGAAGCACAGGTACAGTGCGAGGCATAGGAGGCTCACCATCTTTTTGCTGCAGGGAATCAGCCACCACCAAAAAAGCTCTCAAGCCAATACTCATGCGTTCGGGATTTAAGATCAACTGTGGCGAAACGAGAAGATATTCAACATTTATTTTGACAGCAATAAAATTTCACATTCAAACCTTGATGGATCTGCCCACACACAATAGATCATAAACTATTTCCCTCATGGCAAAATCCAAACGTTCCTGGGCTATAAATTGTATAATTTTCACAAATATATTTAAAGGAGTATCACGTGGTATGACACCTTTTGAGCCTCTGTAAAATATGGTAGAGAAATTAAAGAAAAAAATGTTCGCAATTAATATTTAATGCCCATTATTCTGAAAGTATCAGTCGACGTCATGTCAATGCAGTACCAAAAAGTTGACACTTGTCTTACTTGCTCTCGAGTAAAATTTTATATTCACCCTTATTCCAGTTGTCGACATCGACGTCACTTTAACACAATAGCAAGGAATTGGAATTGCTTGTGTACCCGCTGTCGAAAACAACTGACTTCTATTGGCAGGTTTATGCCATTTTCTAAACCTTACGAAACGGAAATACGATTGGCAGTAGCACAAAATTCTTCTCGAAGGCGAGTAAACAAGCCCCAATTTTTTAGGCTTGTGTTAAAGTGACGTCGATGTCGACATCTGGAATAAGGGTGATTATATTGACAGTCTATTCCTGTTCCTGAAGTTGTACAAAATAGCATGAGCATGTCAATAGTAGTTAATTGATTCCAACAACAAATAGGGTGTTTTTATTGAGGTATAGAACTTTAAGTTGGCATCACTTTTTTAACTGGCGGCCATTTTGTCAGCTGTCAAGTGATTAATATTTAGTTTGGTTTGCCATTTCATCATGAACAGGTTGACAAAAGAACAACGCTTGCAAATCGTGCAAATTTATTTCGAAAATAATGGTTCAGTTCGCGAAGTTTACCGCAAGCTCCGTCCATTTTATGGTCGACATAATCGTCCATCAGAGCAATTAATTCGGTTAACCATGGATCGTTTTCGCACTACGTTTACTCTATGTGATAATACGCATCCGCAGAGACGTCGAACAGTGCGCACCGAAGAAACAATTGCCGCTGTAGAGCAAAGTGTTGAAGAGGACCCGAATGAATCGATTCGCCACCGTGCACAGCAATTGGAGCTTTGTCCATCAACTTTATGGAAGATTTTGCGCAAAGATCTTGGCTTGCGACCTTACAAGATCCAGCTTGTGCAAGAATTAAAGCCGCGAGACCATGCAATGCGTCGTGATTTTGGTGTATGGGCCGAAAATGAGATTGATCTCGATGCTGATTTTCATCGCAAAATTTTGTTCAGTGATGAGGCTCATTTTTGGTTGAATGGCTACGTCAAGAAGCAAAATTGCCGCATTTGGAGTGAAGAGAATCCACATGAGACCCTTGAGACGCCATTACATCCACAAAAACTGACTGTTTGGTGTGCTCTATGGGCTGGTGGAGTCATTGGGCCATACTTCTTCCGAAATAATGCTGGAGAGTCAGTTACCGTTAATGGAGACCGGTATAGATCCATAATAACCGACTATTTTGTTCCCGAATTGGATGGCATGAATGTGGATGAGTTGTGGTTCCAACAAGACGGCGCTACATGCCACACAGCGCACGTCACAATCGATTTATTGAAGGAAACATTCGATGAGCGCATAATTTCGCGGAATGGACCTGTCAATTGGCCACCAAGATCGTGTGATTTGACACCATTGGATTATTTTCTTTGGGGATATGTGAAGTCGCTCGTCTACGCCAACAAACCAGAAACGTTAGGGGACTTGGAAGCCAACATTCGTGGCGTTATTGCCAACATACGGCCCCATATGCTCGAAAAAGTGGTTGAAAATTGGACGTGTAGAATTGGAATTATTCGAGCCAGCCGCGGCGGCCACATGCCCGAAATCATATTTAAACGTTAATGGCATAAAATTATCCTTCCAATAAAGCCAAATTGATGGACATTAAAACGATTTTCTTGTGTTTTATTTCAATTCGAAGTTCTATACCTCTAAAAAACACCCTGTACATAGCAGCAATTTTTTTTTTGGATTCTATTGACGTGACAGAATAAGGAGGATTATCTACTACTCACTTTGGGAACAACGAATTCACTATACTTTGCAAGCGTGAATGCGTGGCGGAATTCGATTCACATTTAATGCGTATCATATAGACCCACAGCAGGCGGTACAGAGATTCCAGCGCCACACGGCTCATTTTGGAATCACGATTCTTTAAATTACTCAAGCACATGGCCAGAAAGTAATGCCAATTGGAGAGGAAAAATGTTTTTTGGGAAACACACAGCAGACACGTCACCAGGGGAAAGAGAGCCAAGCGATGTTTTGATTTGGTAGAAGCATCTAGGGTCTGCATGTACAGTAGCTCAACGAAATTTTTAACACAAGGAACATTAACTTCATTTTTAACAGCCTGCAATGGAGAAAGAGTTGAACTCTAATAGATTTCGCTTATACTTATGAGACGAAAAATAGTTGAAAATTAAGCTTTTATCGGTGTCTTCGAAAATTCGAAAATATTTTCTTTATTAGCCGAAACAAATTGATAGCGAATTTTGAATCGCTGGAGGTTTCACTGTCACAAGACTTTATGAAAATGTTTGTTTATTCTCTGCAATGAATAATTTGTTAAGGTTCCATTTTCGCAGTTCATTCCTGCGAAGAATGTTCATTCAAGTTATAACGAACTGGTTCGATTTAAGATAACATTTTTATGATTGTTACCAGTGTTTAAAAAACTTAAGTTGAAGTAGCAAAAGTAGTAAAATCTTTACTTTTCGCTGCTTTGGCTTCTTCCAACTGTGTTTGTGAAAATCAACAACAGTCGCAGTCGAAGCAGAAGCAGTCGATTTCAAAAGTTTGAATATGATTCGCTGTTGTTTTTGGTTAGTTTCGGTAGTAAAAGCATAAGCAGTCTGTATGCTTTTGTAAGTACCAAACAGTCACAGTCGAAGAAGCAAAAGCTCTTGTTTTTAGAAGCTTTCTGCAGGTTCAGTCAGCAATTTTGTGGTGTTTGTCATTTTTTTATTTTTTTTTTGTTGTTTTTGCACATCAGACACGATTCATAAGCCAAAACCACTTTACTGCGATTGCTTAAAACTTCTAAAAGCAAGAGTGAGTTTTTGCTTCTTCGGCTGTGATTGTTTACGACTTCCACAAGCATATAGACTGCTTCTGCTTTTACTTGCGATACTAACCATAAGCAAAAGCAAATCAAATTCAAACTTTTCAAATCTGCGCAATTGGTCATAAATCGTTTTGTGATTTTGCTTTGACTGAAACTGTTGTATTTTTCAAAAGCGAAAGCAGAAGCAAAATCAAATGAAATAAAAATCATTACAGTTTTGTAAACACTGAAAATTTTGTGATTGGAAGAATTTTTTATAAACTAAAATAAATATTTATTATATTAGTAACGAATTTCTGCGGATTTAGGAAATCGTTAAAAAAAACTAAGAAAAGCTAAGAAATTCTTTTTTTTTAAGTTTCTTAGCCTTCTATGATTGTAGTTTTGTAATTCTCAATAACTCATTTCACTTACCGCAGCCACTGGTACTAAAATTTCCACAAATAAGCCAGCCAAAGCATGTTTGATATCTTTATCTTTTAACTCTAAAAAATACTGGCCACATTCATGCATGAATTGAAACGATGCCTCGAATTCTTCTATGGGCACCATCTGAAAAAAAAAACATAAGTAAATATAAAATAAATAGAAAATGTATTATTTAAATGAAATTCTTTTTTTTTCTTTTTTAGTCAATTCACCTTTACTCGAAAGAATTTCATGCCCATCAGCAAACTAATAATACTTTGCGTTGTATGAGGTGACGGTTCTTTGGCTCGTAGTTCCTTTAGTTCACTCATAAAACGCTTACGCACTGAACTAAAGCGTGATTGTGCTAAAACGCCAATAACTTCGGCATACAAGTCGGCAATCATGTGTATATTATGAGCATTTGGGTTGTTCTGCAGACCCTCTTTGTATTTGAAATGTTTGAAGGCTAAATTCTCAATACTTCTGACCAAATCCTCGTGGCCGGGATGAAAGGGTAATTGTTTGAGGATTTCGATAAGGGCCAAGCAAAAGATAAACTCCACAGCCGCCTCACGGCGTTGCAATTGGAATTCAATATCTTGTGAGTTCAGAGGTTTTGTGAGATTTACTACTGACTTTTCCATACGTTTGAGATCATTTTTAATTTCCGCATCTGACAGTTGACGCTTGTGCCATGCCAGCAACGTGTGCAGCAGCGAGGGCAAACAATGTTCGGCCACACTGCCCAAGGCGGAGAGTAACTGATCGAATTGTTGATCTTCACCACGCTGCAGTAGCTTTGAAAGTGGTTTGTCCACACTTTCCAGCATGACCAATTCGATTTTCTTTTCGGCCTGCAGCGTAAAATCGGTAAATAAATTACGCATGACAATTTCTCCGGGCCTCAAGGAGCTGGCGTCATTCGTTTCCAATTGATTAGCGCTCAAGCTAGCCGCCGTGTTGGCAATGCTGCTGCCGGCAGTTGCAATTGGATTTGTGTAGGGTATAACATTAACTATAGAGGAACGTGAATTAGTACCCCAGGGCAAAAGCGATTGCCGTTGTGGTATCATTATGGGATTATAAGTTCGATTGGAGCCGTTTTGCGTGCTTCCTAATGAGACGTTTGCTGCTGTTGCTGCTCCTGCTGCTGTTATTCCCTGATAATTGCTAATTACTTGTTGATTATGTGGTATGGGTGTGGTTGTGGGTGTGTTAGTGGAAGCAGCACTATTTATTATTCCCACACAGCCCCCACCTCCTCCTCCCCCACTGTCAGAAGTGTTCACTACCGCCGACTCATTGAGGCTACTGGTTTCTATACTGTTGAAATTCTGTGGCAAAGGACTGTCCTCACTTGTTAGTGTAAGTCTTTCGCCATTATTATCCACAAGAGGAGTTGAAGTCTCACCAACTGCAGCTGCTGCTGCTGCTGCTGTACCCTGTGCTATGCTTGTATTACGGGAGGATTTCGGCGTCGATTGTTGTTGGTATTCATTGGAATTGGTAGAACGACGTTGTGGTGGTGTGTTACAAATGTCGTTGCTTTCCTGGGGCAAGTTGTTATTGTTATTAGCGGGGCTATTGGCTATAGGAGCTGCGTTTGAGTTCACAGTCGCCTGTTGGAACAGTTGTGATTGTTGCTGTGTTTCTTCATTTCCTACAATGGGACTACTTAAAGATATCGGAGAATTGGGAGCATTTTTCGTGGTTGGACTACCCAACGCAGTTGTTGCATTTATATTTTCATTTTGGTTTGCATTTGAAGCTGTTGGGAGAGAAATGAAATACATACAATTCACAATGAATTTAGGGAATTTTGGAAAAATTATAAATTCTATCACTATTATTAAGCAGTCTTTTTGTGTTTCTACGCACACGCAAATGTAGGATTTCATTACAATATTATGATTAGCTTTCAGTGATTGAATCAGATGGGAATGGAAATTTTATTACATATCGCACTTGTTCCTTTAAAGAGGCTCAACTCAAAATTTAGCAATTTTCACTTTTTGCCAGAAAACCATTGGCGGAGTTAAAAAAATTTTAGGGGGGGGGGGGGGGTGTGGGCATTACAACTGTTTATTTTTATGAGTAATATTAACATAGATAATTCTAGGGCGAGCAAAAGCAATTCCTTGGAACAATGCCCCATCCAGCGAAATGGCCTTTCTACAACTATACAGAAAACGAAACACGGTGGTCATATCTGCCCACCAGAGAACGAAGCCGATACTGGTGTATCGGCGGCGGCTAAAAGTCGACTTGCGCTGAAGAAACTTCGGCGGCGGCTAGTGTATGTCGGCTAAAAGACGGCTAGTGTCAACAAAATCTCTTAGTTAGCATTAATGCCAGAAGCGGGCACATGCTTTTCCGTTGATTTAAAACAAGGGAATTTTTTTTAAAAAGCGGCTAGGGCAAAGCCGGCTGTAAGCCGGCTACATTCTCTGCTAACCACTAGAAAAACTCTACATAATTTTTTCTACTCTTTCGCTAAAAGAAATACAGTTACATATCTGTATCTCTCTTTGTGATATAATAAGAGTATATTTAAAAAAAAATAGTTCCTTGTATTTATTGAAAATTTGGACGTTTTGAGTTGAGCTCTTTTAATATGTATCACCTTGTAATATAAAAAAGTCAGAGGTTTGTAAGTAATTTTATAGTGTGCAACTAAACGCAAGCTCAATTCTATACTGTTGTGGTAACTGGGCGGGAGAGAAGAATAGAAAATACATGTGGAATGTTGTTTTAGTTTCAGTGCTAAACCAAATTTTATAACATAGAATATATGTATGTATAACATATCTTGCAAGAATTATAGAATCAAAATGCCCATGACAAAAGCTCTTGTCTGGGCAAGAGCTGACCAGTGAGAAAGAATTACAGAATCAAAATGCTTATGACAAAGGTTCTTTTCTAGGCAAGAACTGACCAGTGACAAAGAAGGTGCTCAACAGTTTCCTCCTCTTCCTCAGATTCTGCAAAAGTAGTTGTATGGTAGAAATTCTGACCCCTTATATGTATATCGCTCTTTTATTGCAACATAGGTATAACTCAAGAAAGCTTCTTTTGCAAAAAATAAGTTTCAAGTTTGCTACTTACAAAAATATTTTCTTTTCTCAAGGGTTGTGTGTACAAGTCTTTAGTACGAAATTTTTACACAATATTAAATATGGAGCCATAATTGCAAAAAAAAAAAAAAAAAAAAAAAGCTTAAGCGATATATTTTATGATGAAAATCGATTATTTATGATCGTTAACAATCGATTTTCTTTTTTGCGACGATTTTTTCCGCATTATTAACTCCAAAAACGTTTTCTTGAGATATTTCTATGTTGCAATAAAGGAGTGAAATGTTTAGGAAAAGTTTTCCATGAACACAGTTCCAATTATTACGCTGAATGGCAAATTATACGCTTTACTGCAACAATTGATTCTTCGTTGCGAACTATGCGCAGTCTTTGTGGAAACATATGTACTCGAACTTATTAACATTTAACGTAAAAGAAAGCGAATAAAAGATTGTATGGGCTGTAAAATTTGGAAGTCCTGCGGTGCCATTTCAAAAAGTTTTCAAAGTACAAATACTTTCTATAGCAATCGCTGTTGCGAATTGACAATTTTTCGTTCACATTTTCATCTCTTTCGTACACTCTTCTCATGTTGTGTATGAGCGATGTAGCCAATTTGGATTATTCTTGTATTAGGTTTGTCAAATTATATATCAAAAAGGGTCTGCTGCAAAACACACGCAGTGTAAATGCACTGTGCTGTTCGGAATGACATCAAAAGAAAATCCAATAATGTTTGTTGCATGGGCCAAAACCTCAATGTAAAAGCCGTCTGTCTTTTAATAATAAAATTACCAATCACATTGTACAGCATTGCTAATAGAGTTGCCAGATTTGACCATTTTATGGGCTGTTTTAACAAGCACCACTGAGAAGCGTAAAACTTACCCAGCGGTAAAACTCAGAAGGCCTTATTAAGGGCCTGGTCAGGAATTTTTCGATTCCATTACCATTCTTATCTAACTGCCAAAGAATGCCTTATAGAAGGCCTCGGCTTTTCCGTATAAAAGATAAGATACACATTCCACATTTCCTTCTATGAGAAGAGACAAGAGAAGGAGTAAAGTATTTTGTTTTCCTTTTTTTTTGCCAAAGCAAAAGCCAAAGAATTCAGTGTGCAAAATTCCATAAAAAATAGCAAATACAGAACGATTAAAGAAAAGAAAGCGTAAATCATTTTAGCTGTGCGTACGTTGTGTGTACGTTGAAAAAGGCAGCTGTTCTGTTCGATCATTATTATGTACATATATAAACACTATGTGGGTTCTTGTTAATTTCAAAAGTTTCCTTTCAATATATTCGACCCTTTTGATAGCAAAATAAGCGTCAAAACACTATATGTACATATATATGTATGCATGTGTAAGTCTTTTTGAATGCCTCAGGCCTGTTTCTCAAAACTTACAAGTGCTGTAATACAAGTAAAACAGTTGGTAAAATACCCTACAAGAAATGAATGACTGCAACTAACACAAACGAAATTTCTTCACTAACACACAATTTTACATTGAAATCAATAATGACAGTCAATTGACTAGTCATTTGATCGGAAGTCATGATGGATTTATTTATTAATTATAGTTGCTCTACTCTAGCATATACGAGTATTAGATTAGATTGGAACATCTAATGTACATATGCCAAAACTTTTCAAACATCGAGTTTTATTTAAAAAAAATACAATTCAGTCTGTCTGTGAAAATTAAATTTATAAGTGCTAAAAAAGATAAGTAAAAGCAATATTGAATAAAATAAATGTACAAAATTTAATTTAATATATATGTATTTCTTTTCAAAATTTTAGATATTTGCAAAAATCAAGATAACGCATCGTGAACGTGAAAAGGTGTGAAGAGGGCTAGATACCTCCTTTTGAATTTTTTTAAGTGACTTTTTATAATAAAAAAAAACAATTAAAATAATAAAAAATTATATTTATTGTCAGCATATCAATCATGTATGATTGCTTAATTGTGGGAGGTATATTAGTCCATTATGATCAGTCAAACTTGACTAATTTTTATGCTATCATTGAATACTAAAAAGCAGTAGAGTGAGCAGTGCGACTATATAGTCGTTAGAGTGAGATACAACATCACACGTACACAAAAGTTTCCATCACATTTTTAATAATGTGATAGAAACTTTGTTCTACGCAATGATGAATATATCCTGCATGACTTCCGATCAAATGACCGGTCAATTGACTGATACTATTCTTGTAGGGTATTTTATATTCATATGAAAAATACATTTTCACAATTATTTTACTTGTATTTCAACAGTTGTAAGTTTTGAGATACAGGCCCCAGCAGTTAAAACCCTTTATTAAACCCCTTTGAATATGGAATTTATTTGAAGGCCTTTTTACAGCCATTCTCCGTAATTCTTTTAGAATATCTGCCTAAGGAAGCGAAAACGGAAGGCCTACCTCGCAATGACAACGTTTGTAAAAAAGATATGAATAAGGAATAGCGCGAGCAGGCCTTGTACCTTTTAGAAGGCATCCGCACTCCTTCTTTTTCCCGCAGGGTATACATAAATACATATATACATATATAAAAGGATGCATGAAGGAACAAAACGCTCTAGTTAATCACCCTTATCGGGAATAAAATTTTGCGTGAAATGTAGTATTCACTTTGCCCAAAATTTCAATCACCAATTTTTGCGTTTTTGTTGTGTCAGTGTACAATTTTCTAATTTTGTACATTATTATTTGTTCATGGGAAATGCATATTTCACGTGAAATAAATTTCGCCTTTTCTTTTATTCTACTATAGGAATATTTTGTAGGTAAAATCGAGTAATCTTTTTGATCGATGAATTAGACTGTTTCAAATTTGTATTTGATAACAAATGAAAATGATATTGAATATGAATATACATACATATTTTAATCCAAGCATGACAACATGAGTTTTTTACAAAACAAATATCTACCAGTGACTACAATTTGCATAAAAAAATAGTACCTCCGTTTGAAAATATTTGCAAGAGATCATAAAATGAACGACTGCTTTCAGTGCGGGACATGTGACCTTTTCTAAGTTAAACTTTAATGCTCAACTTTAAAAGAAAATATCAAATATTAGATACATACATTAAAATAGTTTTACAAAATCAGAAAATCAAAATAGGAACTCGTTATCTCTCTGTAGAATTTCATAAAAATAAGTGAAATTAACAAATCGTCAGTAGACTTCAACCACACATTCCGAACAGTCACAAATTCCTTGTATTATGCACAGACTTTCAAAAACTATTTGAGAATTCACAGATAATAATATTTTTGAAAATCACAAAAGAAAAATAAGCGTACATAGTAGGCTTAGAAACTTATACAAAACCCAGCAAATAATTTTAATTCGATATGAATCTATTGATTTTCAAATATATTATTATTTGTGAATTCTCAAATAGTTTTTGAAAGTCTGTGCATAAGATAAGGAGTTTGTGACTGTTCGTTGAAGTCTACTGACGATTTGTTAATTTCACTTATTTTTATGAAATTCTACAGAGAGATAGCTGTTTGTGCTAAATTTTGAGCACTTCAAAACGTTATGGCCAAAATTTTTGCAAACATAGGCGTAGAAAAGCAATTCTGGGGGACATTGATACCCTCAGAACTGATTTTGCCCCCCCAAGCCCTAGAATTATTAAAAATTGCATATAATTATCTGTTTTAATATTACGCATTGCCCCCCTCCCAAAAAAAATAAAATGCCTAGAAATTTTTTATGAAAATCGCGCTTTTCATAGAAATTTTCTACTCAAGTCGACCGTCTGGATTGTGTAAACAAGGGATAAATTCATTACACTATTTGTATGGAAAAAGCGCTTACGTCGAGATAAGCTGATTTTGAATTAAGTGCAGCTTTGTAATCTACATACGCAGAAGTACTCCTGGACAAAATCTCAATTATTTTGTGCGATTTTTCAGGAAGCTACAACGCAATGACCTGCGGCTTATCTTTTTAAGACTTGTAACCTCATTTGAAATAACAGCTTAATTTAGCTTATACTTTGGTATATTTCAATTTGAATGCATTCTACACCCAGTAGGCAGACGGCTTTGTCTTCGTCGATTAATGTACGACATGTCGCCTGTCGATTAGGTTTTCTAATCGACAATATAAAGGAAATCGTCATTCATGGCTATCTGAGCGACAAAGACACACGTTTTGTCTTCAATTTTTGTTTTTGAGGACAATCTGAGCGACAGTGTCATATGTTTTGTCTTCAATAAAGCCGTGTTGACGACAATCTGAGCGACAATGTCATGCGTTTTGTCTTCAATAAAGCCTTGTTGACGACAATCTGAGCGACAGTGTCATGCGTTTTGTCTTCAATAAAACCTTGTTTAGGACAATCTGAGCGACATTGTCGCTCAGATTGTCTTGTGTGACCTCGCAGCCATTTGTATGAAAATTTCGTCGACGATTTGTATGGAGCTGTCTTCAATATGTCTTCTACGACTTACCATTGTCCTGTACCCGTCGTCAAAGGTTTCTTAAAGGCGTGGCCAACTGGGTACATAAAACGGAATGTGTGTTTGTTTATTTGTTTGTTTGCTATTTTGTTATTTTGTACCTTATAGGAGACTAGACCTCTGACGATCCGATCTTTTTGAAATTTTTAAAACATTTAACTGGGACTCCGGAATGAATTATAGGCTCGTTTTTCAACCACGCCCACTTTTTAAAATTATATTACCCCTTCCACATAGTTTTTAAGAAATTTTACAACATAAACGAGCATAACTTCGCAATTTATGCATAAATTTTCAAAATTCTTTTTGCATATGAAAAGGTCTACTAAATTTTTGTTTGGAAATTAGGAAGGGACGAAGGTGTCGCAAATTGCCCGCCCCAATAATTGATTATCAAATAGTTTCAAAATGTTTTTTGCATATGGAAGAGATCCACTATTTTTTTTTTTTTTTTTTGAGATGGTGGGCGAGGGCACACCGGGTTAATCTAGTTATTTGTAAAGCAAATTTAACAATTTAACTAAAAGAAATAAATTTCTGAAAATCGACTTGAAGGTTTAAGAGTTCTCTCCTGTAAAGCATTAAAATATGATTTAAGTACTTTTTCCTTATTGATAGAGATTTGTGTAAGTTTTTTTCTGCAAACAAAAATTATGTTTTTTTTTGTACAAAATAAAGAATATACGAGTATATATAGTATGTATATACATGCAAACATAATTGAAAAGAAATTAATTAAAATTTTGTAGTTTGCAACTTTGTTTTCATATTTATTATTTTCTTTTGTTTATTTGTCATAATTAATTAAACATTAGTATCATCCTTCATGAGTTTTTCATGCATTCAAGTTATGAATCTTATTTGTGACGATGTAAAATTGTAATCGGATGGCACATGCTTCCATGAAAATCCATTCAAAGCTAAAAGACTCTTTAAATTTGTAGCATTTGAAAATGAAAGGAACGAATAATTAACTATTTTGCGTTTAATTAAAACTTACTTTTATTATTTGTTTTCTTTGATGCATAGATAATGAATTTTAAATATGCTCATAGTTGTGAGAGTGATCTAAGTCATAATTATGAGCACAAATAATCATTTAAAGTAAATGATTATTAAACAGATGTTTATAAAGGGTGTCCCAACAAGAACGCAAGATTTAAATTTTAATTAAAACACAGATATTTACAAAAAAATCGTGAAACTTTATTATATCGTAAAGTAGACAGAATGAGGTTATGTGTGGGACAACATATCTTTTAATGAAATTTTCAATGACCGTTTCACATAAATGCTGCGGTATTTCATTAATGCAGCGTCCAATTTCCTCTTTTAAGGCTTGAGTCGTCGTCGGCTTATTCGCGTAAACCATCGACTTCAAAAAACCCCAAAGAAAAAAGTCTAATGGTGTTAAATCGCACGATCTAGGCGACCAATTCTGGTCTCCAAAACGCGAAATAACACGACCGGGAAATGAGTGATGCAGCAATTGAATTGTTTCTCTGGCTGTATGACATTTGGCGCCGTCTTGTTGAAACCACATGCCCTCCACGTTCATTTCTTCAATTCTAGGCACGAAAAAACTGGTTATCATTTCACGATACCGAAAGCCATTGACTGTTTGCGCTTGACCTGCCTCATTTTCATAAAAAAAAGGTCCAATGATTCCTCCAGCCCAAAATCCACACCCACACAGTTACACGTTGAGGATGCATTTGCTTGTCGTGAATCACTCGAGGATTTTCCTCACCCCAAATGCGACAATTCTGCCTATTGACGAAGCCATCAAGATGGAAATGGGCCTCGCCACTGAAGATGATTTTATCGGCAAAATCAGCATTTTCATGTTGTCTCTCCAATACCCAATTAACGAACTCCCTTCGCTGTCCATGGTCAGCTGGCTTCAGTTCCTGAGTCAATTGAACTTTGTATGCATGAAGATGCAAATCTTTCGTCAAAATTCGCTGCATAGTGGATTTGGAGACACCAATTTGCTGAGCTCGGTAGCGAATTGAGGTTGATGGAGTTTGAGCGACATCATCACGTACAGCTGCGACATTTTCGGTCGATCGACCTGGTCGAAGGCGCGTTGTTGTCTTTACATCACTAACAGGCCCAGTTTCGGCAAATTTATCCATTAATCTCTTTACAGTTGACTCTTTTGAAGCCGCAAAACTTTCACCATTTTTGGTAAAACAATTTCACAATGAGAATGCGTTCTTCATTCGTGTAGCGCTCCATTTTTACTAACCTCGTACCTTCTACTAGCAAACAATAACAATTGTTCAAATGTCAAACAATGACACTTCGAATGGCGCCAAATTTAAATCTTGCGTTCTTGTTGGGACACCCTTTATTTACGAGTATATCGCACACTAAGGGCAAATTTCACCAACTCTATTTAAACATCAATTCATATTTAAATGTCGATTTTCATTACTTTTTGTATGGAAAAATGACTTTTAAATATGAATTGATATTTAAATAAAGTTGGTGAAATAGGCTGTAAGGGCGACTTTTTGGGTCCGATATTAAGATTACATTATTTCTCTAATTAACTATTCCGAAAATTAACTTAATCTCTCTTAATTGAGTTTGATGTTTTTGAGTGATAGTTTAAACTTCTTATTATGTGTAGTATTACCATACTGAGGAACAAAATAGTGGCAACATTTTCTGTGCAAAAGTCATATGTATATGTTATCAACACACTTTGATTTTTTGGGGGAAGAAGAAGAAAATATTGCGCGTGTTAAAGGAAATAGATAAATAATATAAAATATATTTATTTATTTATGTGTTTTTTATTATTTTATCATATAATTTTTACAAAAAGTTATATGTTTCACAAGTGTATGTTGTCAATATTTATGTAAGATTAAACCACCTAGCAAGTAAACCCATATAATCGACTACCCAAAAATCACAAATGAAGATTAAGGTTAATTTAATCTGTAATCTTGAACTCAAAAAGTCGCCCTAAATCATAAACAGTCATAACTCAAAAAATCCCTGATGTTCATAAAAGCAGCCAGAACGGTATTTCATATTGTTCGAGAAGACTGTGTTGCAAAAGAAATTTGTTGAGTG
Organism: Nowickia ferox; assembly: GCA_936439885.1. NCBI lineage: Eukaryota > Metazoa > Arthropoda > Insecta > Diptera > Tachinidae > Nowickia > Nowickia ferox. The sequence goes on from OW387024.1 coordinate 82,965,866, forward strand.
AACTGGTTTATGAAAAAACAAAAATATAATTTTTCAACTTCGAAGCGAGTAATTTAAAATTTTAGTTAATCGAAATTAGGATTTCTTTCAATCTGGTACTGCTCGGCAATTTTTATAATTTACTACAGTTATAGTATGTTTCCACCGACTTTAAATCAAGTATTTTTAAGTAAATCACTTCAAAGTGTTTCCACCGAGCTTGTGAGTGATTTTTTGTTCGAATTTTCGTATTCAATTTATGTACGTGTAGGTGGGCACAGCAGCTGTAATGTGAATTTTATTCACATGTAGTTGACATTTAAAATTTATTAAATATTCCTTAATGTCATTTTTTCGAAATTGTCAATCACTATTGATGGGTGACCCAGGGATGGAGTTTGTAATTTTAAAAGCAGCGCAGCGTTGCATACATAAATTGAGTTCGAAAAATAGTATTTTCGGCATTATTTAAAATAAATCAACTACTTTGAGATGATTTATCCATATGCAAAATGTATGGTAAATCATGTATAAATGAACATGATTTGCACAAATCATCATGATTTGTCTAAATCATGCCGGTGGAAACATACTATAATTCTGTCACATAAAATAGAGTTACCAGATCCTATAACCGTATGACAGTTTGATTTCTGTCGGCAAATTCGTGTCTTTAAAAACCAGCTCCTATTAGTTATTATTTCGGAGAAAAAAATCTATAATTTTTTTTTAGGAAAATATGGGTGAAGGAAAAAATTTCTATTGTAACAACATACACATCTAATTGAAAATTGCATTAATTGAGAATAAATTACAAGACAAAACATGCATGTAAAGAGTATAATTAACAAACGCACAAAAAAATTAAGAAAAAGCAATAAGAAAAAAAGAAAAATATCCTGAAGAAGTTAACCAAAGGTTAACGAAATATCGAAGTAATAAAATAATAATAAACATTGACCTAAAGCTCAAAAAATTAGTTTAATTGAAAGTGCCAACTTAAAAAAAAAATCAAACAAACCTTTTGTTTTCTTTTGAGTCCATTGAAAGTTCCATAACATTAAAAAGTTGCGCAAATTCTTTATATATACAACCGTTTGTCAATTATTTTATTTTTATTTTATCTGCATTCATATCATTTTTTATTATCATTTTTTTTTTAATTGGTTTTTAATAATAAATAGTTAATCGTTTATTATTTGTATCACTTTTGGAAATATTTTTGTTCCATTAACCATATCAGCAATAAATATCATTTAATTGTTGTTTATACTTATTCTTTGTTTGTTAGATTTAAAATAATTGAAAATAAATGCAATAATACACACAAAAACAATAATACGCACATATTTACATACATGCGTATGTACATATGTATATGCAAATTGCCATTAAGACTTTTTATTTCTTTTAAATCCTTAAAAATATTTTTAATTATTTCATTTTAATTGCCTTACATTTATCACTTTCTGTTTATATTATTTATAAAATTCCACCTGATAATGCAAAAGGATTAAATAATTTGTACAGGTATATAAAAACTAAATTATACCACGTGCAAGATAACCATGAACTTAATAGCGAAATTACATAATTATATCACGTGCCATACTCCCAGATGCTAGATACACAAATATTTTGTACATCATATTAACCAAGCTAAATAAAAAATATAGAATACATGTATGAATTGGTTTGAATTGAATTGATTTTGAATTCATTCAAATGAAGTAGAACAATGAATCAATTCAATTCAAATAAGCTGGTAATGAATTGCTAATTATTTTTTCTAATTCATTTGAATTAATTCAAAATCAATTCAATTCAAGAATTGCAATTCACTTTGACAAATTCGTTTTTAACAAATTCATTTGAATTGACTCAAATTTCATTCAATTCAATTCAATGATTCATTTACATCCCTGATACATAGATAAAGGGGGCACAAGGAAGGAACTCGGCTTCTTTTGCTGGTATATTTATTACAAAAAGATAGGGTATTAGTTCCGTTTTATAACAGAGGTCAGTTAGGCCCAATAATTGACTGATCAATTATGTGTTATTTATTTTATTTAGTAACAAATTGATTTTTTCAGTGCAAAGTTGAGATACATTTAAATAATACTTAAATGTCCAACCTTTCGTATATACATATGTAAGTTCTAATTAAGTTTTTCGAGCATACCATATGTTTTTATGTTTGTGTGTGTTTATTGAAAACATGTACATGAATATCATGTGGTCGTATTAAAAAAAAAATCGTTTAATTTTCATAAAAATATAACATATACAGTAAATAGTTTCATATCATGGGATAAATAAATAGAAAAATGCTTTCGGATATTCTTTTTATGCAATTTTAACTTTCTACATGTTGATAACCTAACTTTGTTATTTACATTAAACATCTGGTTTCTTTTAGAACTATCGACATTTCACAGTGCTACCATACTTTCATAGAATTATAAATTATAAAATTTATTTTCACGTATTGCCGGGAACACAACTGGGACGAACAACGAATTTTTGTGACTCCAATATTATTGATCGTCAAAAATTAAACTCATTTGTTAATACGTTTATACGCGCACTATTTGCAAATATATACAAATATTTGCAAATAAATCAACTCACTGTTTATACGGCATTGTAAATAATTAAAAACTTGGCAGCACTTCTATACAAATGTTAATTATGTTAACAAAAAAATTGTGTAAATGTATAAAATAACAAATAACAAAAAATGATTTGTTTTTATTGTCATTATTTTCTTCTATCAATGTTTTTTTTTGTGCAATATATATCAATTTATTTGTTTTTTATTAGGAAACATTTGTAAGTGTGGCAACCTCAAGCATTTTATTTGCAAACAGTGCGTTAAGGTAGGATCACACGATTGACGCAATGTACCAATTATTGCTCCATTTTATATGCCAATCGTGTGATTTCACAATTTTTTGTCCCATACGACAATCGAGAACAATATTGTGGTGATTTGACGCAATCAAATGCAACTCTGGTGCGGCAATCGTGTGAACGATTGATAGACAACCATGCCCCAATAAAAATGCTAAAAATGCACCAATATTTATTGTGTTCTCGAGCGGCAATCAAAGAAGCCAATACGCGACAATTTTTGAAGTGTTTTTCTAAGTACTGTAAATTTCAACTTACTTTATGTATAATTATAACTTATTTGAAACGTTAACATGGAACTGTGATCCAATCTTTAACCCATATATTTAGCTTTTATTCGTTTAAAAGAACGAAAATCGCCTCTGCTCTGTATATTTAATGAGCACAAAATATACAAAGCAGAGGCAATTTTATTTCTTTTAAACGAATAAAACATTTTCACGTACAAAATAAAACAGACAAAAAGTATTTCTTTTTAAAAGAAAACTATTTGCACGTAAAACAAAACAAACTAAAAACTACCGCGACAGCTGTTTGTTTGTGTTGCCGCAAGTTAGACCAATCGTATGACTATGATGCGGCAATTATTGCCACAAATTCATTCTTCGAAAATTTGTGGCAATCAAATTTTTAAATTTTTTTCATGTGACTGCAACGTATTTGATTGGGACAATTCTATTATTGTGCACCAATTCACCATAATAAAAATTGGTGTATTTACGGCAATCGTGTGATCCTACCTTTAATCGTGAATAGTTTTCTGAATTAGTAAGTCGCAATAAAAACAACAATATGGTGGCAACAAATTACAGTTTTATTTGCAAATAAGCCGTGCGTATAAACGTAGTATGTTTTTTATTGAGGTATAGAACTTTAAGTTGGCATCACTTTTTTAACTGGCGGCCATTTTGTCAGCTGTCAAGTGATTAATATTTAGTTTGGTTTGCCATTTCATCATGAACAGGTTGACAAAAGAACAACGCTTGCAAATCGTGCAAATTTATTTCGAAAATAATGGTTAAGTTCGCGAAGTTTACCGCAAGCTCCGTCCATTTTATGGTCGACATAATCGTCCATCAGAGCAATTAATTCGGTTAACCTGTCAATTGGCCACCAAGATCGTGTGATTTGACACCATTGGATTATTTTCTTTGGGGATATGTGAAGTCGCTCGTCTACGCCAACAAACCAGAAACGTTAGGGGACTTGGAAGCCAACATTCGTGGCGTTATTGCCAACATACGGCCCCATATGCTCGAAAAAGTGGTTAAAAATTGGACCTGTACAATTGGCTTTATTCGAGCCAGCCGCGGCGGCCACATGCCCGAAATCATATTTAAACGTTAATGACATAAAATTATCCTTCCAATAAAGCCAAATTGATGGACATTAAAACGATTTTCTTGTGTTTTATTTCAATTCGAAGTTCTATACCTCTAAAAAAAACACCCTGATTTTTTTATTATTTTTTTTTTCAAATAAAATTTTTTATTTCTATGAGAACAGTAACGGCCTGTCCCTCTATGTGGACAGAAAAAGTTCGATCGATTGCTCATGTATCTATGTATATTGAAAAGAAAGCAAATTTTCGTATTTTATTGTTGTTTTCAATACAAGTTGTCGATCGAACGTTTTCTCTCGACATCTTGGCACAGGTGGTGCAACAGATATTATTTCGATTGTGAAAATATAGATAGTTTGACACCTGTACGCATCCTTTTTGAAATTGTCTGTAAAAACCTAGATATTAATGACCGAAATCCAACATTATTCGACCAGTTATCCCTATTTGAACAAAGTTCATCAGCATGGAGAAGTGGCTAATTGGAACATAAAAGAAAAAGTCTGGTGTGTATTGGTTGGTTGGTTGGTTTACGTGGCTGCTCACTACACGGAAGCATTCAAGTAGAATCTACATGATTCCTTTTTGAAAGGACTACTACACTCATCGGTGTCAAACTATGTAGAAACGTATCTAAGTATTCTGATACGGTGATCGTTACTAGATCCAACCCGTCGCGTTGAGATATCTGATAAGGTCACTCAACACAATCTCAGATAGATCTGAAAGATCATCTAGTACATGACTGCCTAAAAATTTTTGTCTCGAGAGATGCAAAGCTGGGCATTCGCAAAAGAAAGTGGAAGATTGTTTCTTCTTTGCTTACTTCTCGACAACTTCGGCAGAACTCATTATAGGACAGACCTATCTGGTGTGTATATAAAAAAAAAATTATTTCTTTTTAAATTATTTTGTTATTTCTGAATTGAGTGTCATTAAGAAAATATGCCCTCTTTGTGATAATCCAAAACTTCATGGTGTCGCTTCTTTTGCCTTAATCAAGTTTTACATCAATCGAGGGTGTCCTGTATATTGCACACACGAAGAGTTTGTTGCAGTTGTTGTTGGTGTTGTTGTGTAAATATAGAAAGTAATAATAAAAAAATTATTTTATTTAATGTTTTTAAATTATATTATAAGTGAAATTTATTTGCTGGTGCTTAAGCGATGTTTATATGCATTTCATTGTTGCTTTAACAAATCGTCAGTAAACTTCAACCACACATTTTGAAGTCTACTGACGATTTGTTAAAGCAACAATGAAATGCATATAGACATCGCTTAACCACCAGCAAATAAATTTCACTTATAATATAATTATGACAACATGTCGAATAATAAATCTCTTGAATGTTTTTAAATTATTTTAAACATCATTTTGCATCCACTGTATAAAATTTTATTTTTACATTTGAACATTTAAATTCAAAACTTTTATATACTGCATTGACATACATATTATGTATGTATGTACATATATTCCATAAAAATATTTTTATTTTATGTTCTTTTTTTATTTTATTTCATTTTACACTTTCATCTTTAATTATTAAGTATTTTCGTAAGAATTTCATTTTAATTTCTCTTTATTTAAATAAAATTGCTCTTAATTTAATTATCAAATTCTTCATATTTTTGTGGTATTTTCTTGGTCATGCAAATTTTTATTTCTTGTATACGATTTGAACAAACGCTAATCACAAACTGTTGCAGCCGCCGCTAAATATAAATACATAGAATGAAATAAAAAAAAAGTAGTAAATTTCAAATCAAATTTCAATGAAGAAGCAAAAAAAATATTGCTGAGCATACCATACGTACAGTGTGGCCAGATTGGATGTTATTAAAAGTCCATTTTAAGACAATTTCAAAAGAAATAAGTAAAGAAAAATGTAATTATTGTAAACATTTGGCAGCTTCATTTAATTTGGGTCTACAATTTGCTTTCTAATTAAACTCTATAGCGGTTTGTTGCCTTTCTCCTTTTTGCTATGTTTTATCCAACTAAGACTCCATAGATTAGAGATGAGAATGCGCGTAGGATTATATCACGTGAGTGAAAAAGTCACGAAACTCAATTTCTTTACTTTTGAAAACTTTGCAATTGCATAGAATTTATACTCGTGCTCCATAGTGAATACTTATTTCTTCATGATATACATACAGGTAACCCTCGATTTACGCGGTACTTTATTTACGAGATTTTTTACGGGAGTTAAGGATTTGTTACAGTTTAGAACATTTATGCTGAAAATTTTGTAAAAAGCGTTGTGGGGGCGTTACGTAATATGTGAATAGCCCCTATTCTCATGTTTTGATTTACTCGAAATGCTAAATTTTTTGTCCCAAAAAAAAAGATTTTGCACCAATAGTGAACATTATTTTACGCGAATTTGATTTTAAAAGTTTAAAAGAAAACGTAAAATAAGTCAGGCGAAGAAGCACAATGTATGTATATTTTGACTAACATAAGTACATACATACATGCATACATATGTATGTACCAGACAATGACAATGAGTACTCAAAAAATATATACATATGTACTCGTAAGTAAATACCCAATCAGCAATTTTGCTTGAAATCAAGTGTAAAACAACCGTTATTCAAGCCACACATTTAATTGTCAAAGGTTGAATTATGCTTGACTTACACTTTAATTCAATAGCATTCTCCAGTGAAAAGGGAACTTGAATTCAATTCGAACACTTCAGTTGTAGTACAGTGTAATTCAAGCCTTGAATTATACTACAATTAAACCTTGTATTATAATTGAATTCAAGTGTATTTCAAGCTTCAAAAACAATGCTCTGAAAATATAAAGCAATTCCTTTGTATTCCATAAATAATTGTCTACACAACGTATGCGTTTATACGTTCTGAGTTTTGTTCTGTAACTTGCCACATACAATTACACTGATTCTACTTTTTTGACACATGCATAAAACGCAACAACGCATGGAACGGATGGTATGGACTGACCTTCAGCTTAAGCCGATTCCAACATACAAGAGCATCTCTATTTCGTTTAGGCAAAAAACTAAACTACGTTACAACCAAGAATGATAAAATAAAGATTACGCCTTGCACATGATTTACCGTTTGATGACGTAGTAGTCCCCTAGCAAAGGTTACCAAGTTTGTATTATATGCGAAATTTATAATTTCTTGCAAAAAAATTATGTATTTTGTGGCATTTGGCAGCCCTGTAATTAACTTACTCAGAGAAACCTTCAAGGAAAAAATTAAATCAGATTACATAAACTGCAAGTTTTGTGTAATATTTTATAATAAATACATATAAATAATATTAAAATAATGAAAATTATATAGAAAGTGTTTAAATTTGGTTGTTTAAAACCAAAAACTAAAACTAAGAAAAATAAAAAACAAAATAAAGTGAAGAGATAAGAAAAAGAGGAAATATAAAATGTATGTGTAATAGTTCTACTGCTGAATTTTACTAGCCAATGAGAACACAGGGTGAGTGACGTCAGAGTTCCATCATGCGCAGAAAAGCTTTTTTATTCTTGCGCGATGGCGTAATCTTTATTTTATCATTCTTGGTTACAACCACAAATAAAAAGGCACATGCGTATCAAACTAATGGACTCAATAATTTAAATTCTTATTGAATGAACTATTTTTATTAATTAATGTGATTTTCTAATGAAGTGTGTGGCTGCACAGAAAAATGTCGGCATTTGCCCCAGCTCAGAAGCCTAGTTTAATTTCTCTTCTCTTGTTTAGAAAATCACATTAATTAATGAAAATATTTCGTTCAATAAGAATTGAAATTACTGAACTTAAGCCCGATTAAGGAAATATTCCTGATTAAAATTCATTCTAGTTAAAATTTAACATGTATCATTTTCATTTAATTTAAAAAAAGTAAAAACGGGAACGTTAAACTGAAATTATTATTCACACCCACAGTAAACAGACATGTTCATGCTGAAACTTATAATTTAAAATCAGGCCTTTCCACGCCTAACGCATTTCGCCAAAAATGTTTGAGTTTTTTTCTGTAATTCATTAAAAAACAATCTTAATCTTAATCTTAATCTTAATCTTAATCTTAATCTTAATCTTAATCTTAATCTTAATCTTAATCTTAATCTTAATCTTAATCTTAATCTTAATCTTAATCTTAATCTTAATCTTAATCTTAATCTTAATCTTAATCTTAATCTTAATCTTAATCTTAATCTTAATCTTAATCTTAATCTTAATCTTAATCTTAATCTTAATCTTAATCTTAATCTTAATCTTAATCTTAATCTTAATCTTAATCTTAATCTTAATCTTAATCTTAATCTTAATCTTAATCTTAATCTTAATCTTAATCTTAATCTTAATCTTAATCTTAATCTTAATCTTAATCTTAATCTTAATCTTAATCTTAATCTTAATCTTAATCTTAATCTTAATCTTAATCTTAATCTTAATCTTAATCTTAATCTTAATCTTAATCTTAATCTTAATCTTAATCTTAATCTTAATCTTAATCTTAATCTTAATCTTAATCTTAATCTTAATCTTAATCTTAATCTTAATCTTAATCTTAATCTTAATCTTAATCTTAATCTTAATCTTAATCTTAATCTTAATCTTAATCTTAATCTTAATCTTAATCTTAATCTTAATCTTAATCTTAATCTTAATCTTAATCTTAATCTTAATCTTAATCTTAATCTTAATCTTAATCTTAATCTTAATCTTAATCTTAATCTTAATCTTAATCTTAATCTTAATCTTAATCTTAATCTTAATCTTAATCTTAATCTTAATCTTAATCTTAATCTTAATCTTAATCTTAATCTTAATATTAATCTTAATCTTAATCTTAATCTTAATAATTGGGCACATTGTTCAAATTCCTACAAAAATTACAAGAAACTTTACAGTCTGGCATCATCAAAAGCAATAGAACAAACAAGTAAAAACAAAAGTACGCCATTTTCGGATGAAAATTAAAATAAAAAATGCTTTGAAAACCAAAAAATCGGCAACAACAATACTAAGTAAATAACAAAACAAACAAAATTCAAATTAATTTAAGGCTATAGTACACGACATGTAAAAATGTAGATGTGCATGTGGTTGTGACGTCACGAGAATTTTCAACATGTTAGTTGCATATTATTAAATTAGTAGTAGTGGCTATATGCCGTCAAAATTGTATAGTATTTTTGTTCCAAAATCCAAATAAGACACAGTTAGCCGAATTAAACACATTTTCAAAGGCGGCACATGCGTAAAGATGTGAATTTCTACATTTACATGAGTTAGTACACGGCATGTAGCCAACGTAGCTTCATGATGACGTCAAAATTACGTCAGAGCCACATGTACATGTGGCTTCTCACATGCCGTGTGCTGCAGGCTTTAGGGAAGAGACGAAATTGTACGACATGCACACAGAAAGTGTTGCCAATAATCCAGCTCTTTTTGCTCAGCTTTTTTTAAATATTTCTGCAGCGTACTTTTTTGCTTTATAGTGTTTTCACACTGACATGGTTTTAATAAAAGTTGGTTTTAACTAGGGATGTAACGATACGCCATTTCGCCGATCCGATACCGATATTCAAAAATAAATATCGCCGATACCGATTCCGATACCGATACGCATATTGAAATTGAGCTCAAGTAAAAAATTAACAAAACTCAAGTAGAGTAATTCTTCTATTATACAAAATAAGTGTTTATTAATGAGCCATTCAAATCATCAAAATTTTCAATACATTTCAGTTTCTAAGATTCAAACTGCAAAACGTCTGCAGTATTTATGATTTTACAAAATAAACGATGGCATTCAGTTTAGATTGGCTCAAGATTTAAAATTGATATTAATAAGACTTAAAAAAACTCTAAAGAAAAATATAAGAAGTATCGGCGTATCGACAGTAAAATATCGCCGATATCGATATATCGGAAAACCAGCAGTATCGCCGATATGTCGGTATCGGTATCGGTCATTCCTAGTTTTAACGTTAAAACCAACTGTTAAAATCTGGTTTTACCATACAAATTTGTTTTTGTTAAAACCAACTTAAAACCATTTTTGAATTGGTTTTAAGTTGGTTTTATGAAATGCAACCTTATTTTCGCTGTGCTAAATTCAGTGCTGCCAAGTTTAAATTACCGGAAGCAGCTGATAATATTTATGCCAGTGAAAAAGAATAGATACCAATTGATATATTTGCAACTTAAAAATATATGCAGCGGCAATAATTATCAAAAAAAAAATATGTGAAGAAAAAGTATCTTTTGGACTAAAAACAACGAAAATATTTTCACTGACCTCTGGGAAGTGAAAATAGACGATACGACTGACATCCATCTGCGGAAAAGAAGGTTAAGCTTATAATATATTTGTGCATTTTTTTATATAATATGATTTCCAAGCACATATTTTAAATGTTCATTTACAAAATATGTATACAATAATTTCTATTTTAGGGCGCATTGTAAAATTTCTGAGTTTTTAATGCAAACAAAAACAACTGTTGCACAGGGTGTCAGATAAGTATTATAAAATGCTCAAAAAAATACAGCAACAAATACACGCATTTCTACAGTATATTTATTTTATTTTGAACAAATTTATAAGACAGCCTGTTGTTTAAAACCTGAATTTATCAAACTTGCAGTGGGAACACAAAATCAGCTGTTTATGGTTTTAACGTCAAAACCAGGTTTTAACTTTCGGTGTGACAACAGTATTAGCTAGTTTAAAAAAAAACTGGCAAGCTAACATGAATGGCACTTCGTTTAGCTTTTGTGCATACATTTTGGGTCAATTGCCTCTGGTTCGTATTCCAATTAGTAAAATTTTATGATCACTTGCTCAATAAACAAACATATGAGAAGAAAAGAAAACGAAACATTTTTCAATTTTCCGTTTAATATAATTTTATTGTACTGATAACCCAAATAAACGTTAGTTCAATCTCTTCGCAGCGTTTTGCTTGTGAAATTTTGGCAGCACTGGAGATAAAATAAGAAAAAAAAATGCACAATTAAAGCATACTCATTCATTTATATGGAGTACAACAAAAGTAACATAATTTTATACACACATTTATTAACAAATTAGTTTTACACTCATGAAAAACAACAAACTTTAATTATGATTAACATACAGTAGTGGTCAAAATATTAGCAACCGAAAATTAGGCTTCACCTATAATTGATTTTTCAAAACCTGATTTAGTTCCTTGTTTTTTTTTTATTTATATAGGGTCCGCCAGATAAATTTTTTTTGAAAAACAGGGCGCAAAACATCGAGTGTAGCTTCGGCTGTGTGGCACGTAGCGCCGTCCTGTTGAAACCAAATGTTGCCAATATCCTCCTCTTCCATTTTTGTGAACAAAAATTCGTTCAACATGGCCCAATAACGATCGCCATTGACTGTAACGGCCACTCCTTGCTCATTTTCGAAAAATTATGCCTCTGGACCAAAATCCGAACCAAACAGTGACTCGTTTTGGGTGCGTCGGCTTTTCAATGTATGCGTGGGGGGTTTCTGTGCCACAAATGCGACAATTTTGCTTGTTTACATACCCGCCAAGATCAAAATGAGCTTCATCTGAAAAGATGATTTTTTTTTGGCAAAATCGGCATCTTCTGTAAGTCGATCGCAGGCCCACTTAGCGAAGCGTTGTTCAAGCGTATACACAACCATATTCGTTCAGCGGAAGGATAAAACTAATTATCTGTCAAATCAGACATTAGCTAAGTGTTACCACTCACAAAATAAGTACTAGTTGAAAAAAAACGTCACATGGCGGACCCTTTACTAATAATGATTTTTATTTTAACAGCAAAAAAGATTTTCACTATTGCTTTAAAGTGCAGAAACACGTGTTTTTGTAATTTTGACCAAAGATTATTCAATTTAATTTAATTATATGAATAATCTTTGGTCAAAATTACAAAATGTAAATTTTTTTCTATATTACTTCATTAAAGAACGAAAAAAAATCATATTTTAAAAAAGAAAAGGAAGGATCTTTAAACAACAGTTAGGGCTACCACTCGAAAAAGAAAATTGAGCAAAACAAATATAGGTTTTTGAGTAAGTCCATTTTAAAAATTTCAAAACTTTGCAGATATTACATTTTTGCAAAAAATAAAAATTGTTCTTACATTTTTTGTAGTCCCAAATATTTTCTTTTAAACGACATAAAAGTCATCTCTCTATATGAGACAATTTTTGAGATATTGGAAAAATAAACTGAACACTTTCGGCAAATTCTGTAAAATTATCAAATTTTGAAAATGACATAACTTTTGAAAAAAAAAAAAATTCTAATTTTCTAATTTTTTCCGTTTGTATATGTATGTTATAGGATGAAAGAGACCATCTGGCCAAATTTCATCCAAATCGAAAGGGGTTGTGTCTAACTCTTAATCGATTAAACATGGAATTACCCATATGTATATTTAGTGTGCATCTTAAGAATAATTAAAGTTGATGTGGCTGCAGGGGTAAGCGATGAGTTCCCAGTTCAAATCTTGGCCGGGGAAGCCAATTTATATACAAACGAAAAATGTTCTGATGCCTGCGCCAAACACACGTAAGGCAAATAATTAATAAAATACAATTACTACATTAAATAAAATTCATGTTGTTCCAACTTGAAATAACTTTGATTCAACATGATTTTTCAATTTGATTTTAACAGTACGCAAATGTTGAATCAACGTGAAATAAAGTTATTTTAAAAGGAAAAATTTTCTTTGAAAATTACTATAAATCATATCAGATTAACATGAAACACTTATGAAGCAAAATCGTTGCCGAAAAAAAGATGAAATTAACCTTGTTGACGTAGATTTTAAGTTGAAATTTTTTCGGTGTGTATATTAAAAATGTTTCAAATGAAAGATACGAGTATTTACATATTTAGGGCAAATTTCTGCAAGCGCTTTCTGTTTAGGAGACCACTTGCAATGTTTTCCACTTAGTTGATTTTCATTAGTAATAAAATTTTACAAGTACATATGTTCATATTATAGCAACTTTCTGTTTTCGCGATTGCTCATTCTAGTGGAGTAACATATTTTTATTTTCACATTTAGATATTTATTTTAAAAAAATAAATTAGTATGTATAATCTAACCAATTTCAATTGTCAAATTTACTGTTCATGTAAACTGTTGTTGGAACTTCAATTTACTAAATTTTGTCTAGGGATTTGTTATTCTATTTTTATAGTAACTATCTATTTTTTTGGTTAAGATGACTAATTTGAAACATTTACTGCATTGATAGTTTAACCTGTTGCGGCAAAAAAAAAATTTTTTTTTTTTTTGGTAACAACAACCAACATAAATTTTTACAGTTCTTTATGTAGGAGGGCATTGCATTTAAAATTGATTTTTTAGTTAAACCAGCCAATTCTGTAACTTTAAAAAATCAATTTTTTGCTTACTTTTAAATGCGAAATTTAATAAAAATTACAATTACTATTTTCTTGGTTAATTTAACAGATATGCACAGTTGAAAAACAAATCCAAAATAATAACCAAGTCCAATCTTACTATATACGGTTGGTAATTTTAAGCTGAATAAAAGTTGTTTTTTAGATAATCAAACTTTCTGTAGGGTTAATGTAAGCAATTTTACCTGTTACGTTACTTACGGTCTATGTAAAGTGTTATTGCATTTTTTTTATAATTAAAGTTAGAACGATTTAGTTTTGTTTGGTTGTAAACACACGAGTTACAAATAATAATACCACCCCTGACAAGTTTGATAAGTTTTCAGAAACAATAAGTTAATAAAATATTTACATATATGTAACTGTAAAATTGGTACATAAGCAAAAAATTGTTGAATAAGTCAATCATTTAAAGTTAAACAACATTGAAATTATTGGGTTTTATTGCATTTCCGATCTTCTGCTTTAATAGAATATTGTATGCGAAAAAATCAATTTGCACTGCACGCACCGGCCGATTCTTATAAAATTTAATTTTTTTCTCTTAATTTAGTCAGTCAGTCATGAGCTACTACTGACTACTCGTTATAGTTTTTGCCTTAAAAAAAATTATAAAGCCATTCCAGTGTGCGATGTTGACGATAACAACTGGATTAAACTCTCACTCGAACACAAATTTTGGACACACCTTTTAATGTTACATATATCTTAGATCTATCTTAAGCTATTATAACCCCCCTTTTAAAACCAAAATAAATTAAAGAAAATTAAGGAAAATAAAATGAAAATGTCCATAAAAGAAATAAATTAAAGAGTTCATGGTCAGCTTAGTAATCCATTTGATACAACCTTCACATTACATGACTAAAAAGCATGCACGTTCAATCGTACAATAAAAAATATATTAAGCTTAAAACTTGTAACATCATAACATGCATGTGCTAGGAAACTTAAAACAAAAAAACCAGTAAGAGAACAGAGAAATAGAACAGAAAAAGAAGTTTGATATAAAAAAAAAGAATTGTCAGTCATCGTCAGCAGCATTCAGTGAATGGAAAACATAAAATCAACAACAATACGAAAATTCGTGCAACGTCAATAGTGCCGCCAGAAGTAGTTAAAAATAAACCAGAAACATCTGTACGTCATTAAAAAAATATATATATGTATATATATATGCTTCGTATTCACTTATGGCGCAGCAAGTCATGGAAATTTTTCTAAACTTTATTTAGTTTATTTTGGCTAATCGCCTCTTCTATCTCATACAGTTGTTGTTTTTTTTTTTTTTTTTTTTTTTTTTGCTTAAGCAATTCGTTGGCATATTAAGACAATAAGTGTACAAATGAATCTTCCTCTTCCCCTTTTGCATGGAATGAAAGGGCTATATATGTATGTATTTGCTTTCATTTTTTTTTTAACTAAACAAACATACACACATACATATGTATGGTTTCCTAAAATCTCAAAAAGCAAAGTAACGGTGACGTATGACTAATATAACCACACATACACATTGTTACGGCGAAGAACATATGCGGTGACGTATGATCATTATTAAGGAATGAAAATAAAGTATACAAAGTAATGAAAACACGCAAGAACTAAGGATTAGGGATTGACACATAGTAAAGGGTACCCTATACTTTTTGAACTTCTCAAACAAAAATAATGGGTTATTCAGTCAAATTGTAAGTATAGGGTGTTTTTTTTAGAGATATAGAACTTCGAATTGAAATAAAACACAAGAAAATCGTTTTAATGTCCATCAATTTGGCTTTATTGGAAGGATAATTTTATGCCATTAACGTTTAAATATGATTTCGGGCATGTGGCCGCCGCGGCTGGCTCGAATAAAGCCAATTCTACAGGTCCAATTTTCAACCACTTTTTCGAGCATATGGGGCCGTATGTTGGCAATAACGCCACGAATGTTGGCTTCCAAGTCCCCTAACGTTTCTGGTTTGTTGGCGTAGACGAGCGACTTCACATATCCCCAAAGAAAATAATCCAATGGTGTCAAATCACACGATCTTGGTGGCCAATTGACCGGTTAACCGAATTAATTGCTCTGATGGACGATTATGTCGACCATAAAATGGACGGAGCTTGCGGTAAACTTCGCGAACTGAACCATTATTTTCGAAATAAATTTGCACGATTTGCAAGCGTTGTTCTTTTGTCAACCTGTTCATGATGAAATGGCAAACCAAACTAAATATTAATCACTTGACAGCTGACAAAATGGCCGCAAGTTAAAAAAGTGATGCCAACTTAAAGTTCTATACCTCAATAAAAAAACACCCTATACTTACGACTGGGTGGTACATACACTTTTTGCATTATTGTAAGCAAACTTTTTTGCTGGGTCGTTTCGCTTGGTATTACTTATCATGAATAGTGCTATTTTTTACCATCAAAATTTTTTACTTTTGAACGTAACTTGTAAGTTTTTCTAATAAAAGTCTAGATTGTGAACTCTATAGAAGTAAAATCTATACATATGTATATACGAACCATGAATCTAGTGCTATTTTTTTACCGCAACTATATGTAGTGACATTTTGGAAGTAGAGAAAAAGTCGTTCCTGAATAATTACTTCCAATTGCAATTTTGAACGCAGTTTGCCGTTTCTGACGTATCAAATCGTGTTACATAAACCAAAAGTAGAACTGTCGATTCTTACGTTGCAACGCGTTGTATAGTGTGTTTTTTTTTTAGAGTGTCACAAATTTGAATTGGCATCAGTGCTTTATTTGAGCACCTATTTAACATTTAACATATGTACATACATATGCATGTTTGCATGTATTTACTGGTATGTAAGTATGTGCGAGTATGTCATTAATTAATTTTTAATTCATTTGTTTCTTTTTTGCAAAGAAACTCCTGTGTATTACGACGTTTGGATAATATGCGGCGAGATAAAAGAGAAGCAGGTGTTTGCGTTAAAAAAAATTATAACAAAAAAAATAACAAAGCACCTTGCTAAAAAAAAACAACAATATTATTATTAATGTCAACAGCAAAAGGTAAAATTACAGCATAAAAAGCATACACACCAGAGAACTGTATGAGTTGATTCACTTTCTTTTACAATGCTTTTGTTTTGTTCTTTGAGGTAGTTTACACGGGCATAATTATGCTGGCACAACATACCAGTTTGTAGGCAAATTCGGTGAAGAGAGTGGTTTTGTATTTGGCATCATTTTTCAACCAGCTTCAACCCCGCATTAGCAGCACAAAACCAATACATATGCACATGCGAAATCACAGGTTCGGCGTTTTTTTTTAACAGAGCGTATTTAGTTTTTAGTTGACCATCGTCGTGGAAACATGAATTTGAAAGAAGAAGGGGGTTGGTCACGCCAACAAAGAAAAATTTTTTAATTTAACCATTTTTTTTAAGTTTAATAATAGTTTTTATGTTTCATCGAAGTTATTTCAAAAATGTTTATTTACTTCCTTGTTTTTTCGTGTTGAATAAATCATATGGAAATAACATGAACAAGATTTTATTTAATTCTTATAAAAAGAAGTTACAAAATATAATTGTGGATAGTATAACTATTTAGAACTATAAACATATATTCACATGAATTCATAAAAGATATTAAAAACAATTTTTTAATTTTAATTTTTAGTAAATAGATATGGATTTATTAAAAAAAAATATTTACTGCCTTATTTTTAAAAAATATTTGATGGTTATTCAAAGCTTAAATAACGTATTTTGTATGGAAATATTTCAATTAAGAGTTAAATAAGCTAAATAAGCATTAAATATTTTGTATGAATAAGGCAGTTTATTATTAAATAAATACACACGGACTGGACAGTATAGGTTCGATAGTATTAGCAAAGGGTAGTAAACCCTATACTCAGTTTCATGAATTTGGTGATCAATTTTTTTTATGGGCCTCCAAAGATTTAGAAAATATGTGCGCCCTAGAGCTAGCTCTAAACTATATACAGCTGTGTGCATTATAATAGGAGTGGTGTTACCCAATATTTTGATATTTTTAAATCTTTACTCTGGTAACACTATTATCATGCGATATTCTAACGGTAATTACATTGTATTGTATAAAGTAAAACAGAAAGCAAATGATCCCGACAAATCTTAAGTTGATAATTTTTATCAGTAATTAATCTCTTTTCCTTTGTTCATAAAAATAGGAGTGCCGTAATTTTTTCAAAAATATAGGATTTCACGTTCAAAAGTAGTTTAAAAGATTAAAAAGTAAATATCAGTTAGTGATTCTAGAACCATTTAGTGTATTTATTCAATAAAATTCAATGTTTCTTTAATAGTGGGACGAGGAAAGCACTGTAGTGAAGAAAAGAGAAATTTAATTAGAAATTTAAGAAATCAAGGCAAAACTTATAAGGAAATTGGAGAATTATTGTCGTGTTCTGACCAAATGATCGCAAATGCCTTATCGTTCAAAAAGAAGGCCGAAACTCGGGGGCCTAAGCGCAAAACTTCGATAGTGGACGACCGTCGTATAGTAAGGCTTAGCAAAAGTGATCCTTCAGCGTCCTCAAACATGATTCAAAAAGAGCTTGGTTTGTCCGTTAGTACCTCCACTATTCGTAGGCGACTGATAGAGAGCAACTTATTTGCTAGGAGTCCCAGAAAAGTTCCATTGCTAACAAAGAAACAGGCAGCCGCACGTTTGCAATTCGCTCAAGAGCACATCAGCTGGACAAAGGAGAAGTGGAGGAACATACTGTAGAGTGATGAGAGTAAAATCATTTTATTTGGTGGAACGGGTTCTAGGCAGTATGTCCGAAGGCCTCCCAACACAGAATATGCAGAAAAATATACCAGAAAAACAGTAAAGCATGGTGGTGCTAAAATCATGATATGGGGGAGCTTTTCATACAACGGAGTTGGTCCACTTTACCAAATAAAAGGAATCATGGATCAACATGTGTATGTGGAAATAATGAAGAACATTATGTTAACATATGTAGAGTGGAATATGCCACTAAAATGGGTCTACCAACAGGATAACGATCCAAAACACACGAGCAAATTGGCAAAGGAATGGTTTCGAAGCAATGGTATTAATATAATGTCATGGCCTGCTCAGACCCCATAGAAGATCTATGGGGAGACATTAAGAAAAGTGTTTCAAACAAGAGACCGTCAAACTCAAATGAGTTGTGGAATGTCGTGCGAGATGCGTGGCAAGAAATTCCCCTAGATCGATGTCGTCATCTTATTGACTCTATGCCCCGCAGATGTGCTGCGGTCATAAAAAATAAAGGATATTCAACAAAATATTAATCCAATTTAACATTTTGTAGAATATGTTTACTTTTTTAATCATTGTTAAGTTTAAATAATACAATTTTGTTCAATACTCCTATTTTTGTGAACAGCGAATTCTGAGATAATTTTAGTTAAAAACATATCTACGATATACCACCGCTTTAACAAACTTATTAATTAACATAGACGTTTAAGAAACTATCAATCAATAATTTAACAAAGGAAAACTGGAATAAAATTTTGTTTTTGTTTGTTTTAATGCAAAAAATCTTTTTACTAAGATCACTCCTATTTTTATGCATATACAACTGTATATGGTAATAATGTAGCTCAGAGTCTACCGAACAAATCTTGTTAACATCCTATACCCAAAAAATAGTTATTTCGTAAATTTTTTTGTTGCAAGTAAAAAATTTGTTTTCACTTTTAAGAATAACTTATAGGGACTCCTGATTTTTTGCTATCAATATTGACAAAGTTGTAGCTTGACCCAAAAAGATCTGCTTTTCTTTATTTTTTATCTGCTTCCAGAATTAATGAGCCAGCTTCCAAAATACAGGCTATTGAAATTCCTCCTAAAATAATTGCCAATTCTTCATCACTTATTGTCGCCATATTTCCTCCGCGTATGTTTCCAAATGTGTATAACGAAAGTCAAACACTAACACACACAAAGCTGTGTATACGTATACATTTTATGTCAGATGAATTAGTCAAGTGTAATTTGGAAAAGAACAAAAATTGTGCGGCTTAAAAATTGTTCTCGTGCAAACTACCTCTTTAACATCAATATGTACTAATGATATTGCTTGCAGAGTTACGTCTCTGACAACTGACTGGCATCAACTCACTCTCTTTTTTTTTTTTTGAGTGCTTTTAGTAAAAATAAATAAAAAATTCTTACTGTTGTTTGATTGTTTTGTATAGTAATCAAATAACTCACAAAAGCACGGTGACTAGATGAAGTCTTAAGTTAATAAAACATTGCGTATTAATTAAAAGTTTTTCACGCATTAAAATAATTTATAAAATAAATTGAGCCTAGCTATTTTATTTTATAACATTACATAAAACTATATTTGTCAGAATGGGTTTTAAGAAGTTTTCAAAACAATCATACTAATTCATTGCTTTAGTGAATCATATGAATGAATAGCAATTGCAAGCAGTCTCATTGAAATGAATCATGCAATAGCATGTTTCATTTTTTAATGTTAAGTGCTAGCTCAATATTCATTTTAGAAAATGCAAAATTATGCTATTTAATTCGTAATCATGCAGATCTCTGATACACACCTCTTAAACAAAAACATTGCTGCTGTAGTTAAAACAGTATTGAAGGTAGAAAACTGTTACTTATATGAAGAAAAAATCTATTAAGAAGAATAAGAGTGGCAAGAACAATCTTGCCATACTAATTCACTACCGAACATAATTGTACGATCCATTAACAGAAAAATCCTACAGAAGTCTTACAAACTTTAAAAAATCGCTTTAAAATGGCGCTGTAAGTTCCACACTATTATATAAAAATGCTGCAAAAACATTTGATTTTTTTTAAACATTTTAAATATTATCATAATTTGTGGTGAATTTAAGCTGGTTGACAATAAATACTAAAGGGCTGTGCAAAATGTTCTAAAAGTATTGTATATTCTATTTCGCACTGGGAGCTATTCTGGAAAACGCGTCGAAAAAGTGAAACTTTACATTAAAATAAAAACAAATTTTCAAAAATTGTTCTTGTTTGTAATACATTTCTAAAATGAAATAAACGTGAGAATTTCGACGCGTTTCTCTCTCTTTTAAAAACGGTTAATTTTGTATGCGAAACAAAAACAATTTTTTTACATTTACACAGTTTTGGTTTTGTTCCAAGTTCTGTGTTTTAGTGTAAACATAAATAACAAAACACATACAACGTTTATACGCACGGCTTATTTGCAGATAAAACTGTAAATTGTTGCCATATTGTTTTTATTATTACGACTTACTAATTCAGAAAACTATTCACGATTAACGCACTATTTGCAAATAAAACGCTTGAGGTTGCCACACTTACAAATGTTTCCTAATAAAAAACAATAAATTGATAAATATTGCACAAAAAAATATTGATAGAAGAAAATAATGACAATAAAAACAAATAATTTTTTGTTATTTGTTATTTTATAAATTTACACAATTTTTTTGTAAACATAAGTAACATTTCTATAGAAGTTTTACCAAGTTTTTATATATTTACAATGGCGTATAAACAGGAAGTTGATTTATTTGTAAATATGTTTATTTGCAAACAGTGCGCGTATAAACGTAGTAACAAAATAAAGCAAACATCATTCGAAAAGTGTTTCTCTACAGTTTTGTTAGTGTTTGTGCACACGATTGACGATATTAAAATGGGGCCGACATTGACGGTAGTCAAATGACACCATCTGCATAACCCTTCGTCAGTGATTTCGCTAATGCATACAACTAATTTTTCTATTGATAAAACAATTAATTATTTACCCTTATGGGGAATAAAAGGCGAACATTTTGTTCACGTGAAATATTTTCCGTGAACAACAAATGGTGAACAAAATTAGAAAATAGTGTTCTGACACAACAGCAACGCACATTTCACGTGCACTTTTATTTCCGATAAGGGTGATTAATACATTTTTCAATTAATTGTTCTTTATCTTTTTTTATGCAACGTTTTAATTGACTTCTGCTTTTTAACTTTTTTTTTTTCACTAAAAATTACACATTCACTGACCACGAACTCCCAATTGTAACTGACGCCAACACAAAATCAAAATCTGCCATTAATCATGAAATATATAACACTTTCGTTAAAGATTGTTTTTTAATATTATTGTAGGTGTGCACGAGTATGTGGAGGATTTTATTTAAAACACATTTTGTTTCGTTTTTGGGCCTTTTAAGACTGGCCTCGTACATGCACAAATCAAATATTTAAGCAAATATTACATCACAATGTTAATTGTGAGCAAAGCTAAACAACAATTTTCATTATTTCTAATTTTTATATTTATGATTTCAATACATCAAAACATTTCAATACACGCATACGCGCTTTGTCAATAATGCACTTTATCGTCAAACGACAGCAAATTTTTCATTCGCGCGCGTTCAAACTTTATTTAAATTTATTGCAAAAATCAATTACATACACATAAATTATGCAATTTTTTGTTTTAATTTTATTATTAATAGATTTAAAATGCTCTTTATTTCTTTTAATTACTTTCAATTTAAACCTTTTTTTTACTTTAATTAATTTTTTTTTCTTCTGATTGAACCAAACGACCAAAAAATATACAAACAACGACTAGACCAAAAGAGAAATAAAACCGACTGACTGGCTTTTTGACTGCTAAAGTGTTTTAGTAGTTGCTCTTAGTTAAATTGTTGTTTTTATAGTTTTCTGTCTTCTTCATAGCGAAATGTTAACCCAGTAAACATACGGCCATAGCATTGAGTAGTGATTGCTGATTGCCGATTTTTGTACGAAAAAAAATTTAAATTTGGAATTTCTAACAGGTGTTAAGCTGATACTGTTCTCAGTTTAGTTTACGATTTTATAACTTGCTGTATCTTGGAAACCGTAAGAGGCAAACTCTTGAAATTTTCAAACACGCTAAAGCTAAAAAACCCGGAAATAAAAAAGTCGCCAAAACGAACAAATTGCCAAACCACAAAAATCTCCGAAACAAAAAAAAACGCCAAAACTAAAAATCGCTAAGGACCGAAAAAATCACGCTTATGGGGAATAAAAGGCAATCATTTCGTGCACGTGAAATATTTCCCGTGAACAAAAAATAGTAAACAAAATTAGAAAATAGTGTTCTGACACAACAACAACGCAAACATTGGCTATCACAATTTTAGGGAAAGGGAACACATTTCACGTGAACTTTTATTTCCGATAAGGGTGAATGTTTACCGGGTACTTTATATTTTTTTAAAAATATGTCTACAGATTGTATGTGCTTTAAGTTCATATAGTGTTACATATACTCAAAGAAGGAACCCTTGTTGTACGAGTCAAAGTCGCACTTTACTGAATTTATTTGTATTAACCATTAACTAAGAAGGTGAGTGGAAATTTTAACACGATTTTTTAGTATCTTGCTATATCATCGTCTTTAATATTCAGTTGCATTTTGGTGAATGTGGTAAAAAATATAAAAATTACCACACGTCCATATTTACGCAATATTTTACACTTTTTAAAGAATTTAAATCATGGCATAATTTTTTAATCCGGTTCAAGTTCATTATTTTCAATAATGTTTATAGACTGAAATATTTTATTTATTTGAACATTTCGACTTTGGGTTTGTTGGGACTATTTTAAACAATTGACAATTTTTTTGTTGTGCATTTGTTTTTGTTTATATTTTTTTAGGGTGATGCCATTTGCTTTTGTTTTCTTTAGATTTTTTGTTTTTTTTTTCTTTTTTGCTGCAATTTGTTTTTATATTTTATCTAGTTTGTTTTTGGTACAACTCAGGGCCATTATCAAGATTTTGTTTTGATGATTGCTTAAGTTTTTTTTTGCAAACATTTTCATAGTATTTGTTTGTGCTAAAGAAGTGTTTATGAATGAAATCTTTGTATTTGTTTTGTTTATTTCATTTCCTTTTTTGTGGTTGAGTGATATATTCATTTAAACGGAATGGGAAAACGATTTTTGGTTTTTTTTATAAATCAGATTCAGATACAAGTTGAAAACTTACAAGTTGCAAACAACAATGTAGGGTTTTGCTTTTTGTATACATATGTATATGTATGTAAGTACGTGTGTATATGTGCATACCCTGTAGGAAATATCACTACACTATGAATGATTCACTATTGACTTTGTCGCCAATACTGCTGACTAATTATAGATAGTTCTTTAGGGACCATGTGAAGACATTGGAAACAGATAGTCATTAGTACATTTTAGTAATTCTAGTACATATACACTTTTGATAATGAAATTGCATATTTTGTTAACATTTTGGTGTTTTATTAAACAAATATATAAAAAACGGAAGTTATGCATAAAAAATATAAAATAACAGAGCAACTAATTCATTCATTCGTTCAGCATATTACCAGCATATTATGTTTCGCTGAATTAGTAATGTAAAACAATTACGTATGGATCTGAAAGTGTGACAAATCTTTAACTGATGGCACAAGATCTTCCACAGGGCCAAACCAAAATTTCCATAATTGTCATCTTTCACTTAAAATTTTTTAATTTTCACGTTTTCTACTTTTATACAATATGGATTGTTATTTTATTTATTTTTTTAATTTCTTTTTGTGTATGTTTTTCAAGTATTGCTAAAGACATTTATATTAACCTTTTAATTTGATTTCTTAAAATTATTTTTATAAACACTTAAATTTTGCTTGAAGTTACTTTTATTTTCAAGAAACCAATAAAACAAGAAGAAGCCTAGTTTTTGTATCTGAAAAAATGTTTTCTACCCGTTAAAAACAATATTAATATGCGCTCTGTTGACAATTTCACCAAAATAGTCGACAAAAGTGGTGACTTGGGACACTTAACCCCACGTTTCCTTCAGGGTATGTACATACATAAACACAATTCTTCTTTAAAAATTAAAAAATATACATACACATATTAAATAAGTACAAGGGCAGTTCAGATTTGAAAAGTCAAATATAATATAATATAATTAGCATGCAAATACCTGTGTGCGCACATATGTACTATGTATGTATGCAGATATCGCTCATTTACTCAAACAACGTCATAAGTCAAAAAACTAGTTTGCCAGAAAATGAGTTTAACCCTTAAGTGTATTCCTGGGCCAGGTCAGACAAATACAACAGCAATAGTCGTAGTAAATGAAACAAAATCAAAGTCAGGGCGCAAACAAAAGTACAACATTCGGGTATGTTCTGTATTCCACGTGAAATTAAAACGTGCGGAATTGCCATAGAATTGTTGTTGTAAATTGGAATTTATAACAACAATGCTATGGCAATTCCGAACGATTTAATTTCACGTGGAATACAGAACATACCCGATTGTGTCTTTACATAGACAAACGTCAGTCCTTGATAAAAATAATTTTGTTTCGGATGAGTATACAGAGAGAAAAAATTTTTATTATTTTAATTTTTTTTTTTTTTTATTGATACTGAGATTGTAGAGTTATAAATTAATGTATTACAATGCTATGCATATAGAATAGAAAAAAGTTAATTTTCTGTTCCAGAAAATGAATGATTTTTCAAATATTTTATCAAATAGCTCCTTAGCTTTTGTTATGGAAGTCAGTACAATGAGTTGCGAAGTTCAAAAATCTTTGGAGACAGTTTCAAAATCGGATACAACTTGCAGAGGCAATTCCCAATCATATTGGAAGTGCATGCTACATTCAAGATGAAGCTGAAAATGTGGATGAAGAAGGTTCTGGCGTTGAAGAAGAGATGCAAACTTGTCAACCCACTGCGAAGATGAAAGCGGAAAATGAAAAACAGGAAGTATCAATGTTAAATAGTTTAGTATACTCATATTTGACATTTATTTGTGCATTACCTGCTTCAGCAGAAGATTTTAGGACATTTAAATTTCTAGTTGCATCACAGTAATGCATTTCCGAACAGGCTAATGACTGATTAGAGAAACGGTTCTAGTCATGTTAATTTAAAAAATTTTATTTTTATTTACTAAATTAAATTGAATGAATTGGCGATTTATTTATAGACTTTTTTTAAATGCATATTACAAATTTTCATACAAAACACATATGTAAGAGCCCAGACATACCCAGGTGGCAGTTTGTGCCACATCAGTTAGGTGCTGGGCGTCAGGGCTGAACGCGTTGCATATTATTGTGAATATTTTGAAAAAATTAAAAACTTAGATACATTTGATATTGCT
Source organism: Nowickia ferox (assembly GCA_936439885.1). NCBI lineage: Eukaryota > Metazoa > Arthropoda > Insecta > Diptera > Tachinidae > Nowickia > Nowickia ferox. Next base: position 82,991,753 of record OW387024.1, read on the forward strand.
GACTCCAAGGCAATTGAGGAATCCCAAAAACTTTTAGTCAACAATTGTATAAAGGATGTATAAATTTGATGGAAAACGTTCAGGGTTTCAAGCATATCTAGAATGATTTCTGGGGCTAACGATGCACCGAATGTGGGTGTCGGTTTGGAAAAGAGCTTTTCAATCTACAAAAATGTTTTAACAGATAATCGTAGATCGTTTTGTTTTGAAATTTTAAAGAAGCATTTAATAATATATCGTGATTCACAACAACGTGATTGATATAGATTATAATTATTTTAAATTAATTTATTTTTTTTTTTTCCTAATGATTTATTTGTGAATTTACATAATATATGCAAGTATATACGCATATTTTTGTGTACAAAAACATATTTTCCTCTATCGTCTATATTTGTGTATAGTTTTGTTGATATATTCAATGGATCACTGGTTTGTGATGTTTTGATCGTTATATTAATAAATGATACATACTTGGTCCGAATGTGATGGGGATGGGGATATAAGTATAATCTACAGATCTTACCTTATTAAATAATGAAATCGGATTATATTATCGCTAGCGAGAGCTGTTGAAAAAAGCCTTTCCAAAATCATTTAGGTTAGGCAGGGTGGTGCTATACCGCACATCCACTCGGAGACCCAATTGGGTCCATTGTTAGTTTCATCAAATTAAGGGACCATGATAGGCCATAGTTAGGGCAAAATTATGTGCAGGAAAAATGTTGTGCTATCTATCAGAAACTTCCAGTGGAGTGAATAAAATAAGTACTTTCGGCAATTTAGATGGTCTAATGTCCATACAAATTTTGACTTAAGCACACTTGATTTAAACAATACAAAGAATTTTACGAGTGAGCTGAAAACAACCACACATAAATATGTACATACATACATATGTATCTATTGCTCTTTTATAATGGCTAATTATTTTATTTTAATTCTAATAGTAATAATACATATTATAAATAAATAAACGTTTTGTTAAAAATGTCAAATATGTATGTGATAACTAATTAGCATTGAGAGTTTCATCAATTCTCTTACCGCGGAGAAACTTATAACCGGTTTCGATAGTTCTTAAATATCCAGAGTGGAGGGCGGCAGACTTAGTAGCTAGCGATGAACAACACTTTTATCAATGCATGTACATATGTATGTTTTTATTTTGAAATAAACAAATACGAAATGGAACTAACTATTTTGTAGTTCCAAGAATACAACAATTTGATTAAAATATGTGCCGTTCCATTATAAAATTTAACTTTAATGTATGTATGGTTGTAAATCTAAAAGCCATACACAAGTTGATATTATTTGCCCACTTCAAGTATTACTTTACTAATCACGGCCCCTGTTGAACAATTGAAAATATGACTTGAATCCAAAAGTGGAATGAATCATCACACAAATGGCGTTTTCTTGCAGAAACCAATTAAATGCAGACCACTGGTTTGCAGCCAATGATTCTGTGGAAAAAAACATCTCTTATGTTTTATTCAATTAAATAAATAATACCGCATACACATTTGTAAACGAATGGAAGCAACGAAGAATGAGGTCAATGATTTGGAATGGAAAATACTAGTACTTAGTGCTGTTAAGCTATTCACACAGTGTGTGTATGTATGTACGAAACAGAAAAACGCCTCCATTTTCTAAACTTTTAAATTGTTACAATTATTTGGAATTTTTAATAACAGATTAAAAATCAATGATTCTTATTGGAAATCTTACCTAATTTTTCTTCAGTCTGACCATTGTCACCAGCGGTAGCCATTTCAGAAGTGTCCATGTTTTTCACTAATTTACTATTGCAAGTTTGCATGCACACTTTTTGTAATTTCTACTAAATTGATGCACAAAATTTTTCAGTACTTTATTGTTTATCTCATGTATATTTATTTTTTATCAAACTCATTAATTCAACTCTAGTATTTGTGAAATTATTTCACTCAAACAAAAAAAACTAAACCGAATGAAGCCATCTTTACTTTATTTTTTATTTTTCTTTCTTTTATCACTTTTATGTTTGCGAAATTTTGACATTTTTCTTTGTATAAAAATTTGGTTGTCAGAATCATATGGTCCACATAAACAGCTGGCAATTGTATTTTTTTATTTTGTTTTGATTGCAATCATCAACAAATAAAGAAAATGCATGGAATGAAATAAAGTGATTGTTAAGCAAAGATAGAGGGAGAAAATATTAATTCAAGCAGCGTTGCCAGTCATGTCATTTTTCCCTAGATTCAGAGGGATTTTTTTCTCTTAATGGGATGGTATACAATATGCGTTGGAGAGTCGAGTTTGGTGATTTTCAAACTTCTGAAGCCTTGAAAGCTTTCCACCCTTTAGAATTCTTCTTCTTCATATAGTTTAATACTTTCTTCTGTTTTTCTTTATTTCATATTATAATTTCTTAATATTTTGTTTTTTCTTAAACAAAAATTTAAATTCACATCAAGCATTTTCATTTGTTTTTTAATTAGCTCTTAATTTTCCTACAATCTTCTTACAATCAGTTGCTTATTGCACAGCAATAAGAACATTTGCTTCTGCAATTCCTACAAATTTTGTTTACATCTATCTGGCATCCTCGTTCATACAGTTATCGATAACTCATAGGCGACGTCATAATTTTGTGAAACAATATTTTAATTGATTAATTTAGAAAATAATGTTTGAAGAAAATGAGTAAAGTTATCTATTAAAACATGAAGGCTGAAAAACTAAAATAATTACAAGTAAAAATATTTTCTCGATTTTACCTAAATAAAGCACCGTGGAAGGGCTCTAAGAAAAAGATTCTTTCGTATTACATAATTTTATAAAACCAGCTCATCCTTTAATCGTTTTATTTCAGCTTAAATTTACATCTGATTCAGCTGTAATGGATATACCTATACATCCTTTAACAAGTGATCCGACAGCGGCTTGGAAGGAAATTTCCAAAACACAGCGTGTCATTAAAGTAACAATGAAACCACCCCAATTAGGGGTGGCTTTTAATAAAGCGCGCGTCGTGTGTATGAGTGACACACATTCGTTGACACCCTACATCAAGTTCAATATACCGGATGGTGATATTTTTATACATGCAGGAGATTTTACTAAATGTGGTCAGTTGGAAGAAGTTGTAGAATTCAATAACTGGATAAGTTCTTTGCCTCATAAACATAAAATTGTTATTGCCGGAAATCATGAGTTGAGTTTCGATTCAACTTTCACTCATCCATTTCAAAATCGAACGACTAGTGAAAGGTAAGGAATTCATGAACATCACTCCGTACTTACTTTTCCGAATGAATTTATTGTAAGTTCTTTAGATTCATTTGTTTGGTTTAGCTTACTGTTTATTCAGAGTATAAATTGCTTAGAAATAATTAGTAAAAATATAAGCATACAAAATGTTTTTGAAAAATTCTTAGTTATTTATTAAACAACTTTTGGTTTATTTTAGAGGCAAACATGCCGGTATGTCTATACTTGATGACCTGCCCACACTGGGTAATGCCAAAGAAAATATTGTGGATGCCGTTCAGACGCCAAATATTAGAGATATTTTAACCAATTGCACCTATATTGAAGACGAGCTCGTGGAAATTTGGGGCATACGCATATATGGCAGCCCCTGGCAGCCGGAATTTTGTAAATGGGCCTTTAATGTACCGCGTGGCATGCCATGTTTAGAGAAATGGAATAAAATACCAAACGATATTGATATTTTACTAACGCACACACCACCTGTGGGTCATGGTGATTTATGTTGTTCGGGTGTTCGTGCTGGTTGTGTTGAGCTTTTGACGACCATTCAGAAACGTGTTAAGCCCAAATATCATGTATTCGGTCATGTCCATGAAGGCTATGGTATCACATCAGATGGTCGTGTAATATATGTTAATGCTTCAACGTGCGATATTAATTATTTACCAAACAACCCTCCTATTGTATTTGATGTGACCTTGCCTCCCGGTGTTCGAAAAGATGAGTAAAATTGTAAAGCAATACGTATACAACTGCAGGTGGATTATTATATGTAGTCATTTACGTTTTTAGTTTTATTAACACACTCAATAACGATAGAAGTTTTAATACATTTTTGTACAAATTTTTTTAATTTCGTTATTTTTACATACATGCACTTTTGTTTTTATATTTTTTATTTTTGAGGAAATAAATTTTTTTTATTTTCAAAACGATTATTTTTATAATTTAATTTTTTTAATTTCTAACTAAAATTTAATGAAACTATAATAAAAATATGATTTCCGGACTGGGGTGGGGAAATTGAAAATTAAATAATAGAATTATTAACATAGAGACCATAGGAATGGTCCAAATCATTACGAGCTGAAAATGAGAGTACATACATAGTTGAAATATCCAAACAAGTGATAAGAAAATAAAGAAATTCGAAGACAAAGAAAATTTAATTAAATATAAGCATTTACTTTAGTTTTCCTAAACATTCTTTGCACTTTTCACAGTCATCAAAGGCAGCTTACAATATAGTGCCAACTTAATCAGTATTCAAATAGTTACGTTACAGCACGTTAGCGAGCAAACACACAAAATGCATTTCTTATATTTTTATATTAACGATGAGGCCAAATTGCATAACTTTTTTATCTTAACTTTTAAATTTTGTCAACGGACTCAGCGGAAAGCTTAAGCTGTTGAGATTCAAATTAAGGGTGGTAAAATTATCTAGAGTCCACTGCTATTTCGTAGTTCCTTGCTATATTTCACTAAGAGAAAATAAAGTTCTTCAATATTGAATCTCTCAAGACTATTCTGGAAATCACGTGATTTAAAATCAATTTTTTAGTATTTTATTGACGTGACGTCGATGTTGACAACTGTAATAAGGGTGAATTCCCCAAATACTGGCACTTTCGCATAACATTAATCCCCTTATTGTGAATGGCGTCGTCGACGTCACATCAAGACGACAGTAAAAATTGTCGCTTGTCTACTCTTTGTCGACAACAATTGACTACTATTAAAATGCTCCATTCATTTAGAAAGCCTTAGAGATTAGTAAGAGATAATATATACTGTCGTCTTAATATGACGTCGAAAATTCCATTCACAATATGGGGCAATATTTACTGTCGTCTTGAAGTGACGTCGACGACGCCATTCACAAGAAGGGGAATATTTAAGCTTAAAGCTTTACCTAATATAATGGGAAATACACTCGACTTTTCGTATATTGGCCGAGTTAATTTCAATATAAGTATTTCAAATTATATTATAGTTTTAATAGCTATTGCGTATAATTTATTTATCGGTATTCTTGGGTAATTGTTTTCTTCCAAATTCTCGTTTTTAACCTTTAACCACTTTCAGGAAACGTTTAAATTTTTAGTCCAACCCTTTATACGGCATACTGCTTTAATCTAATTTACTTAAAATCAATTTTTTAATTGTTAATTAAATCATTGAAAAAACGTACTCCAATTATTAGCTACACAATAATTTGATTTGATGCTCAATAAAACCAAAAGATAACGCATACTCGGCCATTAAAAATGTACGAGAATGTAATTGTGATAGGTACCTATGTATATGTAGTAGGTACATACATATGTATGTACATACATATATGTAATTGCATCAAAATTATACAATCAATATCTTAAAAATTTATACTAGTATTTACCGTTAAATGTATTGTTTTAAAATCATGTCGTGATTTCTCATGTTAAATGTTAAAACTTTCTTCGTTTCTTACATAATTTTATTAAATTCATCGGCAAACCGTATTAGTTTGATCGTTAATCATTGTAATAACCGACTTTTAATATTAAGTAATGGTGTCTTATTAAATTTACGGCAAGAGTGTGCGCACAGTTCTAGTTGAAAACTAATTAAATTAAGATCACAAAATAATTATAAACAAAGTTGAATTTTAAATAAACTTGTAATGAATTCCAAAAAATAATAAACATTCGTATTAAAAATATACTTAAGAAATTGATGCTGCCAAAGTTTGATTAATAGCTTTTTAGAACACCAATAGGGATGCCAGAAATAAAGTAGTGTCCTTTAAAACACCGCACAACACCAAATTAAACAGTTACCAACACTTAAAAATATAACAGGACTTCTTTTTAGTACTGATAATACTAAATATAACTACAACAATTGGATTTACGAACTTTAGTTCGTACACATATCATCATTAACCGTCGTGGTCATCATCATCATTTTAGATAACTACTTTGCAGCTGTTCGGCATTTTTGTAATTCAAAAAGTTAGAATTTTTAAACGAGGAAAATAATTAGTTGCAAGTTTAAGCTTTTTTTTTTGTTTGTTTTAAAGTTTTATTTAAATAAAGATTATTTTGAGCAACTATTACCAGAATGGTAAGTAATATTGCATTTCGAACTTTTATTTAAGGACATTGAGGTTAAAAAGTTCTCAAGGGTTGGAAAGTTTTTATATAAGTTTTGCGGATCATGATCGTTTTTGAAATAAGTGGATGTATGTACATACATACATATCTATGTACATAAGTTTAATATTTTTCTGCTTCATTGTTTTTAATATATGTATATATGTATGTATGTACAGTTTTCCAGTTTCAATAATTAAAACTCATTTCTGAAAATATGTACATACAAATGTGTGTATACAGCTAGCGACGAAACTATTTGTACACCCATAATTTTCGGGGTTTGCGACAAATTGAGAAGAAGTTTTAAAAAACAAATTATGCCAATGTTTAGAGTGCTAATAAATATGTATGTTTATACAAAAAATAAAAAATAAAGTAATTTATTATTAACATGGCAACAATAGTAACAAAAACATTAAAAAGTCATTGGACAAAATGCAAAATGCTTGAGATATTTAACTTGTTTGAAAATTTGTTGATTTGCGGTACCAAGCCGGTATTCGCCAAATTAAGGGGAATACGAATATTTTTCAAAAAAATTAAATCTTAAACGAAATTTAAATAATGTCTAAAAATATTAGTTTGTGATAATCAGGGAAACCAGAAGTATGCTCCAAAAAAGTGTTTTATGCGCATTCAATATGCACTAAAAACTTGGAAATATGCACTAAAAGCCCCAAAAATATGCTCTTAAAAATAAAATAAATTGGATTATTTGGAAATGAAAATCTAGTTTTAATTCAACAATTTAATCAAATTTACATATAAAACAAGACAAAAATCAAATAAACAGAAGAAAGAAACAAACAAAATTAATTAAGAACAAAAATTTAACTTTAAAAGCGATCACGATATCAGAATTAAAACTTTGGAACTGTATTTTGAACTAAAAGACAAACTTTTTATTTATAATTGTTATTGCAATAAACAAAAACTATTCACTTAGCTTTTTAAATAAAAATTGCTGCCTTTCACATCTAAACAAACTTTTATACATTGAAAATATTCTTTTTCAACCTCAACTCATGTAATCGGGGCAGCCAGCATTCGTTACAACTACCAAACCAAGTTTTTATCGAACTTAACGTAGAGTGAGGATGTTAAAATACATGTTACACCTCCTGTTTAAGTGGAAATTTGGAAAATACAAATCAATAGTATTTGTTCCAGCATTAAAATTTAGTAGAAAAAAAATTGGAAATGGACGATATAAATTTTTTTAATTTTCTTGTTTCGTTTTTCTTTTACAATATTGTTTACAAGTGCGTGAAAATTAAAAAATTTTAAATCGTTGATTTAAATTTTTTTCTTCTAAATTTGGATGTTAAAACACATACATATGTATGTATGTATAAGGTGTTTTTTTTAGAGGTATAGAACTTCGAATTGAAATAAAACACAAGAAAATCGTTTAATGTCCATCAATTTGGCTTTATTGGAAGGATAATTTTATGCCATTAACGTTTAAATATGATTTCGGGCATGTGGCCGCCGCGGCTGGCTCGAATAAAACCAATTCTACAGGTCCAATTTTCAACCACTTTTTCGAGCATATGGGGCCGTATGTTGGCAATAACGCCACGAATGTTGGCTTCCAAGTCCCCTAACGTTTCTGGTTTGTTGGCGTAGACGAGCGACTTCACATATCCCCAAAGAAAATAATCCAATGGTGTCAAATCACACGATCTTGGTGGCCAATTGACCGGTTAACCGAATTAATTGCTCTGATGGACGATTATGTCGACCATAAAATGGACGGAGCTTGCGGTAAACTTCGCGAACTGAACCATTATTTTCGAAATAAATTTGCACGATTTGCAAGCGTTGTTCTTTTGTCAACCTGTTCATGATGAAATGGCAAACCAAACTAAATATTAATCACTTGACAGCTGACAAAATGGCCGCCAGTTAAAAAAGTGATGCCAACTTAAAGTTCTATACCTCAATAAAAAACACCCTATACTTATAATTACAATTTTCTAAATTTCAACTTAAACACGAGTAGCATGTGTTTTAACATCAGAACTCACAAGAAAACGTGTGAAATCGATTCGGAAGTCTTTTTTAAATTTTTAATAGAAATTTGTGTTTTTTATCATTTTCAAATATTGTTTAATGACGATCATTAAAATTTTTGATAGTTTTTATTAACTTTAAAATGCGTCAACAGGAGTATGAAGTTCTTTTCCATAAACATTCTTTCACATTTTATTTTGCAGGCGTAAATAGAACTCCAATTTAATGTCTATAAATCTCACACTGATATTCGTATTCGCGAATATTAAAAAAAAAAGTTTTTTAAAGTTTCCAATAATGTCGGATGCTATGACATTGTCTATTAGTTGTTTGTGAAACTGTTTAACTTAAGAAACACGTGTCTGAATCAAAATGTTTTTCACTAATATTTAGTGGTTACGTTTTTTTTTTTGGCAAATGTTTGCCCAAATGTGACCATACCTTAATATGTACATATCGCTCCTTTACTCAAAGAACGTCACAACTTAAAAAATGGAATCCTTGAGCTAATGATGCAGAATTAATCCTCCTATCGTTTTTCATATTGTGTAAAAATTTCATACAAATATCTTGTTTACTCAACTCTTGAACAAATTTATTATCAGCTACTTTGAAACTCGTTCCAATTTTATTATTAAAATTTTGCTGTTGTTATTTTAGATGGTACCTTCGCTGTGTGATGATACATGTTCGAACCGCAGAAATTTTTTTTTAAATTACTGGCTACCAGGTGATTTAAAAAAGTCTACTTTAAGTTAGCTGAAAGTAATGCAAAGTGAGACAATTGACTACTGCCTAGGACATCGCAATGTTAAAATAGTCAGTTGATTACATTGAAAAGTAATCCAAATGTCAGTCAGTACTAGTTGCGAAATACATAGTTAGTTTAAAGTTACGTAGTACATACGTAAATACATATGTATGTATGTATGTATGTATGTACGTACAAACTTGAAAACTCTAAACTCGTTTTCTGTAAAACTTGATTCTTTTGAGTTATAACATTGTTGAAGAAAATCAGCGATGCGTTTCCGAAAAACCTCGATATGTTCGCATTTCATATACATATGTACATATGTATGTACATGTGTACATGCATACTTACATACATACATATTTACTTATTCAACTATATTAATAAAATAAAAATTGCTTATTTCAGCGTGAAGTAATTTCCATTCAAGTTGGCCAAGCTGGCATTCAAATTGGCAATGCCTGTTGGGAATTGTATTTATTAGAACATGGTCTCAATCGTGATGGCACTGCCAAAACAAAAGAGGAAATGTTGGCTAGCGGCTGTAGTGCCGGTACAATAGGTGATGAAGGTTCATCGAACGCTACAAATGATGTTAGGACATTTTTTGCCGAAACTGGTGCTGGCAAGCAAGTACCCCGATCGATTTTCGTGGACTTGGAGCCGACAGTCGTTGACGACGTGCGCAATGGTCCAATGCGTACTCTTTACCATCCCGAACAGCTAATATCGGGCAAAGAAGATGCTGCAAACAATTACGCCCGCGGTCACTATTCTATTGGCAAAGAAATTATTGATAATGTAACTACACGGTTGCAGAAAATTGCAGAGCAGTGTGATGGTCTGCAGGGATTTCTAATATTTCACAGTTTGGGCGGTGGTACTGGTTCCGGATTTACATCATTACTGATGGAACGTTTATCGATGGATTTCAGTAAAAAATGTAAATTAGATTTTGCTGTGTATCCATCGCCAAAAGTATCAACGGCTGTTGTCGAGCCGTACAATGCCCTGCTCACCACCCACTCGACATTGGATCACTCAGATTGTGTATTTATGGTGGATAATGAAGCAATTTACGAAATTTGTAAAAACAATTTGAACGTTGACCGTCCAAACTATAGAAATTTGAATCGTTTAATCGCACAAATCGTCAGTTCCACTACAGCGTCGCTGCGTTTCAGTGGCTCGATGAATGTAGACTTAAATGAATTCCAAACGAATTTGGTACCATTTCCGCGGATACATTTTCCGCTAGTGGCATATGCCCCTCTGGTGTCGGCCGTTCGGGCGTCTCATGAACAACATGCCATCACCACTTTAACAAACGCCTGCTTCGAATCGGGGAACATGATGGTGAAATGTGACCCACGAGCCGGAAAGTACATGGCATGTTGTATGTTGTACCGCGGCGATGTTGTGCCCAAAGATGTCAATGCTGCCGTTTCGGCCATCAAGTCGAAACGCCATATTCAATTTGTCGACTGGTGTCCAACGGGCTTCAAAATAGGTATTAACTACGAGAAACCATCATTTGTGCCAGACGGTGATTTAGCGCCAACTTCAAGGGCCGTGTGCATGTTATCGAATACCACCGCCATATCAGTAGCTTTCAGTAATTTGAGCTATAAATTTGATTTGATGTTTAGGAAACGTGCTTTCGTTCATTGGTATGTGGGTGAAGGTATGGAAGAGGGTGAATTTACGGAGGCCCGTGAAGATCTTGCCGCACTTGAAAGAGATTTCGAAGAAGTTGGCACTGATGATACCTCACAGGAAGGTGAAGATGCCGATTTCGAATGTTAATTTTATAATAAGGCAAAAAATTTAATACTTTCTTATATGTTTTTAATTTGTTATGTAAATTATGTAAGTTGAATTTTAGAAAAATAAAATATTAAAATTAAAAATATTTTCATCGAATAAAAGTGTTGATATTTTTTTATTTCATTGGGCTAAGGTTCGTATTCAATAAGTATACTTACATACATATGTATGTATGTATATATATTTCCCCTGAGCATATAAGGTTTATTTAAAAAAATTTACATTTTTTTCTCTGCATGGTAACTAGGATCGTTATAATATACATACATATGTTTATAGCTTTTATTTGTTTCACCTCTGAAAACAACTTTTTAAGTTACTGATACAAAAGCTTTGGCCCTTATTATGAGCAAGTCTAGGTCTTCGACTGTAGCCGAAAGTACTGATCGAACGAGTTTTCTCATTTGGTATTATGACGAGCATTCGACAAAGAAAATGTTCTTATTGTGATCACTCAAAGAAATTTTTAAAATTTGCACCAACTTTACCTATAAATAAAAAACAATCCTTTATAGTAATTTTGTATACTAAAATACTTTATTGTGGTTGGCGTTTTTCGACCAAGATGTTTTTGTAAGAGATTAAAGGTCAAAGTATATTTAAATAAAGTATATGCAACTCTACGAGAACACAAAAAAGCTAAATTTTCTTAAATATTTGGTCATTATATTCAGCCCAATCATAAACAAAAATTCCGCACGAGTTTTTTCACTTTTCCCTTTTCTCCTATCATGACTTTGTTTTTCCCCTTTTTTACCAAATGCGGGAATAAAAAATCTCCCCGGAAAAAAAGCAGGTATTATGAACGCAGCTGAACTTGCTTTTTTCACTAAAAATATATCTCTAGCAAAACAGAAGGGAGTTTGCATAAAAACATGGTTAATACTCCATTAAAACAAAATTTATATACATAAACTTGTATTTTATTTGGAAAAACACAAATAATTCCCAAATAAATAATTTATAAACTTTTGAATTTTAATCATTTTTTTTGCTCCCTCACTCAAAAAAAAAGGGAGAAACAAAATGTCAACAAACAAGCAAAACAACGAGCTTCATAATGCGGTGATGCCACGTATTACCATTTTTTCTTCCCAAGAAATTTATGATTGGAGGAATGTTTTCTCGAGGAAATTATTTTCCGTGAGAAATGAATTCCGAGGGAATATTCATGATTGGGCTGATTGTTTTTAGGGTTGTTCCGTACACCCAAATGTGAAAAGGAGCCCTATTGTTTTCGCTACGCTGTCCGTCTGTTACAGGCCGTTTTACTCGAGAACCGTAAGAGCTGTGGACCTGAAATTTTTACAGAGTGTGTAGAACTTCGGCCTATACAACAACAAATATATGAGTTAAAAATTAAAATCCCATGTTATATACACAATTACATATATGTACATACATACATAGACACTTCAAATTTACAAAGTTAGTGTATTTTTATACAGACTACAACAATTAATACTAAAATTTAATAAATAAAAATTAAAGAGTATTCTATCAGTTAATGTAATTTTGACAACTTGCTGTATCTTGGAAACCGTAAATCGCTAAACCGAAAAATAAAACGCCAAAACGAAAAAAACGCCAAAAACCGAAAAATTCCCAAAAACGAAAAAAGCCCCAAAAATAAGAAAATCCGCAAAAAAAAATTAGCAGGTATTTATTTGTTTTTTAAAATTTCTACTTCAGGTAAGATATATCATTATATAAAGCTAAAGTTCGTATAGAATTATATATGTACATACATATGTAGTGTCCGTACGAAACCCTTTCTGTGCGGAGTTACCAGTCGCACTTTACTGAATTTATTTTATTGTTCGCAAGAAGCTCTAGAGTCTAGATTTGTTCTTGCCATTTTACATCTCATGAAATGTTTCTTCGTTAATGAACGATTGTGTGTGATTTATTTCATATTCGTGAGGTTGTTTAAGTTAAAGTTAAATCATCGACATTTTGTCTTATAATTTTGTCTTATAGGTCTTAATTTATTTATTTTTTCTTCTTTAAATTATTCATTATTTGAGTTATTACAATCATTTTGTTTTTGTTTTTTTAATTTGTTTTCAAATTACGTATGTACTAATTTTTTTCTTGAACTATGTATGTATTCATTTCAATAATGAAGACTTAACTATAACAATGACTATTTAAAATTATTTTCAAAAGCTGATTTTTTTTTATATTTAATGTTATGTTTTGTATTTTGTTTAGTTTTAGTCAAAATGCCTACTAATGTTCCTTATAAAAATATTTAAAAGTTATGTATGTTTTTCAATGTTCTGTTCAAAAGTGTTCTGATTGGCTAAAATAAAAGAAAACAATGTAAACGTCTTATACAAATAAATGTATGTATACAAATTTACTGATAGTTTTCATATTATGTTTTACAATATTATTCAGGTATGTGATGGCAATCGATTTAAAAAAAAAATCTTTATCTTGTGGTGTAGTTGTCATAAATTTATTCTGAAAGTTATTAATCACACCTTTCCAAAACGAATCCTTTTATCAAATTATTTGATTTCCATCACATATCTGATTTTTTTCAAATTTTTTTTTCTTTTTTTTTGGAAAACAAGTACAATTTTATTTATTTAGATGTTGTTGTCTAGATGTGGGTGTAGCCTGTTGCATGCTTGAGTCAGTGTTTCATAAACATATATATTTTAACTAAATCATATTGTAATTAAAATAATTAAAAAAAAACTTATGGCAAAATATTTTTAGCAACGTTTTAGTAAAAAAAAAGGAAATGTATATGTATGTATGTGTGAGGAAGGAAAGAAAATGAACAAAATAAAGGTTTTCAGTTACATCACATAATTTTTAAGAATGTATAACCAAGTTGTAAACTCAATTTTTTTATAAAATAAACTCAAATTTAGTTAGTTCTTTTTTAAGATAATCAATAAAAAAAAGATGTTTTAGACTAATTTTTTTTATAAAGGAAATAAGGAGAAGGAGGAAATATATTGTTTAAAATATTTTAATTAAAATTAGAATTATGTATTGTATATTTAAAAAAAAAAAATTAGAAAAAAAGTTGTATTCTTTTAAAATAGTTCTTAGTATGGAACATTTGAGAAAAGATAAGAAACACTCTCGCCATTGTGTGTTCTTCGCACAGCCTCGGCAAACATCATGGAAACGTCAATGCACTAAAAAGCCAAAGTGAAAATAAAATAAAAGAATTATTAAATTTACTCGTATTCTCGCACTGAACTCACCTGGATTTTGGGACAATCTCTCATGTGACCATCTTGAGGAATGGTATTTGTTACAACCACAGCCTCGAAACAAGCATTATTAATGCGTGAAATCGCTGGCCCCGAAAAAATGCCGTGTGTTAAAATGGCGTAGACCTTTAATCGGACGGAGAGCGAGAGAAAATCTTTTATTAAACAAAATTCTCTTAATAGTGATATAATATTAATATATATACATACCTTAGTAGCACCTGCTTCAACTAAACGATCGGCAGCATGCACAATTGTACCACAAGTATCAGCCATATCATCGACCAATATGGCAATTTTATCCTTAACATCACCCACCAGCACCATGGAAGCCACCTCGTTGGCCTTCTTGCGTTCTTTGTGAATTAAAGCGAACTCAACATTGAGACGATCAGCAATGGACGTAACACTACATGAAAACCAAGGCAAATACATATAAGGTATACTCAGCTGAATTCGCTTTGAGAAATTCATACTTATAATTTAAATTAGATTTGCAAAATGCATTGTGGGTCTTGTTTCGATAAAAAATTTCGTTACGTTTTCATGAACCGTTTCATAGTTACAAGTAAATTTTTTAATTTCATTTGGAATTTTTTTGATATCATTTGGAAATGCAAACGCGTAAAGGGCCAATGAAAATCCAATAACTTTACACAACAAAATTTTGCATCCTTTTGTAAATTTTGAAGACATTAAGTTGTGATTTGTAGCTCTGAGATACTGCTAAAGTCAGGAAAGTGAAGAAAATTACATGAATTTTTAATGTTTTTTTATTCGGTTTCAACAGGTTTATCAGGGCAATCATGAATAAAATTCCGCGTGAAATTTCTCTCTTTTCCAATTAGATTTTTTTGTGTTCCCTATTACCTGCCATTAGTTGGAATTGTTCTCCGGGAAAAATTTCACGCGGAATTTTATTCATGATTGCCCTGTATATGATATTTTTTTGTGGCTTATCGAATAAAGAAGATATTACGTTGATTTTTTTTTGCTAAAAGATTTTATGATAAAATAAATCAAAAGCTACTTTTAGTATTAAAATAAAAAAAATTATCCTGAATATAAATGTTGAAACAATTCGTTTAAAAATAAATAAAATTACTTTTTTTATTGCAAAAACAAGAAGTTTTTTAAAAGTGAAGATTGCTACATTTAAAATTACGTTTTATACCACAATAAAATTTAAAATCTCTAATTTTAGACACAAGAAAAAAAGTATGCGCCACTTTTTTTTGTAATTTTTTTTTTCTTCAAAATTTCACCTCTTTTCTGTTTATGCTCATCTTGCATAGGTAAGTAAATATGAGTAAGAAACCTTCTTGTCAGTCATTAAATGTATTAAGGCATAAGTAGTACATTTTTTTTTTAATATTTACATTATTTTTGCAAATAATATTTCTGTCACCGCCTACAAAAGGAAGCGGGTTTGAACTGTTGCCGACGTTAAAAGTTGTATTTGCTAAAAAAAAAGTATGGGAAAAGTTAAGAAAAATATTTAATTTTTCAGAGGTAGGATTAGTTCGTCTTAAGCGAACTTTTTCCCCCTTTGTTCGATTTTTCTTAGTTTCAAGTTTTAAGACCCTCTTAGTCGGTTGTTTCCATTTTTTTTAAGCAATTATGTGTAAAACGTTTGTGTTTTAAATTTTACTTATCGGAATGTATAGCATTACATTCGTTATAATGGGGTTGATAGTTTCAGAGACGCATAAATTGCCCTCCTACCTCCCCTCGTGACCACATGGTTCTGAAAAAAATCATACATATCTTATGTTTCCATCTAATTGGACTAAATAGTGTTATTTTCATTCCCAAGGGAGGGAAATCACCGCACACAAAGGAAAAGGAATATAGACCCATAAGTTTAATATCCTTCTAAAGACAGTGGAAAGAGTAACCGGTGTTCGTATCAGAGCAACCGTAGATAACTCTCTCCTATCGACCTCTCAACACCAGGGTTGTCAGATATGGCGATTTCTCGCCAAACGTGGCGATTTCTCGCCAAACGTGGCGATTTTTCAACTTGTTTAGGGTCTAAACGATCTTTCTGGCGATAAATAAATTTGTTGTCGATTTTTATGGTTATTTTTTTAACAAAATTGTACTTAAAAATTTTTGTAATTCAGGAAAATTAGTTCATTGAAGGAGTAGTTTCAACAATAAATCCTACGAAAACTCGTCTGCAAGAAATTAAAACAATTCGATTTTGATGATTTTTCTTATATTAAGTAATAGGAAAAACAAAAAATTCTAATTGGAAAAGGGAGAAATTTCACGCGGAATTTTAATCATGATTGTCCTGAATGTGTTTTGAATTTGGATGAAAAAAATTTAAAAAAAAAAATTTTTTTTGGCAATTTTATTTCTACATTTGGCGATTTTCTACTGAATTTTTTACGATTATTTTTATAAATTTATATTAAAAAAAATTGTTACATAAAAAGAAATTTATTATAAAATAAATTGTACAAGTTTTATATATTAAACAAAAAAAAAAAAAAAAAACTTACCGTTTAGCGCCACCAGCATCTGGTGAGACAATTATAGAATTCTTCCATTCTGGAATGTTTTCTTTGATCCATTTTAGAACGGCTGGTTCCGCGTAAAGATTGTCAACCGGGATGTCAAAGAAACCCTAAAAGAAAAATTAATTCATTAATTCATAATCATATACATAAGTATATTCTTTAGCAAATAGCAAAAATTAGTATTCATGGCATAATCTATGTACAATAAATGTCAATCATCAAATGTGGTTCGTTGGTAATCGCATCATTCGATTTCAATGTTTTTTTTTATGTGTTTCATATCCCAATTATGTTTTTATGGCAAGAAATATTGATGACACACACGCACACATTTATGCCCTATTTTTTAATTTAGTCATTCAAAGAAATATTATTAATGAGTTGACAAATGGGCGTAGCACTTCCCAAACACAGAAATTTCCGCTTAATTCATTTTCTAAAATGCGTGGTTTCTGGTGCAATTAAACGGAAAAATCATTTACCCGATACTCTCTTAATTGATCTATTAACCAGGGTTCGCAAATAACGATTATTTTCCAAATTTAAACTGAAAAAATCACACTAATAGAGAAAAGCTACATACGTGCACAAGGAATACACCAAGATACTCATGTTACATGCATTGATTCATTGATTTTTTTTTACATCAAGTGAACGAAACAAATGTAACACACGGCCTTGAACGTTTATCTTTGAAGTTTGTCAAAATAAATTAGATCCGTTCGTTTACTTTTGCAATAAAATCCAGTAGTTGAGTAAATTTTGGGTAATTTGAACATTTTACTCTCAAGAATGTCTCTTGCACAAAAAAGTACGCGAACGAAAAAATCTCACAAATTTGCAGGTTAATCAAAACAGCTGATCATAGTGTTGTATAATATGAGTTGTTTTGATTGCCCATCAAATACATGTTGTTTTTTGGTAATTGATGCATGCATTTTTATAATTATAAATTTGAAGCGATATACATATGTATATGTATGTATTTCTAAAATAAAAGTTTTGTGAAAGCTTTAGCTTGTATTTGATTTTTAGTTTTTATTCTGGATAAATTGCATACGAAAATACATCAATATTTGATTTCTGATAGTGGTTACCCTGAATAGTATGCAGAAATAAGTATTCGCATATACATAAACCATACATCGCTAGGAAATTAAAGTAAATAACACAATTAAGTTTAATTTAAAAACTGATAAATTTAAGATTTACTATTCTTTAATTTGTTTCACCTTGAACATAAATACTTTTGTTTTTGTTTTTTTTTGTTAAACTTTTACTTCAACTTTTCTTCTTTTAAATGTTTTTTATTAAAAAATGTATACTTTGCATTTGCATTTGCTTACTTTTGTTTATTTTATTGAATCATATGTTTTTTCTCATCTACCGGATTTTACTGGCAAAAATTTGTCCAGTAAAAATTTGCAGACTCTCAAGTCAACAACTGTCAATTTACTCTCTCAATTGGCACTCTCTTTTGCAATTTTATGTGTAAACGAACGCATTTCAGTAAAATCCAGTAAAAATTTGCACAATTTTTGGGGTAAACAAACGGACCTATTAATTACTTCTCCAGACGGTTTGAAAATACGGAACGAGGTATGATAAAAAATTAACCCTTAAAAAGTCCACATCGTTCCTTTTAGGGAATCATTCCGCACCGTTCCAGTTAGGGAATCGTTCCATGTAACTAGGTCGTTCCGGAACGACACAACTCTAGTTGCAGGCAGCCAAGTGTTTTTGTTTCCTTTTTTTTACATTTTATTTTATTTCATTTATTTATTTATTTATACATATTATACAAAGTAAATTTGCGTAATATGGTTGCACAAATATGGGCGGAGTAACTAGACCATATGCCCAAGATGTTATTAACAGTATTTTAAAAAGGTTATTGTGACTGACTGTACACGACCTATGCCTTCACATTGGAAGTAGCAACGTGGTTGTTAAAGAAATTCCACAGAAGAAGCGCAAGAATATACGGTTATCCGTGGCAGATCAGTCAACCAGTGCGAGTGAGACGCAAAACTCTCGAAGGCCAATAAACAACAGTGGCCTGGTTGCACTTAAGAGATAATTGCCAACGACGCTTGATGTTGACTCGCCCAGAGCTGCTTTATTTTATTTCATATTTTATTTTTATTTAATATCCCTTCACATCTACTACATACATACTCATGCATACATACTCGTATATCCATACACATGTATGTATGTATGTATATTGCCATGGTACGAATTTAAAATCCTAGAAACATTTTAAATAAACTTCTGACAATTTCAAAATATAAATTTCACTAAAAATTTATTTTTTATATCCATATAATAAATAACTACATATAAATTTTCCAAATTACATAATTTCAACATCTTAAGATAAAGAGACGACGCGTTGTGCGAAAATGCGAAAACATTTATCTACCCAAGAATTTAACGAACTGAAGAACTGGCTGCAGGACTTGCAAGTGACTTATAAAAACTTAAATCGAGAGTTTTCCGATGCCTTGCCATTGGCGAATCTACTTAAAACTTTATTTCCTAAACATGTAGATTTACACAATTATCCGCCTCGCAACAGTGCCCAGCTGAAGCTAAACAATTGGGAGACATTGAATAATAAAGTCTTGTTAAAGTTGGGTTTACACCAGAATAAAAATATGCTCGATAAATTATCCAGAGGTGTGGCTGGCGCCATAGAGGCTTTGTTGTATGACATAATGCTGATGATAAAAAATCCAAAAAACAAAGGCGATAAGCCAGATGAACAGGAGCAATTATGGACGGAAAAGGACGAAGTAATGATGGTTAAGGTCAATAAGATAATCGGTGATGCAATCGTGCAAATGCCACAAAAAATGATATTGTATTCGATATATGAACATGCGTTAAGGGAATCACAAGCCAAAGATAATTTCATAACAACAGCTCAGCAAAAAATCACACACCTGGAGAATGTTTTGAAATTAAAAGAGGAAAGAATTGAGGAGCTTTGTGCTCAAATGTCAAAATTATCGGTGAGAAGTTTGTTGTCGCAACATAACTTAGAGCATACGTCCTCCTCCAATATCAGTTTATTTTTGGAACAAAATTCTTTAAAAGCTTGCTCAAACATTGATAGCAATGATGTTATTGGGAATGTTGAGCAACAAACTTAATGCGATATATGAACATATGTATATTTTTAATTTTAATTGTTTTCTTAAATAATATGACGATAATTTTTGCACATGAAAAAAATATAACCTGTTACATATAAAACAAACAAGTGAAGTTTCTTTTTGTCTCTTCTATAGATAACAAGAGCAATATATGGAAGTACATAGTTCCTTACCAAAAAGGCGTGTTTAAATCGAAATAGTTGTAAAGGGATCTCAGGAATTGAATAAGCAAATCACAATTACCAGAACGAGGTTTCAAGTCTGAAACTAAAGAAACAACTACTGGGGATGTTGATTAGATGCACAGACTTTTTGCCGATTGATAATTTTAAATTAAAAAGTTCGTTTCTTGTACGTTTTATTTTTTACTCGTACTCGTAAAATAAAATTTAAAGTATGTATGTATATATGTACAAACATATAATTAATATTTTAGTGATATGGAAGATTGTTTACTGTATTTGTGATGGATGTGTTTTTTTTTGTATTTATTGGGGATTTTATTTGTGATAACGTTTTTATCAGCGTATTAATTAATTAATTTTAATTAAAATATTTTTATAAGTAGACTTTAATGAACTCGATTTTCGGATGTTTTCTTTTTCCTCTTTTTCCAACTTCACTTAAGGTCGAGTGCTCCAACAACGCCTCTATAAATTATGTGTAAAAAACGCTGCTTTAAATAATAATTTCCTATATTCCATTAAGCCTACATATGTTACAAGACAACAAAATAAATTGTAGAAGTGACTTTTTAGATGTTTGTGATTTATTCGAAAGGATTTTTCGAATACAAATTCGATATTTTCGCTATAAACATTATTTTTCAAAAGGGCCGGCATTTTTTTTTTTTTTTTTGTAATCTCACATCCCTTTAAGACACATAAAGTTTGCTTTGCAAAGTCTTAATTCAGCTGGGAGAAAGAGAGAAAGAGACTGCACTACTAACTCTGTCTTTCACCCAGCTGAATTAAGACTTTGTAAAGTAAACTTTGCGTGTCTAAAAGGGGTAATATTAAAGGCTAAGATTCACTATTACTCCAAAGTTTACTTTGCAAAATCTCAATTCAGCTGGGTGAAGGACAGAGCTAAGAATACTTTCTTTTTCTGTCTCTCTCGCAGCTGAATTAAGACTTTGCAAAGTAAACTTTCTGTGGCTAAAAGGTGTGATGGAGTTTATGAAAATTTGCAGAAGAAAATAATGGTAGCTACAGACTTAGCAACGTGTTTATGCAACCAGGTAGGTTGCATTGTCGGTCGCATAGTACGTAGTCTTGTTTATGGTTGCGTTCGAAGTTGCATTCGAAGTTTCGAAAATATCAAAATGTTTTGATGTTTATAGGTTGCATTGACGGTCGCATTGTAGGTTGCAGTGTCTGTGTCAAAATATTCGAAAACGTGTTGCGTAAGCAAGTTGCAAAGTCTGTACCTACCATTAATTCAGGATTGGGTTGATTGCTAATTGTTTGTTCTTGTCGCTCTTCTTATTAGTATTTATCAAAATACCAATACTAATACATATAGGGTGTTTTTTATTGAGGTATAGAACTTTAAGTTGGCATCACTTTTTTAACTGGCGGCCATTTTGTCAGCTGTCAAGTGATTAATATTTAGTTTGGTTTGCCATTTCATCATGAACAGGTTGACAAAAGAACAACGCTTGCAAATCGTGCAAATTTATTTCGAAAATAATGGTTCAGTTCGCGAAGTTTACCGCAAGCTCCGTCCATTTTATGGTCGACATAATCGTCCATCAGAGCAATTAATTCGGTTAACCATGGATCGTTTTCGCATTACGTTTACTCTATGTGATAATACGCATCCGCAGAGACGTCGAACAGTGCGCACCGAAGAAACAATTGCCGCTGTAGAGCAAAGTGTTGAAGAGGACCCGAATGAATCGATTCGCCACCGTGCACAGCAATTGGAGCTTTGTCCATCAACTTGAAAATTTGACCTGTAGAATTGGCTTTATTCGAGCCAGCCGCGGCGGCCACATGCCCGAAATCATATTTAAACGTTAATGGCATAAAATTATCCTTCCAATAAAGCCAAATTGATGGACATTAAAACGATTTTCTTGTGTTTTATTTCAATTCGAAGTTCTATACCTCTAAAAAAACACCCTATACATACTTTTAAAGCAGAAGACCTGAAATGTGTTAAACCGTGATCACAGTCGCTGTTTATTCTTCTTATTAGATTTTGTCAAAATAACAGAACTGCTGCAAGCAAAATACTGCTAAACTGTGATCACAGAAATCACGTTCACAAGAAGCAATATTATTAAAAAATCACAATATCGCTCAACACTAATGTGTGAATATATGTACATAAAAAAGAAAAACGAAGCACGAATGCGCAGTGTAAACGGCAAGATTCATAAACATGATTGAGGACGCGAAGCATGTGATTCAACTCGTAGTGGAATCCTAGCATTCATTAGATCAGGGTTGTATTTTTTCGTAAGTCGTGCGATTTTGTAGGATAGTGACTTCGTTCGACAGGGACAAAAGTGGTCGCGTAGCCATGCTGCTGCGACAAGTTTTTGTCGTAAAAATAATCGCAGCCCAAGTCATTAATGTAGTAAAAGATGATCTAACTCAATACCTCTATTGCTTTATGATTTCATTAACCAACTCACCTGAATTTGTGAAGCATGCAAATCCATGGTAATAATGTGATCTGCACCGGCGACTGACAGCATATTTGCAACCAATTTCGCCGATATGGGAGCACGACTCTATATGTATGTAAAAGATAGAAACGAGAAAAAAAGAGAAATAAAGCATGTTATTTAATTAAAAATTTTACAACTAAAATATTGTATAAATTTGTTTTATATATGAGATATACTATGTAATGGAAAATGAATGATATCGACCGAGTTGTAAGTCAAAAGATCATTTTCAATATTTTCTTTTATCACGAATGATGACAAACAAATACGCTGACAATGATGACTGACCAATGAGGACTATGAAGATGTCCCGTTTTTGTTAACGATTTATAAATAAATTAACTTTTACAATTAAACAAACAAATTAAGTAATAACAGAAGACAAATCACAAAAATATTTTTCATATAATGATTAATTAATAGAGACTACTAAAATGGCTAAATTTTTGCTTTCAATTCAAATTTTAAAATTAATTTTGAATATAAAACAAGAGGGTAAAAAACGTGAAACATATTTTCTCAAAAAAAGTTGACAAAAGGCTTTTTCATAAGTTGTGATTCACAAAAGAAAGAGGGGCAATAACTACTAAAATAAAATACTAAAAATGACTTGTTGTGATAGTGATTGCTTTAAGGGATTACACTTAGAAAAATTACTAGTAAATTTTTTATTTTTTTACATGCAACAAAGCAAATTTATGTTTGGTTTTATTTAATTTAATTTAATTTATCCTTTTTACTAGGAAAAAATTTTTTTGTAATCACAATTAGCTGAAATTAATTAAATATTAAAACAAAACTTTACAAATTTAAAAAAAGAAGAAAAAAGCAGCACGTAATTTAAGCAATCCAGCGTACCCAAATGTATTTTTAGCAATTTGTGAAAAATTTCGTTTCAATAAAAAGCGTGAATTCATTACAAGAATAGAAACTTTAAAGTGGCTTTTTATTTCAGTTGGTGTTGGTGGGGGTGGGACCTCAACAAACTTGCTTAGCTACTCACAGTATATTGTTTAGCTGAAAATTCCTAAAAAGACATTTTGAGAGAAAAGTAAAAAAAGATAAGGTGAAACAAAAAGTACAGAAATAGAGTTTAGCATAAAAAATAATAAAGAAAAATGTGAAAAATGGAAATGGAAAAGGAAAACGCAAGGAAATTGGACAGAAAATACATTTTAAAAGGGGATAAAAGTAAACAATGTATAAAAGGATTTGAAAGCTTTTGAATAACAAATATTAAAATCCTTCCTGCTAAAATGTTTTTCAAACTATGCTGAAAATTAAAAACTAATCTAACTAAACTATTCAACAAATATTTGTCTCATGGAAAACATTAGCAGCCGCCGTGTCGAAAGAAAGCGTTGTTGTTGGCGTTGCTTTCAAATACAAGTTGTCGATCGAACGTTTTCTGTCGAAATCATGGGCCAAGCCCTACTTCAATTTTTTGCCATGAAACGATTGAATCTTTTAAACAAAAACTTCCACCATTGCGGTTCAAAAACTGTGGAAAACACATACATATGTACATACATCTGTACATAAATCTGCGCATCTGGTAACACTGGCTGTAGGATACATTAGTAGAGAAAGAATTACAAGGAAGTAATTAATTTTCAAATGTGTCGTCTTTGCTAAAGTAAGACATTTATTGAGCATGTCCTGCGATGTCGAAAGAATGCGTTCGTTGCTCAATTTTCACTGAAAATAAAAATAATCGCACGGTGCAATTTGCACTCCTACAGTTCTTTCAAGAGTTAGGCGCTCTATTTTTAAGACTTCGTCGAGGTTTTCAATACATAATGCCGAGTACACATCTGACATTTCTCGTGTTGTCCATTTTCAAAATGTATACAACGCCGTTCCCATTATTTTTTTATATGGAAAGCAACGAAAAATAATGGGAATGACAAACGTTGCCACCATTGTACACTATTGCGATGTCACAAAATGCCATAGTGTGTACTCGGCGGCATAACTGTTAAATAAATAAATATTAAATATTTTATGTTTTTATCAGGCTAAAGTTCGTACAGCTTTTTAAGCCAAATTACATGTGATAATTATTAATGAACAAATAACACCAAAGTTAGTTGTAAATATTCTGATAATTGTGACCCTAAAGATCAAGAAATTATTACACTGTGCAGCAAAAAAAAAAATTCTAACAGCTGATTCAGAGGCTTGGTCCACCAACATATAATATCAGGAAACCTTTGCATTTTAGATACATAATATGTTGGGCACTTTAATATAAAATCTTACGAGAATATTTTTGTGAAACATTTTAGCTCTTTAACTCTTCTTAGTATGGGTCTTATACATATGTTGTTTCAAAAAGGGGATGAAAAATTACCTTAAATGCAAACATAGCGGTTCAAAATGTTCGCTACAATTTAAACATGCGCTTAAAGATTAACGGCCGGTTTATCGATGTCCACAACGTTCGACTTGTCGCACACTTACATTCAAAAACAAATTAAAACAAATTTTAAGAATTTGTTTCTGTTTTGAATGTAAGTGTGCGTTTTGCATTTTTTAGGTAAATCCTAAATATTTTCAAATGTAACTTTATGTATAATTCAAAATTGAAAACAAATAGTATATCGAGGGCTTATATTTAATACCCGCCATACATCAATTTTTGGAAAATTACTTTTTGATCGCAAATTGTTCACTGATGCCAGCTGAATCTCTGACAAAAATTTCCGAAAAAAAATTAATAGGTATAAGTCCTTTTTTTTAAATATTTGTGATATCGCTATCAACCGCACGATTTTTTTTAATGCAATACCCGCCATACGCCATACATTAAGAATACGGAATGACTAAATTTCCAATTTGAATTACCTTTTTTTTTAATTATGTTTATTTTTTTGTTATCGTTTTGTTATTGAATTCTTTTATGTTGGAAAAACGTTAAACAAATGACTAATTTAATAAAATTACATATTAGAACAAAAAAACATATTTTTATTACTGTGCAATAACCGCTATACGCCATAAACATATTTGAAGAGTTCAGTTGCAATACTTTACGTTTTTTTATAAGGGTGACTCAGTAGTCATATTTAAAAAATATTATAGAAGAAAGATTAATTCATATCTTAAGAATTTTGGAATGAAACAGTTTTTTCTCTCTCCTGAAAAATTGTGTTTTGGCGTATGGCGGGTATTGAATATAAGCCGTCGATATGCATAAATGCATACATATGTACTATGTACATATAAATATAGTATGTACATATTTATGTGCACATATGCATATGTATGTAGTCTGTCTGTATAGTATACTCGTATTATTTAAATTTAATTAATTACAAAATGCACAGCGTCACATTTAAGTTCATTTAAGTTCACATAAAACAAAGCCATATAAATACATACATACATACATACATACTTACATATGTATGTATGTATGTATGTATGTCTAGTTAAAAAAACACACACACAAATACACTTAATATTAATCTATTAAAAACATAATTTTCCAATATGACAAAACAAACCCCTTTTCGACTATAGAACATTCAAATTAAACATTTTAATTAAGACATCACAAAGTATGTAAGTAAACCAACAAATTTTATTTGAATAATAAAATTCGTTATTGCAATGAAGCAGTTGTTGTTTGTTCTAAAATTTTTTGTGGTGAAAACTAAAAAAAGAAATAAAGTACAACAAATCAAATGTGGATAAAATTTGCATTTTTTTTCTTATAAATTTTAATTAATTCAAATTTTTACTTCATTTCCAAACCAAATTAAGCAAATTTTGTACAAAATTTATATTTCGAATATTTTAATTTATTTTATTTTTCAAGTGCATTTCATTGCAAGAAATATACTCAAACATTAGTAACTAAGACTTCAAAAAAAATTAACATAATTTCTATAACAAATAAACAAATTAAATCATATGGGCATGCAGAAATTAATTACTTAATACAAAATAAAATACATTTTATTGACATTTCGAACTTTTTACACATTTTCAGAGATTTTTTCGAACTAAACGAAAAGGGAATGTATTAAAGAAAACAAAATCAAACACAAAAATAAGTGTTTGTTGGGTTAATTTGTTAAACTGTGTTCAACTATTTTGTATTTTGTATTTTTTTTTTTAATGTTATGCGAACAAAGTTTGTAATTTTTCTAAAATATTATCAAATGTTTTCTGCCGAAGTGCCATAAGCAAAAGCGAAATGCAGACATATGTATGTATATACAATCAACCAGAATTAAGAAAAATTTCTACTTAAAGGCAAAGCATGGAAAAACCTGATAATTTTTTTTTATTTTTATTTTAACCAAATATGTACGTCTAGATATTTTTGGCCGACTTCGAAAACATAAGCAGGTTCTCAATTCGATTATACTTTTCTTTTCTAAAAAAAATTAAAGAAAAAACCATCTGGAAGTCACCTTCTAGACCTTAAATTTTTGTTACAGCAATTCTTGAATTCTTCTTTTTCACTAAAAAATAAAAAGTTGCTGCAACAAAAATTGCAAGTCTGGACCAGAACTAAGAAATTCCAGATATAATTCCTTTTGTATCTATATTTTTTAAGCATTCGAAAGGTTGGCGAGTTATCACCGCTATGCCTTCAATTATTAAGCTCTGCTCTTGTTTAAAATTTTTCGATAAAAAAAATCCGTGGACAATTGCTCAATCAACGTTCAGCAAAATTCTTTCAAAATTACTGTATGGTTTGGAAGTGCAAATGTGTAGAAGAATAATATCATCTCTGCTCATACCTCTTTTAGACACGGAAAGTTTACTGTGCAATGTCTCAATTCAGAAAGAGATAGTATTCCTTCCTCTGTATTTCGCACAGCTGAATTAAGACTTTGCAAAGAAAACTTAGTGTATCTAAAAGGGTGATCATCGTTTTTTACTATTTCCTTAAAATCTTTAGTGTAACCTTCAGCTGTGGAGTGATTTTCACGCATCCTTTGCAATATTTCAATTTGCTTTTTATTTGTTAAATTACTCCTAAAAATTAAATTATTATTTTAAAAAATAAATAATACTGATACTACATTTTATTTTTAATTCCCATGAAAAAATCATTGCTGGCAAGGAGAATATTTTCCGAAGTTATACCCCTTTTAGACACGCAAAGTTTACTTTGCAAAGTCTTAATTCAGCTGTGTGAAAGACAGAGGAAGGAATACTATCTCTTTCTGTCTTTCTCCCAGCTGAATTAAGACTTTGCAAAAGTAAACCGTCCGTGTCTAAAAGGGGTATTTTCATATGTTTACGTGAGTAAAGTTTACGAACATGAAACAAAATCCAAGGGAAATTTTATTTACGATAAGGATGATTATATTATAATACTGCATGTGATCCTACCCACAATATTTTGTGCAATTCTACATAGGTAATAATAATTATACATACATACATATGTATTTCTTTTATGACACTAATTTGGAATAAAAAACTGAACTAAATTTTTTGTTTTTAGTTCGGTTCACAGTTTAGACTATTTTGATGTGTAGTCTAAGGAGCATCTTGGTGGGAAACGACCAGACAGTGAAACCAGTGAAATAGCAACTCCTAACTTAAATAATGTATATTTCGTTCGTTAAAAATATAATGGACAACACTTTGTGTAAAATATATTGTAGCTTTTATCTTGCAGTAATATAAATTTTTATAAAACAAAACTTTGAAAATTAAGGTGTCTTTACATGGTAATACAATGTAAGACGACATGTCAAAAAATGCAGTAGATTATACAAAATCTTATCATGTAAAAGCAAAATGTATCGAGTAGGAGAGAATACGGATAGAAAATTTGACAAGCGGTCGGTAAATGTTTATTTTCTAAGTGCCATTATTACAACTTACCGATAGTTAAATTCAGGATTTTGTCTGCCCGATAAAAAGCTTTTAATAAATAAAGGTTTTATAATGCTAAACATTTTATCCGTCCGACAAAATCTTGCCTTTAACTATGGCCCTAAATCATTTTAGAAACTTAAGCATTCTCAAAGTAAATTTATATCTAGTATATGCAACTACTCAGGTGATTCATTTTTTTCTCGTTTCGTGGCAATGCGTGAATGTCAAAAGTTGTTTACAATGTTCGTACGCCATTTTGTTTTCTTTTGCTTTGTTATACACAATTGTGTATACTGAAAACGTATGTGAAAAAGTTTAAATAAATTTTTACTTAAAAAATGTGTTACAAAACATTTAAAAATAATTATATTTAATTATTTAATATTTTATTATACTTATTTCACATATTAAAGGTTTATCAATTAATAAATTTACTTTGGTTTTGCATATCCATACATTTTCTTTTTGTTGTATGCAGATCTGGGACTATTGCATTAAATAAGCAAAAGCATTGATCATTTTACCATACTAAACCAAATCAATGCAAATACAAATTTATTACATTAGCACTAACTTTGATAATATTAGTACATTTTTTTTTTCATTAAACTAAAATCCCTTCAAAGTAATTTATGAATATTGCATTGTTACTTTTATTTCACTATTTTTTCACCACTTCACACTTTATGAAAAGTATTATTGCATTATAGTGCAAAATACAACGTAAATGTGTACATATGTACATAAAAACATACGTACATACATAAATATGTAAATTTTTTCCTATGTACACCCAAGACGAAAAATCATATCACTACGTTTTTTATAATTTTTTCGGGAGATGTAATTGTTCCAAGCGGTAGTATTTTTCGTTTATAAAATCACCATTTTTTAAGATATAACTACAATAAATGAAAACCTAAGTTCTGATCTTTTGTCAATTGCACGGTTTTCTATATAAGGTCGAGATGCAACGTACTTGAAGTATGAAACTTTTTAATTTTTTCAATTGGTTCTGAAATCTAGTTTGTATTTATATTGACAGTTTTCCTTTTCTTTAATTTGTACGTACATACTTATAAAGGTGCCCTCAATGAACTTTACTGTATTTTTTTATTTTATTATTTGTGCTATCTGATAAAATAGGTTAACGTTTTATTCAATATTACTGTGTATAATATTTGATAATGCAATAATATTGCATTACTTCATGATGACTAAGCACATCAATACAAAATCAGAGCATTTTTCGCCATGCTAATGCAATATTAATCCATTACTTTTAAGAGATTTTATTGAAGTGAAAAAAATAGTGCACTAGAAGCATTAAATTTAAATTTGCACTAAAATTTTTGTTTTTCAATCAATGCTTATGCAAAAGTGATGCAAGTTGCCCAGGTCTGGTTGTATTCATCTGTTTTTGACATTCATCCATTATTCTTACACAAACAAATCGCCTGTTGTTTTTGTACTTTCTTAGTTGTTGTAGACCTGCATATACTTTATATAAATATGCTTTGAGCATTCTCATCACACCAGAGGTGTATTTCAAAGTAAACATTGGCAGCACTAATGGTATATATTGAAGGTGTTGACACTTTTACAAAAACAACCAAAATCAACTCAGGAAATTTTCATGTTGTTATTGTAAATATTTTACGACTGCAACCATCAGCTACTTAACTGGTACAGCAAAACCAAATAAACAAACCTAAAAAAAATTATATATTGTAGTAAAATTACACTGAAATTATAAAATGTTTTCTCCAATATCTAGTTTTATTAGTACACATCTTTTTTTTTGCAAATTTCCAATTTTTGTTATTAACTCAACAGTTTAACAACTTTGCTTGCATTTTACTTATAGTATCAGTGTAAACATGAAAAATACCTACAAGATACTCTTATTCTCTTTTTTTTTAAGCACGGAGAGAATTTCATAATATTTTGATTCTACAAAGTCGTAATACTTTGTATTACCATGTAAAGACACCTTTAATAGGCAACCGCAATGCGTAACTAAATTTAAAAAATTAATTTGTTGATGGTTTAGCATGTTTAGATGCATTTCGTTGCAGCTAAGCAACACCTCAATAGACTTCAACCACAATACAAAAAGGTTACTAAATCTCAATGCTTATAGAAAAACTCTCAATAAATTATTGAGAATTACAAAACAAATTACAAAAAAAAAAAAATACGTGTGGCACTCGGGGACTGCCGCGGTAAAGCTATTGCTTAGCATTTTTTATCAACTTATGCAATTATAATTATTTATTTATTTTTTATTTATGCAGTATTTTTTTTTCTTTGATATTAATTCAAGTTACATTTTTTGAGCGTGGTGACTGATAAGAAAACAAATTTTTTGCTTTTATTGAATAAATGAGAAGTTAATATCGTTTAAAATATTTTTATTATATTATCTTACAATACATGAAACTATAGGTTTATGGTAACTGAAATAAGAAACATAAGTTTGAGACTTGATATCCTCTAAATATCTGGAAAATACCGCGTCAATGGTGGTCCCATATTTTGTTGTGAATTCTTGTGGATCATTATTCATTTTCAAATTCAATTTTTTCGAAAGAAAAGTTGTCAACCGCTCTGATTTTTTATCAGCGAAGTTGATGTTGAAATCGCCAGCCAAGATAAGTGGAAATTTATTACCATTTGTACCAAGTGTTTTTTATTGAGGTATAGAACTTTAAGTTGGCATCACTTTTTTAACTGGCGGCCATTTTGTCAGCTGTCAAGTGATTAATATTTAGTTTGGTTTGCCATTTCATCATGAACAGGTTGACAAAAGAACAACGCTTGCAAATCGTGCAAATTTATTTCGAAAATAATGGTTCAGTTCGCGAAGTTTACCGCAAGCTCCGTCCATTTTATGGTCGACATAATCGTCCATCAGAGCAATTAATTCGGTTAACCATGGATTGGCCACCAAGATCGTGTGATTTGACACCATTGGATTATTTTCTTTGGGGATATGTGAAGTCGCTCGTCTACGCCAACAAACCAGAAACGTTAGGGGACTTGGAAGCCAACATTCGTGGCGTTATTGCTAACATACGGCCCCATATGCTCGAAAAAGTGGTTGAAAATTGGACCTGTAGAATTGGCTTTATTCGAGCCAGCCGCGGCGGCCACATGCCCGAAATCATATTTAAACGTTAATGGCATAAAATTATCCTTCCAATAAAGCCAAATTGATGGACATTAAAACGATTTTCTTGTGTTTTATTTCAATTCGAAGTTCTATACCTCTAAAAAAACACCCTATATTTGCGACCCTTCGTCAGTTTGTATATATCATTTTTTGTCAACCACGATTGCTCGTAAGTGTTTTCCTACATGTAAAAATCTGTTCTGGTAATACTATATGTTAATGAAATCAATAGCATACTTTAGGGGTTAACATACACTGGGCGCTTCAAATACAAATAGTCTTAGGTTTTTTTATTTTCGTTACGGAATTTCTTGATTCGGTCGCCGCGCTCAAAGCCCGCGATAAAAGCTATGCAATAGCTTAAAAAAAACAAATAATATTATTCAACATGTGTTTCCTATTTGGTTTTTCTACTGACTTTTTACACCAACGAAATGCATCTAGACATGCTATGCTAATCCATTAACAAATAATTTTTTTTTAATTTGTATTCATTTTTACACGCGTTAAATAAAAATAAAATATGTATTAAAATTTAAAAGTTTTCATTAAAAATCATATTAAAATTAAAGAAAAGAATCTGTTCGAAAATGTGCAAATTGTTTGAACCAACAAAAATTTAATATATTAATTTACCCTTTTAATTGTATGAATTGCTTGCTAATATCATATAATAATAGTTAAATGTAAATTTTTTTAATAAACAAAAATAAAACTTTGTACAAAATATGCTTGAATATGAGAGAAAAGGAGAGGATATTCTGTATAAACGATATTTGTTAAATTATTCGCCCCGAATACATAATTATTTGAAAAATAAAGGCAAAATAATAAAATTGAAACAAATAATACCCTAAATTTCCAATCGTAGTTTTTACAACGCTTTTTTTCATCGCCATCATCTGAGCCAGCCAGCTAAAGGAAATCAAATTAAAGTTAATTAATAACAATAAATAAATAAAGTTTACAATATTTGTTGGAAGACACTGGAAATTATATCCTGGTACATACTACATATTTATTTATTATCTCTCATCCACATTTGTTTTGTAAATGTTACCTGTATTTAATACAGATGTCATACTAATTGCTTCTTAAGAAAAAAAAAAGAAAAACGGAAAACATCAAAATGCAAAAATAAAAAATAAAGCATTTTTAACAAATACAAAAAACGTTTCCAGGAAAAGTTTTAGAACTTGTGCGTTTTTACACACATGCATAAGTCCACTAGTTCTGGAATGCTTACAATAAGAATGAAATTTTTGAAGGTCTACAAATGTTTATGTTTATGAATTAAATTATTGACGGCGCACGGTGTTGCCTGCATATGTAGGTAAAAATAATTGCAATAAATCGGTCGGTATCTTCTGAAATAAACATGAGATTACAAAATTATGCAAAGCTTACGGAAGCAGTGTTTTTGGGCACCCTGTAATAATACAAGCTGGAATACAGGCTGTTCGAAATTATTAACTCGGGCTATGAAAACATTTCATTTCAGTACGTAACTCTTATTCTGATTTTAAATACATATGTATGTAGGTTAGGTTAGCAGGCTGCTGGCAAGGAAAAAAGAAAATTAGAGTACAGCTCACTTGGGTCCATTACAATGATCCCTTTGTGCTATCTGTAAGTTGAAAAGAAGATATAGAGAAAGAGAGAGGGTGAGATGGGTAGAAGTAGAAGAGACATAATAGTTAATCTAGAGGAAGTAAGAGTGGGTCAAAAATTGGTTAGGAGGTGAGTCAGCGGTTATACCAACCACTGTTCCTAATATAAAGGCTCGGATAGTCTACTGAAGGATATTCTGCAAAGGAGGTGCAGACTTAGATCGTCCAGAGCGAGACAAAAACAGAGAAGATGAAGGATACTTTCCTCCTCCTCCTCGTCATTGCAACTGTAGCAGTAGTCATTTAGCATGGTTTCCGAAGGCACAGTGGCCGATCAACATGGCCACGAGGTTTCTCAAGTGCTTCCTATTGAAGTTCATGAGATTTTTCGTTCTATGGGAGTTTAGGCCAGAGGGTTCTCGCTATTGCACAAGTGTGCTCATTGCGCCATCTGTCTTGAGCTAATTCAATAAAGGTAACATCGAAGCATCTCCAGCAGGATGAGAGTGGGAGACCACAGAGATTGTCGATATCGACTTCTCTTAGTAGGGTTCCCCTCTTTGCCAGGTCATCCGCAACTATGTTGCCTGAAATAGTCCCATGTCCACGCAACCAGTTGAATAAAATATTTGAATGCCGCGCGAGTCTATCCAGGGCTTTGTGACATTCTTGCACAAGAAAAGATGTGATATACACACCTATGAGGGACTTAATTGCCGATGGCTGTCAGTTATAATGTGGATATCTCTGTTTGAAATCCGATAGAACCTTAGCCAGTGTATCGCTCTTTTAATGGCAGATAACTCTGCCTGTAATATACTACATTCGTCCGGGAGTCTGAAGGACATTTCAATTCCGGAATATAAACGCCCTCATCAACTCTCCCCCTTTTTTGAATCGTCTGTCAATGAAATTTTAAAATTCCTATTGAAGTAGGGTTTCGGAGTGCAGTAGTCAATAAGATCCGGTATATTATCCACTTTATCTAAAATGCTTGCATGACCCCAATGTCTGTGGTCCCATGTGCCTATTGCGTTAAGTCTGACGGCGGTACGCAGAGCTAGAGCTTTCTACTCAATAAGTCTACTGCAAGCCAACCGAACATAGCGAAAAACGCTTTTGTTGGGGTTAATCTTAGAGCACCTGTTATCATAAGTGCCAATTTGCGGAGAATTCGCTCTATACGGTACTGACTATTCGCTGAGTCGAGTCCTTTCCACCAGACTGAAATTCCATAAAATAATATAGGTTTTTTAACCATCTGTAACATGCAACCGACTCCCTTATGACTTGCTACCCTAGCCTGAAGATTTTCCCTCCAGGAAAGCTTGTTATCGAGGACAACACCCATATGTATGTATGTTTGATTTTTGGGGAAAAAATAATATGAAATTAAATTACTTTATTTAGTTAATTTTTAATTATTATTGTTCGAACTTTCATTTTATTTATATATTTATGATTTAATCAGGCTAAAGTTCATATCGCTTTGTAAGCCAAATTACATGTGATAATTATTAATGAACAAATAACATCAAAGTTAGTTGTAAATATTCTGACAACACATAGTTGAACGGAACAGCCAGCCGTTTTCGAAGGCCACTAAACCTTCATCATCAGCGTTCTTCTGTGTTTGGTCCACTGTGTGTGGTGTCAGTTGATGTAGATTTCTGCCTTATATACGAAACTTTTCTGCAAATGGAATATGTGAATTGGTTTGATTCATCGTATTTCAATTTTGCTGAAATGTGTTTTTGTAATGAAGGCCCCAAATTTACCATCACTATATTTACAACAGTCTTACTATTGTCGTTTTTTCATTACTAATTATGCATGGGCCAGTGGCAAAAACTAAATAAAAATATACTTATAGTATCAAACCAAAAAAGTTTGTCTTAAGTAGAACAAAAATAAGCAAATTAACTAACATGTGCATAATTAGTAATGAAAAAACGACAATGGTAAGACTGTTGTAAATATAGTGATGGTAAATTTGGGGCCTTCATTACAAAAACACATTTCAGCAAAATTGAAATACGATGAATCAAACCAATTCACATATTCCATTTGCAGAAAAGTTTCGTATATAAGGCAGAAATCTACATCAACTGACACCACACACAGTGGACCAAACACAGAAGAACGCTGATGATGAAGGTTTAGTGGCCTTCGAAAACGGCTGGCTGTTCCGTTCAACTATGTGTTGTCAGAATATTTACAACTAAATTTGATGTTATTTGTTCATTAATAATTATCACATGTAATTTGGCTTACAAAGCGATATGAACTTTAGCCTGATTAAATCATAAATATATAAATTACTTTATTTTTCTTTAAAAAACATAAGGCCTTGAAATGTTTATCATACAACTAGACGAATAAAGATAAAAAAATACTTCAAAGATATCAGAAAAAATAGGGTGTTTCAATAAGATGTTTCATTTTGAATAGCCCGCCGTTTTAACAGTTGTCATGACTCAAGCAGTAACTATTTGACAGAGGACAAGTACTATTAAAATTAAGTACAAAAAGGGGTGAAAATTTAGCGGTTACAGTTCGCGAAACTAACGCATTTTTGGGTCTTCGTTAAGAAATTGTGAAGCTGGTGGAAAATTTGAGCTGTTGGGACAAGTTAAGACTGTAAAAAACCACATGCGCATGTGGTTCTGACGTAATTTTGGCGTCATCGAGATCTTGTCATTTAATACCTTTAAACTTGTTTTCTTTGGGGCTACGTGAAAGAAAAGGTCTATGCGAATTGGTGGTGGTGGAAAATTTCGTGAAAATAATATGAACCTGCAATCGTAGCCATGACTTTCGTTTGGTTGATATTGCTTTATATTATTAATGACACACCCTCCTATTTAAAATGAAATGAACATCCGATACTCGTTCTTTTATACATCAAAGTTAAACTTTTATTAGAAGACCCTTTATTTAATTTGTTTTTTTTTTTTTGTTTAACTAGACAACAAAGATACCAGCGAAACACCAAGGTCAAGAATCAATTATAAAATTCAAATACAAATACTTCATAAAATCTAGCATCTGTAAAAGCGATCCACATTTGGAAAAGTTGAAACTTTTTCATAATCCAAGATGGTTAACTTGGTCATATGGTAGTGCAGCTTGTGTTGTGGCAGGATGCCCAGAAAGCA
Organism: Nowickia ferox; assembly: GCA_936439885.1. Lineage (NCBI taxonomy): Eukaryota > Metazoa > Arthropoda > Insecta > Diptera > Tachinidae > Nowickia > Nowickia ferox. Next base: position 83,028,158 of record OW387024.1, read on the forward strand.
TAGCTTCTGAAATCTTAGGTCCTCTTTTAACTTTAGCATTTACATCATTTTGTAATCGGATAAGTATTTCAGCAGATATGTATGTATAGATTCATTATCATTATTTTTACTTTATGCGTCACTTTTATGAGCTGGTTCTAACTTGACAAAGCAGCTTCGTGGAACTAGCTTACAAGCTGAAAATTTTAAATTAAAACCATCGCAATACCAAATAATATTTAGTACTAATTATGCCTTCTAAAACTAGTTAAGTTTTCCTGGACCTTAAATAAAAAGATATTTTTCGTAAATAATAATAATAAAAAAAAAGAAAAACAACAAGTAGAATTTGTTTAACATTTTAAAAACAATATGTACAAAACTTTTTAGTTAAAGAAAACTTTATAAGAAAAATTAAAGGAATAACAAAAAAAAAGTGTTCAAATAAATATATTAATCAAGAAAGCTCACAATTAGTTTTTTGCATCACTTTCAACATTTAATGTATTTACATTATTAAAAAAAATTAATGCTCTTAATTCATTGTTAACTTTCTTTTCACAAACACTCACCTTATCTTTTTTGTCTTGGCGGGCATATGGGAAACAAGGAATCACAGCTGTTACACGAGATGCTGAAGCGATTTTGCATGCATTGATCATAATCAGCAACTCCATTAAATTATCGTTAATCTCACCGGAACCGGATTGTACAATATAGACATCTTCGCCTCGTACAGATTCGCCGATTTCAACACTAAAAATATATTTAAAAACAAAACATCAAATATAATAGGTCTGTTTCTTCACTTTTTGGGTAAAGTTCGATAAAATGAGAGCAAACTATATAATTTCTCTCAATAAAATACAAAAATGCACAAAAGTACGGGAACGCGAAAAACCAACATTTTTAACACAAAATTAAATGTCTATGTATGTATGCATATACATACATACGTACGTACCCACATAACTAAACACATACTTATGTATTTACACATGTACTTACCCTCTAGACAGCCTAGAACCATATGTCTCTATGTCAACACTCTTTTCTATAGCGACAATTGCACTAGTTGAAATGGCGACAACTTTCCCTTTATGCGCGAGTAGAGATACGTTAGAGACATTCTCAATGAACGCGTCAATAGTTTGGTTTTCTTTTTTATTATGCTGTGCAATACTGTTAAAATACAGATGGATTTATGTGTTTAAGTTTGTTGCCCTAACATTATGAAATTGTAGATGAGGGTCACTAAAATGTTCTACTGAATCTTTGGTTCAAATGTGTGCACATGGTAGTAAAAGAATAGTACTAAAGTCTACTGGTAGATTTTCAATGACAACCCCATGTTATATGTCAATAGACGATTTCATTGGCTGGGGTACACCTAGTCAGTAGTACTACTGACAATGTCACTAGTATTTAAATCACTACAATTTTACTATTGACATCGAGCGAGGAAATATCGATATTGTAGACTAGAGCCCCTAAAATTTACTAGTGAATCTTTGGTGCCAATGTCTCCATGTGGTAACAAAAAAACTACTTAGTCAGTAGTGCTACAGTCTAGTGGTGGATTTTCAATGACAAGCTAATGCTAAATGTCAACAGGAGATTACATTGGCTGGGGTACACCTGGTCAGTAGTGCTACTGACAATGTCACTAGTAAATCACTACATTTTCACTATTCGCATTTTCTGCAGGGTATTTACTTACATGATTCAGCATATATATAAAACTTTGTTCGCCACTAGTTTTTGAATATATTTTTATAAATTTTTCCATTTTTCTATGCTTTAGAAAAATGTAATTTTTCTTTGTTATTGTTTATTTTTCAAACAGCTGATTGATTTTCTATGTGCCCAAACGAAGAAAAAGTACGGGCTGTTTCGTGCAAGAAAAAGAAGAACATTACTCTCACAAAACCTCTCTCATTTACCCAATTTTCGAGTACGGGAACGCTTTTCGTGCAAATTGGGATCTCGCGGGATCCCAATGTAGAGCAAACAAACAGACCTAATACATATGTAAATATAAGTCACTACTTATCGACGTTATATTTTAGTTTAATAATTCTAATGTAACGTGAGACAAGTAATCATGACATAAAGCTGGGGTTTCCTGCATACAAGTGCATAAACATGGATACATACGAGTACATACATATGTATGTACATATAATACTATTTACACAAATTTATAGCTTTATTTCCTCTTAAAGTGCACGCCTTCAGCATTATAAAAAATTTTTTGAAAATTTTATACGTATATACACGCAACGAATTATTTTGAACAAATGATTTTTCTTTCGGAACGATGACGGAAAATCCTTCCATATTATGGCAAACCCCGTCGGAAGAAAAACACATCGCTCAAATAATGTGTCCCTTAAAAATTGTCATAAAAAGAGTATGTAAGAAAAAAAAGGCTCAAGTTCTTTTTTGTGAACAAAAAAAAATACATTTATTTAAATTTAAAGAAAAACACGAACTTTAACAATTAATTAAATACATTATCATATTATCAAAAAAGAAGTTACTTTTACAAAAACTTTTGATAATGTGTATCACTTTTTAGAAATACTTATTCTATATTTTGTAATTAATTTTTCACTTGGAGTCCATTCTTCCAGCTCTGATTCGGGAAAATTGACAGAGGAAAGCATGGACTCACAAGTTTCTATTTTAAGTTTGTTAGTAAGTTTATTTTTAATCAGTGATAGTTTTGAAAAAATTCGTTAATTTTTTATTTCACGCCACTGTCTGGTGTTGCTCATGCAGCGCTCTAATATATAATATATTATGTGTATAAATCGGGGCCTACTCACAGTTAATCATCAGTTCATTTTACACAATTGCTAAATTTTATATGAAAAATATAGGTATGCATGGAATATGACAGTGGCATTAAAGTCAGTTGTTGTAATAATAATATCGCATGAAATTTTTATACATATGTACGTTCACAAAACTCATGTATGGAAATATGTATACATTCATGATACAATTATACAAGGTGCTTGCACGACTACAACAAAATTGCAACACCAAGAAACCCACGCATTTTGTTGGTAGAAACAAACAGAATTTAGTCAAAAACAGATGTCTTTTGTTGTTAAAAATAACAATTACAGGGTAACTAAAGTACAATTGCAGACTCGGCATTCATGAATGATTATAGTCATTCAGTGTTGCCAATATGTGTGTAATATACAGAGTGTGTAATTTCTACGCACATGTGTAGGCCTATAATTAGATACTTTGACTTCTATTTTTGTTTAATTTTTTTTTAATTTTAACCTACACAAAGGATGTGTAGTGTAATTTTCTTCAATGTGTAATTGGAGACACAGCGACATGCAAATTCATTGGCAACACTGTAATCATTTTATTCAAACACATACACTAACATTTTTGCGGCTTGTAAACAAAGTTTGACAATTTTCTGCATTGTATACATTAACAGACTGGGCTTGTGCAAGTACCTTGTATAATTGTATCATGTATACATTCATAAAAGTGTACTAAAAACTTTCGTGAGGAATATTGGAACTTAAACTCTTTTTCAAAAAGTGGCATTCATTTTGTTAAAATGATACAAAGGTATAAAATAAAAAAAGGGTCATAAAAAGTGTCATTGGCACGAAAAAGGGTCAAAAGTGATACTTTAGCGTCACAACGACAACACTGGTCCCTTTTCAGCAACTTTAAAATTTGATTTTGAAAAGTGTAAACATTGGCAGCTATATATTTATAAAGAAGCCGCGTTGTCAACAGGAAAGGCTTATGTCAAATTACTGACTGATTTGAATACTCTTTTTATGGTTCTTATAGAAAGAGGCAGATAAAAAGTTAAACGTAAAATTGCAAAATTTGCGAAAAAAAATAAGCGGATTTTTAAAGTACATAAAATCTTTTTATATTTTTTCAATTGCGATATACAATATACTTTTTTTATTACTTAAACATTCCTCCTCTCCGTAATCTATTTTCCTAGTTCTAGCACAATGCATTGCATGAGTAGGGGTTATACCCAAAGTCCTGGTCCTATTAAAAAAAAAATATTTTTACAATTGCCTGTGCGTTCTCCTATCGTTTGATTAAACAAAGTTATAAATCATACGCCATTTAACATTCGACAAAAAACCAACATTTAATCATTTAATCAAAAATATCTTAATTAAATTTTAAATTTCGCCTTTAGCTCTCAAAATATAAGAAAAATGCTGTAAAAAGTTTGATCGATAGAAAAATAATAAAAAAAAATATACAAATATATGTACACATGTAAAGGGTGTTTTTTATTGAGGTATAGAACTTTAAGTTGGCATCACTTTTTAACTGGCGGCCATTTTGTCAGCTGTCAAGTGATTAATATTTAGTTTGGTTTGCCATTTCATCATGAACAGGTTGACAAAAGAACAACGCTTGCAAATCGTGCAAATTTATTTCGAAAATAATGGTTCAGTTCGCGAAGTTTACCGCAAGCTCCGTCCATTTTATGGTCGACATAATCGTCCATCAGAGCAATTAATTCGGTTAACCATGGATCGTTTTCGCACTACGTTTACTCTATGTGATAATACGCATCCGCTGAAGTCGCTCGTCTACGCCAACAAACCAGAAACGTTAGGGGACTTGGAAGCCAACATTCGTGGCGTTATTGCCAACATACGGCCCCATATGCTCGAAAAAGTGGTTGAAAATTGGACCTGTAGAATTGGCTTTATTCGAGCCAGCCGCGGCGGCCACATGCCCGAAATCATATTTAAACGTTAATGGCATAAAATTATCCTTCCAATAAAGCCAAATTGATGGACATTAAAACGATTTTCTTGTGTTTTATTTCAATTCGAAGTTCTATACCTCTAAAAAAACACCCTATATATGCTTGCTAATATCACAAAATGGAATTATAAGGTTAATTTAAATATGTACATACATACATATGTATGTATGTATGAACGTAGATAACAGAGTTGGAAAATTGAATACTTTGTTATTTCAATTTAATGCTTTTCTATAATAAAAGTTGTGTTTTTTCCGATGTATATGCATATGCACTTATTTTATTTTCAACTTTTTATAACTCTTTAATTTTTAATTACACTTAAAATTAAAACAACTGAGTGCTTCACAGCCGTAGGGTGCCAATAAAAAATAGATGCATGTATATTTGAAAATCTACGACACTTTATGATGGTTGGTTGGTTTACGTGGCAGATTTTTGCCTCGAAGCAATCACAAGAAGACTTGTGAACTTCCGTTTTGATAAATGTCACTCTACTCATCCGAATCTTAGTATATGAAAAGATCCGGATCCAATGCTAGGTCCAGTGATCAGTCGTACTATATCGACCTCGTTGTGTTGAGGTACCGCACGAGGTCATCTATACCAATCTCTGGTACCTCGTGTAGTATGTTTTTTCCTACAAATGTTTATCGCGTCGTGTGCAATGCCGAGCATTCGCATAGCAGGTAACACACTATCTCTTCCTTATCTTGTTCTTAACATTTGCGACAGAATGTATGTATTAAACAAAAGACCTAGCGTAACAGCATGTTGTCTATCAATACCGAGACCTTGACGCTTGATGCTCTTCCTATTTTTGTTTACTATTTGTTCTGATCCGTATGTAAGTATGTATGTATATGGATATATATATATATATCATTTACTATATCGACATTTTCCCAGTGCCTTCTGGGATTGAAAGCTGTATCAAATCGGGAGCTTTCCCCAGGTTTGGAACGTTTGAGTAATAATGTATTTATTACATATGTACGAGTATGTATTTATTTTAACATATCGAAATAAGTAATATTAGCTTCATTTATCTGTTTAAGCTTCACATGTACATATATGCAAAGAAGTCACTGTCTAAATAGAACTTAAAAGTATCCATGTCCGATATAGAGAGATGTTTCCACACTATTAACGTCATTACTACCAACAACATTTCATGATAGCAATCAATTTGAATATTGTACATGCAACACTACTCATTTTTAAAAACAAAAACAGATATACTCGTAATAAGAAATAATGTTAAAAACTTGAAATTATATTTGTTAAGAAAACTAATTTTATTTGTGCGTCTAATATTAAATTATCCGAAAAATCTAAAAAAGAAATTACCAGAAGCTATAATACTGACGTCATTCCGAAACAAAACCTAACATATGTACATAATTTATTTGTTAAATAGAATATTGAATATTTTCTTTTCTTAATACTATGTATAGGGTGTTTTTTTAGAGGTATAGAACTTCGAATTGAAATAAAACACAAGAAAATCGTTTTAATGTCCATCAATTTGGCTTTATTGGAAGGATAATTTTATGCCATTAACGTTTAAATATGATTTCGGGCATGTGGCCGCCGCGGCTGGCTCGAATAAAGCCAATTCTACAGGTCCAATTTTCAACCACTTTTTCGAGCATATGGGGCCGTATGTTGGCAATAACGCCACGAATGTTGGCTTCCAAGTCCCCTAACGTTTCTGGTTTGTTGGCGTAGACAACTTCTTAAAAAAATATGTTGAACAGAGGGAAGGTCTATGCTCACCAACATTTGACTATACATTTCATGTACTTCTGAATTGGGTTGTTATAATGACGATATTGCGTTTAGAAAAGTGGGTGGGGTTCTTTATGTCCAATGAAGTATAAGATACCTGTTTTCTAAACTATCACTCTTAATAACACGGAGATTAAAGTGTCCAACATTATTCTTGATTCAAAGCTGAGTTTCAAAACTAATATTCTAGAGAGAGTGAAGAAGGCAACAACTTCACTCAATCTATGCAAGAAATCCATTGGAAAAAACTAGAGTCTCCCTCCAAAGATCGTTCATTGGATCTATACTGCAATAGTACGACCAATTCTCATGTATGGGATCATCGTGTGGTGGCCGTCCCTGGAGAAAAAGACGTATATCTTACACAAGGTGCAAAGACTTGCATCCTTGTATATAACCAGTGCTCGTCGCACTACTTCTACGGATGCACTGGCCCTAGTAGGGAAGGAGATAGCAAAAACCACAGCAATCCGTCTACGTTGTAACTTTCTGTGGAACGGAAATGGCACCGGCCACTGTAGAATACTCGACGATTAAGCTTGGGAATGGAGGATTGACCAAACCTAAACCAAACTACACGAACGTCTTTATAAAACCTGGATACCATCCACATTTAAAAGAAAAAGTGTTGATTTTTATACGGACGGCTCCAAAACACAAGAAGGTGTGGGGTTATGGAGTCTTTTCAGGGGCTTTAGATCTTCGTAGAGATCCTTGCTATAAAAGAGGTTGCGGATAGGCTGAAAGTGAATGTCACTTCAACGACTTTGATTAACATATACACTGATAGTAGAGCAGCTATTAGGGCCCTTGAATCCCCGCTTCTAAGAACAACAGCATCCCTCGACTGCCGATGAAATGGCAGAGCAGTTTGATATTAGGATCATCTGGCTTTCAGGGGAACTCTAGGGTTGATTAGCTTGTTAGAGCTGGGTCAACCTTACAAGTTCCACCGGATTTGGAATGTGTGGGTTTACCCCTACTCTCTTGCAAACTCATACTTAGGCGCATGACAGAAGATGAAACAAGTAAAAGGTGAGTCGCAAGAAATGATTGAGTGATCACAAGGCAGTTACGGACTCATCTAAATAGGAAAAATACAGCTTCTTTAATTTAAAGAAAATAGAAAACAAGTCTCGATTCTACTGTCCGTGCTAACCGAACATTGTCTCATGGGTAGGCATGAACAAAGGTTAAAGGTCGAATACAATGATTTATGCCGCAGCTGCCAAGCTATCGATGAAGAGGAAAGTGTAGAACATTTTTTGTGTCACTGTCCTGGACTTGCAAGACAATTTCCACAATGGGCGCTCTTGAGTTCAGGGAAGTTTCTGACGTTGCTATTGTTGAACTGCAACGTATTAGCAGCTTTATATTGAGGTCTGGTTTGTTCGACGGCGAGGACTCCGCATAAACAGAGTCTCCGTGGCATCACAATGGACCAAAACGGTCTAAGTAAGTCCGGGATTCTGACTGCCACCCTTACCTAACCCTACGCCCAATGAAATTTAACATATACATATGTACATACATACATATCTATGAAGTATGTGAAACTTCAACTCAACTTTAAATAAAACTCAAACTTAAACTTGCAAAATGCCGCTTTATTTTTTAAGTCTCTTCTGACAAAATCCGTCGTTATTTTCGGAAAAAGTTCGGAGTTTATTGTACAGTATTTTTAAGCGAACATTTCTTTTAACTGAACTGAATAATGGAGCACGAATATTTAGTAAACGTTGAGGCTAGTACTCACAATCCTACACAATCGTACGGCTTTTGAAAAAATACAACCCTGACCTAATGAATTGTTATTGTCTTTTGCAAATTTTGTATTTTCTCAAAAGTCGTATCGATTGTGTATGATAGTGAATACTAGCATTTATAAAAAAACTATATGCATATCTCACGCAAAATTTCTCATGCGACAAATTAAAAAATGCAACCAAAAAGTAAAAGTTTATGTCTGATTAAGTTTTTTAACACTAAACATCCATCAAGTATGAGAGCTCATGCTTCAAATTTTTTATTCGTAAAGGCATAAAACAAACACAAAGAACAAATCTTTCAGCAACACAATATACGTTACACAATATACGGGGAATGAGGAAGCAGATGAACTGGCCAGGAGGGCCTCTTATGTTCCGTTTATGGGCCCAGAGCCTTTTTGTGGCGTAAGTCGGGCGACTGAAGCATCACTGTTAAAAGGAGATGTGTGGAGAAATGTGGCTGACTTCTTCTGGTCTAAGGCAGGCCAAAGTATTTATGAAGCCATTTTCATATAATGGCATCCTGGGCCTCAACAGGAATAATTTACGGCTTGTTGCTGGTTTTCCTTCTAACCTCTTTGGACTGAACTATCCTCTGTGGAAAAGTAACCAAGTTCGTGCGCCCTTGTGTCGTTTATGCTTAGAAGATGACGAGACAACGGCACACATTATTTGCGAATGTATCGTCTTATGTAACAGTAGAAGGCGTGTTTTTCATTCTGAGTTTCTATGTTCAGATGGTATTAGGCGGGCTTCTCCAATATCTGTGCTGACTTTCATAAGGAGAGTCATACAGAGATTGATTTAACTTAATTTACAGATCTATGGCAGTGCCAGTCTTTGGACCAGATCTTCCCCCCTATTCTATTCTACGTTGTACAATGCACATATATACTACATATTACAGATGCCAAACGGGAAATCCCGAAATTCCGGGATTTTTCGGGATTGGCAAATCCCGAATACCGAGATTTGTAAAACTAAGTCCCGGGATTTCTTAGCAATTTATATTTTAAAAAAAAACTATTTAAAAATATATTTACATTTACGTTAATTTTATGGTATTTTTTATAATATTTAAAAGTCCCATACAATTTTATACGTGTACTTTTACAAACTTAATGACTATTCGTGACAAATTGCATATAAATTAACAACAAGAGCAAAATAATTTAACTACTTTCTTATGGTTATTTTTACCAAGGGTGCTACAATATACAACTAAGAATTACATATTTTGAAAACAAAAAGAAGTATGTAGATATGTATACTCGTATGAGCTTTGGAAGAAAAATAACATTTGGAAAAGTTCATAATTTTGAAAAATGCATTCCCTCTTATTCTATATTATGAGGGCTATTATTAAGGAAAACAAACAAAAAATCTAATTGGAAAAGGGAGAAATTTCTTGTGGAATTTTATTAATAATTGCAGTGCATAACTATCTATATATATATATATATGTCGGCTTTCCTCAACCCTATCAAACAAATAGTCACTTATCTTCTTGTTGTCGGTAACAATTGAGTACTATTGACAGCCCCTTACAATTCAAGTGGAATACAATACAAGGCAAGTGCAAACTTGTTGATGTCGGGTTGGCGTAAAAGCGAGAAATATTTACAGAATAATTCGTAGTATTTTGTTTAAAAAACTATTCCAATTTGTATGTATGTTTTTTACATTGCAGTTCAAAAGTATTTTCGTTTTATTTACACTAAATGGTCGTTTTTAAATTACATGGGTTTGATCTATTGGTTTGTGTCAAAAACTACCGACTGAAGGAGTTCCACCCAAGTCTAGTTTTATTCGAGTTACAGAGGTGATGGCCAGCACAATAATAAAGCCAACTCCCATTAGCGAATGTAGGAATACATATCTGTCGAACTTGTAGAAAAAAACTTATGTATGATTTTCAAACAGTAGAGCAAAAATGCTGTTCAAGTGGTCAGGCAAACGTCGTATGTATCGTTACCTTAATATAGAAAGGCTCTAACTCATTATTTTTATGAAATCAGGTTTTTTGTGTATTTCGATAGAAGAACATCTAATGTATCGAAATATGCAAAAATCTCGAATGCAAAAAAAAAATGAGTTGGGGTCTTTCTATATTAAGGTAACGGTATGTGCCTATACAAATATGTATGATAATTATACGTAATTAATTGAATTTGATTAGAATTGTGTATACATTTGTTTTTATTTTTCGACATTTTCAGCCTTATTATGGTTGTCGTAGTCGTGACGAAATCGTTTAAAAAAAGAGACAATGCTTGGCATACATACATATGTATGTAACAACCGTAAAGGCCAATATCAATTAAAAAAAAAAACGTTAATAGATAAATTTAACAAAATAATATTTTTGTAACTTGTGAATCTAAAAATTTTCGTAAGTCAACTTAAGCGCTAATGTCAAAAGTCCACAGATATGTATGTACTCGTATGTTCGTTTTGGTTTAGATTCAAGGCAAAAAAGGTATACTCAGATTAATTCGCTTTGAGAAATTTATACTTTAAATGTCAAAAAAATGTACTGAAAAATGTGTATTGACATCCAACGGATATTCAAATTACAAGGGGCGAAAATAGTCACCTGATCCCTTGCGACCATCTAGTATGAATTCGCCTTGGTTTAGATTATAGAAAAAAATTTATATTGAAAACAAAAACAAATTTTCATATTTAGTTATATGTAGTTTTCAGTATCAATTCTCGAACATCAAATGTGATTAATCAACTTTTGATTTTCATTTCATATGTAACCACATACTCGAATTAGAAAATTGTGAACTTTAAAAGACAATTGTGTAATGATATATTATCAACATAAAATAAAACCTTTTAAAATGCAAAAATAAAATAACAATTTATTATTAAAGTACAGTACCAAAAATTTTAGATCCCGAAATTGCGGGATTTCATTAGGGTGGCTTAATTCTAAAAAAATTTCCCCATTATTCATAGGGTTTAAAATCAAAACCTATTCAGCTCTAATCGATATAAACATTGTCTGCTTACAATAATAATTGTGGTCTTCAGTCAATCAATATGGCGATTAACACCGGTTTGTTTCTTCCATGCAGTCTGACTCACCCTAATGTACATACATACATACATATGTATGTATACGTATGTATTATTGGCACTATATGTTCAGATAGATACATATATATATACATATGTACATAGTTATCATTACGTGGTCCAAGAATCATGCCTTAAAAATTTAAATCAACTAAAAAAATCCTTTTGGCCAAATGCCATACAATCTATAAAAAAAGGCACAAAGATTTGTTTGCTAAAAGCAACAAACGGTAATGATTGTTGTGGTTATTGTACTTTCGATTTTAAAATAAATTTTGAATTCAAAAATACGAAAAACACCAGCCAAAATCTTTAAATAATAAATTGCGCCAGCTGTTAAACACCTTCTTGTCTAATTAACAAAATTCATATTGTTCTAAACAATTTAACAAACAAAATTCAAAAACTTTATTTTCTATTGGTAATATACTCATATTTTTAAAGATTATTTAAAGGATTCTTGAGGGGAAATAATAATAAAACTATTTTTATTATTTCTATTATAGTATCAAACCAAAAACGTTTGTCTTGAGTAGAACAAAAATAAGCAAATTAATTAACATGTGCATAATTAGTAAAGAACAAACGGCCATGGCAAGACTGTTGGTAAAAATGAGCTTTCATTACAAAAAAGCTTTCAGCAAATTGTAATATGTAAAACAATTCACATATTCCATTTGCAATAAAAAGTTGCGTATATAAAGCAGAAAATCTACATCAACTGACACCACACACAGTGGACCAAACACAAAAGAACGCTGATGAGGAAAGTTTAGTGGCCTTCGAAAACAGCCGGTTGTTCCGTTCAACTACGTGTTTGTCAGAATCATGATACAATTATACAAGGTACTTGCACGACTACAACAAAATTGCAACACCAAGAAACACACGTATTTTGTTGCTAGATACATACCTATAATTGTCAGAAGCAGATGTCTTTTGTTTTTAAAAATAACAATCACAGGGTAACTAAAGTACAATTGCAGAGGCGGCATTCATGCATGATTATAGTAGTTCAGTGATGCCAATATGTTTGTAATACACAGTGTGTAATTTTTACTCTCATCTGTAGACCATGTAATGAGAATCATGTATAATATGTGTGTAATTCTACTTTGGGTTCTATTTTTATTTAATTTTGTTTTAATTTTAATCTACACAAAGCATGTATAGTGTAATTTTCTTCAATGTGCAAATTCATTGGCAACACTGTAATCACTAACATTTTTGCAGCTTGTAAACAAAGTTTGACAACTTTCTGCATTGTATACATTAACAGGCTGGGCTTGTGCAAGTACCTTGTATAATTGTATCATGGTCAGAATATTTACAATCGAAGTTCGAACAATAATTGCTTAATGTAATTTTTTCGAAATTTTCAATCAGGGATGGAGTTTGGAGGTTGTAGTTTTAAAAGCAGCGCAGGGTTGCATACATAAATTGAGTTCGAAAAATAGTATTTTCGACATTATTTCAAATAAATCAACTACTTTAAAGTGATTTATCCGTATGCAAAATGTATGGTAAATCATGTATAAATTAACATGATTTGCACAAATCATCATGATTTGTCTAAATCATGCCGGTGGAAACATACTAGGTTTGTTCAAAACGTATAACGTATATTCGAATTTTGATTTTTTTGTGGCGTTATGTTGGTACTGATGTTTCTTACTTATGCCGACAATTTCGGCCATTTCGAATGTTCAGTTAATTGTTGACAGCTACTTTGCTTGCACGTGTTTTGGCTCGTCTCGTGATACGTTTTGAACAAACCTCGTACTATTACACTAAAATTTGAAAAAATGTAATTTTTACAACTTGCTGTATCTTGGAAACCGTAAGAGGCAAACTCTTGAAATTTTCAAAAACGGTAAAACTAAAAAATCCCATAATTATAAAATCGTCAAACCGAAAAAATCGCCAAAACGAAATAAAGCGCCAAATTAAAAAAAAAAATCTAAAACTAAAATAAATCGCCAAAAACCGAAAAAATCGCCAACAAGAAAAAAACGCCAAAATGAAAAAAACCCAAAAACCGAAAATAGTGCCAAAACTAAAAAAATCGCCAAAACTGAAAAAAACGCCAAAAACGCAAAAAAAAACACCACAGTAAAAAACGCTCAAAACCAAAAAAAATCCAAAAAACGAAAAAAATTCCAAAACTATACATTATATAGGCTAAAGTTCGTATACATAGTATTACATATCTAGTGTCCGTACAGAACCTTTCGTGCGCAAGTCAAAGTCGCACTTTACTGAGTTTATTTTGTTTGTTTTTCACCATTTGTGAAAAAGTCATTTCGCACAGATAAGATGTTGAAAATTGAATTAATATTTTAAGTGTTATTTTAGCTAGCTCAGGGTATTCTGCCTTGTGCTAAATACATGTCTGGATCAAACAGTTTTTCATTAGTAATTAGTGGTTAAGCTTTTTTACGCATGTGTAGCACA